>BDMV01000002.1:34663514-35263514 GCA_008326285.1 Oryza officinalis | reverse complement strand
CTTGATTGTCGATAATTCAGCATAAGCTAAAATTTACAGTCATACAGTGAGGGAACAATTGTGGTATCTGATGTACCTCTCAGATTGCCTGTTGGAGCCTTTGCTGCCCGCATATCTTGGATCTCTGATGATCGTCTACCTTTCCACTAAAAAAGATGACTTTCTATCATCCACCAAGCTGTAAAAGAGAGTATTCTTGATCAATGGAGCAAAAGAGTACTGCCTAAAAAATGTTAAATTGGTACCATCTGCTCATAGGTTCTTTAGCAGGATGCCCAAAAAATTGCTAGCAGGTGAATAGAAGTGTTAGAGACTCACTAAGTATGCAAATATCCAAATCAATACTCATCTACACAAGACTAGAAAAATAAGTGATATCTAGTTGCAGATCTACTTGATGTGACAACATTACAACAGAAACAGGTGAGACTGAATGAAATTAAGAGGATCTATCATTATGATGCAGTTTGATTTGAACATGCTGATGCTTCTTTGCTGTAGGATCACATTTTTTATGATCTTAATATGGATCGCACTTGGTATCTGTAAAGTTACACAAGATATTTTTCTGTAGCAAGAGTAACAGCCATGGGTAACATTTGGATACTCAGGCCAATTGGCCCCAATAGAAGCCTATGAAAATTGTAGTCTTCTCATGGATATATATAAAATGTTTTACGGAGGTTCTGTAAGTTAAAAGACTCAAGAGTTCTACAGTTTCATGGAATTGCAGTACTGTAAGGAGAAAACCTTCTGATTCTAATGCTGGAGATTGTAAATACATTTTTTTTTTGTGAATGGAAAAAGTAAATACTGAAATGCCACAAAAAAACCTCAGCAACAAAATGACCACATTGTTCATGTGGCTAGTGACTCGCCTGAAAAAAAAATCCATAGCTTGCTAGCTGATCTTCTATACCTTTTATTGATTCAAGACCGATAAGCTAGCAGAAAATTCAAAAGCTTGCTAGCTATTATTACAAGGCTATTAGATATTCAGGAAAAAGGAGATTCATACCCTTCAGAAGTAGTTTAGGAGGATGTCCAGTCATACCCATAAATGTCTCTGAATAATTAACAGGGCATCTGTGAGATTAGATGTATCCGATTTAATAATATCTGCAGACAAGAGGTGCCCAGTAAACAATACTTGTTGCCAATGGTCCTCAAGTTCTAACAAACAAGTCTACAGAGAATGGCTGTTAGCTGATTGTCATCCATTCATGAAGATGGGTTAAATCTACAATAATCAATTATCAGACCAAGAATGCTAGTTACCAACTGGTCATTGGAAGTAATCATATGAATTGAGGGGTAGAGAGTTCTCACTACCAGAGCCTTTTTAGTTCGAGTGTCACACATGAGCATGACCCTCGAAAACCTACTTTGTGAAGCCCTTTTGTTGGTCTGAGCCTAAACACTAGATTCAATTGAAACTGGTTCAATGCTGCCACGCTGGTTTTCACGTTTTCCCCAATTGTCAGTATCCCAGAGGCTTAGGGCCCTCTGATCCTTTCCCTAAGTGCAGTGACATGCATATACGCATAATCCTTGTACTGCTAAACATAAGAGTATTTGCATTTAATCATACGAGACAATCATTGTGCAACTGAGAATGGAGAGTAATTCACTAACTGAAGACATTTCTAGGAAGAGCGTCACACAAAACCCTACCTACTGCAGTCTTTTATTGAATTCAGAGCCCAAAAACTAAATCCAATCGTTCAATTGAGTATTTTCAGTTAAACACGACTGTTGGAATAAAATATTAAACTGGAGATCCAGATTGTTTCATGAAAAATCGAGTTCCGTTGTCTTTCCTAACTTTAAACTATTTTCTTCTTGCTAGAATGAATAAATGACATTCCCAGGTGTCATGATCCTTACTCATGAATCATATCTCGGCTATATGATATACCTATGTAAACTCTATGGCTCTATGCAATCATATCTTGAACCTATTGGAATGCTCATTTGCTCACAAACTCATGATTAATCCATACTCATGAAGGTGAATGAACAAATCAATAAATAGTGATCAGTGACAACTCTATCACACAAAGAATCCCTGAATTCTATATATCAAGTCATTGCTTTGGATTTTCGTTCATATGCAAATAGTCAAAGCGATCTATTCAAGAACCTTTTAAACAAACTCAATACAGTGTACTTTTTGTCGAACACATACTCAGAAAAGAGAGGATCTTTGGAATTTCAAACAAGGCACCTTTGGAGTGTCCAACTAAATACCCCTTCAATTGTAATACTAGAGAGGAGAATTTAGAGGGTATGAAAAGAACAGTACAAAGTGAGCTAACTAAGTAGCGGTACGATATAAATTGGGTCTTGATCTTGATTCATTAACCTTTTTATTTACATTGTTTTAAGAACTGAAAGACAGCAACAATATGATGCAGAAGAAAGTAGTAAGGCTGGTAAGGATTATATCATGGATATTACAAGAAAAGAAAATATCAGTTCAAAGTTCAAACAAAATTGAAAACAATTTGTTTTTGTAAATTACATCACAATAGCAAACATAAAGGACTGTTATAACTAGAGTCTCCTAATTGAATGAACTGTTTATGATCCTTGGAAACTGAATTATTCGATTTAGTTTTAGATTAATAAACTTATGAACTGTCATAACTTCAGAACCCCCCCTGAAAGTGAGACTACTAGCTGCAAGTCATATACCGGGAAGTAGGAAGGAATATGGAGTTTGAACAATTGATTCCACACACTTTACCATCAAATAGCACACTATCTATTGGGTTACAAACTAGGTCAATAAGTTTTAGGCATAATATGGATGTGCAACTGTGCATGCTATCTACATAGAAACATATGAATGGACACAACAAAGGAAGCCAGCTGCAAATAAAAGTACAAGTTCATTACTAGATGAACATATAGGCACATAACACTGTTAACAATAACACAAATAATCAGATAGATGCTATATATTTTTTTCATGTAACATATAATGAAATCCTGCTGGTGGTGCCACTGGAGCATTTCTGATAGGCAATGTTGCTGCTTGGGTCAAGTCCAGCAGCACAAACTAGATGAGGTCCAATTCTCACATGGCCCAAGCAGCAAATGTGCATGCTTCAAACTTTGCAAGTTCTAATGTGCATACAGTCTGCTTGTCCCAAAGCCACTCTTCATCAAATTACTGCATGCATCTAGCAAAAAATAACAAGTCTAAGTTACATGCTTATGATTTGGTTTGAACTCCTGCCAGAAATTTAAATAGTGAAAGGGAAATAGTTAACTTTTCAAGCAACTTTTCTATGAACAAAGAAAATAAAATAAGTAATCACTCTTTCAGCGCCAACATGCAAAACATAAAATAATTGCCAGACGTTATGCTCAGTCAAAGTATACGGTACTCAAATCTAATTTCTTGGTTCATAATTGCCAACAACATAGTCCAAAAATTAAATTTGGATGACAGACTGAAGAAGCCAGAAATTCTAAACCAATGTAGAATCTTAAGGCTAAACATCTTGCAGTTTTTCTTCAAGATGACTGTATGAAGGTGACAAGGTGCACAACCGAACATACCTGCTGAGCCATTGACATCGTAGGGCATATCCATCTGATGAGGTTCACCAAGTCCTTTTGGGCCTAACAAGTCATTGTGTGATCCAACTAACTCTTCTTCATTTTAGTGCACTCAAAATTGATTCGCTGCACAGAGGCATTCATTCAGTGAGTTCGAATTCTTCTCCTCCCTCACATTCTTCATCCTGCTCGCTGCACGAGTCACTTTCCCTACTCCTCCTCCTCCTCCTTGGTGGCAATGCTGCTCTCATCACTGCCGCATACTCCTCCCTAATAGCAGCAAGTGGATGTGCATGCTTCTCAAGCAGCAGGCTTCCACCACCGTAAGCTTCCCTGAGCACAACTGTCTGCGTGCCAAGCACTCTAGAGAGGTAAAAAATGCCTGGATGGCGCTCAAACACCTTGGTGAACTTCTGCGGCATGCCGAGCAGCTTCCTCATGTTGCTCACATTGTGGCGCTCCGTCCTCTTCGCCACTGTGAGGTGCAGCAGCTCGTGGAAAACCCCTACATTCCTCTTCTCCGACACATCGGTGCGGCGATCGAGTCCCGAGGGGTCGGTGTAGGGGCTGGTGTATGGCAGCGCCTGCCATTCTCTCAGCCAGTTGACGCACTTGCTTCTGAGACCAAACCCCTTCGTGAAGCTCACCGGGAAGGGGAGGCAAGTGGTGTCGCCGCCGCCGGTGGCGCTCTTCTCGAGCTCGGAGACGGCCAGCCCGTCGTCCCACGAGAGGAGGCGGAGCCAGACGCGCTCATCGCCCTCGGGTTGGTCGAGGGCGAAATGTTCGGGGTAGCGGCGGAGGATGGAGGCGCGGTAGTCGCGGGGCAGGCCGAGGTCCCAGCGGAGGAGGTCGACGGTGTGGAGGGGGAGCGACCGCGGCAGGGTGAGCATGAGGAGGCGGCGGAGGCGGGACACGAGGTCGGGCTCGGATTCGACGAGGCAGTCCACCTCCCGCCGCCGGAGGTCGAGCGTCGCGTCCGTGAGGGACATGCCGCCGCCGCGGCGCAGCGCGAAGAGCGTGTGGTACCTGGCTAGAAACGCGTCCACCCCGTCCGCGCCCCCGAACGCCCTGCGCACAGAGCTATCGGCGAGGAGCTCGGGGCGCGATATCCGGTGGTCTGGCCGGGCGGACACGACGTCGAGCAGGTGGTGGGCGGCGCGCAGGTGGCGCTCCCGCGACACCGCCCCGTCGAGCGCCCTGTCCTTCACCCACTTCAGCTTCACGTTCACCAGCGTCGCCCGCTGCTCCGCCGCGAACGCCAGCGCCTCCGACCACCCCCTCCTCCTCCTCCCCATCCCCATCCCCCTCCCTCTCGCCGCCCGCAGCCACTGCCACGCCATGGACACCTCGTGCCGCTCCGCACAAGCGAGTACACCGATGGGCCTAATCAAGAGAAGCAAATGGGCCTTGGCCTAGTTAGCGACTTAGCGACGAGGGGTCAAGCGAAGATTCCGAAGCCTTCGAGGGGATAAAGGCGTGTCCGTCTCCGTCGGAGGAAGACGACGAAAAGCGAGCTCGCGAAGGGATTTTGCAGGGTGGAAGCGGAGGTGAGGGGTTGGTGAGCGGCGATGGCGGCGTCGTCGTCGTCGTCGGCGGCGCGAGGGGGAAACCCGCTGGAGGATTGGAGCGGGCGCGTGAAGGCGCTGGAGGCGGGGTTCCGCAAGTGGATGGCGGAGCAGCCGACGCACATCGAAGCCGCGGTGACCACGGCCGTGGGGGCGGTGCAGGGCGCGGCGCTGGGGGGGCTCATGGGCACGCTCACCGCCGACGGGGGGTCCCCGTTCCCGACGCCGCCGCCGCCCAACGCGAACCCGCAAGCCATGGCGTCCTTCAAGCAGGCTCAGGTTGCCAACAACAAATCTTCTACCCGATTCTCCCTTGGCGCATTTGATGAATTCTTCGTGAAAACTGATGTTTACTAACGATTCACAACGTGCTGTATCAAAATTGCAATCTAAACACGATTGGAACAATCTGCTCTTACTTTCGCGGTTTCGCCTGTCTAATTGATTGATCGTGATACATACGTATGAATGTCGTTAGCAACGTAATGGCCATATATAGAGTGGACTCTCTTGCTAAGGCGTGATATTGCTCTCAGACTGCACTTTGAAGTTTTTCTATGTACAAACTGTTATAGAGCACAAAGATCGGTTAGTCTGGCATAGAATTAGATACTGGTGCAAGGAACCAATTCGGTAGTGCAATAACAAAGAATGGAGAGTGAAGTAGATTAATGGTTATAATGTACTAGAAAATATTTGCCATTTGTTTGACCATTAGTTCCAACCTTGCGTGTAGATAGCACAGATATTACTTTGAGATTACAATCTAGTAATCTACAATAGATTTAAAGGCTCACCCGTAAACTTTATAATCATGAACTTAATTATAGGGTAGCATTTCTCTAGTTCACCATATAGCACATGTTGGCCATATAGAGGCCACATAGATGTCTCCCAGTGTTTGAATTTTTACACGTCAAGGTTGGATCTATTTGTAGGCTTTAGCTGGTGGACCATTGGTGCAAGCCCGGAATTTTGCAGTTATGACTGGTGCAAATGCAGGCATATCTTGTGTAATGAGAAGGATACGTGGTGGTGAGGACATCCAGGGCAGGTGAGTCTTGGAATTTCATCTAGATTGGCACTACATTTAAAAGAATGCGACTTATATAACTAGTTTGGTGTTTGATATATGCAAATTAATCTTGTAAATGCTTGATTGCAATTTCCAGATATGAACCATTAAATACGGGGATAAATTGTTCATATTCAGATTTCTGGATGGAACTATTAGTTCGAGTTAATAAATACATACTCGTTGCTTTATGCTAGAGAAATAAATGTCTTTTTTGTATGTGTAGCATGGCAGCTGCTTTTGGCTCTGGTGCTCTGTTCTCCATAGTTAGTGGGATGGGAACTCCCAATCCAGTTGCAAATGCAATTACAACTGGTGCTGCTTTTGCAATATTTCAAGGTGGCTTTTTCATGGTAAGAACCTAGATGTATTTTCTGGTTACTGGTTTTTGTTGTCATTTTCCTGCTCGTTCCATTTTATTGCTAACCTTTGACATCTTCTGTACCCTGAAGTTGATTTGGTATGTCATATTTTGTGGAAATAAAATTTTGTCCTCCCTGTGGAGACCTGCTATAACTTGGCAGATATTAACAACTCCTGAAATTTTTGCTTAATTTCTATATTTCTAACAATCTTGCTTAAGCCTCGGTAGAGTTTGTACTTCATATGGGTACCACATGTATACTTAATTTTATTTTGTTTGTTGAAGTCTATGTTATTTACGGAAATGATGAACAGACTAAGTATTTATGACAACAATGAGCTTTGGCAGTGTCACCATGCCACTTGTTTTCTTTCTTGTTAGTAGTTGTTACAAACTCCATTCTGAAATATCCATAGAGCTTGACCAGACATACAAATCTCCTAGACTTAGGCCTCCAGAAAGTGAGAGATTTGGTACAAAAGAAGCTATTTTTCTGTTTATGGAAGTACTTGGATAGGACCTTGATGATTTTGGATGGGATACACGAGAGCAAATTATAGTGAGCTTTTGGTTCCTAGCCATACTTTGCCACCATTTGCCAATAAATATTATCGCACTTTCCTAAGTTGAGGCGATCAAATTCTTGACCACACCTTAGCAAGCCTAAGGGAATCTTGTCACACTTTTCCAAGTCAATGACATGTGGGGTCTAGTTTGTTGGAAAAGAATTTTGCCACAACTGTGGCTACAACCAAACAGCTGCCAATGTGATTAAACCTGCCTAACCTTAGGCATGGCAAACTGTTTGCGACTGGCAACCAAACACACCCTAAATGTTGAAAACCCATATTGTGATTAAACAATTCTGTTGAAGTACAGGTTCTATAAGTATGTTTCTTTCTACCTTTTATCTTTGCATGTGGAATTCTCATACACAATTTGTACACATAATTTTAGCAGCATATTCTGATTTTAGTAAATTTACTATTATTTGGTTATCTTGTCACTAACCTTCAACCATTGATATGATGTTTTGATGTTTTATCTAGCATTCCTTGTAGCTTACTAGTTCTACCTGTTAATTCATTCTATTCAGATCGGGCAGAAGTTCTCAAAGCCACAGAGTGAGGATCTGTACTACTCCCGTGCAAGAAGCATGCTGCAAAAACTCGGCCTCGAGAAATATGAGAAGAATTTTAAGAAGGGTCTACTCACTGATCAAACTTTGCCCCTCCTTACCGACAGGCAAGTCATTGCTTTGTTTGTAATCTACACCATCTCTGAAGAAGGAAAAATTTACATGTCCACACTAATATGTTGATCGCTGCTCAGTGCTCTGAGAGATGTGAAGATTCCCCCTGGCCCCAGACTTCTGATACTCGATCAAATTAAAAGGTTTGTGAGCCTCCCTCCCCCAATCCATTCTACCTAAATGATAGTTTTATATTCAAAATTTAAGGACACGGGACTAGTTTTGGGACCCAATGCAGGGTATGCCAAATTTCTGATCTGATTTCACTTATATTTTTTTTCCAGGGATCCTGAGTTTGGAAAAGCACGGTGAAGGCTCTCAGCCCTTGGAGGCTCCTTGGATTGCGTAGGACTGTATTATCTGAAGCTATGCCATCTCTGTTTTATGATAAGCTTCCTAGGCAACGTATTCACCATAAAGGGAATGCAGTTTTTTTTTTGAGAGGGGGGGGGGGGGCGGTAGTTACTGTTGGATGGTAATTAGTTTTCATCTTCCTATGAATTTTGTGCAACAATTAGTCACATGCTTGTGATACATTGTATACATCCTGTTCAAGAGGCAGATCATTTGCAAGGCAAATAAATGTTTGTCTTGTAAAGGCATCGGTGATTCTGTTGTGCCAACTGCCAAGGGAAAAACATAGTGAGAGAAAATGTAAAGACTACCATTAAAGCAGCCCAAGCGAGACTTACTATATCCATGTAAATTATGTCTCCTATTTTTATGAAGGAATTATTCTACTATTGATGAATAATCATAGTAGAATCAAGGGTACAGAGTCAAAAAAGGGTTCTGACCTAAGGCTATGGATGAATCAATTCAAAGAATTTACTCTTAACAAATTCTTAGAGTATTTCTGGTAGAATTGGGGAACATTAAGTATAAATATGATACATAGCCCTTTCTTATTAATAAAAGAATAAGAAAACGTTATCTCATCCTTTTGGTAGCGGTTTGGCCCACTACTACTAAAACAAACCCCAGATTGAGAAAGAACAGTGGGTTCTCAAAATTCAGTATTGCCGAGCCTTGTTATTATCTAGTCCCAACTTATGCGGGGTGCAAATTTGTCGATTTGGATAAGTACTTCTACGATTTTGAGAAATTAGTAAATAGGATGAGCAACAGCTAGCAGACCGGGAAAGTGTTGTGTGGAGACCACCAGTTCTATTATAACTATGCAAAATTGATGATCAAACTTGATTTAGTCTGCAAGGAATGAAATTCACAAACAGAGATGTTCAAACTTGGTTTAGTTTGAAGGAACGAAATTCAGAAACAGACATGGACAGAGCGAAACTGTGGATCTTCAATATGTAGTATTTCAATACTATACGTTCCACTAGTCGTAGATTTCATATCTTTCAAATGAAATCGAGCTAGATAGTGAAATTTTAAATGTCTGTATATATAATAGCACCTCCTTTGCGTATGTTCTTTTCATCTTTCACGTGTAACTTAGGTTGTGGTTTGTAAACTTTGTATAATTTCACCACATGAATGCTCTCGTGGTATGTATGTCCCACAAGATTGACTCGGCCTTATTATGCATCCTTGTAAGCTACTCCATTAAAAGAAGTCCTGTTTCGTGAATAATGGAAAATTAATGACGAATCAACAATAACATTCCGCAACTATGGTTTCAAAATAATATATTTGATCAATTGAACAACAACAATATACAGTTGGGGTACAGGTTTTAAGACATTATATGCCGGGACGAATCCCCTGACTGTTATGTACATAATGAAATATTCCGTGTCTAGCTAAAAAAAGAATTACTAATCTCGAAAGAATGAAAAATTAGATCTCTAATGCACTAAGCAGTATGCAGGACTTCAGAATGTCCGTGTCGGGTCAGATAACTGGACGATCTTCTCATTCAGGCGGCTCAGGCAAGGTTTCCCCGCGGCATCAATATCCATCAGTATCGTGTCTCCGGGCTTGTATTCACCAAAAAGAATTGCTTCGCTGATCACATCCTCAATCAGGTGGGTGACGGCTCTCCTCAGTGGCCGCGCACCGTAGCTCTTGTCATAGCCTTCTTCGCAAATCAGGTCCTTCATTGCATCAGACACCTCAAGGCCTATTCCAAGGGCTAACAGCCTACCCTTCACTTCTTGTAGGATGATATCAAGAATAGCTAGCATCTGCAATCATGTCAATGAGGCATTAGTTTCTCATGTGATCTGAAGCTCCAGGGTAGTAGGTATTTATTTGCATTGACAATTAGTATGTCGGTTTAGTTGTGTGTTTAACTAATTGCATAATCTCTTTTCAGATACTTATAGTAAACTGACTAATGGAGTCATTATCTAAGTTGACTAAATATCTGTAAAGCATTCTGTTACAAATTCAGGGCCAAGAGTACGAAACTAACCTGAGTTTTCTCTAGGGGACGGAATACAACCATCTCATCGATTCTGTTGAGCAATTCTGGGCGGAAAAATGCCTTCAACTCTTCCATTACTAGGGATTTCATTGCAACGTATGAACTTGATTCAGTATCTTCTGTCAAGAAACCCATGCTTCGTCTTCCCTTTGAAATTGATGTAGAACCAACATTTGATGTCATGACAATCAATGTGTTCTTGAAGGACACTCTGCGGCCCTGTAGTCCACACAAAGCTCTAATGTAAATAAAACATATTCGGCACATAGAGAGGCCTATGATTATGAACTACTGTAAATTTCATCTGAAAACAGTGATAAATATAAATGCTGAACCATTTTTTAGTTTACTTTCTAGGGATAGAACATTGCAAAAATTGTCCAAATAACTCTACTACTTGAAACTTATTAATGGACATGTAACAAAGCAGTTGCATATCAGAATCTACTGATGTAGTACCTGTGAGTCTGACAGATGCCCATCTTCAAAAATTTGGAGAAGAATATTGAAAATATCAGGGTGAGCTTTCTCTATCTCATCAAGTAATACTACAGTAAATGGCTTTCTCCTGACAGCTTCTGTCAGAGTACCAGTTTCACCATATCCAATGTACCCTGGAGGAGAGCCTATGAGCTTGCTCACAGTGTGCCTCTCCATATACTCACTCATGTCTAATCTAAGCATAGCAGATTCCTGTTTACCAAAAAAAACCCTTGTCAAGCCACATTATATTAGTCATATGCAAATCTGTCGAAATAACCAGATCACGACATGGATAGAATGACTTACCGATCCAAAATAACTAGCTGCTAGAGCTTTAGTAAGCTCGGTTTTACCAACTCCTGTCGGACCACAGAAAAGTAGAGTGGCAATAGGTCTGTCAGGATCATTGAGGCCAACACGTGATCTCTTCACCGCTCTAGATATTGCCATAACAGCATCATCTTGACCAATCACACGCTTTCTGAGCTCATCATCTAGTCCTACGAGAAGCTTTCTATCATCAGCAGTTAACTGCTGGACTGGTATCCCTGACCATAACGAGGCAACTCTTGCAATATCCTCTGTTCCAACTACGATTGGTCTGCATCATTCCAATAAAGTTCCATTGTGAGAAGACAGACAATGGAGACTATAGTGCACATGTTGTCATGAGAAAACTTACTCCTCAACTTGGAGTTCAGATGTCGACTCGGTCTTGTCCTCGCTCGGTGCTTCAATGGCAGCACTGCCATTCTCTTGACCAGGGGAATACTTCATCTGGTTTGATGACACCTGAGTAATTTAGGTCAGAACAAGTTATATATTTAACACCTGATGGACCAAACAAAATCAACATATAACCAGTAGAAAATGCCCCATTACCACTTCATGCATGTTCTGAGCAGCTCTTATCTCTTGCCAGTATTCATCTGGTGACTTTAAGAGGATTGAAGACTGCCCTTCCTTCTTCCTATTAAATGATTCCATTCGAGCTCTACTGCCAGCTTCATCAATCAGATCAATGGCCTTATCAGGGAGCTGCCTGTCAGGGATATATCTTGCTGACAGATAAACTGCTGCATTGATGGCTTCTAAGGTAAATTTGCATTTGTGATATGTTTCATATTTTTCACGAAGACCAAGTAATATCTTCACAGCATCGTCCTGCAATATGTTCCAATTGTGGTTGAGAAACAAATGTACAAGTAAAATTACCTAACTTCTATATGAAAATATCTGCAATACCTGGCTAGGCTCCTCTACTAATACTGGCTGGAAGCGGCGAGCCAAAGCCTTATCCTTCTCAAAATGCATTCTATGTTCATCTAGAGTTGTAGCTGCAATGCACTAAAAATAAAAAGAAATATTGCCTATAAGATAAGAAATACGGATTTTAAGAAAGATGTTCTTTCCTACATAGAACAAGAGCTTGTAGTAAGAAACATGATAAATGTAATACCTGCAATTCACCTCTAGCAAGTGGGGGCTTCAGCAAGTTGCCAATGTCAAGGCCAGCACCCTTACCCTTTCCAACAGTGCCAGATCCAATAAGATTGTGAACCTCATCAATGAAAAGAATAACATCCCCTGCATCAAATTTGGAGGCAACCTTGAATGTCAAGACCAAATCCAAAAGCCTTATATGTCTGATTTAACATTCAGATAGCATTACTAGCTGACCTGCTTCCCTGACTTCACGAATTAAACTAGTAACCCTGGACTCCAGTTCACCTCTTTCTTTTGCACCAGCAATAAGTAGACCAACGTCCAATGACATTATACGCTTTGCCTGTATGGTAATTTTAAATGTGAGAAGTGAGAATACTACTGTAGTAAAGCTGAATTTTACAAAACGAATTTGCTTGTATCATCCATCATTGGCAATTCAAGCTTACCACAAGGTAAATAGGGACATCTCCATTTGAAATTCGAAGAGCCAACCCTTCAGCGATTGCAGTTTTGCCAACACCTGCCTCACCCAAAAGAATAGGATTGTTCTTTGTCCGTCGGCATATTATCTGAACTACTCTTTCAATCTCCTCCTCACGGCCAATGATAGGATCAATAAACCCGCCACTAGCTTGTGTGGTCAGATCCAAACAAAATTGATCAAGCGCACCCTTTTCTGAAATGGCAAACAGGACAAAGTTGCGTTCAACTTCCATAGCCAATACCATCAACAATCATGCATATGAGCTTCAATAAACAGCAGCCTCCTGACCTTTCTTTGAATTTAAAGATTTCGAGAAGGCAGATCTTCCAGCTCCAGCAGGAGATTTCTTGGGCACTTTGAAAGATGATGCTCCTGCAGGTTCTCTGCCATCTTTCGCAAGCTCCCCCTGGAGTCGGGTGAGTGCTACTGATGCTAGTTGACTCGGATCCGCTCCCAAGCTGCAAAAAATAACAGGATCTATTAATGTTGGCACAGACGGTGAAAAGGACAAGAAGTTGTCCTTTTCAGGATTGTTTATCATGGTAAAATAATTCCATCATGTTGTTTCCATAAGTACAGTGATTTACATTCATGAGATCTTCTCCTGTACCAACTTAAACTTTTGGTGTAGTATTAAAACACTTATTGATGATGGATTATCCATGGACTTTTTCTAGACTAGCTAATAGGTATATATTACTATCAGATGACAAAATGATGTGTGTTTCTTATCAGGAACAAGCAAACAATTGGAGTGATTGTCATTGTGCTTACAAGAGACAAATGTGATTGTCGTTGTGCTTACAAGAGACGAGTGGCATCAGAGTGGATCGGATGAAAAATTGAGATGATAATGAACAGCAGCAATAAAAATTTCTTAACAGAATCAAAGCGGATAGTAGTAAGCTAAGCAATTAACAGCTAGCTACCTACCTCCTGAGGAGGCTGTTGGTGGTGGGATCGTCGAGGGTGAAGAGCGCGAGGGCGAGGTGCTCCGGCGAGATGAAGCTGCAGCCCATGTTCCGGGAGAACTCCACGGCGACCTCGAACACCCGCTTGCAGCTACCGGAGAAGGGTATGTCCATTTCCAGCCCGGAGCCGGACGACGACGGCGCGCCGGGGGTCAAGTCCCTGGCGCCGATGCCGCGGCACTCCTCTCGCGCGCGCTCGATGTTGATCCCCGACGAGAGGAAACCCCCCGCCGACCTGTCCTCGGCGACGAGCCCCAGCAGCAGGTGGCGCGGCGCCACGGCGCCCTCCCCGAGCCCCTTGGCCTCCCGCTGCGACAGCACCACCGCCTTGACCGCGCGCTCCGTGAACCGCTCGAACACCGCCCTGACAACCGCGCGCCGCACCCGCCGCGGCCCCGCCGTCGCCTGCTTCTGCGCGTGCGCGCCGCGCAGGGCCGGGCGCAGCGGGTGCGCCAGCACCACCGCCCTCCCGACCCCGACGGCGCCCCACCTCGCCGCCCCGGCCGCCGCGAACCTCCTCCCGGCGAGATCCCCGGCCCCGGGCACGGCCGACGACGTCGAGCAGCAGCACACCTCCATCGTTCGACCACCCGCCGCAACCGCACCAACCAACCACTACTACTATCTTTAGCCCTCTCAATTAATTCAACACAATCAATGAACGAACGAACGAACTGCGCACTTAACAAATGCTAATAAGCTGCGTGATCACGTTGCCCACGTATCTGTAAATACTGTAATCTATAAATGTAGCGTATACGTACGTACTCCGTATCTACCCCGAGCTGGAGGAGTTGTGGCGGTGGTGAACGAATCGATCGGTGAATTGAATAGCGCGGGGTGGACGAGGGGTATAAGAATACAGCGCGGCGAGAGGGGCGGAAGGCGAAGGAAGCACGCAAGGAAGGAGGCGGCGCGGGCGGAGGAGGGGAGGAATTCACGTTGGAAATGGGAGTTTGGGACGGTAGAAAGGGATCGGAGGTTTGGTTTTATCTGCGTGGGGGGATCGATCGGTTCTACCGTTCTACCGCGCCGGCTACCGCCGCACGCCAGTACGCCACCACCCACCCGACACACACACCGCGAGGTCAAAAGGCGTGGCGTTCCGTCCGACTGCGACGATCGGCACGCGATCGCGGCCGTCGCGGGCCTGATGATCGGCGGCCGCGGCGCGGGGAGGTGTTTGGCCGCTGTTTCGGCCGTTTCCGGGGTTGCCGTGCCGTGGCGCGCGCGGGCACGACCCACATAGCGCCTCGCACTTGTCGTTGTCGTCGACGTCGCGCGGGGGACCTTTTTTTTTTCTCTCTTTATCGGCAACGTCCGGTGGTGTCAGGTCAGCAGCGGCAACCGTTTCGCCGGTCCACTTGAGCAGCTTCCACAGTGCGACGTACTCGCCGATCGCTCACGTCGGCGCATGTATCACGGCGCTTCCGCCCCGCGACGTGGCCGACGCATCGCGAACCGAACGGAGGCCCGCCCTCGCTCTCACGGTCGCACGTCTGTGTTACTGCTAGCCGCGCGCGTGTGTGCAGACCGGAAGTTTCTTCTCCGGCCGGCTACACCTACACAGCTACATTACACGTGTGTGAAAACCACACACATGACACATTTCCACCATGTTTGTCTGGCACGTGGGAGCTAGAGAAGGCGCCCACCGGTGGGTACACACGAGCTTACGAGCATATATGCCGTGTTGGTACGACAATTTGGCTCTTTTCAACGAGGTTTGTTAGCCATGCATACTGCGTGTGTGGTGCTTACAGATGTGTTTTGCTTGTGCTCTTTGAGAATATCATCCGTAGAGGGCAGTCTAGGTAGCGTACGTATTGGATTCTCTCACTATAGTCTCCACAGATCCACCGCAAAGTGCCAGGAACCGACTAATCCGGGTGTGCAAGCAAACAAGTACAGTACTATACCAGCTAACCTAGCTAAGTAAAATATGATACAGTAGTACTCTCTCCGTTCCATATTATAAATCGTTTAGTCAAAAAAATTTTAGATTTTACCAAGTTTATGAAAAAATATTTATGACAAAAAAATTAGTTTCATTAAATTTAACATTGAATATATGATACAATGTTTGTTTTGTATTAAAAATATTACTATATTTTGCTACAAACTTAATCAAATTTAATAAAGTTTGACTAAAAAATCAAATGATTTATAATATGAAACGGAGGGAGTAAATTGTAAACCATGCATCAAGATATCTTAGTCCTTTTAAACGCGATAGATATTTTGTGTTTTCGTAACATCAAAGGACCCACAAAGCATATGAGATGCTACTCCCCCGTCTCAGAATGAGTTTACCTTTACCCTCCATTTATCTCAAAATAAATTCATCTTTGCACATTAAGTAAGCCCTATTCGAATCTACAATTTGGTCTAGTTTTTTGGTGACACGTAAAACAAAATATGTCATTAGTATATGATTAATTAAATATTAATTATTATAAAATTTATAATGAGTTTATTTTTTATAAAAACTTTTATATAAAAAAGTTTTTTAAAAAACACATCATTTAACAGTTCAAAAAACGCGCTAACGAAAAATGAGAACGTTGTAGTGTTGAAGAAAAAAACATAGCCTAACTAGTACTACCTCCGTTCCATAATATAAAGAATTTTGGTCATATAGTTACATGGGCAAAATTCCTTATACTTTGGAACGAATGTAGTAATATGCTATAAAGAAACTGAATTATAAAGTTTTGTATGACACACAACAATGGTTTATGCTCTCATACTGTACTCTTAGAGGTTTAGGTGGACAAGGGCTTGCTTACAAGTCCTTGTGCTCAAACCATGTTACCCTATGTTAATCCTTTTGTATGGAACAAATACGAAAGTATAAGTATAGTAGTATATATGAATGGGTGCTTGTTCAACGTGTAGAACAGACAAATACATATTTTAGAAACATGGTGTTGCAGTTCCAAGTTAGACATTTATTAATGGTGAATAGCCAATACAATCCCTTGACCTTTGCTCCGAGGTTAGTTTAGTACCCGACGTTTCATATTGTCCAAACAAATCCCTAAAGATTATCATATGACTTGGGCTACGTTAGTTCCAGCTGAACGTACTCAACTTATTCCGGCACAGGTAATGAGAATAACCATTACCACATGATTAATTAAGTTTTAACTATTATAAACTTAAAAAATAAATTTCTTTGATTTTTTTCAATAAAAATTTTGTATAAAAAGATTTTGAAAAAAAAACACTGTTTAGCGGTTCACAAGAGTATTCCTATCGGTTCAATTCTAGGCAAGAGTTCAGAATCAATGCATGCTTTGACTGCTTGAGACAATTAATTATTATTAATCATTTCCTTTCTCCAAAATACTCTCACTTTCTTACTCTTTCTATCCTAAAATATAAGGAATTTTGGTTGGATACAATATATTCTAGTTTTTCTGTCCAGATTCATAATATTAGGATATGTCCCAGATTTGTAGTATTAGGATATGTCCTACCCAAGATCCAACCAAAATACCTTATATGTTGGGACGAATAGAGTACTTAATAGCATGGTCAAACATGACACAATCTTCAAAACTAATATTTGATTTTAAATTTCTCATAACCTACAATACTGTAACAACAAAATTATAACTATGCGAAAGTAAATTTAAATATATATCAATTTAATAATATTATTTTTATTAAATAAAATTTAATTTATGTTAGACTAATTGTTAGTCTAATATTTGAATAGTTGAATTTTAGAGAGTAAATTACACTACCTGTACACAAACTTGTAAGGTGGGTGCACTTTAGAAAATGAACCTGCAAAACGCTCGTTTCAGTGCATAAACGTGTCTGGTGCATGCAAAACAAAGCTAAAAACACATGTCATGGCTAATCTCACTGAGTTGGACACTGATTAGGATGACATGTATGCTTGCATATCAAGACGATGCCACATGCATGTGCTCAATTAAACATAGAATAAGACATGCTCATTGTACTTATAAATATATATAAAATACATAGAAGAAGATGCAACCAAAAGAAAACAATGGAAGGAAAAAATAAATACCATGTGTACATATAATTATATATAAAGGTTGTTTGCAAATATGACATGTCTCTTATCCCCTCAGATATGTGTTTGACATTGTAATCATGATTTAACTCAACATAATTAATCATAATATTTGTTTTGAACTTGGTTTACACGCGCTAGACAAGTTTGTCCATCATGATTAGTGTTTTATAAGTTCATGTACTAAATTATACCCATCCAACAAGTTTATATATCACCAACGAATTTAACTTAATTTTAGAATTTGTGTGTGCCTTATGAGTTGGATATGGTCGGGGTACTATAATACACTTGTCCTCTATGCCATACGATAGAGGAGGTTAATTTCGACCGGACCAGATCGCGATGGCAAGCACGCGCGGCGCGGTTGCACACGCAACGCAACATGGTGATCGGAGTAAGCTAGAGCTTAGCTTCACATGCAATGGCGTGCGGACGAAGTCGAAAGAGATCCACGAGTGCCAGTTCTCTCCCTACACGATTTGTTGTATCTCGATAATATTCCGATGGCTGGCGCACTGTTTTCCTTTTCTGTTTGGAGGTTTCAAACGCACCGTGCGCGTTTTCTAGCCAAGAAAAATGCATGGCCACTCAATCTGTCTTACTCCTAGGAGTTAGCCCAACCTTTTTCTCCCAATTTCACTCAACGCATTGCTTCTCTTTCGTCTAGTTTATTTTTCTCGGAGATATTTTTCGTGTGAAGTCAATTTCCCAGTTTTTTAGATCTCCGGCTAATGAAAGATCCATGAGCGCAATGGTCAAGTCTCCATAGACCATAGTACAGACCAGACACACACACGTCCCTTGTGGCCTGATCCAAATAACTGGGCTTGGCCTATATCCAGTCTAAGGCCACTAGACAGGCCCATAATTAGTCGGACTTGTTTGGATGGCCCCAACTCTGGCCTATCGATTTGTATGATGGGCCGGAAAAGTCCGAGTCCTGACACATAATGGGCGGTAAATGAGGCCCATCGAAACAAGACCTAGGTAACCCATATCCTATGGGAGGAAGGTTCACGGTGGGCTGAAACACACTAGCGAAGGAGGAGCCCATCTGGCCCTCTCCTATGGGCTTTCAGGCTTCTCTCAAATCCCTGGATTTCGTAACAGCGTTAGTGGCGTTACCTGGAACTATATTCGTCAAACACATACTACTAATATTTACGCACTTTTTTTATGTGTTTTAACATGTTTCTAAAGTTGGCGTAACTACACATCGGAGTAGAAAAAATTACACGCACATGACTTCTGATACGAGAAAACACTCTCTAAACATCATCTTCATAAATATCTTGGTTGGTCCCGCGAAAACTGTCCATGCGAGAATAATTTGGGTGCTATATATATTCCACAGATTCCACAGGCATATTAGAGCGCAAATGATAGGGCCAAATCACAACTTTGATACCGTGTCACCTCCATAACCACACTTCGCTCGTGACCAGAGGGGACGAACGGATCGAAATCGAACACTACCGTGTCGCATGCAAACCGCAACGCTCCGGGCGAATACTGAGAGCATGTACAATGGTTTAATATTGGTTTTTCAGTCTTGTTAATTAAAAATATTTGTTGACATGAAAAAAAAATGGTTGCTATGGGTAACAACGGCTCAAACGATTTTTAATCTCTATAATATAAAAATATGATTGCATGAGGATATAAAAATGAAAAAAAAATAGTAATAAAAGGTATATCTTTTGAGTTAATGGTTATAACCATTATTGTCTCAATTATTATAAAGACAGTCTTTAAATAATCTTATGTTGTCTAGCTTAAGAGACCATATTTATTTTTATCATTGAACATGTCCTGATGTCTGTACATGACAAAGTATGTAGTAGTAGTATTTTCTTCACTTTTAATTGGAAAATATGGTGTCACTGTGATTAAAGCAGCATCCGATTCATGTTGACAATTTGTCACGTTTCCTCTCATCTTGCACAGAAGGCACGGCATAGTAGTGAGGCAGAGCAAGTAAAGCCAACAGTATAATTCCGAGGGCACTAAAAAGGGCATCACGGAAAGGCAGTGGCTAAATACGGAGCAAAACGGTATGATGGCGAGTTATTAGCAGCAAACAAGCGAGTGATGCGATGGCAACACACACCCAGCTCTGCTACCACAAATACTGAAACGAACCACGAGAGTGAAAAGAAGTGGTACTTTCTCTGGACACACAATTAACTTAAATACGTTTTACTATTCGTCCTATTTTTAAAAAATATAAGTCTTATTTATTTTATTATGAATTACTTTACTATTAGAGATATTTTAAGTATGATTTAGATTTTTTATACAAACTTTTTAATAAAACAGATTTCCAAAAATACCACTCCATTCATTTAAGATATAGCAATATAGGATCCAAACTAGATATAACAAATCCTATAACTATGAATCTAGACATCCTAATACAATTTTACATAGAATGAGATAGAACACATCCCACTCTAAATCTAGATAGCGTAGTTCTATTTTGGAAAGAAGGAAGTAATATTAAGAAGGGTCCCTAATAAGAACATGAAAAGTGAAGGAGAGGGTCCCTAATAAGAATATGAGAAGTGCTAAGACAAGAAGACGAATAGAACAGAGAGAAGAGCGGGCCAGTAACCACTATATAATACCCATCCATCAGCTCAGTCTGCGAGCAGCAACCAAAGTTAGGGAGGAGCCGAAACCGAAAGGCGTCTGCAACGGCTGCAATCTCAGACTCGTCCTGCCAAATCGCCAGTTTAGCCCCATCTCTTAACAAGCGCACCAGATCGATAAAAATTGAGAGGATCACAATATTTTCACCAGCTTGTGTACTGCATAGAGAGATACCAGGAGTCGCTTACATTTGGAGAGCGGAGTCCGATCGACCAGAGACCGGGAGGAAGACGGCGCAGTAGCCGGAGGTAAAGGCAACGAAACGATCGAGTCCATCCGCTTTTTCCTCAAGCTTTTCGTTCTCCTTCTCTGCATCATCTCGATCGATCGTAACTGACACGGCGCGGGATGGATGGGAATAATGCAGGGGCATTGCCCGTCGGCGGCGCGTCGGCGGCGTGGTCGTGCAGGCAGAGGAGGACGGCGGTGGGGGGCGCCATGGGCGGGTACGAGCTCGTCAGGAGCGATGACGCCGCGGCGGCCGGCCCGCCCGATCTTGAGCTCGGCGGCAGCGGCGGCGGCGGCGGCGTCGTCGTCTCGACCAAGGCCCGGCCTCCATCGCCGCCGTCGCAGGGCGGCGCACGGCAGCGGCTCGTCTCCCTCGACGTCTTCCGCGGGATCACCGTGCTGGTACGAACACCACAAACACAAATCCCCAGCCGAATTTATTTATTTATTTTCATGTGTTTTACTGCCGCTGTTTGATTTGATTTGATTTGATCCGCTTCAATTCGGCGCTCGATCGCATTGGCGTTCGCTGCGCTTTCCCTGTCCATCTCCACGTTACCTCTCGCGATTGCGCGCGGCCAACCAAACCGATCCGTGATCCGTGATGCGTTAACTGTTGCGCGTGTGTGTCTGTGTGCCCCCATGATTCCTCTGTTGCTGCCCTCCGCCTCCGGCTAATTTCGTTTTCTTCCCTCCTTCCTTGATGATCAACTGATCGACAGAGTGCATGAACTGAACTTTTTTTTTGGTTGTTGTGTTGCCTTGTGCATGAACACTACTTTTTTCTTGGTTGTTAGTTGTTGTTTCGCTTTGTTTTCCACTAGAAGTGATAACAGCAGCTTTGCCTCCAAAAAAGAGGAGTCAAGACTAAGTCAGGAAGTTTGATTAAATATAGCTAATAGTCATGAACTAGAGACCAGTGGCCCTGAAGAAAGAAAGGTGAGGAATCCTAGTCAGGGGTCAATTTGGCCAAGGAGGCACAAACAGAAAAGAACCAGTGCTGGCTGCTTAAACTAAACCATCACTACAGCACTGATTTTCCCCCCATTATGGAAACGTGGCATATACTTAGGACCATATAGCAATGCATTTAATAAGAATCACATTTTTTTCTGAAACCATAATATTCGCTAAACAATCTACAACGACAAATATTTTTGAGGCACACGGAGTTGCAGAAATTGGCCAAATGGCCCTAAACAGACAGTGTTTAGTGACGAGGAACTCCCGGAGATTCTCTGATTGTGTACAATAGCTCGTTACTAGTTGCCACTATAGTTTAATGGAGCGAATACGGCATGCATGCACGGACATTTTTCTGTACCAGCACAGCACGCATGCATGCAGAGATCACTATAATTAGCCAGTTATTTAAGTATAGTACGTACTGCAAGACTGCAACTGCAGCGTTAACGCTCCCACGGATCGTCCTCTCTTGTCTTTGTTTATTTAGATTTGAGGTAAGTACATGTACAGCAACCAATTAATCTCCCGTGTCCAAAAGGACTGTGTGCCTGTGGCTAGCTGGTGCCTTCCTGCCTCTAGTAGGGCCATGCATGCTTGCGAGCTCGAATATATTGTCATATATGACAAACATATATGATCAGGGGAGGAAAGGAAGGGAATGATGTAGTATTATTCCTTTAATTTAGGTATGATCAGGGCAGGAAATGAAGGAAATAATGTAGTATTCCTTCGATTTAGGCTTGACTTAGTGTTTAATTATTTCTCTCTGTTAGTTCGCATCGTTTTTTTACGACTGGGATGTGACATAAATGATTTTTTTAGTACTTTTAGCTAGGGTTAAAGGGCTTTAATTGGGTTAAAAAAAACTAATATCCCAAGCCGCAATCGCGCATTAATCTCTCCATGGCTCAATTCGCTTGGGCCCAACCTGGATCAGATCGGAACACACCCCTTCTAATGAACACGAGCTTAATTACCTGTAATAGGCAGTAATCGTGCATTACTGTAGATGCAGGCATGCAGCTAGCCACTATGGATGGGCACTTCGGTGAGGTGACGTAAGCGTGCCGCGTGCACGTACCTTGAGTTGCAAACTTGCAAATTTGCAATTAGCTAGAGTCATTCTGCCCCACAGGAACTGGTTTACGCTGCTGTGTTGGGGGAAGGTATTAGGTCGGTTCTAGTTCACCAATCCATACGCCAACCACTGGCAATTATGCCAGAACTTGAACCTTTCAAAATCAAACTGACTGTTTTGTACAGAGGCCAGCCACCTGAGAGAGTGAGAGATACCCTTTGTTAGTCTTTGATTTGCAACTAGACATGGCTATCACTAACTATGGGCGTGTTCGGTAATAATGGTTCTAATTCATTCCCTCTATCAAAAACGAGATAACTTTTTTTTGCGTATAATCAATTATGTATTAAATAATTTTTTTATACAAAACATACCGTTTATTAGTTCGAGAAATATGCATGTGAAATATAAGTCAGCAGAGGTTGGAAAAAGGTAATGCTGAACACATCCTAAAGTAGAGACCAAATACTCATGTGGGATTTGATAATTTCACGTTCTGATAGATAGGGTAGAGGCACTACTCACGACAATCGAATTTAGGCCCACACTGGCAAATCTTCTGATTTAAATTCCTGCGGTAGCTGAACGCTTATGTGGGACAAGGAATCGTGCCGCGAGAAAAAAAAATTATAGCAGGGATAAAGGAGGCACATATATTCCTTCTCGGTGTCGCGTGCTGCTGCTCATCACGCGGGCTACGGCGCGCGGTGGCCTCTAGCAAGCTTTCACGCGGCGACACACCGACCGGCCTTTCGCCGGCGGGCAGACGCAACTTCGTCGCCCTTTACACGTGCGGCCGCCGCGTGTCGCTCCGTCTCGCCGGCCGGTGCAGTCACGTAGTAAGGAATATAGATAGATACAGATAGTAACATGTTTAGCTTTATATCTTAATGATCTACTCCTTTCGTTTACTATTATAAATCGTTTGATATTTTTTAAAAAAAATTAGATTTGATTAAGTTTGTAAAAAAAACATTCACGACAACAAATTAATTTTATTAAATTTAAAATTAAATATATTTTGATGCAATGCTTGTTTTTATTGAAAATATCACTATATTTTACTACAAATTTGGTTAAATTTAAAAACGTTTGATTAAAAAAAGTCAAATGACTTATAATAAAAAACTTGATTAAGTTTGTAAAAAAAACATTCACGACAACAAATTAATTTTATTAAATTTAAAATTAAATATATTTTGATGCAATGTTTATTTTTATTGAAAATATCACTATATTTTACTACAAATTTGGTTAAATTTAAAAACGTTTGATTAAAAAAAGTCAAATGACTTATAATAAGAAACGGAGGAAGCATTTGACATGTTTGACAAATGAGTTATCAGAGGTGTTATTAAAAAATAAAATGAACAGATGTTTAGGATTAAATAAGTTCAAAAAATGGATAGGTAGGATTATATATATATATATATATATATATATACACATTCGATGAAAGGATATATCCATTTTCAATTTCATTTGGCAAACAACTTAAGGGTGTGTTCTTCACCCTCCTTTCCCAACTCACCTTTTTCTTTTTTCGCGCGTACGCTTTTCAAACAGCTAAACAGTATATTTTTTGCAAAAAATTTCTATACGAAAATTATTTTAAAAAATCATATTAATTTATTTTTCAAAAAAATAGCAAATACTTAATTAATTATAAGAAAATATGTCGTTTCGTTTTACGTGCGCGAAAGAGGAGTTTCTAACCTTATCTCCTTAACAGCCTAAATCGGAAAAGAGAACAAGAAAAGTGGAGATGCAGTAGTTTACATTGCTTTGGTCGCTGGACTCCGCTAAACAGGACTAGAGCATTTATACTAACAATTACTAACAGAGACTTCCTTTTCGCTCTCCACTAGTACGTAAAGGAATATTTCGGCTCCCAATAAGCAAGGGCGAGAGGGAGAGGAATCCATTCACACCTTAAACAATATAATTAGCAATTTAAAAACCGAATTTCGGGGATATATTTTTAGGCATTTTTAGGCGTCTGGATCGAGCTGGCGCGGCCGAACCACCTGTCACGCAGCCGTCGCTGGCTCGCTGCATCGGTTTCACGATTGCTGCAACCTGATTGCTCTATTTGGTCTTTTTTTTTCCTTTCCTGTTTGTCCTTTTTTTTTCTGACATTGCTTCGGTTTTGCTTTGCTTTGCTTGGCCGACAAGCGCGGCAAGCGGACGAGGCCTCCGCACCGGTCAAAAGCTAGCCCGGTTGCAGCATGTTTATGTACACGTCTAGACAAGACATCACCCTTACAAATGGTTTCTTAGCCTAGAAGAGCTCCGGATCACAACCCTTTTTGCGTTGCATATAGAAGAGCCTTTTTTATTGTTCTTAAAAAGTACTCTAAGTTATTTCAGTATTTTTTATACCTACCAATTAAAAATGTGATATCTCTCTCTAAGCATCGTAAAACAAGTCTTTCAATCTGGACCAGCCAGAGAAAAACCAGTTATCCCTAGCAACTTTATGCAACATCGGTAACTACATAACCATACGATACTCATTAATAATTAAATAAATTAAAGGGGATGCAATGTATGGGGTTAAGAATCTTATCATCAGTAGATCTGCTTTTCTCTGTTGCTTCCTTGGATCAAGCTAAGCATTGGTATTTTGTGAGGTTGTGGCTTGGAGCCAAAGGGGCATCGCACCAGCAACTCGATCCTGGGGCATGACATGCGTGATGTGGCCGGCCCATAATTAACATGGCTTTAACAGAAAGCTTTCCCTTAATTATTTGTGAGATGACCATTGCTGTGAGGCGCATTACGACACCTCCTTTTTTTTTTGGCTTTTGTTGTACTGATTGCTTCTTTTGTTCTTGACTATCGTGTCAAGCACCCAGAGAATGGGTTATCTATGTCGTGTTGCGTGGCTCTCGCGCAGGCGGCTCGGGGGTGAAACCCTAGCCGCTCACACCACCACCCCCTCACCCCTCTTCACCACCTCGCCGTCGTCGGAGCCCGCCACCGGGAGGCGGAGCGGCGCGCGTCAGGTGCGGAGACCGGCCCCCTTGGTTTGGCGCGACGGATCTGGCCTCCTTGGAGGCGGATTCGGCCTCCCCGAGGCCAGACCGGGAGAGGATGGCTTCGACGACGATGCGTCCCGCGACGGCGGCAATCCAGTGGAGGTGTAGGGTGACGCGAGGAGAGGCGCGCATGGCGATGACTCCTCACCATGAGGGGCAAGCATAGCCGTGGCCGGCAAGACGCGACCGGCGGCGAAGGAGGAGGACGGCGCAGGCGACGGTAGCATGGCTGCTGCAACCTGCGACCACAAGAGGCCGGCATGGACGCCGGTGGCAGAGGCTGGCGTGGGAGACGGTAGGGAGGCCGTCGCGTCCTGCGACCGTGAAAGGCCGGCATGGGCAACGACAGGGAGTTCGTCGTGGCGAATCTGGCAACGGCGAAGGCTGGCGTTAGTGATGACAGGGAGGCCGGGGCAGCCTTGGCTGGCGCGGTGGGGCGCTGGTGTGGCTGAGGTCGAGTTGGTAGAGGTTGTGCAGGCGGCAGAGCTCAGGGGTGGCGACGACAGCGTGGTGGGGAGGTTTGCAGGCAAAAGCGTAGCTCGGGACTCCTCATACCGGCAATGGCAATGTTTTCGGATGCCGCGTCCTCCCTTTGGGGCGATGTCGAGCGACCACCCTTCCACCCTTGATAGGACCCTCCAGGTGAAAACTGAGTCCTTCTCGACGAACAACGGTGACGTCTAAGACGTAATGGCCTTCCTGAAGGCATTGTCTAGGAGGTCTCGTTCCTTGCCTTCGCCGCCTTATCTCTGATTGGTCAACGGCGGCTCGTGGTTGTCTTTATTGGGTTGGGGCGAGGGACGAGTGGATCTTCTTCTCTCTCGTCCTCTCCCTCTCCTCAACCCCTCTACGTGAGGATAACCAAAAGAATTTCGACGTCCTTTTGAGTTGAGTCGGTGTTTAGGCGAGGCGTTTGCAACCCCCTTGTTGGCCTAGTGGCGATCAATCACGCTTAGTGGCGGTCGGCTTGGTGCTAGTGTGGTGTGAGGAGCTGCCAACTCTTGGTGGCGGTGTGTTTGTTTTCTTTGTTTTTTCTAGTTACGACCTCTTAGGGTTATAATTTTGTATTTTTTTTTATGCTATCTCAATATAAACTTCGCACGCGAGTCGTTAAAAAGATCATGTCATGTTGCCTTTGCTAAACTGTAGCTAGAAATGAAATGGAAGACACCTAGTCACCAAAAGAGTATTTGATCTGCGAGTAAAATACAGTGGCGGCCCTTAAACTTGAAGACGAGTATCATCTAGGTCCACTAAGTTGCAAATCCAGCATTTAGACCACTAAACTTGTTAAATGTACCATCCTCGGTCCAAAGCACCGTTTGACCGCGGTGGTGCCGACGTGGCACGCCAAGTGGACATCTGAGCTAGCCCCTCGCTCACGAGCACCGTGCGTGACACCACCCACACCTTCGCCTTTTTTCATCCAGGCCGCTGTCTTATTTCGCATTTCTGTTCTCCATCCACCACTCCTTCATCTTCTCTATTTTACCCCAAATCGTATCTAGGGTTTAGGCAACTAGGGTTGAAGTCAGGTGAACCTCACCATTGCAGCGAGGTTGAGGTTGAAGGGAGGTGCAGGCACGGTGCGGTGAGGTAGAAGCAAGGTTCGGCGGCTGGGTTGAAGCAAAGTTCGGCGGCAAGGCAATGGCAGGCTCGAGCGGGAGCACAACACAATCGGCGTTTGAAATATCCAGGCAAGGTAAAACCTTTGCATCTCCAATTCAGTATAGGGAGGGGCCACTTGATTACTTGCCTGTTGTTCTTTGCGATTGTGGCTCAAAGGCGACACGATGAATTTCATGGAGCGAGAACAATCCATCTGGAAGGTACCTAACTTGTGTGAGGGCTCGGGTGAGTAGTTTGTGTATGTCAGTTGGTCGATTAGTAATATGTTTGAACCATTTTTGGGTTGGTTTTTTCATTTTGAATTAGCAGAATGGTGGATGCAGTTTTTGGTAGTGGTATGAACCAGGGACAATGTCGTATTTGCGGCAGATTTTGAATTATTTAGTCCACACTATTCGTGATTTGAAGACAGTGAACTTTCAAATTAGAGCATCCCTTGTCAATGCTAGAGCTGAGATCGATGAACTTATCGCTAAACACAATGTACATGAAGCACATTGCAGCAGACAGAAGGAGAAAGATGGCTCAGTTGTTGAAATGGGTTCTAGAGTCAAGCAGTTAGAAGAGAGTAGAAATTTGATGTTATGCTCACTGCAATGGCGAGGTTCACCTAACTGCAACCCTAGTCGCCTAAACCCTAAATACGATTTGGGATAAAATAGAGAAGACGAAGGAGTGGTGGATGGAGAACAGAAATGCAAAATAAGACAAAGGCCTGAATGAAAAAAGGCGAGGTACGGGCGGTGTCACACACGGTGCTCATGAGCGAGAGGCCAGCTCAGATGTCCAAGTGGCTGCCACGTCGGCACGACCGCAGTCAAATGATGCTTTGAACCGGGGATGGTACATTTAGCAAGTTTAGTGGTCTAAATGCTGGATTTGTAACTTAGTGGACCTAGATGACACCCGTCTTCAAGTTTAAGGGCCGTCACTGCATTTTACTCTTGATCTGCTAAGTGCAATCTGATTCCCTGAATTTCGAGTCCATGGCCAGTAGGGTCCAGTAACCCGTCACACATGCAGTCAAGAACCACCAACTTTATTTGATCTAAAATGTTTCTTATCCTGTCCAATTGCAATTGCACTCTCGTGGCTGTGAAGATGTCAAATACTCAAGATGTTAATAGAAGAATCAAATGCTACTAGCACTACTAACCCAAGATGTCAAACTCAACGAATAAAAGGAAAAGAAGAAAAGACACCCAAAAATCTAGGATGTGTGCTGCATCCGTGAGAACTGTAAGCTGCTGCGCGTTGCAGACATTAGCCGACTGGAAGACGTTAACCCCCCAACTAAGATTTCAATGCAGTCTGTCTCTTCGACCTGATTCTACAATCAATACTCCAAAATAAATTGCGAAATTGACAGCCAATTTAATGGCAAGCCTAAGCAATCAATTTATGCATGTGTCTGGGTAGTGCTACACTAGTACTAGTACTGTACTAGTGCCTCCTGTTCCAGCTTTGGGTTTGTCAGCTGCAATGGCCTGCGTCGACGACTCGAGATCAAATAAAGGCGCTGAATGGGCAAGGAGAAGAAAACTTCAGAAAAAAAAAGCGAGTAAAAAGCGACACTTCTGTGTCGTGCTTGCTGGAGCTGAGACAGAAGACCTGTAACCACACGGCTGAGTCAAGATTAGCTGACAATTACTGATGGATACATGTACGGCTAGGTACATTTGCTGACCCCTGAACACGGTTTCCGTCCCCTCCCAGTCTCTGAACTTTCAGCTGCGCCTTGGCTTTCACCTTCGTCCTTTCAATGGCTGTGAAAATCTTTTCTTGGTTTGGAAGTCTCAGTGACGGTTTTGGTCAGAGATTGCTTCAAAGACATCATCATACATGGTCACCGAAAAGTGACACGAAATTATTTTGCCAAACAGATGTTGAACAAATCCTTCAGTACTCATCTTCAAGAACCGGCTTCTGTGCCGGTTGGTGAAGTTGTTTACAGTGGCTACAAATTCATCTCTGATTTATCTGGAAAAAGCCCGTTTCGAATTTCGCCTTGATTTTATCAATGGCAAGAACTGGTCGCTCTGGTGCTCATGTCATTTTCGCTCTGGTCGATGGCCATGGCAGAGGGGCCTGAATGAACCAGGCCGGGAATCCAAGAACGTCTCTGCCTGGCAGGGCTGGTCCGTAGTCAGTCCAGTGACAAAAAAACTGAAAATATTCGTGGTTCTTCCAGGTAAAATAGCGGCGAAAACTGGGGCCTAGCCATGGAATCCGATGCCGTCCTGGACATGTCGCTATCGGCATTGCTTGATTCGCTTCGCTCGTTTGGTTTGAGATTGCGTTGGGGACTTGGAGCTGTGTATTTTCAAAACGTTTCATTTCTGTTTATAAGGAAGGTTCTTCTAATCACACACACAAAAATCACTGAACTGTAAATTGTGATCACGAAAGCACTGATAGCTAATCACTTACGATCGTGGTGTTGTACAAGGGGAATTTTTTTAAAAATGAATTTAAGAAATGTGTTTTTCTTGTAAGGTATAACATGCCATGATTATTTTGCCTGATGCAGCTTATGATCATTGTTGATGATGCTGGAGCTTTTCTCCCAGCACTGAACCACTCTCCCTGGGACGGCGTAACCATTGCAGATTTCGTCATGCCATTCTTCCTTTTCATGGTTGGGATCTCTCTAACGCTCGCGTACAAGGTATGAACCACTGACGTCAGTGACGTGGCCAATGTCGTAATGTTCTTCTAGCCAAAACTAGATCCTAATTATGCTACTTTGTGCAGAGGGTGCCGGACAAATTGGAGGCTACTAAGAAGGCTGTACTCCGTGCCCTCAAGTTGTTCTGCCTTGGCCTTGTTCTCCAAGGTATTAAATGATAGTATATTTATTTTAAAGGGTAAAAGGAAATTGGAGAAATGATCTTTGCATTTCCATGAGAAATCAACTTTGGCTTTATATTCTTCTGCTTAAAAATATTATGTTTTGCTTCCTTGCAGGCGGTTTTTTTCATGGCGTCCACAGTCTCACTTTTGGTGTTGATATGACAAAAATACGGTTGATGGGTATACTTCAGGTACATCTCTCTGGACCACCCAGGATGTGGATTCTGTATCTAACATTACATCTACTTTTATTTAGTTTGACAAAAAAAAAACCCAAGTCATTTTGGATAATTTTATGATGTTTCAGAGAATTGCTATAGCTTATCTTTTGGCTGCAATCTGTGAAATTTGGCTCAAGGGAGATGATGATGTAGATTGTGGACTCGATTTGCTACGGAGATACCGCTATCAATTGTGAGTTCGAATTATCCACATTCTAAGTGTTTGCCCATGACTCATGCTTGTTATAACAATACATATAAACCATATTATCAGGGGATAGATGATTGACCAAGCTGGTAGTGCTATAATCTTGTGATATTAACCTGACATTCCTTTGTTCTACTTGCTGTACTTGTTCAGTTGCTCTAGTAGTAGTAGTAACTAAGAGAGAACAGCTTACATATATATGGTTTTTTTATTAGTAGTATTCCTAAATCCTGACATTGTTATTCATTGTCCTCCTAGGGTTGTAGCATTGCTCCTCTCAACCACGTATACTGTTATTTTACACGGTGTCTACGTTCCAGACTGGGAATACCAGATATCAGGTCCTGGTTCCACAGAGAAATCATTCTCTGTAAGTGTTACTGCTTCGGTTTTCTGAATATGACTCTGCAAAGCATAGAGCTTCATGTTTCATTGGATTTATCAGGTGAGATGTGGAGTAAGAGGAGACACTGGTCCAGCTTGCAATGCCGTTGGAATGCTTGATCGTACAATCTTGGGGATTGATCATCTCTACAGACGACCGGTTTATGCGCGTACGAAGGTACTATAATATGATGCAAGATCTGTCAGAGAATTGTTTCTTGCTTCTTCACCACACCCCAATTTTCATGTTTTCAATCTACGTTTCGCTTTTCTTGTTGCAGGAATGTAGTATAAATTATCCGCAAAATGGACCCCTTCCACCTGATGCTCCATCATGGTGTCAGGCTCCATTTGATCCTGAAGGCCTCCTCAGGTCAGTAACTCACTAACCATTCATCATCATTGCTTTGAAAGCTCATCTTGCAATGCCATCTCTTCCAAGTGCTTGTTTACTGTAAATTCTGACAAGTCTGTTTGTTCGTTTATCAGCTCTGTTATGGCAATTGTCACATGCTTGATTGGGCTGCAGTTTGGACATATAATTATACATTTTGAGGTATAACACTTGTTTTGTGACTACATCTGTATTTCTTATCGCAAAGTATATATATTTATTCTCAATTTGTGTTCTTGTTTAAATTGGTTTGTAGAAACACAAGGGAAGGATAATAAATTGGCTAATTCCTTCCTTCAGCATGTTAGCACTGGCCTTCTCAATGGACTTCATTGGTAAGGGTTTTACTAGACAGTAACCTGCATGATGTACTTTCTTTCTAAATCGTAAGAACATGAGATTGATCAAAACCTTTCATGATTCTTTTACAGGGATTCGTATGAACAAGCCGCTGTACACGATAAGTTACGCCTTGGCTACCTCTGGTGCCGCAGGGCTTCTTTTTGCTGGGATTTACACACTGGTTAGTCCTTTGAATTAGACCCAAGAAAACATATGCGAATGCCATGCAACCTGTCACTATTTCTGAACATTGGAAAAACCCTGTGAAACCTTCAGGTGGACGTGTATGGATTCAGGAAACTTACCATCCCCATGGAGTGGATGGGTAAGCACGCGCTGATGATCTACGTGCTAGTGGCATGCAACATCCTGCCCATGTTCATCCATGGTTTCTATTGGAGGGAGCCCAAGAACAACCTTGTAAGTTGGACAGCATATCAAACCTCGCTTAGCTGAAGATTTCAGACTTTCGTCATCGCAAAAAGAAAATAATAATAATAAATAAATAAATAAAAATTCAGGCTTCCTTTTTTTCTTTTTTGAAAGAAGAAAGATTCCATACTTTCAGATAAGTGAAAGTCATTCTTTGATGCACCTAATAGGGGACATTTTTCTTTGTAAACAGTTGAAGTTCGTCGGAGTTGGGGCATGAAGCTTGTTCGTCTGCGCAACAGTACTTAGGCCATAGATAATTAGACATCCGTATATAAGATTATTTGGATGGCCAGGATATGGAGATCAAAATGTTCAGGCCGTGTTATTTTTTCTACGTGGTTAGAGCGCGGCAATGTTTAGCTTCTGACAGTACTGCAACATCCCAGAGAGCGCATCCTCCCTGAGCTCTTCTATGTATATTCAATATGTGTTGAGGAGGCTCTTGTATATGATGACGCGCTCTGTGATTCAGATGAATATATATAGTACATATTCTGACAGGTAAGCAACTCTACCAGCATTGCGAACAGCAGTTGCAACGCAGTTATTTTTTCATTTTCTAGATGTAGTTCAGCTATAGAAGATTAATATTTCAAAAATTCAAGCATTCACCGGTTTTTAAATAACTGCCAGCGAACACTATTGATTTTTCACTTGGACCGTTTGTCTTTTCTGCCAAAAGAAAAAAGATAAAACTTGCATTCATCGTAGTCTAACCCATTAAGCGCTTTAAGCGTAATCAGTGATCAAAATTGAACTACAGTAGTCAAAACTGAGTTATTTGAGAACACAGGAAGTAGAGCATGCAGTTTGAAGCAAAATAGCACAAGAGGATCCACAACCGATCCACAACCTATGAATTGTTACAAGGCCTGAAAGTAATACCTTATTCTCAAATTAAATCGAAAAACAATAGATTGCCTGTTTTGAACTAGAACTGGGAAAATCATACAAAATATTTTATTGAAATAGATTTATTGCGTCCATCAAATACATTCATGGAGCAAGTCATCTCAATGTGTAACACAAGTATACAGAAGTCCAACACCACACTCTCAGATCATTCCATCTCGTGTTTAAGTTCCCTAGACCAGGAGCACCTTGAACCGAATAAAAAGAAAGACTATGGACACTAAAATGTAGGAAGAGAAAGTGCATCTCCATCATATAGGAACAGAAATGGAACGCACAAGCATCAGTGGAAGTGCACCTGTCATCTAATTTTTACAATCTAGCAATCTTTGAGCGCAATCAGCTGGTCAACGACGCCAGGATCAGCAAGGGTGCTTGTGTCACCAAGTTCATCCAGCTGCTTCGAGGCAATTTTGCGCAGAATCCTGCGCATAATCTTACCGCTTCTCGTTTTAGGAAGTCCTGGTGCCCAGTGGATCTTGTCAGGAGCTGCAAATGCCCCAATCTGCCACACAAGACATGATAAATCATGTCAAGTTTTTTTCGTACTTTTTGATGATGTGCGCAAAGTAAATCAAAAATGAAAAGCATTGTCACGTGTCACTATGGAGAAAGAACATCCGAAAGGACCAAGACAGACCTGGTTGCGGACTGTCAATATGAGGCTTTTTCGTAGTTCTTCACTATAAGGAACACCATCCACCAAAGTTACAAAAGCATATATTCCTTGACCTTTCACCTGAAGCAGAGAATTTATTGATTAAGCATCATATGTAGTTGGATAGCCAAGGCAATAGAGATTGGAGCAAGGGGGGAAAACAGTGGACAATACCTCATGCTCAACAGCAACAACAGCAGCCTCTGCACACTGTGGGTGTGAAACCAACGCAGACTCAACCTCTGCTGTACCAATCCGGTGTCCACTACAAATTCAGAAACCAAAAAGTTTTAAATTTTATAATTTCCAAACACTGAACTAAACCATAGCAAGTAACATGGACCTAACGAGCAGCTAACCTGACATTGATGACATCATCTACTCTTCCAGTCAGCCAGTGGTAACCGTCTTTGTCCCTGATACGCAAATACTATTTAGCTAAAATTGTTTGGAAAACTGAAAAGTACAAAAGAAATTTAAAAATACACTTGGATCCTGTATAATATTGAAGGAAAGACTTCACTACCTGCTGCAACCATCCCCAGTAAAATAGTAGCCAGCGAATGGCTTGAAGTAAGTGGTCTCATATCTATCATGATCTCCATAGAGAGTCCGGAAAGCACCAGGCCATGATTTCTTTATGCAAAGATATCCACTGCATTCTCCTTCAATCTCCTTCCCTTTCTCATCAACAATGACAGGCTGAATACCAAACAGGCACGGCAAAGTTAGAGAAAAACTGCCATATGTATATTAATTTGATTGGTGCCATCACAAAGAAACACAGCATGGAAAATACCATCGCAAAGGTCTCACATAATAAAATCACATTGCAAACATGAACTCAAGAAAATGCCATCACCTTAACTGTTTCAAGAGTTTTTCTCACTTTTGTGATAGCATTTTACAATCCTTCACATTTGCTATGGTATTTTCTAAGTTACAATAATTACAAGGTAGTGAACAAATTTATTCTATAATGGTGTTTTTACATTTCAGACATAAATTATTACCTGAACACCAAAGAAAGGAAAGGTGGCAGAACCTGGTTTTTGAGGCCAGGCGCCAGGTAAAGGAGTGATCTACAGAAAATCAAAACATTGAAGATCACCAGAGTTACTTAATACTATCACGAGAAAACTGAAAAGAGATGTGAAACATAAAGAGGTTTACTTACCATGAAGCCACCAGTTTCAGTCTGCCACCAGGTGTCGGAGATAGGGCATCGAGAGTCCCCGACAACATTGTAGAACCATCTGAAATGAAACCAACCATGCATGACACTATAACTTATAACTCTATACATATAGTACTGTAGCACTTGATAAATGCTCCACAAACCTCCATGCGCTAGGATTAATTGGCTCACCAACACTTCCCAAGACTCGAAGAGATTTTCGAGAGTGTTGTGTAACATACTGCAAAGCATATAAACAAAAATCAGTGATGATTATTCACAAACAGAGAAAAAATATCTCAGAATTAGCTAATTAATTCAGTCTTGTAGAAGTTCCGATTCTTCTAGTAGGTAAGTCACAAGTTTCTTAGCAAGTCAAGTACTGTACTGAATAGGTAGACAGGTAGTGCTGATGCCTGCATGGAATATCTGTCTGTATACTTAATATTAATATCACTGTGTTTTATAATGCAAGTGTGCCACTAATGCATATTAACTGCACAGGACACATGCAGCAAGATTTTTTTTTTTGCATGTTAGTAGTATAACTAGGTTTGCAAAGGTTGGGATCCAGCAAACAGCACCAAATATCAAAATTCAATGGTTGATTGCAGTCAATCAACTTGAGTCTACACAAACTGAACATGATGGGAGTTAAAGTACTGCCATCCAGAATCACCAGATGGCTTGTTCATATCACTTGCAGATTTTGCGAAAGTTTATCATGTACTGAAAAAAAGAGAGGAGAGAGCACAATATAGAATCACCATGCGTACCTCAGTGCCATCACGCATGAGTGATCGAACGAGTGTTGGTGCAGTGTAAAATATTGTCACCTTGTACTTGTCCACAATGTCCCAGCACCGACCAGAATCAGGGTAGTTTGGAGTCTACAGTTATGGTTCAAAGGAGAACTTCAGGCAAATGAAAATGAATACCTAACAAAGAAACTTATTAAATAAAACAAAATGGCATGTCAATAAATTCATAAAACAAGTGCAAGAAGTCAAGCACTGATTGGGAAAAAAAAGTAGATTTTGGCATGACTGTTATGAGTTGTCAGTCAAGAAGATAAGTCAGACAAAATAAATATGAAGACCAACAACAATCAAACCACACAATTGTTTTACCATCACATTGCATTCATATCATAATTTCAGAACATACTAACTTGAACGTTTTTAGAAATATACCCCTTCAAAAACGAGAACTGTTGCTCCATTCAGGAGTGGACCATACGTCACATAGCTGTGTCCAGTAATCCATCCACAGTCTGCAGTGCACCTGATGTTGAAACACACACAGGCCAAAGATTGTATGAGGAAATACAAGTTTCTAGTAGTTCCGCAAAATATGAAAATGCCATAACCCTCTCCTAAAAAAAACTTGTCTTTACCAGTATATGTCCGACGGCTTGTAATCAAATGCATACTTAAATGTTGTTGCACTGTAAACCATGTAGCCCCCAGTAGTATGCAGCACACCCTAAATATGTCCAAAGAGATCAATATCTGGGTAATGCAGTAACAGGATAATCCTATCCCATGCAATTAAAAGGCCATAAGCACCTTTGGCTTTCCTGTACTGCCACTTGTGTACAGAAGGAACAATGGGTCCTCTGCATCCACCCATTCTACATCGCACTTGGTTGGGAAACCGGTCACAACATCCTGAAAGGTATCACCCAAGGAGATGATGGAAAATTGACGTTGATTATACATGCCTTTTCTGAAAATTTCTTATGTATATTAGAAATATCAACAAGTTGCTGTTGAAGGAAGAAACACACACCTGCCACCAAACATCCCTTCCTGCTTGCCATTTTGTGTCTTCTCTCTTCATTGCTGACTGATTTTCATATGTCAAACATAGACCTGCCCAACACAGTAGTATTAACATCAGTAAACAAGATATTGGATGCAATTCTGTTATTCATGTGCCCATTGAATAAACCACATGGCAGAAGATAAAAAAATTTCCAACAAGAACATCTTGTGGTTTATATACACTCAGCCAAAATGCAGCGATGGTTATAACGTAAAACTATATTATTCATTTAATTTGCAAAATCTAACGTCTATGTTAAAAACTAAACATAGTGTGTGTTTCTTTCAAATTCATAGTTGTGTTATGTTGACCCAAATTTTCTTGTAAACTAGATAAATTGTATCACCCACAGCTCAGTCACTATAAAGGTTTGCATATTTAGAATGAACCTCCTATTAAGTAATAAGACATCTTATGAAAATTAAGACATGCCAACAGCTTAAAATTGCCTGTGTGGATGCAGAATTTAGATTGTACTGCATACCTACAGCGACTCCTTGTTTCTCACTTTCAGCCAGACCAGCATCCACTATATCTTTGAGAAGGATGGGCTTCACCCCTCTTTTCACTGCATTGCAAGTGATCACAAGCTTAGGCTTGCAATCAACGATCCTTTGGGCCAGGGAATCCGCAGAGAAGCCAGCAAATACAACCTGAACAATTTTTGACATTAAATCATAAGGATTAACCAGGATAACCAGGAGAGCTTTTTAGCTGTAGCCATTACCGAGTGAACAGCACCAATACGGGCACAAGCAAGCATGGTAATGGGCAGCTCAAGCAACATTGGTAAGTAGATGATCACAGCATCACCCTTGCCGACACCAACACTCTTCAAGTAATTGGCAAGCTACGAAAAGGGTAAAGCGACATGTTATAGTACCGCATTTTCCTCAAACATCACATTGGAAGTTGAACATTATTATTCAGTAAGGTCTCATATGTGAGCAACCATTTACCTGGCAAACCCTGTCCAAGAGCTCTGAATAGGTGAGCTTCCCATCCTGACCAGGCTCATTGCCCTCCCAATACATCACAATCTTGTCTCCGTTCCCCGCCTCGATGTTGCGATCAACAGCATTGTAACATATGTTTGTTTTGCCACCTTTGAACCACTGCAACCCCAAGAATCACCACATGGTTCAGAACCACTTAAATCACCATCACAACGAAATGCTAAATTTAGTCAACGCGCACTCACACTGATCTGGACAGGGCCCTTGGTGACGTCGAGGTTCTCGGAGCAGACCTCACTGGGGTTCCACTTCTCCTTCCAATAGAAGGTCTCGGCGATCTCCGACCAGAACCCGGCCGGGTCGTTGATTGACCTCTCATACAATTTTTGGTACTGATGTCCACCATGAAAAACACACACCAAGATCACAACTTTAGCACATCACAATCACCAAACGTAGAAAGAAAGAATCACTAGGATGAAATGATTGGATCCCAGCTTCAGGTTCCTCTTGGCATAGTGATATTTATGTCCCTATCTGACTTCTGCCCACAATCTTGATCAGGACGATCCCCAGTTGCAGGGACACACTCCCAAGTTACGGTTTACCTGCTTGGGGGAGGGGACGAGGGCGTCGGCGGAGAACTCGGCGGAGGGGTAGACGAGGTCATGCTCCTCGGCGGCGAGCGACTCGCCGAGGACGACGGCGTTGATCCCGGAGATCTTGCCGGCGCCTGAGGGCAGCTCCGACATGGACTCCACGTGCCGCAGCTTGTCCGACGAGGCCCCCGCCGTCTGGTCGCCGCTGGCCGTCCCCATGGCGGTCGTCGGCGGCGGTGGGAGGGAGATGCGCGGCGAGATCCAAGGCGAGGAGGAGGAGGAGGCGGGTGTGGGGGCGCGGCTGCTGCTGCTGCTGCTGCAGAGTGCGATGGCTAGCGGTGGACTATAAATAAATAATACGACGAGATCACGACGAGAGGTTGATCGATCGATCGAATCGAATCGAATGGGTGTAACCGCCCAAGTTGATCAGGTTGACTTTGTTTTCATCCCCCTCTCATTACGTTGTTTTTTTTTCACTTCATCATTCCTCAAGGAGCCAAATCAAAATCGAAGTGTGACCGCAGAATTGTAAAAAGTCACCGTGCATCCCATGACAAATAAAAAAATAGAACAGATTGAAGTTGTTAATCTTGGGGTTTAATTGTTAACGTGGATACGGCACCGTTAACGTTTCAATTTGATAACTTTTTTCTTGAAGAGTTTAATATAGATATTTTCTCTGTTTTCATATTACAAGTCACTTTAATTTTTTATTTTTTTCTATTCAAATGTTTGACTAAATTTATAAAAAAAATTAGCAACATCTTATAATACTAGATTAGTTTCATTAAATGTAACATTGAATATATTTAAATAATATGTTTGTATTATGTTAAAAATATTGCTATAATTTTTTATAGACTTGATCAAATTTTAAAAAAAATTAAAAAAAAGTTAAAATGACTTATAATATGAAACGAAGTGAGCACTTTATAAGAGTGTTATTAAAATATGTTACATTCTAAATATATGAATTAATATTTTAATCATTTAAAAATTATTAGTGATCGATGTTAGAATTTGATGATCATCACTGACAAATACTCCATTTGATTCGTATTATAAGTCGTTTTAATTTTTTTATAATTAATATTTTCAGTCGTTTTGATTTAATTTATTAAAAAAAGTTCATGTCAAGTTTGTACCAAACGTTACCCTTCATAAATTTGCATGGGTGGCTGCCATTTGCTGCTGGTTGGTGGATCACTGGATCTATCCACGTTGGTTGGAGAAAGCCAGAAAGGTAAGATAGAATATATTATCACCCGATTACTCGCTGTGCACGAGCTGCACAATTTCCTCCCCGATTCTATAATCTTCTAACATAGGGAGGTGCAGACTGCAGTGCGTGCAGACCGCTAGTGCAATTAAACTATATAGTCAGTATAATTGATCCGTAAAATTAATTAATTAGTACCCACATGACAAGTGCGTGCGTGGTAGCATGGCACAGCTGGCCGTAGGTGTTGTTGGTCAATGATGTGATTATCTCTTAGGGGTTTTTTTTTTCAACATTATTACCACGATCATCCTGGAGATGTGATGTGGTAGTGCAACTTTGTATATGCAAATGAGGGAGAGATGATCTGGAAATGATCACTAGGACCCCGATATTTTTTCACTAACATATAGATTTTATCTCGATTTTTATTAGCACATTATTCAAATTGCTAAACTGTATATTTCGTGCGAAAACTTTTTACATAAAAATTGTTTTAAAATATCAGATAAATTTATTTTTAAGTTTGCAATAATTATAATTCAATTAATCATTAACTAATGTTTTTTTATGTTCTCAACTTCATCTTCCCTAAAAACAAACATCACCTGATATATAGTTTCCTGTTGCTAAACCTACCAAGGCAACCCATGAAAAAAGTCAATTTAGGTTGGAATAAAGCTCACGTGAGAACATGACTGCAATTTACAGAATTTAACTTAGCAATTATGAGTTATTCCTTGTAATTTTAGAAAATTTACCCTCTATGTCTAATATTATGGTATATAAATTTGTGCGCTAGGTTGATAATATTGTAACACAAATAGGTTGGATAACTAACCGGGGACTGCTACTCCTCCAAATAGACATAAAAGCCAATAAAAACCATAAGGGCTATAATTTCTTGCAATAAAAACTTCCAACAACATAGGAAGACCAGCCAACATGGTTAATTCCATCTGTTGATCTCTTCGTAACCCTCTCATAATTCCTCCTCTAATCAAATCAATCGTCACACATATTCATTATGGGGCCAATGTATTTAATCTGAAACTATCCTTAATTACTGTCAGACAGATCAAATCATATGTCACCAAGGTTATTTACAATTATAATGACTTCCGACATTTACATGCAGATCTCTATAAATCCATAGGTGTGAGGCATAAGGTAAATTCTAACCACTGATTATTCAATTTAGTTATATTTTACAGAAAACAGACTCTCCATCATAATAAAAAAAAAGGCTTAAATTCATCGCACATGTAACCTACCAAAATAGGTGCACTGTGCGTCCTACATGATAATGGAAGGCTGAAGTTTGATTTTCAAATATGTAATTAGGGGTTATATAGTGCTGAAAGCGAACATAAAATCCATTTAAAAAATAAGTTCCATATGAAGAAAAAATGGTGAACTTTAGTCTAAGTAAGAAACTAAATATCATCGGGACTACGCATCTTAAGGAGAAAAATAACTACTTCTTTTATCTCAAACAAGCTAAAGACTCTCTATTCACATAACATTCGAAGTAATAAAATGCATTTAATTCAATACTAACTTCTTATATGTCAAAAGGAGAGAACATTTGGGAGGGACTACATTCATGGAGACTCCAGGCATCCAGACCTACTGGCTACTGTTTCCCCTGCTCCCACAAATCGTCCTGAAACTAGGAGCTTTGTTATTCAGTCGGAGACTCCATAATCCATATGCGTACCGGCACCTGCAGTTTTTAGTCATTTGGTTCGCATGTCGTGGTGTTTGGTGGCAGCTAGCTCGTACCTGCGACGGTGACACGGCAACAACCTACTATGAGGCTAGTCCATTCCAGGATATATATATATTTTTTAAAAAAACATGGTACAAACATGACGCTTATAACACGCGCATACTCATCCCTATAAACACTTTCGAAAGACTGAGCCTACATATCTTAAAATTGATAAAGTCACCACAGACGTCTCATTGTCAACGGCAGGGTTGGCCGACCGCGATCAACCCTGCCGTCGACGATGAGACGTCTGTGGTGACTTTATCAATTTCAAGATATGTCAGCTCAGTCTTTCGGAGGTGTTCATAGGGTTACCGCGGTTACCGGCCTTACCGCCAGGGTCCGGTAACCTATACCGCGCGGTACGGTTTGACAAATTTTGACCGAATTCAAAAATTTGAAAAAAATCAAAAAAAAATCAAAAAAATGCTAAAGGTAGTGCTTGATTTGTAGTGTATTATGGTGAAGTAATTTTTTAAAAAAGAGTAATATAAATTCAAAGTTGAGGACAAAACCGAAAGTCAATTAGAAAATAGAAAAAAAAATTAAATGGGTCGAATCATGCACTATTCATGTGGCCCATTAAGGTAATCTCCTATCCTTCCTCGGTTACCGCACGATTTGGACCGGTAACCGCGCGGTTTGAGATGATTATCGCGTGATAACTTGCGGTTATTGTAGTCGCCTTTAGTGCTTGCCGGTTGCCCTAACGCGCGGTAACCACGGCTTATCGTGGGGTAACCGCTTGGGAAACCGTGGTTACCGCGTAAAAAACTCTGATAGCCTAAGTTTGTTTCATGTGATGTGAAAATATTAAATATTTGACATTATATGTTTCACTTCACTAAATGAATGGAGTGTTAGGATTATATGTTTGGCTATAGCTATATGTTTGGAGAATTAATTAATTAAGCTATATCTATATGTTAGGATTATATGTTTCACTTTATTATATGTTTGGAGAATTAATTAATTAAGCTATAGCTATGTTTTGTGTTTTGGTACTACTATTCTAAAATAACTAGATGTGATATGCAAACAATCATGGTTACATTGTATCATGTGATGTGAATATATTTGACAGTTATGTGAATATACATGGCAGACAGTCTATTATCTTTTATAATGATGTGAATATATTTGAGGTTTAGGTCAAATACATTGTGCATGCTTTTGTTATTATGCCCAAATTCTACACACTTTTAAGTGTTTCTCTAATTGTTTTTCATTTTTTTCATTGTGTTTTTCTTTTGGCCAAACATTTGCTCGGTAACCGCTCCAAACCGTGTGGTAACCGTGGTCCATACTGCGGTTTCTCGGTTTTTTTGAATTTAAATTTTCAAAATCAAATTTATCGCGGTTTTTGGTGGTTACCGCGGTAACCGCTGTACCGCAGGGTACGATAACCACCCAAAAAGATAAGGGGAACCCTGATCGACGGGTACATCGTCTACCACTAAAAGAATGATACCCTATGACACCTTCAAAATACTGGATCGAGATATCTTAAAATTGATGAAGTCACAACGAACGCCTCACTGTCGAGAGATACGTCTCCTATCACTAAAAAAATAATTAGCCCTTAAATACGAGCACCTGTGTCAAATCTAAAATTTTAAATCGAGATGAGGCTGGTTCTAAAAAAAACTAATCAATGAGTTACACTCTCTTCGTGATATATACTTCTACATGACTCTCATTATCTGTTTGTTACCAGTATCAAACACAACTAAAGATTATATAGTTTTTCATCCTAGTCTACTTTTCAATATTAATTTTCAAACTGCTAAGAACATCGATATAATTTTAAAAAATATCAATATAAAAATTTTATCTATAAATTTTTTTTTATTTTTTTGGTTATTTCTTTTACAGCTTATCAGGCGTTGGCCAAACACCTACTTCTCGTAAGACTCAAGTTTCCTGTCCAGTGGCCCCAGAGCTTGATCATTCTCAAAAAGCTCCAACTATAGTGCCTTTTCAAGTTTGTTGCAGCATGCCTATGTACCTGTAACTATGTACTATAAAAAAGGACAAGGGGCATAGATTCTTGAGTGAATTTTACTTTGAACTATATTTATATTTAATCAACATTGTTTAGTTTGAATCAGCAGTTTTATTTTTTGATACTTTGCACCATCCTTAGGTTTTTTATCCATCTACATTCAATTTATCATATGTCAAAGAAATGATCTAATATAGTTGTGAGAATTTATTAACGAGTAAAGCCAACGTATTCAAGCTCGTTCATATGACAAAAGAGCCAGGCTGACCTAAAGTGAAATAAAAGTAATTAAGATTATCCAGCTCAAAATAAAAAACACAAGTTAAAGAGTGATGTAAAGTAAAATATCGATAATAAAAGATGATCCTAAGTAGAATGAACTTACAGATTCTCCAAGCACAAGGACACTATGAATAAATTAAAGTGCCTTTTTAATCTACAGTATGCTACAGTAAAACATTGTAACTACAATAATCTGGTTTGCAGCTGATCTAAGCCGTTCATCTCTGGTGGTATGGCCAATATTGATCCAGAAGCCACTTGTGTTCCTTTTTACCTGACACTTTCACACAGTGTGATTAAAGTTTATGCATAAATAATATGTCAAATAAAAAGGAATATAGGGAGTACTTTACTGGATGGGTTCAGACAATCTAACCCCGGCTTAGGCTCAGGCCCTGTTCCAAATAACGAATTGGGCTTAACTACTTCTTGATTTTCATTAACATATTTTTTTAAAATGATAAACTGTATGTTTCGTGAAAAACTTTATACATAAAAGGTCCTTTAAAAAATAAATAAATCTAATTTTAAATTTTTAATAATTAATACTCAATTAATCATATCCTAGTTGTATTTTTTGTTTTACGTGTAGCTAATAAAAAAACCTATAGACAAAAAGAATGTGGTCTTCAGTTTTGACGGAGTGTTAGCTTCTCAACGAGGGACAGAGAGGACCCCCTTTATGAGTTCGGCCAGGGATGCAGGGTGAAACTCGTTCCTCCCCGGATCGCACAAGGGAGAGAGAGAAAAAGACAAGGACGCAAGCGTTTATACAGGTTTGGGCCGCTGAGAAACATAACATCCTACTCCTGTGTTTTGTGAATATGCGACTGAAAAATCAGGGAATACAAGTGTTTGTTCTCCCTTTCTCTCCTGTCTGCCTGTTCTTCCTTCCCCCTTCTACTCAGGCCTGAGCTTCCTTTTATATGTCAAGAGGCTACCACATGGGCCAAAAGGCTGTCTAAGATAGAAGGAAAACATTCTTTTACATTTAATGGTTGTCTCGTTGCTTGACTCAGAAGCCACACGCACAGACGTTGCAATAGGGCCTTCGTCTGGTCAGGCGGCTGACACGGGGAACTCCCGTGTCAAACTCCATTAAATGAATGAAGACTTCTGTGTTCCGTTCACATCGGAAAACGGAAGCCATCTGACCGGGGCTGGCATACCAACTCCGGCTAAGGGACGAGAGGCTAAAGGCTCTCATCATTCTGATGGGACGGGGCAAGGCGTGTCACACGCCGCCTGACGTGCGGGTAGCATGCAGGCGCCCTGCCGTCGTCTCACCCGTAATCTAACCGGTCTACGACTGGTCAATCATCGTGACCGATCATAGACTGGCCACACACGCGCCACGCCGCATTAAATGCGGCGTGGTGCGTAAAGGATAGCGCGTAGGCTACGATAGCAGAAAACAAAACTTTTCTACCGCGCACACCAGGACATCATGCGAAGATAGGATCATGGATCGTTACCACTAGACGCGCAGCGCAGCGGAAGTAGAGTTGGAGAAGCCGGTCCAACCACGCGCGTCGAGGTAGTAGTGGAAGTAGTTGATCGCCACGAACAAATCGTCTCCTCCACGCGATTAGCCGCACCAGGAGCAGATCCAATCTGCCGGTTGTTGACGCCAATCTACGCCGCAACGAGCAGCGCCTCCACCGGTATCCACACGTACGGGGCTGGAGCACCGATCGCAAGTGTGCTAGCACTCGGGAGCGGCTAGGGTTTGGCTCTGGGGGTGGCAGCTAGGGTTATGCTCGAGATGAACAGATAAGTACCTCCCTCAGCCCCTCACTTCCATATATATAGACCTCTCTGCTTGGGCCTCGTGGACCAAAGCCCAATAGGAGTCTACTCGGATCCCTATCCGAACTGAGCCCACATCCGAATCACATTCGAATGAGTGTTCCAACCCATTAAGCGTGCGACCCTGTAGGTTCACATATACTTGGTCGCGACCCGGAAACGCCTTTCCGGTCAACCTGTTAATAGCGGCTTCTAGCAAGGCATATTAACCTCCAAAGTATATGTAAAGATCATATCGGCTGAACCTGTAATGTTCTCATGTATGAATCCCTTTGCCTCACGATATAGATTGAGCTCAAGGCGAGACCTGTGCCATCCTCTTAATAGCTCAATCGCTCTCTCGATTCCGTGATGGATTATAAACTTGTGATTGACTCCTCAATCACCTAGCATGGCCATACATTTCCATAATCCATTACATCGAGGGGCTCAGAGATATCTCTCCCATAAGGAGGGGCAAATTCTATCTTGACCATCCACATCCCACTACATATTTCATAGCAAACCCGAAGACTACTTTTATAACTACCCAATTACGGAGTAGTGTTTAGTAATCCCAAGATAAGCTACTACGTATGTTGGTAACCGTGATGATCTCAAGTCTAAAGATTCTATATAAACAGTACTTGAGACCAACTGATGACACATAGAATCTCTGCAGTGTCTCATGGCGGGTCTATCCAACATATGTTCACCAACATATGTCCATATTATTGATTAGTATCCCTATACCATGATCCATGAGACATGATCATCAATTAATACATATGCTGATCTTTAAATCATATTTGTTCCTCATATGATATACGATCAGAGATCATTTAGAAATAGCATCATTGTAACATTAAGAGTCTCATGAATAAGTCACATACTCATTGATTAAGAATAATAATGTCTATTTCAAGGAACAAAGCACTGAATCATAAACATAGTCTGTGATATATAAAACATCCCAATGTTGCCTCTAGGGCATATCACTAACAGTGCGCTCGTCTGGGCCGCCATTAATGCGGTTATGTGAGCTCTGGCCACGCTCACCTAACCTCGCACACGCGGCACCAGCGCAGAGGGGGTCAGGGCGACCTGACCCTCGGGGAAGGTCTGGGAGCGGCCCGACCCTCGGGGGACTAGGAAGGGCAGCCGCCACGTCACCCTCGGGCCCAACCCCTCCGGGGGGAGCGCCACGTGGGTGTAGGGAGCCGGTCATCCCTCTAGTATTGGTACCCCCGAGCCCGTAGCACCGACAAGTTTTATCGGAGAAATAGAAACCAGGGCCCCATCACCAGCTACTCGGGGCACGTCCACCTTCGGGCACGGTCCCTCGTGGGTTGTGCTCAGGGCACTTCTTTTCTCAGGCGCGGACCTTGTGGGTTGTGCTCGAGACACATCCGCTCCCGGGCATGACCCCCGTGGGCTATGCTCGAAGCACTTCTCTCCTCTGGCATGGCCCCCCGTGGGCTGTGCTCGGGACAACCAACTCTTCCTCACCAACTTTCGCAAGTCAAAGACAACTAAGACAAAATCAAAGATTACACGGTCCATCAACGACGTGGGAGGCATGGCGATGCCTATAGCATATGTCTCCCTGGAGAAAAAGGAGGTGCAACGTGGCGCCCCCTCGGTATCCATTCCACGGGTCCTTCTTTGAGCTCGAAGGTTGGCAGGTGGGCCCGTGGACAACTTAGATGAAGAAACCTTTGACTTATTTGCTCTGCTCGTCAGGCAATAGGTGAAATAGTTACCTTTGGCCGGTTTGAGTGACATCGACAAGGTTAAGCATGCCAAAATTTAATGGAGTAGGGCCTACTTTCACATGTATGTATTGGCACTTTGAACTTTCTTTGATGTATAAAAGGAAGATCCATACCACCAAAAAAGGGGTTCGACTAGATCGAATAGCTTAGCTCTCGTTGCAGCAAATTAGCTTCCACCCGTAGACTCCAGTCATTCCTAACCATCCATAGTCCATACACAGGAGTAGAGTGTGACGTATCCATACAGTCTGAACCTGTATAATCCTCAGTATTCATCACTCTCGTGATTTGGACCCGGACTTGACTCGCCCCCTAGCTGAATCTCCAAGGGGGAGTACTCACTTCTCCGCTAGAGAAGTTTCGCACTCCGACAAGGTTGAAACAGATTATTGAGTTGATTGTTGCTGCGGATTGTATACTTGATTATATGGATATATTAAATATTTTAATAAATAAACATAACAAATATAAGAAATTATTTTGAAAAAATATATTAATTTTTCCAAGCGTAGAATAAATCAACAATCTAGTAAATAATCCAAAAAGATCCAAGTTTTTCTTTTTTGAAAAAAAAACTAAGCCTTGAAATGTTGGATAGTGAAAGCGAAGGGTAAGGAAATGAGATGACGAGGTTGGTAGCATGTTCAAACTGAAATATCTTGGTATGGACAAAATTGAAATATCCATTTGAAAGGTCCCCAAATGAAATATCAGCACTGACTTCATGATGAAAAGGATCGGCACCGACGCCGACGTTACTCTGTTCAATTGGATCGATTTGAACCTGTCTGGACGCTGGACCAAATTGATGGCGACACACTGATTTTGTCCACTGCCGTTTGATGCCACAGCCCGATTATGCGTTCAGAACGATGGCACGTACAGTAGTAGAGTACTGGTAGTAGTAAAAAGGGAACGGTTCAGATGTGCGTCTCAGGAAAACTCGCGGGTTTTATTCATATAAAAGTAGTATACTTCCTATGTCTTAAATTATAAAATTTATAAATTTTTAATATGATTTTTAATGATATACTTTGATCATTAATTTATTTAATATTATATTACCAACAGATATAAAATTAGCATCATATAAAACTATTTTGAAATACGAATATAATGATATAACATACATAATATTTTTAATAAATATTATTAATATAATTATTAGTTAAAAGTTATCGAGTTTAATTTTCTTAAAAATAAAAACATTCTATAATTTAAAACGGTAAAACGGAGGGAGTACTTGTTAGGTAAGCAATCCTCTTCGGAGTTAAATACCTCCATGTGTGATGCTGATTGTGTGGAATTCTAGAGTGTCGAGTTATATGTTGGGTCCATGGGAATGTGTGATGGCAAAAGGCTACAATGCATGCAACAGCAATGAGGTGGCACTCACGTTCTCTAAACTGGGATCTTCTGAAACCGGGTGGTCAGCATGAAGCTAAGCGAGAGTTTGGTTTCATGGTGTATGACAGAACAACTAGTTTCAAAGCATATGAGTTAATAGGAGTTGTAGCTATATTAATATTAATGTATGACTACATTTATAAGAGGTAAAGAGCAAATATCACTTCTAAAAGAATGTGAGAATAAAGTATTTTAACACAAATTGTAAATGCTACAACGACAAGTAATATGAAACGAAGAGATTAATATTATTGTTACGTCGTAGCAAATAAGAAATAAACAGTTGCTCATATATCTTATATTCTGATCACTGATATCATCTGAATGTCTTGTAGCAAATAGTTCCACTAAAACTATTTTTAATGGGCCTGTTTGACAGCTGGTTCGTGGCTGCGGCGCACACGCGGCGCAGCTGCAGCCGCAGTAGTCGGCTTGCCGAGCATATCAAATCAAGATATAACGAATGACAAGCACCAGGGTTTCATAATCCCGTTACCTGACTGAACACGAGAGGTATCTCCAATTTTCGCCAAAACCGATGATAAACTGACAAAAAGATGAAATTCAAACAAATTTTATCAAAAAGTTAAATTTTAGTTTGATTTTTCTAACATTGACCATAAAACCAAGTGTGGTTTGTGTTATCAAGCCAGTCCACCAGAAAACCAAGTGTGGTTTGTGTTATTGAGTCAACGCGGGAAATTCGATTTTTGTGAAAATCAAATTGGTTTTCGTGGGGTTGTGAATTCTGGATGGTGTATGTAGCAACAAGTATTTAGAATGGAATGTTCTTTTTTGGCATACCTAGTTTAGCTTATTATTCACCGGATTGAATCTGATTATTTATTCTATGCTTCAAAAGTTTAGCTTATCATTTACCGGACTGAAACGGATTGTTTGCACTATGCTACGAAAAATATGTTTTCTAAAAAACTTCTTTTTACAGTATTATTTCGATCACTTATTTTAAACTATTTATTAAATTTATTTTTTAAAATATTTAATTTGTCTCTATAATTAAATAGACAATCTGTTTAATAATCTAAGGTGTACGTTAAGTATCAGTTATCAACAACTGCTCGTTATGGTAGCCAAATAACCGAACCAAATGAGCAACTTAATTAGCAAGCTCGGTAATTGCTTGCCACAGGCGTTGCGCATGGATGGACTAAGCCACCAAAGACTGAGGTTTGCTGGTTAGGATTTTTGAGATGGCCTAATGGTCCATTGCATACTTGGACAGCCTGAGAGGGCGTCGGATGCGCTAGCTTGCTGCTCAAGTGTGCTAAAAGGAAGACAGAAACGGGATGGAATTGGACGTGATGGGTACTAAAATCTAATATCCGTTTGATTTAAATTATCGAGATGGATTACCTATCTATCTTCTCTTATTCTATACTAAAACCCATTAAACATCTGAAGCACTTTTTTTAGACCGCATGTGACGAAGTAGGATCAAGATGTCGACGCCGGTTGAATAGATGATTTAGGCTGAGTTCTTTTGCTTGAGTTACTAACTCACCTCACTCATTTTTCGCGCGCACGCTTTTCAAACTACTAAATAGTGTGTTTTTTACAAAAAAATTTCTATACAAAAGTTGCTTAAAAAATCAAATTAATTCATTTTTCAAAAAAATAGCTAATACTTAATTAATCACGCACTAATGAACTGTTCTGTTTTCCGTGCTTGGAGTGTGTCTTCCCAACCTAATCCAACGAACACACCCTCAAAGTATGTTGGACCTAATCAAAATTAACCTAATCTAAGTTGTTAGGTTTGGTGAGGAACTAACTAGATAACTAGATTAAGTTTTGCAAACGTAAAATGATATGGGCTCAAATTATCTCTATAAAAGTAAATTGCACAAATGTAACTGCAATAAGTAAATGAGACAAAAGACAACCGAAATTTTCACCTGATGTTCAGATTACTTGCTGGCTTCCTACGTCACTGTTAAAACGAGTCTAACTTCACCGCTCAAACCATCGAGCCTCCAAGGTAAGGTGGGAGCTGGTCCTAAAGTGATCTACATAAGCCTCGATCACTATGAGTAGTTCTTCGTTAATTCAAAGATGATGAATTCCGAACCATTCATAACCAACATCGGGCCTCCTTCACAACCTCTTTAAAGAGGTTATCGGACAACTCCTGTAAATCATCTAGGAGACGATAGTTTTCAAGAGTAACAAGTAGCAACTATGCGGAGGTGATCGAAGGCCACACTAACTCAATCAATGATATAATACACTTGTCTTGAGTTAATCTACCCTCTAACACTAAGGCTGAGTTCGAAAGTTCACTTTCGCAACTCATCTCTCTCATTTTCTGCACGTATGCTTTTCAAACTGTTAAACGGTGTATTTTTTGAAAAAAAAATTACACGAAAGTTAATTTAAAAAATCATATTTATCCATTTTTTAAAAAAATAACTAAAAACTAATTAATCATGTGTTAATGTATACATCATTTTGTATGCCGGAAAGAAAGGGTTCCCAGCCTTTTCTCCCGAACACAGCCTAATAATGTAAGGAGAAGTGCTCAAGTGGTGAGAGAGTGAATACAAGGGTCAAGTAAAATGGTAATAGTGCCAAGAGACTCTAGAATGTAGATTAATGATTCTTGTATTCGATCAAACATTTGTACATAGAAAATTAAAAATATTTATAGAGTAAGAGGGGTATGAATATAGTGTGAACATGCCCTAAAATAACATGTAATTGATCATTAATTGATCCTATTTCTATCACTCTCCTCGTCGGTCCACACCAGATAGAGCCCGCTCGAAAGCCCAAATGCGGCAGTGGAACCAAGCAAACTGACCAGGGCGAAGTAGACGGAGCGGCGACGCAGACGCCGCGGCTATGCGTGGCTGGCAAATCAGAGAGACGTTGCTTTTTTGCTGTTTTAGGAATGCTTCCTCAACGATGGGTTAATGTAAATGTTTCCCTGTAAAGTGTGAACTTTCCTGTTCTCTTTTTGAAACTTGAAACAAATCCCAAACTTTATCTTGCCACTTGCCTTGTATCTCCATGATGCATCGTGATAATAACGTGGTTAGTGACAAACATGGGCAAACTTGCTAGAAATAAGATGAATCGTCCAAGAGAAACTGAATTTCAAACGGTTAACAAAAATACGCTCATAGATTCAGAATTGGTCTATCCTAAGATGCAACTGCGATTAAGCTCGTACAGATTAAAGTGTCCAAATACTGCAATTAAGCTCGCACAGCTGAAGTCATTACCGCTGTACTGCAATAACCAGGATAATGTTCAATTGTTCGTCGATGAAATGGGCAGCATCCACCTGCATGATCCTGGTCACCTGGTTAGTTGATCGACCATCTCGGTGCCATTGCTCTTCTTGCTTGCCGCAGCTGGTACGCCTGAAACGAGTTCAGAATGTTTCAGGTTTTCTGCCAAACTGAACTGTGAACCTCGGATGTCAGATACTCCACTTGTGCAGTTTGGTGTGCACTTGTGCTTACGTATTCTCTGTTGGGTCAAAGAATTTTTCCTGCCGGTAAAAGCCGCAGTGCTCTTCCTGCTTATGACCCTCGGAAGCATACTCAGGAGCGACGTGATCACTGAAAATAAGAGCAAATTTCACAGCCATAAGATCACCCATACATGTGCTCAGAGTTGTACTGTTATTTAGCGACCAGTAGTTTGTCCTAGTTCAGCATTGCCCCTTCTTCACTGTCTGCAAAATTGCGAACGGATGCCAGGGCCAAGAATCAGCAGTTGGCAAAAAATGAAGGGGAAAAAGAAGATCTCGAATGGACAGAAATGAAAGGAGGCCCATGGATGATGAACTTGTGTAGGTGTACCAAAGCTGAAGCAATACAAGATGAGCCTGGCTGGCTGGACGCATGCAGAACGCCAGCCCAGGCCCAGCAGCCTAACCAGGTTAATTTGTTGGAGCTATGGCTATATCAGTTGGAATGTTGGATATCTTACCTCGAATTGCGTCAAGCCCTGTAGCCCTGAATTGAACAAGACGAGAACATTTTGATCGCCACCAGATAATTGACCCTGAATCAACTTGTGATGGGCCAGACTCGGGTCGTCATTAACCTTGAGGCAACCATGAAGCCATGACGATTGACGATGAAACAACCTTTTGGTTGCTCCAAGGGTCAACTACTACATCTTCCAGGAATTCTAGGCAGCACTAGTGTGTGCGAGTGTCCCCGCGGCCCCGTGTCGCTGCTGTGTTTTGTTTGTTTGCAAGAATTTGTTATAGGTCAATCAGATTTTCAGTTGGATATATCATATAAAATATGTATTTGTTGTAGGACAACATAAAAACATGACAATAAACTGTTAGACATCGGATGAATTATTTCATTATATCCAATGTAAGTGAAGTGAGAAACTTTCAGAAAAATCAAATTTGCTCATATGGTATGTTTATTTTTAACCCAGTCAAGTCTAGTTCAAAACGGACCCAGACTAACGGAGTGAGAATAGTTAGGTTTAGTTCGAATCAGACCCAATCACCTTACTGGCCGATAAACACAAGGACAAAATAGTACTTTTTATATTGTTTCTCTTTTCTTTTTTACCATATATATATATAATAGTATTTCTTATTTTTACTGTGTTCTGCACTAAATACGTGTTTTTTATATCCCGTAACAAATACCACAAACTTTGTGCAAAATTTTGCCTTTTTTGTTCCATATAGATCACATCAAAATTTTAGTACTACCAGTACAGTACTGCCGTAGTACAACCAAATTGACGTGCATCGCCGAGCTGCCTAAGAGATATTCCGGCTTGATTGTACTGTACTCTCGTGTGCATCTTCAAATCTTAAACATAAATCCGGTTGTCTCCATTGCATGCATGTATATATATATATGTTACTCTAGCTTCAGCCATGCTTAATGTAGTAGGCACATCGTAAAGAGCCAGATCTTGTCACTGCACGTATATACTAATCTCGTTCTAGAATAAATTAATTTAATATAAGATATAATGTATTTTAATACTATGAATATGAATTTGAATAGATATTTGTTTAAATTTGTAATACTAAAATATATTATATTTCATACTGATTAATTTATTCTGCTGAGGGAGTATAGCGATACTGCAGGTCCACGAGAGAGGTTATTCTATAAAGCGGTGAGGGAGAACACGCATGAACTAGCAGCTTACCAAAGCTACATGGGACTGATAATCAGACTAATTAAACTGTAAATCGACAGGGTTGATGCCATATAATTAAAAGATCAAGATGTACGGCTCGATCCTAGCCCATTGTATATCTACCACATCCTATATATAGTTTGTTACTACTTTATTATACTGTATGTAACTTAGTATGTAGGGGTAGGTCTGGGTGATTCCTGAAACACCCTTAATTTTAATTCAGAATGATTCTTTTATTTAAATTTGACCTAAATTTATTTTATAGAGATGATCCATTAGATTATTTATATTATATTTTTGTAATTTTTAAACTAAAATGCTAGTTTTAGTGAAGTATTTGAGTAAATTTTGTATATGTAAATTGAGTTTCGGCATTTTGAAATTTTGAAGTGTGAAATAGGATCATCCAAAAAAAATTTTCTGAAGCCGCTACTGCTAGCTTGCTAGGAGGTCTAGCTAATGTAATATATGGATGATATCATTGCTTTTATATCCTTCTCTTTCGTTCTAGCTGATCATATCACTAGCTTAATAATACTCTTTTAGATGAATGTGACACATTCTCTTTTATATTTTGAGACGGAGAAAGTATTTGAATACACATATATCCTTCTCCTACCAATTCATCCATCATTGCATACCCTATATAAGTTATCAGTTGCTAGATTACTCGAGATGATGTTCACATTTATCTTTTTCATAACCACCACTAGCAAGATATTTTATATGTGCCGGTGCTAGCTAGCTAGCTAGAATAATCTGCCACCGATAATGATAAGTACGTACGTGCAGTACATCCAGCTAGCTAAAGTGGACTAAGTTTTCATAACCAAATGGAATAAGTGCGTACACATCACGAAATTTAGGTGCACGCAAACCGCCGGTGCAGATGGCACGTCGCTGTAGTAGTAGTATGTCGACATGGCCGGACACGTCGGCCCCGCTACGTACGTGGGTCCGCTTGTAGAGCGCGCGCTCACCGTCTCTGACCGCTGGGCCCATGGTCACAGGGTTTAGGTTAGGCAACGACAATATTAAACTGGCTAATTAATCTGCAGTTACCAACACGAGACTCCGTCCCACTGAGCTAGATGCAATTTTGTGTACTAAGTTACACGATAATTATACGTGAGTTACAATATAATTATATTTATAAATTAAATTTAATTGGATTTTTTAAAAAATATAGGGTCGAATGTTACATAGCCAGTCCCAGTAATCTTACCATAGTTCGGATCAAGGGATCCTAACCCCCTCTGTTAACAGTGGCATCCACCGCAAAATTCAAAGGCCAGGTTGATTTGGTGCCTTATCAAAATTTTCGTAGGTTAAAGTTTAGGCAACTTTTGACACTATTAAATTTGATAAGACAAATTTGTTACTAGCTAAGAGATGGCGTTAGCAAATATACTGGCACCAATCCAAGTATCTAAAACACTATTGAAAATTGGCAAAAAATTAGTAGGACATAATTTGACACCAAAGCAAACTACTTCCAAGAACTCTCCCGAGCACGTTAGTGTGTACGTAGTAATGTAGGTGCGTGACATAAAAGGTGGATTTTATCGGAGGATTCATGAAGGCGTCAACGTTTCGACGGCGATGGCTGCCGAAAACAACTGACAGAAAATGGGTAACATGGGTCACTGGTTCATGTGGGACGGCCATTACGTGTGCTCGTTTACCTTTGAACCACCAGATATATATATATATATATATATATATATATATATATATATGTATATATACATATATGTATATATATATATGTATATATGTATATATATACATATATACATATATGTATATACTTATATGTATATACTTATATGTATATATATGTATATATACATATATGTATATATGTATATGTGTACATATATATATGTATACATATATGTATGTATATATATATATATATATATATATATGTATGTATATATATATACATATATATATATCTCTATGTATATATATATATACATATATATATATGTATATATATATATATATATATATATATATATATATATATATATATATATATATATATGTGGATCAAGAGACAGCCGAGTTGCACTTCCTTGTCTTGGACTCGTGGCCGTTTTCTGTGTAACATCTATGCACATGGATGGAGCACTACGCGTCAGATCCGCTCATCTCTGACAGGTCATCAGTATCGGGCCAAAGTGCTCGTCACGGATGACCGTCATCTTTGACGGGTCCTACGAGATGAGCCCTCCGGTTGCGGCCCGTCACAGGTATCAAGTCACCTATGACGGGTCTAAAATAAAATCCGTCAAAGGTATAACTCTGTCGGATTTCCCTTCCAGCCCATCACAGGTGATTCATACCTGTGACGGGCAGTGTAGCTCCGGTCCGTCAGAGATGTGGTTCAGTCATCTCAAACGGATTCTAGCCCTAATCCGTTTGAGGTGAGTTGTGGCCTATATATACCCCCGGCTGCCACCTTCTTTCTATCCTAACCCAATACACTGTTTACATTTCGGGTGGGAGAGTGAAGAGGGCGATTTTTTGCCGGAAATGGAGGCAAAAAAAACTGTGATAATTATTTTTTCTAATGTGTATTTTGTATTGAGTTTTACACTTTTTATGTTATTGATTGTAGATGAACCAAAGTTGAATGTATGATATTCACCGTTTGAACCTAGAGTATAGGGAGGGGGTCACTGCAATCATTAGTTTTGTGGATAATGATAAGAAAAATAGAATGAGCATGTTCATGTGCAGACTACAAGAATGAGAAGATGTTCGAGAATAGTTCATGGTTTCATTCTCATCTGATCCTTAGAGGATTCATGGACGACTACAGATGTTAGAGCAAGCATGAAGAGCAAGAGGACACCGGATGTAGCAGCTGATGAAGTGCCGAATGTCATGAACGACCCAGCAGTTCGAGATGACATTTTTGTTCCTTCTCCATCAAGCGGTGATGCTATAGATTTGGACCCTCAAACTCTATCAGATATGTTGCGTGATGTTGAAGACCCAGATCATAGCGAGAGAGATTTCGAGAAGTTCAATAAGTTGGTGGCAGATTCTGAGACGCCATTGTATTTTGAGTGTGAGCCAAAGCACACCAAGTTATCCTCTATGTTAGAACTCATGAAGCTTAAGGCAAGTAACGACTGGTTAGATAAGAGTTTCACAGAACTTTTTGAGTTCTTGAATGATTTGTTGCCAGAGGGAAACTAAATTCCGCATACGACATACGAAGCAAAACAAGTTTTATGCAAATTGGGTTTGGAGGTCAAAAGAATTCATGCTTGTAGGAACGATTGCATATTGTATTACAAACAATATATCGACTTGGATGTTTGCTTTGTTTGTGGGGCTTCTAGATACAAGTGAGACATAAGTGAAGGTGAAGGTCATAAATCAAAGAGGAGTGATCCCGCAAAGGTGGTGTGGTATTTATCAATTGCTGAGCGCATGAAGAAAATATTTGCGAATCCAAAACAAGCTAAGTTAGTACACTGGCATGCTGAAAAACGAAAGGTCGATGGTAAGCTGAGGCACCCAGCAGATTCAGTACAGTGGAGGACAATCAATAGAGTTTTTCCTGAATTTGCAAAGGACCCGAGAAACATGCGTTTCGCCATGTGTACAGACGACATTAATCCATTTGGTGATTTGAGTAGTCGTCATAGTACATGGCCAATTCTTCTTGTGAACTATAACCTTCCATCCTGATTGTGCTTCAAGAGGAAGTATATTATACTTGCCATCGTTCAAGGACTGAGACAACCTGGCAATGATATCGATGTGTTCATTGAACCAATAATCAATGACTTTGAAAAACTATGGCATGAGGGCACGCGAACATGGAACGCATCTCGGCGGGAGTACTTTAGTCTCCACACGATGCTGTTTTGCAGCATAAACAATTATTCGGCCCTTGGTAACCTTTCAAGGCAAACTGTCAAAGGGAGAAAGACTTGTTCGGAGTGTATGGATGAAACAAGAAGCAGATGGTTGAAACATTCACGCAAGATGGTCTACATGAGTCACAGAAGATTTCTCCCAAGGTTTCACCTTACAGAAGTATGAGGAAGAATTCAGTGGACACAGAGAGGTTGCTAGTCCCTCATTGAAAAAAACATGGCTGGAGGTGCATGACTTAGTCAGGGAAATCACCAATGATTTTGGAAAAAAAGGAAAAAAGCTGAGAACACAAAAGAGAAGAGCATGTGAAAAAAAGTCAATATTCTAGAGATTATCATACTAGGAGCATCTTGAGGTCCGTCATTGCATAGATTTGATACATGTCGAGAAGAATGTCTATGAGAGTCTTCTCGGGTTATTGCTAGCACAAAGGATGGTTTCAATGCCCGACAAGATTTGGAATATATGGATATTCGTTCTGAGCTACATCCCATAACAACGGAGTCCGGAAGTGTGTTCCTTCCTCCGGCCTGCTATACTCTTTCGAGAGATGAGAAGAAGGATATGCTCACATGCCTCAGTGGTATTAAGGTTGTATCTGATTACTAATCAAGAATTAGTAAGTTTGTTTCATTGGACGAACTTAAATTGGTTGAAATGAAGTCGCATGACTGCCACGTCCTTATCACACAGCTTTTGCCTGTTGCTATCAGGAATATTTTGCCTCCTAAAGTCCGACACACGATAATGCGATTGTGTTCCTTCTTCAATACAATTGGCCAGAAGATCATTGATCCAAAGAGTCTAGATGAACTATAGGCAGAAATTGTGAAAACCCTATTGTTGGTAGTATGTCCTAGAGGTAATCATAGAGATGATGATACTACGATTGTATCCATGATATATTTATGTGTTTATTGAATATCCATTAAAGACAACTTGTATTGATCAATAGTTATGTGAATTGTTTGTGAAGCTCTTTTACTTGTATGGCTATTCTAAACTTGTCCCTGATCGGAGTTCGTGTAGTAACACAGATGAATATTAGATCAGCACATTATTAGTTGATGACTACGTTTCACAAGTCATGGACATAGAGATGTCAAACTAATAATGTGGGCGCATGTACGACATGTGAGCTGGACTGACCCGACGTAAGAATTATCTCTATACACAACATATACGTTATGTCCTTAGACCTGAGATTGTTGTATGTGCTCAAGATGTGAAACGACTTACTTAGGGACTATCAAACGCTACTCCGTAACTGGGTAGTTATAAAGGTGGTCTTCGGGTTTGTTAGGAAACATGCTGTGAGACATAAACAATCAAGATGGAAATTGTCCCTCTCCACGTGAGAGAGATATCACTGGATCGCTCTAATGATTGGATCAACAAATCCATGGCCGTGCTTAGGTTAAGTGTTAACCTATGAGTGAACCATATATCGAGAGGCAAGGGAATAACATGTATATGGTATTGTGGTGGTTCGTCTGATTTGATCTTTGCGTACGCATAGGAGTTGACATGTTTTGCTAGAGGCCGCTGTCAACTATTGGTCGAGTAGGAGTATTCGGGCCATGTCTATGTGTACGTGAACCCATAGGGTCGCACGCTTAAGGGCCTGGAAGCCTAATTCGGGTTGGACCCGAATTAGACTAGGTTTAGGGTCGCTGATGGGTCTCCAACTCGAGGCACACCAGGACGCCTATATAAGCAAGGGATGGGCACGAGGCTAGGGTAATTTTTAACTCCTCCTGCCAGCAGCCGTCGCGCCCCCCCACGCTCACGTCTAGCGTTCTTCGCGGACCTAGCAGTCCGGAGGCGCATCGCTTCCTCCCCGTACATGTGAGATTCCTCGGAGGTGCTGCATCTGGAGCACAAGGATGAACCGCACGAGGGACGATTCACGAGCGAAGGACGGACGTGTGACGGACGACCATGCAACTGCACGACACTATTGCGACGCGTTCAATTACATCGAGTCGTCTTCGCTGCACCTGCGCGTCTAGTGGTAATCTTGTAACCTGTAACTAGCAGTAGATCTTGGTTTATGAGGTAGAAAATTTCGATTTGTCGGCTAGCGTAGCAACCTCATAACCCTACACCTATGTCATCTTGAGATGTATTTTCTACCTATGTTTTTTGATATAATGGAACATCTCCCATGCATCTAGTGAAGCAGACAAAATGTTGTGGTCCTGCTTTTTTGAGGCAGATCTATCCTTGTGAAAGGTATCTCGGGATACTAAAGGGCTTCGTACGGAACCGATCCCACCCCGAGGGTAGCATCATTGAAAGTTACACCACCGAGGAGGTCATCGAGTTTTGTGTAGATTACATATTTGAGACCTCCTCAATTGGATTACCACGATCTCATCACGAAGGCAGGCTTGAAGGGATGGGTATTGTTGGAAAGAAAATTGTCAGGCTGGATCGCAAGGTGTATGACAAAGCTCATTTCACAGTCCTCCAGCATATGACTGAAGTTGTGCCATACTTGGAAGAACACGAGGGATTAATCTGACGTGACAACTCAGGGCGACCAAAGAGTTGGGTTAGAAGAAAGCACATTGCCAGTTTCAATGAGTGGTTCAAGAACCGAGTTGCTAAAAGTCACAACTTGCCAAGTGAAACAATTAAGTGGTTGTCATAGGGTCCAGAATGGGATGCTACTACCTAGTAGGGATATGACATCAATGGATACACATTTTACACGGTTAAGCAAGACAACAAATGCACAATGCAGAATAGTGGCATACGCATGAAGGCAGCAAGTAGCGACCGTGGTCGTCGTGATCAATACTAAGATCGAGTTGAGCAAATATTGGAGCTGGATTACTTGAAGTTTAAAGTATCGTTGTTTCGTTGTCGATGGGTCGATCTGCGTAGTGTCAAAGTTGATAAGGAAGGTTTCACCATTGTCAATTTTGCTAACAACGCGTACAAGGATAAGCCGTTTGTCCTCGCAAAACAAGTTGTCCAAGTCTTCTACATAATTGACCCGAGTAACAAGAAACTTCATGTGGTTCGTGAAGGAAAAAGGAAAATTATAGGTGTCGATAATATTGCAGACGAAGAAGAATATAACTAGCACGTCCATGGCTTGGGTCAAAAAATACCTCTAGAAGAGAAGGACGAAGAAGATGAGGTGCAACATGCACGCGTCGACCATGAGGAAGGACTATTTTTTAACAATGTAATGAAAAAAATAGTTCAAAACAATGTAATGAAAGAGCAAATAGTTTTAAAAAATATTTCAAAAAATAGGTGAAAGCAAATAGTTTTAAAAAATAAAAATAAAATAGCAAATAGTTAAAAAATAGGGAAGTGCACTGTTCAAACTCACCTGTGACGGGGCCAGCACAACCTGTGACGGATCCATATCTCCAGCCCGTCACAGGTGAGATCACCTGTGACAGCGCCAAACCTTCAGCCTGTCACAGGTGATGACACCTGTTGTGAGCCCCCGGTTTTGTATACCGGAAACCCCATGTGTATTACAATACCATTCCCTGGATCAGTAGATGGTACACACATGGCACAGTTGTATATCTCAAGCTGACATCGTCATACAGGTCTTACAATATATTAATAATACAAGGGTAGCCCAAATGGAACCCGAATAGACCAAGCATGGTCGATAGCAACACAAAATACCAAAACAACTAAATAAAGTAGCGGAAGCGAAGCAGCGGCGGTCCATCTTATCCCACACGCATCGACTGGTGAACCTAGGTCCCTATTCCACCGTCCTCGGTAACTCCTTGCCAGCATAGCACATGTACAGGTCGACACCAACACCTTTCTAAAAGATGTAAATAAGCAAGAGTGAGTACCAACCGTACTCAGCAAGCCACCACTACAGAATGCATATAATGTTCATAGGGGTTCAAGGATGGCTTGGTTTATTTGCATAAAGCTAGTTTTCACAAATTATTTCACAAACCTATCCCACAACAGTTTTAACTGAAAACCACGTTAAGTTGAAGTTATCATTAACCTGCGAGGGTTCATCCACCTTCCCCAAGCCTCGCTTGGTCCGGTTTACCCTCGCATCCAATTTCCACAATTTTAACCACTATGACCTTTTTGCATATCAGGCAAGGTCACACCTTCCACACCCATCATATTTTAAGCAATATTACAAATTGACGAGGCTAGTCAAGAGTAATACAAGTCCCGGCGCTCATTAACCGCGAGCACGGCTATTCGAATAGTTTAATTTACTCACACTGCAGTGGATGTACGCTTTTAATCCCACACTCCGTGACTCACCCAACACATGAGACTTGTCACGGCCCGGTTTTTCAGTTACCCTCGCATGGCGGCACCCGCTCCAAGGACTATGAATCCCCATTGCACCCCCGGCGCCACATTCCTACCTCGAGCCGGTTGTGAGGGGAGTCCTGGCGCTCCCGAGATTGAAGGTTACATCATACATATATAAAGCTTGACGTCATTAAACCACACACTTCCACATTTCCATACCGATATCCAGAACCTACCATGTCTGGGGTGCCACCCCACGAGAATAACCTAGTCCACCGGGTCTAACCCCACTCAAGAAGTGTGGTCGTACTCGGTTCGTTTCCTGCTTAGCTTCTTGACTCGGTCCTTAACTGACCAGGGTCGGCGGCTTACCGTTCCCAGAACCACCCATATTCTATCCGTGCCGCCCCAGTCGAAATCACTTTTGTTTAATTAAGTTTTTGGGTTTTCACAAAGGTTTTCATGCTGTGGGTGGCGCTTATGTCTCCACCCGATCTCTATCAATCACTCCCATCGAGTGATCAGTGTAACCACATCCACATATCCCACATATGGAGTGTATAACGTCTATGTAAGCAGGGCTAAGCAGTGAGTAAATAATCACGCGTAAAGTAATATACTCAGGTAACAAAGGTGTGTAAATACATAAGGATAAACAATATCAAAGGTAAGGCTTTAAGCAAATGTAGGTACGCGTTTTATAATTAGCATGCAATTTTATTTGCAATCAACACATTTATAAAAATAGGATCAACATGTTCGAGGAAAGGGGCGTAGTGACTTGCCTTGCTTTTAGGTTCCTATATCTTCCAACAATCCCGCGTCAGTAGAATTTCCGGATCATCCACTACGCGATCGAAAAGAGAAAAACATCCAAAACCCTATAAAGCAGATAATAACTATTATAAACTAATTGTGCCATTGGATAGATCACATTTTTAGAAAAATTATGGAAGTTGAACGGAGTCAATTGGACTTACGGTTGAGGAGATATGAATTTTGGAAGATTAATGGATTTTCTGGAATGCGAAAATGAATTTATTAAGTTGGAAAGGAATATTCCCAAGAATATTCTTTTGGCTGTGAAGTAAGAGGGAGGCAATGTGGACTTGGTTTTGGGAGGGCTTGGGCTTTAGCCCAGAGATGAGGGAGGTCGGCTAGGGAGTTAATGTCGACTTTTTAGTCGGCAGCCCAATGGATGAGTAGGGACATTGTATAGACTTCTATAAGTGACTTCATGGTCTTGGTCCGAGGAACCAAAGGGAGGTTACATGGACTTGTGGATATAATATCAGGTCGGCTAGCCCAATGAAGTTGAGGGACATCAAGTAGACTTGTAGGGATTTTCATGGGCTTAGCCCGACATCGTGAGGGAGGCAATATAGACTTTCGCAAGTTCTAGGTCAAAGTGGGGCCCACGGGGAGAGAATAAATGTGGGGCCCACTAGTGGGTCCCACCTCCTTTTCCTTTTCTTTTTCTTTTTCTTCCTTTCCTTCTTCTCTCTCCTTCTTCTCTCTTTCTTTTCTCCTGCTTCCTCTGCTGTTCTTGCCGGGAGGAGAGGAGGGTGCCGAGCGAGAGGGCGCCGGCGGTGGGGCGGCTGGGCGCGTCGCGGCCGGGGGTGGAGCGGCGCCGGCGGCGGCGCGGGCGCGCGGCTGGGAGCGCGCAGGCAACGGCGCGGCTCGGCCCGGGCGGCACGGCGGCTGCGGGCGCGCGGTGGCAGCACGCGGGTGGCGCGGCGCGCGCGTGCGGCGGCCGGGCGGCGCGGCTCGGCCGGGGGCGGCGGCGCGCGGCTCGGCAGGGCGGAGCGGCGCCGGCGGTGCAGGCCGGGGACAGCGCGCGGCTGGGGATGCGCGCAGGCGGCGCGGCGGCTGCGGCCAGGCAGGCGGGTGGCTCCGGCCGTGGCGCGCGGCAGCGTGGGTGCCGGCCACGGCGCTCGGCCGGGAGGCTGCGCCGGCCGGGACGGCACTGCTCGCGTCGCGCGGCCAGGAGGCGGCGCCGGGAAAGGCGGCAGTGGTGGCCGGGCTCGGCCAGGGGCGCGGCGCGCGTGCGCCGGCGCTCGGCCGGGCCAGGCGGCTGGAGGGGCGGCCGAGCATGGCGGCACGGCGCGGCAGTGCCACGGCAGGGGCGGCGGCGCGCAGCCGAGGCGGCCGGGAGGCGGGTCGGTGCTGGCTCGGTTTGCGCGGCACGGCCAGGAGGTTGGTGGCGCGCGGCTTGGCCGATGTCCGCGGGAGGGAGGTGGTCGGCCGGGGCAGCTCGGCACGAGCTGGGCCACGGCATCGGCCGGGCGCAGGGGTGACGCGGCTCGGCCGGGCTGGAGGAGGCCGGGGGCGGCTGTGCGGCAGAGCGCGCGCGATGGCCGGGCGTAGCCGAGGTTCACGACTCGGCGGCCGCGGCAGGAGACGACGTGCTGGCCACGACGTCGGCCGTGCGCGAGCTGCTTGGCACCGGACGGCACGGCGGAGTGGAGGCCGAAACGGTTCACCGGACAGGGGCGACGCCGGCCGGGGTTTCGGCCGAACGACGACGACGCATATGCATACACACGGCTAGCTAGCTGCATGCATGTGAGCTGCTTGCATGCATGCATATGCATACACACGACTAGCTAGTTGCATGCATGTGAGCTGCCTGCATGCATGCATGCACACGGTTAGCTTGTTGTATGGCGCATGCATGGCCGGTGGTGAAGCGGCGATCGTTGCGGAGGGCGGCCGCGCAAGGAACGGGTACGGTGTTGCGCCTCACGACGTCACCGCGCCGCGGCAACAACGGTAGACGAGGAATGCGGTAAGGAAGCAAAAGCAAGAGGAAGAGCAGGAGAGGAGCTCACCTTGCGGCAGCCGGGTAGCGGCGTACCGGGCGACGGTCCTCGCACGAACTACGGTCGTCGAGGTACAGCCTGGGGATGGTCGACCCGCGGATCGTCCTCGCACACCACGTGTTCGATCGATGGTAACAAACGAACACACAGTGTTAAGGAATAAATGTTAGCGGGTTAGTGCAAGTTAGGGGTCAGGGGTTAGCGAGTTAGAGGTCAGCGGGTTAGTGAGTTAGAGGTCAGCGGGTTAGTGAGTCAATGGGTCGAATGTTAGATGTTAGAGGTTAGCCGTTCGATAAGTTAGTCGTTCTCGGGGTTCAGATGACGGCGCGGCGGCCTACCCGTCCTCTTGCTCAACTGAGGCCCAGCCGGAGCCGGCCGCGGTGGAGCAAGCGGAGAGACGGCAGCGCGTGCGCGGGAGGAAGTGGCTGAGAGGATGCAGAACGAGCAGGAGGAGAAGAAAGAATGGAGAGGGAGGGTTGCGTATTCGGCTATGGTTGCCCTTATATAGGCTTCACCGCACGAGCTCGTCTTGAATGGCCATGAAGACAGGGACGGGGTAGTTGCAGCGGCCGCGCGGGTTGGTGCGCATGCCAGCTTAGGCTCGACTAGCCGCTTGCATGCAGGCATACGCATAGCTAGCCAGCTGCATGGTGCATGCTCGTGGCTGACTTGCTTGCATGCATGCACATGCACAACTAGCTTGTTGCATGGCTGGCGGCGGTGCGAGGTTGAGCAGGATGCGCGTGGAATGGCCGGCAAGCTCGCCGGTGAGACGGGAGCGGAAGATGGCAGCCGGTGGTGTCGCAGCGGCCTCGTCGTAGCGGCGCGGCGTGCGGCGACGTCGCCACCGAAAACAGTATGGGGGAAGAATTAGACTTTATTTTTACTACCAACCCAATAGGAATGAAAGGGCTCGGGGAGGCAACATGGACTTTTCCAGAAAAAGCCCAGCAGGAAGGCCACGGTAGAGGGAGTGGAAATGAACTTGTTTTGCGGAATGGGTTGGGCTAACAGAGGGAAATGTGGCCCAAAGAAATAGGATGTTCGAATATTTTCTTTGGGATATGAAATTTGGAAATTTCAAGGGGGTTTGAGATAGAATTTGTACAGAGGACAACCTTTTCGGTAAAAGGATTTAATCGAGATCTTTTGGCACAGATTCTAGACACACACAAATAAACAATAAACAAGCAAACTAAAATTATGCCTGAGGACTAGACTTTGTCTGAGGAGGTCATATCCTGAAAATAGCCTATTAGGAATTTATATTTCGCAATTAAGGTTTTCTAGAAATATTTTACCAATAGACATTATTTTGCAAATAATTTCCAAAAGCTTATCACTCTATATAAAGGTGCATAGAAAATAATCCAAGCTATTTCTTTAGTGGAACAATATTTGTTTTAATAAATTATCCCTTAATGGGTTTTATCCAAAATGGTGATACATTTAGATATATAGCTTTATTTATAAAGTAAATATGCTCAAGGGTTTTTGTTTTTCGAAAATAATTGGCATATGCAAATCATAGCCCCTTGAATAAATAATTTTTGAAATCAAATATCGACGTATCCTCAGACGTTCGTCTATTAGCCCACGTGTAAACGAAAAACGACAGATCGAATTGAGTTAGTTCAGGCATGAATGTATTTTGAAAAAGATTTTTGGTTATTCTGAATTTTTAATTCCGTATTCCAAAGTCGAAATATTCAGGATGTTACACCTGTGACGGCGCTGACCCTCTCGCCCGTCATAGGTGACTTTCACCTGGTTGACTAGGGTTGGACTGACGTCCAAATTATTCTCACCCAGATCTAGATCTCATACTCTCTCTCTCTCTCACTCGCCGTCGACCGTCGCCGCCCCGCCATCGACACCGGCCTCCCCGCCTCCTCGACGCTGGATGTCGCCAACTCCTCCAACAACCACCGCCTCCCCGCCTCCTCGACGCCGACCGCCGCCTCATCCCCCTACACGATGTCGGCTGCCTCCCCGCCTCCTCGATGTTGGCCGCCTCCCCGCCTTCTCGACGTCGGCCGCCGCCTCCTCCCCATACACGACGCAGGCCTTCCCGCCTCCTTGACGTTGGCCATTGCTAACTCCGCCAACAACCGCTGCCTCCCCGCCTAATTTGTTAATTTGTTGTGAACTAAACAATTTTCTAATTTGCTGTGATGTAAAAAAATGTTGTTTTTATGATTCTGTGTTGTGGAATGCAATGTAATTTACTTTCGTATATACAATCGCCTATTTAGCACAAGTAGTTATAGTTAGTTCCTTGGTTATCAAATAATCACACAATGTGAGGTTTTCAAGGACCCAAGTTGGCTTAGGTGGATATAGTACATACACTAACCAGCTTAGACACCTTGGGTCATCAAGAACCTCGTATTGTGTTATTTTTTGATAAGTGAAAGGTAAGTACTACAATATCTGTTTAGTAAGAGTATTTGTAGTTAGTATGAGGTAGTTTACTACAATATGATCATTTGTTATCAAATCATCACAGGATATGAGGTTATCAGCAATCCTGATTGGTTTGGTCCGATTAGTGTACAGACTAACCAACCAAGACAACCGGGGTCACTCAGGACCTCATAATCTGTTATTTTTTGATAATCTAAGTAAGACTATGTACTTAGTTATATTAAAGTGTAGATAGTACCTAGGTTATCGAATCATCACAGAATATGAGGTACTCAGGGTTCCAAGTTGGTTTGATCAGGTTAGTGCATTCACATAATCGATTAAGACACCTTGGGACCCCGAGCACCTATTTAGTACTTTGAGGTACTTTAATAGGATATGTATGTAGTTAATTCTTTGGTTATCAAGTCATCACAGTATCATATATGCAATCGGCTATTTAGTAAGTAAAGTGTACTTAGTTCCTTGGTTATCGAATCATCACAGAATATGAGGTCCTTAGGGGGCCAAGTTGGTTTGGTCGGGTTAGTGCATTCACAAAACCGGCCAAGACACCTTGGCACCCCGAGGATCTCGTATTTTGTTATTTTTTGATAATTTAAGGAACTTTAATAAGATATGTATGTAGTTAGTTCCTTGGTTATCGAGATGTCGTATTTAAGGTAGTTTTTCAAATTGTCTTCAAATTTTCAACAAGTTACTTCTAAAATTTCTTGCTATGTCTTACATGTACTCATTATTTACTACATTGTATTGTTCAATCGTTTTCTTTCTTTTTTCAATTGACAGGTCGTTATTATTCTTCAAAAGACATAGGCTACAAGTTACTTGGGTAAGTTTGCACCTTCATGTGAAAAGGCAATAAATTGGGTAAGTTTGTGGCGGAGGGAATGTGTGATTGTCTATGGAATTTCTGTGAGAACTTGGAATGCATGTGTGTGATGTTACTTTTGAATGCAATGTGATGAAATTGAAAACATGTATATTGCTGGTATTCTGTGATGGTTCTGCTTTTTCAGAGGACGTGACTAGCAAATTCTGAGGTTAGCCAATATTTTGAAATTATTTTTTTTTTCTGAAATTAGCTCATCACTGATGGGTCATAATAAAAAGCCATCACAGGTAACCACATCTGTGATAGCTTTGCAACTTCATCCCGTCATCTGTGATGGGCCGTAACATTCAGACCCATCACAGGAGTGTCACCTCTGACGGGTTGTAACTAGCCCTGGGCTAGCGGAGACCCTCACATTTGACGGGCCTTGGAGTATTGGCCCGTCAGAGATGACTGTCACATCTGACGATTGGTCGTCCGTCAAAGGTAACTGGAGTCATCAGTGATCATTGATCTCTGACCAGGACCAAACCCATCAAAGGTGAGAGTTAGGGCCTGTCAAAGATGACCTAATCCGACGTAGTGGAGTTTACTGAATAGTGGCATCTAGTTTAGGATAGATGCCCAACTAGAGACGATGGATTCATGGATTTGCTTCATAGAGAAAGCAAACTATATGGTCCTTTTAATTACTCCATGTTCCAGCTTTCCAGTTTTAAATGGCCTCAGGTTAGCGCTTCCAATGCTGGCAAGTAGCAACTGCAAGCTTAGGATGGTATTATATATAATCTGGTAGCTCTGGTTTCCATTAAAAAAATTGACATGTGTTTGGTTATCTGTTCTGAAAAAGGTAAAAAGTAAATTTCACAAAACTACAGGTAATTTGATCAAATTATCACGAAACTTAATTTGATCGGATTTAACATGATATATCACAAAACTACAAATTTAATACTAAATTTATCATGGAACTATAGATTTAAGGTGAAGTATCACAAAATTATAGATTTAATAACAAAATTATCGCAAAATTACAGATTTAGTAACAAATTACCACAAAACTATAGATTTTTTTTTTGAGAAACACAATACAAACGTAGGCACTCACAACGCGTGTATACTCACCCCTATGAACGCACACGCACACACACACTACCTATATAAGCACCTCTGGAAGACTGGCCCACATATCTTCAGATTGACGAAGTCACCACGCCTATGAGAACCTTCGAAAGACCCAATCCCTATGAGCACTTTTAGAAGACTGAACCGACATATCTTGAGATTGACAAAGTTATCATGTCTATGAGTACCTTAGGAAGAAGGGGCCGACATATCTTAAGATTGACGAAGTTAAAGTCACCATACCTATGAGCACCTTCAGAAGACTGGGCTCGGAAGACCCTACCCCTATGACTGGGCTCGGAAGACCCTACCCATATGAGCACCTCCAGAAGGAAGACTGGGTCGGTATATCTTAAGATTGACAAAGTCATCATGTCTATGAGCACCTCCGAAAGGAAGACTGGGCTCGAAAGACCCTATCTCTATGAGCACCTCCGGAAGAACTGGGTCGGCATATCTTGAGATTGACAAAATCACCTCCGGAAGAAAGATTGGGCTCGGAAGACCCTACTTGTGTCAAATCTAGGATTTGAACCCGGAAGACTGGGCTCGGAAGACCCTACCCATATGAACACCTCCGGAAGGAAGACTGCGTCGGTATATCTTAAGATTGACAAAGTCATCATGACTATGAGCATCTTCGAAAGGAAGACTGGGCTCAAAAGACCCTATCTCTATGAGTACCTCCGGAAGAACTGGGTCGACATATCTTGAGATTGACAAAATCACCTCCGGAAGAAAGACTGGGCTCGGAAGACCCTACTTGTGTCAAATCTAGGATTTGAACCCGGAAGACTGAGCTCGGAAGACCCTACCTATATGAGCACCTCCGAAAGGATGACTGTGTCGGTATATCTTAGGATTGACAAAGTCATCATGCCTATATTGACAAAATCACCTCCGGAAGAAAGATTGAGCTCGGAAGACCTTACTCGTGTCAAATCTAGGATTTGAACCCGGATGGGTTGGTTTCATCACAAATAATCTAACCAGTTGAGCTACGCTCACTTCGTCACAAAACTATAGATTTAATAACAAAGTTATCACAAAACTATAGGCTTAATATCAATTTAATCACAAAACTTGGATATTTATAACTCAAACATAACATTAGTTTTAAGAATTTAAATCCAAAATTTATAGTTTTATGATAATTTTATTATTAAATTCATAGTTTTATGATACTTAGTTTATGATAAATTTGTTATAAATTTTTTTTGTGATATATTATTTTAAATATATAGTTTTGTGATAATTTAGGTTTCGTGAAATTTAGGTAAATTACCCAACAATTCGGACCCTGCAGCTGACGAACGGATTAATCAGCGTAAATCTCGTGATCTACATCTAGGAATAAAACATGGATGGGTCCAAATCCAAACAGCACAGGGTGGACATACCGGCGGAAGATAGTCGCAAGTCCGTGAGTGAGATCATCTGCACCTAGCCGCCCTTGATGTTTATCCACATTGATTTGTTTTCTTGCTCCCAATCATGTTCCGCCCCTTACAGGCCAATCCAAATGGTGGTCATGGACCACTCACCTCACCTGATCAGTATTCCTCATGGCAATTTACAAATGAATCATATCATACTGTTTCTCACCCCAATAACCACCAGTAGTAGTAGTAGCTCGGAGAGTCTCGGACGCAACGGCTACGGCTCGATAGATGGTCCGTTCACCTGAGTAGTATCTGACGCGGACGAGTGAGAAGTTTCACACCAGTACACCACCACAAGTTTACAGCGCGGCGCGAGGTGACAACGGAGAGGCCCGAGAAGTCGCGGGTTCTGGAACCTGTCAGCTTCCGTCGATCGACTGCCGCAGCTGCCACTCGCTTGTGACGTGCAAGGTTTCGGCGTGCGTGGCGGCGACCCACCGGACCAGTCCAAACGCCAAGCATACGGCCGGATATCTTTGCTTACACTTGGACGAGTGTACAAGTATTTGGATCCTTGCACAGTTACGACCGGCTCCCGGTGCGCCACGCACGTCTCAATATACGGTAATGTACAAGTACTCTATCTCAACTCCAGGTGTTATGGTTGAATGCTTCATGTTGCCATAATATAACCTAGACATGTCGTAATTTTAGGCGGTCATTTGGTTGATTTTCACACTCAATGATTAGCCATACTTTTCATTCAAATGGATCCGTTTATCATTAACTCAGTTTGTAGCCAAAACTATTTCAATTGTGATCAACGTTTCAGGAAACCACAGCTTACCAAAGTTATGGTGTGACAAATTTAGTCATCATTTAAACTTAGGTTGCTGTGGGTGAAGGGGAACAGCGGGTTATTTATAGGGCCATCGATCGATCGATAGCCATGTGCCGGGAGGCACGTGTGCTCCCTCGTTGATGGGCAATCGGACACGTAATACCACTGCCGGTGTGTACTGTGGAGCCGCATCAACCAACCGGACACAGCAAGCACAGCACGGGGCCCCCGCTTAGCTGGAAGCAACGGATTCGGTCATATTTTTTCTGCAAACCGCCACTACCCCACGGTTGGTAGCCCATCCCCACCCCCGCACACAGAATTAGCCTCCCGCCCCGGTGGCGCCCCCGCGCCGTGGACACCAATCTTGGCGTCCCGCACCCTCACGGTGAATATACAGATATGGAGTACTGCACAATACGTTATCCAGCCCATAGTAGACTCGTCTAGGACGTCCGCGTGTACTTCTTCTCCCCGGCCTCTCGCCGCGCGCAGCCCGCGCTGCGTGTGCGTGGTGCGTGCGCGTCGCGCGGCACGGCGGCACGGGCAGCAGCCAGCAGTGGCGTGGCGTGGCGTGGGGACGATTGGGGTTGGGCGAAAGGGAATCCCGGGCAGGGGAGGGGAAAGGGCTGCCTGCCCGCGGGGCAGCGCTCGCCACTATAAAACGGGCGCCAAGGCCTGGATAACGCAGTTTTGCCGCCCTCTAGTCTAGCCCCGTTTCTCTCCTCCCATCTTTCGTCATTTTTTTCCCTCCTCGACTCCTCGTTAGGTATATACTGTAATATAGCCTTATTTTTTTTTGCTTATCCTTTTAATTTTACAGAGTAATTTTGCTTTGCCTTCATCTGAAACTTTCTTGATAATAAGAGTATTAGTAGTACTAGTGAATGGAATTGAATTATTTGTTAGTACTACTAGTAGTACTTTGTACTGCTCGCTTTGGTAGTACTACTAACTAGTAACCGCCAATCCATCCGCCATGGATTGGGTTGAACGGGAAGCTGAAGAATTGATGGCGGAATCATGTTTAGCGAATGGGTTTTGATTGCTCTCTGCGTTAGAGAAGAGATCTCTGACGTTACTGTTACTGACCCCAAAGATTAAACTCATGGATTTTATGTTCACGTACGCATTTATTGCCTTCGTATCGTACCAGCTTGCGCCTATAGATGCCATGCCGTGTGCTCTGCAAATTCTTGATCGAGGCCTCATCTTTCTCTTGTTGCACCTCTCGCAGATCAGATCGGAGAGGAACGAGATGGCGTCCAACTACGTCGACACCACCGGCGACGAGGGCAGGTTCCACGGCCACGGCCATCACCACAGCACCAACACCACGCCGACGGGCGCCGCGGCGTCGTCGCCGAGGACGATGCGCCGGAGCTTCTCCAACGCCTCCTCCGGCAGCCAGGGTGGCGGCGCCAAGTGCGTGTGCGCGCCGGCGACGCACGCCGGGTCGTTCAAGTGCCGTCTCCACCGCACCAATTCCCAGAGCCACGGCCACGGCCACCCGCACCCCTCCCCTCCCACCTCCCCGGCCGCCGGCGGCGCCGCCGCCGCGCCCCAGCCGTCCTCCGCCTCCTCCCGCACCGTCGAGGCCCAGTGACCCCGCGAGCTCCTGGCCGCACCAAGAAACCAACCAAGAGGGGAGGAGAACCAGAGTGGGCGAAGAGATAGAGCAAAAAGAGCATCGCGTATCATATCATCAGAAGGGAGTTTATTTTTGATTTCCCTCGTTGTGATCTCCATGTTCTTGGAAGATTTTTCTTCCATTTTCCTTTTTTTCTTCTTCTTTTGGCTTCATGGGATCTCTCCCTCTACATGGCCAAACCTTCCTCTTCACATGATGAAGAAACTCCAATCACCCCTTGCTCGAATCAGCTCCACTGGCTGCTACTTCTTCTCCCCCCTCTATTATTGATATTATCTATTGGATGATGATAAGTTGATAAATGGGAAGAAAGGGATTCCAGTTCTAGTAACTGCTGGCATGTTTACCCTTCTGCTCTAGTATGTAATTACTTAGTACCATTTTACCATCCTATTGATAATCCAATCCCCCCTGGTTGATCGAGTTCTTGTCTGGATTTTAGTGTTCTTAAAAGCACTCCTAATTTGTTGGTTAACAGAATACCAATGGTAGATTCAAGAATAGTATCTGCAATTTGAGCAGGTTGGCTTGGATAAAATGAACAAATGATATATTATAGCACCTTCTTTTTTTTTTTGTTGGAAGAGCTCGTCAGCTGTGGAAATCCTCAGCTGTGATGACGGCAAGGAATTGTCACAATCTAGATACTAGATATCTTCGTTTTATGGGTGGCAAGTAGCCATTGGTGATGGAGAAGGACGACAGTGACTGTTTTGGTGCGTTTGTTGCTGGGTCATTTCTAGCCGAATTCCCCCGGTTTTTGCATGGGCAGATATATCATATATGGGTTTGGGGACTAGGGAGTGTGTGTTGTTGTGTTCGTCAACTGTTAGTTTGTTGCCGTTGATATTTTGATCTCATCCAGGTTTCTCCTGGGGAAGGTATTCGGGATGCTGACAACAGTGGCCAGAATGAGATCAGAATCATCAGATAGATATTCAGGTTGAGATCCATTCCATCCTCAGTGGGTGAAAATTTGAAAGGTGAAAGCCAAAGGCAAATATTACCACTACTACTCTTAGGAGTGCTAAAAACATGGGCACATGCACGGCAACATCCTCAGATTCTTGCATCGCGCCACCGTGCTGTGGTGATGATGATCACGACAAGGAGGGGAGGGAGACAGACGCAGTGGTTGGCTTGGCTGGTTGCCGTGCCATACATAAGCATAGGCATATTATGACCTGTTCTGTTGCAGTCTGTTTCGAGGCCGTATAATGATGCCCTTGTGCGTGTACTGATTGGGCAACCACCACAACACCACTGAACCAGATCCTAACTTACTACTCTTTGATTTTAATTTTAAGTGGTTGACACATAACTGTACAGCTCGGAGGTTTATATGTCAGTCACTAAGAACAGTATCGGGAAAAAAATTCTTCCCAAAAGATCAAAACCACCGGGGTGGGTCTCCATCATCATCAAAATCGACTCATCGTCATGTGGCGGTGGTTACGATGGGGATTGATCATTGGCCGTCTTCTTTTCTTTGCCTCGAGTCGACAAGCTGTTGCTGCTGATCGAATGTTGTGTGCACGCGGTTGCGTTTATTGAACAGATCGATATTTGCACCTAATCGGATATTTGGATGTTGCGGTAGGGCCGGGCCGGCCGGGTGGGTGAACTGCTCGGAGCAGGATGATAATTGATAAAGAGGATGGGCGAAGGGCGGTGAAAGTGTCAATCCCTTTCACTTGGGCTGGCTGACGGCGGTAGAAACAATGAAGGAGATGGCTGCGATTGCGAATAATCTGTAATACAGCAGCAGAGTGGGGCTGCAGGTTAGCCGAAACTGTGTTGGATGAGTCGCTCTACTTCTAATCTGCTACTCCCTCTGTCCCAGAATGCTGGACGTCCTAGGTTAGTTGGACCAAATTAGTATTGTGTGAAAATGATCATTTTACCCTCAATTTATATGATTGGGGCTAATCATTTGAATGCTTATGTAAGAGTACGACTAGCACACTGCCACATCTGTACAAAAGAAATATTTGAAGTATCCAATTAATGTTGGGTGCTACTACTAGTATGAACACTACAGCTTGGTGTTATACACCTAATTTGAGTGATATGGCGGCAAAACATAATGGCTTAAAGTAATCCAATCGGTTTAATCAAATTCAAAAACTCCATGGATGATGCTTTGCCGCCAAAGGGTACCCTCCATAATCCTCAAACAGCGAGGCAGCTACAAGCCTTTTATCACTTCATCATCATACAAACCAACTCCACACCCACCCATCACAATGGCTATAGATCTAAACATATTAGCGGAAGAAGAAGAAGATGGAGGGGCTTTACCTGACCTCAATGAAGCACAAGCCAATCTAGAAGAAGAAGTTCCTGGAAGGCATGTTATCCAGGTAGATGACCTTGCTCGAGTTGCTTGCCATGGAAATGATACATTCTTTTGATCTCAACTTGGGAGCTTTTGATCTCAACTTGGAAGCTACAGAAGAACAAGAACAACTGCATCCAGGTTTTTTTACTTCATCTAATCTTTCTCAATGCATAAAATGGGTTCTTTCTCAATGCATGTTGATTGCAATAGTAAATCTGGCTCTAAAAAACTATGGTGTTGTATGACATGCAACAGCAGATTATACCCCCTCATCAGCACACATGCACTCTCTCTCTCTCTCTTTCTCTCTCTCTCACACACACACACGATCTGAAAAGAACAAAAGGTTGCTACTGTGACAGTTTTGCAGAGTTTAGTTCTTCTAGTTCCATTATCATGTATCAGAAGCCACTTTAGAAACTAGACAATGGGTCTAGTAATCATAGAGAGTAAAACTCAAGACATGTCACTATGGTTTCAAAGAGATTAAAGCATTGGCAAACAAATAGATTAGATTTCAGAGCCTAGTATGAAATTTTAGTTCACATCTGACCATTTCTTTTCAGAATCCTAGAGCATCTTGACTTTACAGAAGATAGAGAAAACAAATGAACTGTAAATAGCACATTGTTACCTAACATCGAATTAGGGAGGAAGTAACTTTGGTCAGGGCCACAGCATGTTGGAAGAATTAACAGGCACAACCTATTGGTGAACAGAATGATGTCAAGATTTACTAACTGATTTCGTTAATTGCTAGTACAAAGAACCAATTTATTGCCAAGAACCCACATGTAATGAAAGCTTTTAGTATTTAATATTCATCAACAAATCACGTGTTTATGATGCGAAATATTGAATCATGCTTAGATGGTCACATACTTGTGAAATTTGAATTGTGAAGCATCCTTAACTCCAGCTCCCAGTCCCAGACACAATATTCCTGATTAACACATTCTTGATTTTACATGTTTACATTCTTGATTTTAGGACTGAATAAATCTACACAATCTGATTAACACACATTAACTTACCATGTAAATTTTTTTGTAGACAATGACAATGAATTGCAACATGAGCTGGAAGCCTTGGAGGATGATATTCGGGACTATGGCGTGTATACAGATACTGTCAATGTTGTCTTTAATAGAGAGGAGTTGTCGGACTCAGAAGAAGAAGAAGATGCAAATGGAAATGAGGAAAACAGTTCTAGAGAATTGACAAACCCACAAAGGCAAAGAATTTATAAATTGTTGCTTGCAAAAAGTAAGGATGGAAAACTAGAAAAAGACACCACACGCGCAGTTGCTCAAGTGTTCAATGTCAGCATCCGTACAGTCCAGCGTATTTGGAAGAGAGCAAAGCTTTGCATCGCACATGGAGTACAAGTTAATGTTGACTCGAGGAAGCGTTACAATTGTGGCCGCAAGAAGGTTGTAATAGACTTGTCAGTTGTATCAGCTATTCCATTGCGCCAAAGAAGCACTATACGGTCACTTGCTGAAGCCCTAGGTGTGTCAAAAAGCACATTGCATAGGTTGTTCAAAGAAGGGCATCTACGACGTCACTCTAACTCACTAAAGCCTTATTTGAAGGAAGCAAACAAAAAAGAAAGATTGCAGTGGTGTGTTGGTATGCTAGATCATCGTACGTTACCAAACGACCCCAAGTTTATTGAAATGGAAAACATTGTCCACATAGATGAAAAATGGTTCAATGCCACCAAAAAGGACAGGACTTTCTACCTACATCCCCTTGAGGAGGAACCCTATAGACCTGTCCAAAGCAAGAATGCCATTGAGAAAGTAATGTTTCTATCAGCAGTTGCGAGGCCTAGGTATGATGATGAAGGCAATTGTACTTTTGATGGTAAGATAGGCATTTGGCCTTTTGTTAGAAAGGTAATACAACCTTCTTATACAAGTGTTGTTTACTTATATTTACTTCTATTTTTTATGTTTAAACCTAGCCTATTTGATGTACTAACAGGAACCCGCACAAAGGAGAAGCTGTAATAGAGAGAGGGGGACACTTGTAACAAAGACAATTAAGGTTGATAGAGACACTATGAGATCATTTATGATCTCTAAAGTTCTCCCAGCTATTAGAGCATGTTGGCCTATAGAAGATGCAAGAAGAACAATATTTATTCAACAAGACAATGCTAGAACTCATGTACCAATTGACGATGAGCAGTTCAGTGTTGCAGTAGCTCAAATAGGGCTTGATATTCGCCTCGTGAATCAACCTCCCAATTCCCCCGATATGAATTGTCTAGATCTTGGCTTCTTTGCATCACTTCAGTCCTTAACTGCTAATAGGGTGTCTAAAAACATGGAGGAGCTAATAGAGAATGTTCAGAAGGAATATAATGACTACGATCCAAAGACTCTCAATATAGTGTTCGTGACACTACAAAGCTGCTGCATTGAAGTAATGGAAGCTAATGGAGGGAATAAGTACAAGATCCCTCACATGAACAAAGCGAGGCTAGAGGCACTTGGCATTCTTCCTAACGCCCTTCGCTGTGATCGTCAGCTGTATGAGAAAGTCATACAACTTCTAGGCAACTAATTGTGCACTTGTGTCATAATATGTACTTTTGTCATCTATGTACATGTGTCGTCTATATAATTGTGGAAACTAAATATATAATATGTTTGTTTGCATGAATGTTTTATCCTAGGTTCTATTAACAAGTTGATTGTCCATATGCACAATAAAAAAACAAGTACTAGTATTTCATAGAGATGTAGCTGACTAATTATGAGTTCGTACTTCGGACTAACAACAAGAAGTACGTAGACGGCACACTATTCATGTCACTTAATCAACACACTACTTTTTTTTTACTTGGAAACACTCGGTGTAACCTGGGATCAGTAGACGTAGCATTTCCAACTTCGTGTCATCAATGAGCTCGTATTCTTCCTCCTGTGAATCAACCCAAAGGTTCACGCCTACAAACTGACCATCACCATTTTCTTTGTCGCTCAGCATCTTCTCGTCGCTGGGTATCTCCTCCTCATTGGGCATAAATTGGATGGACACCTCCTAAACATATATGAAAACAAATCAAAATTGGAAGCTACAGAAATTTAATAATAGTAATCAATACATTGTATGCCGAGTGCTTGCACAAGATCATATATTTTGTTCGTGTCAAATATTCATGTCAAGCACCTCTTTTCAAGAATTTCCTTAGTTTATCACTTTCGAACCATTCATAGTCTTTTCTAGTTCATATGAAGGTGTAGACATCCTGACTGCTATTCCTGCTTTTATTTATAGTGTTAGTTCAAAAAAAAAGATTAGATTACTTATTCTTTCTATATTGTTTATTATATTTTTTTCAGAAGATTTTTGTGTTTGGCACATGTTTATAGATCCACTATACACTCGGTTTATTCTTGGTTGTTCAATTCCATTCCCCAATTCTGTGATTTACGAATTGAATTGATGCTTCATGATCGGCTGACCAAACCATGCCTTGGTACTGGTAGAACTGGGTCGTTCCACGTCATAAGTCACATTGGAGCTCATCAGCTTGCCAATTTTACCGCCTCGCTTCTTCTCCATTGCAACACCATCGTGCATTTTTTTCTTGGGCACAACGTCAATGAACCAATCTTCAAATACGAAGTCGCCTCCTTCATCATCCAAATCAGGCCAGAACTCATACTCATCCATATTGGGCCCATCCTGGGTATCAAAGATCAAGTTCTTGCCTTCTTCTAAACATCGGCCAGATTCACGATGAAACCACTTGCCTCGAACCCGCTACCCGCACCACATCTGGGCAGGCTGTTTCCATTCATCATTTGAGTGCACTATGTTGCTGCCGCTACAAATCCCACCACCCTTCTCCACTTCCCCGCAATCCTGAATCTCACCACCATTCTCCTTCGCTTCCCCACAATCTTGAATCCCACCACCCTTCTCGTTCACCTCCCCACAATCCTGAATCCCACCACCCTTCTCCTTCACCTCCCCACAATCCTGAATCCCACCACCCTTCTCCTCCACTTCCCCACAATCCTGGAACTCAGTTTCGGGCACAAACTCCTGATCTAAGCAGAAGCAGTACTTGATGCCTTCATCATCAGAATCAGGGATGAACTCAATCTGGTCGTCGTCGGACCCATCTTGTGTATCCAAAACAAAATTCTCACCTTCTTCCAATAATTGGCCAGATATTCGACAGTACCACATGCCTCGACGTCGTTTCTTACCGCGCATCTGTCTGGCACTTCGCAACCTGCCGCTGTCATCACCGCCACAACCCAATCTCTTGCCGAAGCCGCCGCCCCTAGGGCCTCCACCTCCGCAGCCCCTAGGTTCGCCGCCGACGCAGCCCCTAGGGTTTGCGTCGCCATCGTCGCCGCCGCAACCCAATCTCTCGCCGAAGCCACCGTCACCGCCACCCCTAGGGCTGCTGCTGTTGTAGCCCTTAGGGCCTCCGACATCGCGGCCCCTATAGTTTCCGCCTCCATCATCGCCTCCACAACCCAATCTCTCGCCAAAGCCAGCGCCGTAGCCATCCCCACAGCCTCCACCACCATAGCCCCTAGGTTCGCCGCCGCTGCAACCCCAAGGGTTTCCGCCATTGCTGCTAATGGTGCTCTCATCGTTGCCGCGGCCGTTGAGCATGTTGTCTCACACCGGATGTGGCTTGCTCGTCTGGGGGTGGGGGAGGGGAGGGGGGATGGATGGGGATTGGTGCGGTGTGCTGATGGGAGGGAGAAGCGGGGTGCTGGTGTGGAAGACGCGGCGTGGAAGGAGAAGAAAACGAGAGACGAGCGATGGGGAAGAAGAGAATAGTACGAGAGGAGAGGATAAGGTAGCGCTTCAGAGCAAAACTCGTTTGGAGGAGAAAGAGTTCGCTACTGTTTTAGATGGCCCCACTTCTTTTTTTTATGGGTGCTTGTCTAGGAGTTCGCTAGTGCGTGCCAGGGTCAAGAATTATGGGACTTTTACTTAGGAGCAGAACGTCCTCCTTTCTGGGACGGAGGGAGTACTACCTTCCTTAATAAGTTTATCTTTCATCCATCTCACACATATCAATAAAAAAATTAAAATATCTTTACTTTATTAAATCTTAATACAACTATTTTTATTTTATCTTTTTTCAATACAACTATTCTTTATCTTTACAAACTTCGATACAATAATTACTTTAAAAATAAATTTATTTATGACAAAATATAAAGAGTTAAAAATGAAATTAATATGAAGCAAAGGAAGTAAATTTATTTAGGAAAAATATAAAAAGCTAGAAATAAAATTAATATGAAACGGAGGAAGTAGTCAATAGAGTGGGCAATAGTAGTCAATAGAGTGAGCAATAGAATGTACTGGCAGTTTGCACAAATTGATGACCTTGGAATCGGTTCCCGCCAACCTTTACTCATCAATTGGTTCCCGCCGACCTTTTGCTCAGGTAGTCAGGTGGTGGATTATTTACAGGTCGATTAACACCAACATAGGTCAGGTGGGTTCACGTGGAATTTGGACGATTCATCGCGGTTGAGCAATTTGAGGAGACAAAAAAAAGATTTTGCTATATATTTGTTAAACCTAAATATAATATAATTATAGTGCAATTATAATGTAACTTGATGTAACTATAATATAACTTGTATATATCTTTCACATATTTGTGCAAATTAGGAAGGAAAAAAAGTTTACTTTAAGATTTGTGTAAATTGGAAAGAAAAAAAATCATAGTAAGCGTAAGGGTGAGGAGATTCGGTCTCACAACCCTTGCTTCGCGAATGCAGCGTGTTACCGTGGAACTTTTGAAAGTTACACATAAATTTACACATAAATTGTATTGTAGTTACATACGAGTTAAAATATAATTACACTACAATTATATTATATTTACATACAAATATATAGCTAGTAAAAAAACACGCACAAATTAGAGTAGTTTTAAGTGACGTGTTGATATGGCAAAAGCCATAAATACTTTTTTAGTTTCAATAGTTAGTAAACAACTTTAAAAAAATCACTTTGCACAAGTAATATCTATGATCTACATAAATTTTGAACGGATGAAAGTGTAATGGACCTTAAATGATAGTTTTAGAACTAAATAACACTTCTTGATAAACCATTTTTGTGGATATATTATACTCCATTTCGCTCACAGAAAATACTTTCTAGGTTATAAAAACATCATAATGGAATTTACTAGTTCAAAATATTTGATAAATATGTTCAGCCTTAAGCCATATTGCTCCGTCTATAACATGTCATCCTAAACCACTCTAAATAAGGGTGGTCAATGATGAAAAGTTAACGGTTCTATATTTTACATGCTCCGACAAACCAGTAAATCTCGTGTCAAGATTTAAAAGTTGAGCATGTAATCTCAAATGTGACTGCCACTACATCCATTTCACTAATACACGGGGAAATCAGGGTCTACATCTTTCGCCCAGGACTGCAAGCCACCAATTATATCCTTCGCAGAAAGAAACCCCTTCTCCCGGAGAAGCTGAACGGCCATTTGCGAGTCATTGCCTCTTCTGCAAACAACATAAAGGGAAGGCGGTTTGTCTGATAAGGAAGCGTCTATCGTGTCCTTCAACGAGGTCTCGAGCATCTGAAGCTTCTCCTCCAACTCGGAGAGCGGAATGTTCACAGATTGAGAAACTGAAGCAATTTGGAAGTGATGTGCAGGTCGCACATCTAACAGAAGATGGCGTTCACCGTTATCAACAAGCCTTTTGTATTCTTTACAAGTGACACGGGCACTTTCTGGAAGTATGTCCAAACTTGGCGGTGACTGCATTGAACACAACAGCAGGTGAAATGACATAGAACTGCAACCAGAAACAAGTGATGCAGTATTGACGAAACTGGGATCACATGATTATTCTGGGGGCAAAAAACTTCAATGTTTTACCTTTCAGATAACTTCAAATTTATGCACTTCATGCGAGCACATGCATTTTAGATGTTATGTTGAAATTCATTCACTTTTTGCCCCATTCCAATCTCCTAATTGCATATTCTAAATCAGACTGTAGAGGTGCTAGTGGTATCCACTAAAATGGCCTCGTTCCATATTTCTGTATTAGACTAACGATTCAATATACAATATCCTAAGGACTTGCAAACCGCACGGATAGAATTTATGTTCAGCTGTTGATCAGATTAGACAAACAACATTCCTTTTTCAATTCAGAGATACATTGGTTTGCACAAAATGCTAATGTTATGATAGGATAAATTGTGGAGTCAATGATCTGGAGGCATACCTTATCGGACATTGGGGACTGCGTGAAGCTCTCATAATCGAACTTCTGAAAATCATCTTGAGTAAAAGCTGAATTTTCTCCACAAACCGTGCAAACAGTTGAGCTTCCTCGAATCTTAACCTGCAGAAATATGTAGGTTTCAGTAATGAACTTCATGAAGAGACTGGAGGAAAGAGAATTAGCTTTGCATTTTGTACAGAAGAAAGACAGAAACAAAGCATGTGAAAAAAAGCATAGACAAGTTATTCTCAGTAAGTTGGTCCTAAAGCAAAGGATTTAACATCATTAGTACTTAGAATGGTGACAAAAATACAAGGAGTTAGCAAGATGAGTGTAGAACTATCTTAATGTTCATAATCCATTTCTGTAACAAACCATCCCCACTAACAAAAAATCCAGTTTTTCTATGTTATAAATTGCACAGAGAACACAAAATCTGAATTGCATGAACACAACCAAGACACAACAAGCTCCTAGCATGGAACTTCAGGTATATAATATATTACTAGTATGTCTGCCACTATGCCCTGATTTGAGTGATGCGGAGAATGATCCTGTTACAACAAATACCACAGATATTACAAAGTAGTATTATTTTGAGGGCCACTTTCAAGATTGGAGTCAGAGAACACAGTTTTCCATATGAGGTTAACCCACTTGGTATATTGTAATTACAGCTAGTAGACTGCTGCTAAGATAAAAGATACGAAAGAAACTATGTGCGCGCATTGACTGTGATGCACTCATGCACAGTTGCTAAAGTCCTAATACATGCATCGCCATGTCATGTTTAAACTATGATATGATGTAGCATGATGAATGAGCAGGCAAGTCACAGTGCAAGTACATTGTACAATTTCATCAAGATAAGATGAAAATATGTAATTTCTCGTTAAACTGCCTAATGTGTGAATAGGTAGTTCAAGTAGCAAATATTTCATGTACAGTATAGTAGCATACTACAGGAAACAGATAGCAACACAAGACATATCCAGAGTCAAGTGGCATACAATTCTGATACGAGCAGATAGAGCGTCAAAGAGTAGCATTCTTCCACTTAGGGGTTCACCAACATCAGTAGCAACCTTTATAGCCTCTAGAGCTTGCAGGCAGCCAATCACTCCAGGAACTGTAGGTCAACACAGAGTGGTTAGTTTACTAGTGCAAAAGTATCTATGCAGGAGATGGAATGAAGGGATGAAGTTTATGCCATCTTATTCAGTACAATGTCTTCATACTCACAGTATGATATGCATATTCTACCTAGAACAGAAACAATATTTGTAGCCAACCAACCTAAGCTGTAGTAGGTTCAGGTGCATAGGTGGGAATGGCCAAAATTTCAATTTGTATAGTATTAAGTAATTCATGTTTTTACATTTTACCAAAGGATAAGAAAATGTATGCACTTAAGTAAAGTTCACAAATATTCTAACTGATGTTTCACCTTCTATAAAGTGATTGTTATGGCCAAGAAGCACCAGTAACTATGAAAACAAAGAAGCTTGTGTACGTGGTTCAAGCCTTGAACAAAATTAAAAATAAATATTCTAACTCATGTTTCCCCTTCTGTGAAGTTATTGTTATGACCAAGAAGCATTCGTTAATATTTTACTTACCAACCCCAAGAACTCCACTATCTGAGCACCTCTGGCAGGCTACCGCTGGTGGTGGATTTGGGAAAAGGCACCGATAGCATGGACTTCCATTATGATGATAAACAGTCAACTGTTAGAGAAGTCAGTGCATGAATAAAGAAAGAATAAAGTGAACTATGAGAATGAAGATTATCAGGAGTAATGAGATTTACCTGTCCTTCCAAACCTAAGGCTGCACCAGATATAAGAGGCTGCACATAATTTATTAAAAAGAGCGGTGATTGATTAATGAAACCATTGTAAGTGAAATAAACATAAGTTGTTTTAGTTGTTAGCACATAACAGCTCAGTATCTTGACTGAAAACTCACTAAAGTATATGCTAGGATGAAAATTGGCACTCCCGTAATGAACATTTGAGGTATTGGCTGCATTATTTACTTCAGAAGCAAGAATTTACCTTATTCAGCAACACACAACAGTCACTGATCATGTATCGAGTAGGAAGATTGTCCGTGGCATCTACAACTATATCATATCTGTGATTGTTCCATCAGTAGAAAAAACGTTCAGTAAACTCTAAAAAGGCACAACATATTGTCTTAAGACACTTAATGTTTTGGTAGCATACTTTCTCACAATTTCCAAAGCATTGGAAGGTTTCAAAGTATGATGGTACTCCATCACCTTGATAGACGAATTAATCCTGAACAGAAATAGCATACGTGACATTACAAAAGCAGTAGCCTCAATATGAAAGATCTTCTTTGAACCATAAATATTTCAATGGACAGACCATATAACGACAATCTGTTAAGGACAGATGCTTACTCACGGCAAGCGTCAGCCGCTGACTTCACCTTTGATTTCCCAACATATGCTTCTTTGTGGATTATCTGAGAGAACATTCAAGGAAAAAAAATGAGAATGACATGCCACATGAATTTTCGAGAACAAAATGACCCACTGTTGAGTGATTATGAAGTTGCTAACTAGAAAGTGAATGCAAATTATTTTCCTACTGTTATCAATTAGTAATCAAACATCATCCAGATAATTCAGAAGGGAGAAGAATGAAAATATTAGAGAACAGAAGATACGGGGACAAAATACAAGCCAAATGATCTGTACCTGTCGGTGAAGGTTATTAAGCTCAACATCATCTCCATCAACAATGCCCAAGCAACCTAGGAAGATAGAAGGTTGCAAGAAAGCAACGAGTTACCTACTCCAAGAAAGTCAAGGACCATCACAAGTAATCCATCTAATCTCAGCGTCAGCTAGCTATACAAACATGATTAGTTCTTCTCAACAAGGAGAAGAATTGGAGCACATTGCCGAAACAGAAATTCAGAATAATCTAACTGCTTCCTTATAAAACTAAAACCAATTAGCCAAGAACAGCTTCAGCAACAACCAACAAGAAGTAACATTACCAACACCACAAGCTGCTAGGTACAGTGAAACGGGCGAGCCCAATCCTCCAGCGCCTACCACCAAAATCGATGACTGCGAGAGCTTACGCTGGCCTGGACATAGTTAATAAATTCACTAGAGCCTCCATTGTGTTGAGCCTATGGCAGCGCACCGGTGAGGAGCTGAGCTAACCTTCGACTCCGAAGTCTGGGAGGAGGAGGTGGCGGCTGTACCGATAGATCATATCGGCCGGGAGGCCATCGGCGGAGGCTAACCCATTACCACGGCGGCGTATGGGGCACGACGCGGCGGCGCCGCCACCACCTCCGCCTCCGCCTCCTGCCCCTGTCCCCGCCGCGTCGCCCTCTCCCGCAGGCGTAGGGCTGGCCTCGAGCTGCGACTCTAGCAGGCGTATGCGGGTATCGAGCTCTTCCCTCTCCGACCGCAGCCTCGCCAGCTCCCCGGCTATCGCCTCCATCCTCTCCCTCCGCCGCCGCCGCCGTCGAGGTTAGTGTTGGAGGGCGGAATAGAGTGGAAGAAATTTGCAAATAGCACCCTGAAATACTCGTATCTTGGTTTGGGCTGTGGGCCTATGCTTGGGCCTTGGAGATTGCTTACTGAATTTTTAGCATTTTTAATTTTTATTTTTTAAAGATTTGTAAAAATAATTTTAGGTTTGAAAAACTTACAAAACTAATCCCGACAAGGGCCTAACTGTAAATTTTCAAACCCTTTGCATCGGTTTAATTGTTTAAAAACTAATAATACTTATTCGACACTCAAAACGATCTTAAATGAAAAAGTTGTTAACTATAAAGTTGTAGATCTCATAGAGATCTACAACAACTTTATAGTTAACAACTTTTTTATTAAAATCTTTTAAATATCCAAATATTCGTTACAAAATCTAAAAACTATTTAAAAGAATCTCAGATCTACATTTTAAACGACATCGGATGAAGATAAACTTTATATGAAAGTTATAGATCTCACAAAGATCTACAACTTTGTTATTAACAATTTTTTTTATTTAAGATCATTTAAAGTGTCGAATAAACATTATTAGTTTTTAATCAATTAAAACCGATGCAAGGGGTTTGAAAATTTGCAGGTAGGCCTCTTGTCGTTCTCTGGGAGGGCAATTTTTAAAAATCACCCTCTGGGAGAGTGATTGGGGATTAGTTTTGCAAAATTTTCAAACCTAAAATTATTTTTGCAAATCTTTAAAAAATAAAAATTAAAAATGCTAAAAATTCTTGCTCTTACTTGGACTCTTTGGGCCCTGCTTGGCAACTTTAGTACGGAGTTCTTTTTTCTTTTTTACTCTCAAAATAGAATTGCACCCTGTAATTTATCGAGGTAACTCCACACAATATCCAGCGAAAACAAAATGCTGCTGGCTCATTTTGTGCCCTACAGAGAACAGAATCATGTCGTTTTCATTGTCAACTTTTTGGTTCCCGACGTCTATTCGATGCTATATGCTGGTTCCATTGTATCTTTTTTTTATTAAAAAAAACGTATAAGAGCATGCACAGCAGTTCGGTGGTGTAGCGATCAAGGCGTCGGTGCTCATGAATCTACTCATACGTGGGCGTGCTTTTAATAGGATTGTTAGAAATGTTGCTAGTCTCTGTGTTTTTTAAGCGTGTGCTATGGGCAAATTCGTGACTATTCAAAAGTTATGTACACGTGATCTGGGGGGCAAATTCGTGACTATTTAAAAGTTATGTACATGTATATTGTGCGCGCGTATATATAAGTTTGAGTAAATTGCATTTCGGGTTACTTAGATTTATCTGAAAACTCTAGATTTGGAGTAGTCCGAAGTAAAATTTGGTAAAAAAAACTAGTCCAAACTATAATTTACTCCATAATTTTTTTAATAGTAAGAAAAGATATTTACATAATCTTTTCATGTCATATCTCCGTTGTCTCTTTCTCTAGTTAAAAATATTACATGATGTCTTGTTGTAGACGCTGACGTCTACTCTAAGGTACTATACCCGTAGTAGTAGTAGATTTGTTGTCACTTGGGTATGAAGTTTCGTGATGCTGTAGAATTAAATATCTATTATATACTAAAAATCCATTAAATTTTGTACAAATGCTTTTAAGTTGTCATATGGTACTTTACGATCATTCCTACACCGTAACATAATGTTCTAATAAATTAAAAAAATAAATTAGTAAAACATCCAACCGTCTATTTTTACTTAAATTGATGGACTCATTGTTTTGGATCATTGGATTAGATCTATGGAAAAAAAATAATTCCTCCTAGACCCAAAAAAAAAATCTCCCATGTATGTATAAATACGTACTACCGTTCACGGGAGAAAACACCGAAAACAAATCTCACGTGTACACGTACATACTATCCACCAAATAAAAACGTATGTGCGTAAGTTATGTGAGACGTGCTTCTATACCCTCGTAAGAAAAAAACTGCATGAATTTTAAAAGAAGATAAATGGCTCAGATTAGAAGGCACTTAACATCCTAAAGGTTGTTTATAAACGGTAATTTCGTCCTTAATGAGAGTTAATCACGTTTGATCCTATTAGAACATCACCAATCGTGTCCCTCCGTTCAGTTCCCATGCTCTTTTTCCAAAAATTGGTATTCTCTTCTTCTTTATTCTCGCTCACCATAAATCGAGAATCGTTCTCACACTCTTAGTTTCTGTCTTTTTAGCCTGTCGCTCGAGGAAAGAGGTGAGGGGGAGGGCGATGCTAGATGAACGATCACGGAGCTAGATGGCATGATCTGATAAGGTCTGGGTGGAGAGAGGCCCATCTTTTTATTTTAGAAGTTAAATATAGATTATTTATTGAAAGAAAGTATATTTTTAATCCTTTCTTATTAGAGAATCTCAAAAGAGATTTAGAGAGATTTTTAGGCATCTTTTGGCCATGCTATTAGTTGAGAGCCCATATCCAGAGCGCTCTTCTGGGTTGTTGCCGCCACAAACAGAAAAACACCATGATCTTATCGCCACATTTGCATCGCAGTACTTTAGTTTTACAAAGAAAAAACAGAAGATCTAAATGAGATTATGAGTACATCCTATATTAACTATATTTTGATTAAAGAATATCATATAGAACCATATTTAGTTATTTATATCTTTCTTATCCAAATAGTCTTAATAGTTACTTTCTCTTTTTTAAGTAAATTATAGCGGGCACTATATTCATTTACGAACCTTAATTACTCATATTTTCCGGAGCAAATTTACAAATATATTAACTATATTTTGTTTAAAAAATTCACATGAACCAAATTATATCCTTTTCCATTTCATTCTCATCCAAATAGTCTTATTCCATCGTATATTACCCATGAACATTCATAGCTACACTAGATCTACAATTAAAGAGAAAAATATCAAAAACCAAATTAACTCATATGTTTCTGATTGATAGCTCAAGGAATTTTTTTTTTCACATGGTTCTTGCCACCGAAGCTATTGGATTGTTTAGAGGCAAATTATACTTAATATGGACAGTGTGATTGAATAAAGTGCTGAATTTTCCTTAAAAACCATATCAACTATGTTGTTTTGATTTAAAAAATAGCATGTGGGGTCACATTCTTGCCCTTTACATGGTGTCTAAATAGTTATAAAAAGACCGTAGATTACCTCAGAGATATGCATGGCTGAGTTATGTGTGCTAAATGTTGGAATACTAATAGTCAACGCTAACAAATATTTTAAAACAGGAGAGTACAAATAGCAGTAAAATAGGGTAAAAAATTGAAAGCATATATTGAGTGATTATACATCATTCTACAAACATGCATATCTAAATTAAATCTACAATATCCAAAGAAAGATTAGAAATTTAACTATTGAACAATATTTTATGGAGGGATTGCATCCCTCCCCCTTGCATGCGCATGAGGTGCGCATGCCGCACCCGCTCCCCTCTCTAGCTTGGGCTCTCTCCTTCTCCCATTTCTAGCTACCAAATTAGAGAACATAATTAATAATTTTATATATTACAATGACAATAAAGGTACACGTTTCATTCCTAATCTATCTAAACTGTTCGTCTATTTATAATTAGATCAATAATTTAATAAATATGTCATTTGGGCACATATCCGTTCAATTCGCATGCCATCCAAATAGCAATAAAATGCTATAACAATTGAGTCATATATCATTCTACAAACATGCATATCTAACTAAAATCCAGTATTAAACAATATCCATATATAAATCTAAATTAGTCATCATACATCATTCTACTATATGCAAAGAAAAAAAATATAAATGCAACTATTAAACGATATTTTTTGTAATTGGCGTCGGAAGAAAGAAGGAAAGAGAAAGGCACGGTCAGAGGTTATTGTCGTAGAACAAGATAAACACGCTCCCCAACGACCTCCTCCTCAAGAAAGTTCGTATCGTATCAGCCGATGCACGAATGAATCGGCTATGAGTTATAAAAGATGCTATTCATGGACTAGATCTAAATTGAACATGATCATGAACAACTTTTCTTTAAGAGAATGAATCCTATAGGTCGAATCCAATTGATGCACCATAAGATTGATAATATTAAGGTCAATTGTTATACAATTATATGATCTAGATACTAGCCGATGTACAGATAAATTCATATTAAACCCAAGGCAACCCCGATCGGCTGTAGAGATAAATAACATGCAATTGTTAATTCAATCTTTTTCTCAATTACTAGCAACAATGATAGGTCGGACCTAACCGAGACAGTATTTGTTGCTAATAACAAAGATCAGATGAATTAATAATTATATGAATTTATATCATAGTCGATGAATTAACTTGAGTATCAAAAGATAACGTATCGACTATAACTTGGATACAGCCTTATATAAGACTATCAACTTTTATTAAATCTATTAAATAAGCTACATTCTCAACAGATCGGACTCAATCGAGACAGTGCGATACTGAAGGCAAGCTTAATAGATTTAAAGGGCTGATAAACTTATATAAGATGATAGATATAACTCATTAAGTTAAAGAGAACATATAATCTTAAAACAAAACAGTTATACCAGGTAAGATTGGCTGAAACCCCGATACTACCCTTATTGGCAATCAACGAGCAAGTTAGTTCTTATAATTTCAATCACGACTTAGTAGGTCAAATCCAATTGATACAACACTAAGTATGAAAGAAAGGACAAGATCTAAACAATCTAGCCTTTGATTGTTTTTCAGGGTGATAGATACTCTAAACAATCTAAACCGACAAGCATAGTTTAGCCGATACCGGCAAGCCTTAATTAGGTTAGTCGATATAGATAAAAAGCACTATCAATTTAGATTAGATGAAGTATATGATAACTTAGCGTTTGTATCGACTAGATTAGAGTGTCGAACTCGATAGAAGCCCTAGCCCTGTCAATACAAGCAAATAAAATGGGTCTTACCTCTCGTTGGAGATTAAAGGCGTGCAGCCCAATTCGAGACAAGAACTCGTCGAAAAGTAAAAGCAAAAGGGTGGCGATGCACCGAAAGTGTATATTGAACTGTTGTTTTTTAAAAGACCCTAGGTGTACATATTTATACCTATGAACAAAAACTAGTCCATGTCGGACACGACGCAATCTTTCCAAATGATAAAATAAACATACAAGCCTGTATGTGGACTCTAACAATAATTTCCTAAAGATATAAAAGAAAAACAACTGACTCTTATCCTAATTAATTAGATACAATTGCCTCCTTCCCAGACTCGATCTTTGTTTGGTAACATTATCAATCTCCTCTTCCGAGTTCGTGTTGACGCAAAATCTGTCCCGTCGAGCGTGCCAAAAGATATGTTGACATAGATCCTACGTGTGACACACGAAGGCCTGAGAGATCTACTTAGCTCTAATGCAGGTTCTAAAATTGATGAGATGCAGGTGTGCCAATTAGTTTGATACTGCAACTGGCAAGATATATAAACAGCAGATCAAAGAGTCGATTGGCTGACAAGCCGATGGAGAAATTCTAGCCGATAGAGTAATTCTAGCCGCCGCCGATACTTGTCGATGTCGATAGGGTTTTGAGAAATCGGCTATATATCAATGTAGATTTTGACACTTGATGTAAATAATGATATAAAGACAATCGGCTGATGATAATGCAATAAAACAATAATATAATCCAATAGAAACTAATCGGCTAATAGTCATATGATAGAATAAGCGCTGATCCGAAGGTTAAAGCATACATCGGCTGGAGGTCCGATGTCATTAAATCCAAATGATTAGATAATCAATGAAACCTTTGTTGTCATCGGCCAACTTGCATATAATCTTTGTGAGCCGATGCAACGTCTAGATAACTCATTGGCTAAAACTCCGATGAAACCTTTATCAGCAATCAGAAAGGAGGTTAGAGATTATGGTTCTAAGCATGACTAGGGCTGATGCAGCGCAAAGTATGAAAAGAAACATAATATCTAGACAATCAAGCCTTTGACTGATTTTAAGAGTGGTGGATACCTCAGCTAATCTAATCTGGAAAGCAATTTAGCCGATACCGGCAAAAACCCTAAAGCAGATCTCAGCCGATACAAGTAAATCGAGCTACCAGACTAGATTAACTAAGATATATGATAAATAGGTAGGGCCGACAGAACGTAGGACTTACCCCTTCGCCGGAGATCGAAAGCCAATCCAGCCCCGTGTCAGGTGCCAAGTTCCGCCAGTTGATAAATAAAAATCTCAGGAAAGAGGGTGGCGATGCGCCGAGAGTAGTTGTATTGATCGAGAGATATCTTATATAGACCCCAGGTGTACATATTTATACCCATGAGTAGATACTAGTCCTTATTGGACAAGACACAAACTTTTGTAAAGATAAAGTAAAATATTCAAGTCCTATTTGAACTCTAAGCAATCTTTCCTAAAAGTAAAAGAAAACTAATTGGCTCTGCCTAATTAATAGATAACTTGTCATGCTGCATCCTCCTCGAACTCGATCTCTTCTGGATAAGCTTTCTTTAATTGATTAATTTTCTTAACCGAATCCATCAAGAATCCAACTGCTGGCAACTTGATATGTCTATTGGCTCATCTTAGGATTTTGAAGCTGATACGATTTCTAAGCCGACGATGACTTCGGGGCTTACCAAATTTTAGCGTTAACACATGCCCCCCAATTTTGGAGTATGAGAATTCATGCTTCAAAATTATCTTCTTTCTGATCTTGATAACTCCAAAATTGATCCTCCCTTGTTTCTTGCCATCGGCTCTCATAACCCAATACTGTCTGCATTAGATGAGCCAGACTGTCAAACTCGTGACAAAAGAACTTGTCTTTGATAGGTGCTGACAATCCTTGAAATGCAAGATCTACTAGTTGCTCATCACTTAGGCTCAAACTATTACATCGACTGTGGACATTATGAAACCTTTGAATATATTCCATAGCCGATTCTCCCTCTTGCTGCTCAACCAATATTAAGTTTGAAAGCTTCATCTCATCGATTCCAGCAAAGAAATATTTATGAAATTGTTTCTCAAGATCGGCCCATCCTCTGATGGAATATGATGGTAAGGATGAAAACCATGTGAAAGACAATCCAGTCAAAGACAATGGAAACAATCTAACTTTCAGAGCCTCTTTAGCCGATGCCTCCTCACCTTGCGTTAAGAATCGGCTGATATGTTCCATTGTAGATATATCATCTTGCCGTGAAAACTTGGAGAAATCTGGAACTTTGCTTCTGGATAAGCTTTCTTTAATCGATTAATTTCCTTAACCGAATCCATCAAGAATCCAACTGCTGACAACTCGATATGTTTATCGGCTCATCTTAGGATTCTGAAGCCGATATGATTCCTAAGCCGATGATGACTTCGGGGCTTACCAAATTTTTGCTTTAACAGTTCAATACGAACACAACTTGCCCATATCGGCAATCCGTATCTGATATATTTTTGTCGATATGTACTCAGCCGATGCAACATTCTATTTTTGGAAACCGAAATTACTCCACCGAATCCGCTTCGCATCTATCTTCATCTCAATAGACTTTGCCAAATTTTGCTGTTAATACCGACGATGAACCAGACTTCCTCGACTTCATCGATTTCGGCCAATACGTGGCCCACATCTTCGGCGATTCAACCTCTTATTCTTTGAAAAAGGAATTCAAAAAGGTAGAATACGAGGTGTGCTCCATAACCTGGGAGACGGTGTCTAAAATGAAGTGGTAAGATCAGAAGATCGAGTTCTCTAACGCTTACTAACCAACCCTAACGATAGCCCCTGGACGATATCCGATAGTAGTCGAACCTATTATTCGGAATGTTAGTGTTGCCCGAGTACTCATCGACGGCGGCAGCTCCATCAATCTCCTCTTCCCCAGCACGCTCGACGCAATGGGGATCCCAAGAAGCGAGCTCATCCCCTCAGAGCAGCCTTTCCATGACATTACCCCAAAGTCGTCGTCAAGGCCTCTAGGAAAGATTACGCTACTGGTAACATTTGGCAAAACTGACAACTTTTGAACAGAGGAGATTACATTCGACGTAGCTGAGTTGAACACTGCCTACAACACTATTTTTGGGAGGACAACACTCGCCAAGTTCATGGCAGCGTCGCACTATGCTTATCAGTTGATCAAGATGCCAAGACTCCTAGGGATAATCACGATACCGGAAAACACAAAGATGGCCGTGCAGTGCGACAAGAGGAGCCTCGACATGATCGAGCAAGCTCCCACCATGCCCGAACTAAACCTTCTCGGAAAGTGACCAAACCCAATGCGGCGCCCAAACCAGACAGAGCTATAAAATTAATCCCACTGTCCAGTAGTAGCCCCGACAAGATGGTCAAGATCGAGGTCGAGCTTGACAACAAATATAAACTCTAGCTCATCACCTTCCTCCATGACAATGCAGACGTGATCACCTTCCTCCATGACAATGCAGACGTGTTCGCTTGGCAACCGTCCAACATGCTCGGGTCCCCAGGGAGGTGATTAAGCACAAACTGATGGTTTGTCCTGACGCAAAACCTGTCAAGCAAAAATTGCGTCGTTTCGCTCCAGATCGCAAAGAGGCTATACGAGAAGAACTCGACAAACTTCTCAAAGCCAATTTCATTAGAGAAGTCCTTCATCCAGAGTGGCTCGCAAATCCAGTCATGGTGCGCAAGGCCAACGACAAGTGAAGGTTATGTGTAGACTTCACCGATCTCAACAAGGTGTGCTCGAAAGATTACTTCCCCCTTTCATGCATCGACCAATTGATAGACTCTACCGCCGAATGTGAGTTGTTGACTTTTCTCGACACCTATTTTGGGTACCACCAAATTAGCATGGCCAAGGAAGATGAGTAGAAGACGGACTTCATCATGTCCTTCGGTGTATTCTGCTATGTCAAGATGCCCTTCGGCTTGATCAGCGTCGGGTCCACGTACCAGCATGGGATTCAGGGAGCTTTTCAATCTCAACTCGGCAACAACATCGAGGCCTATGTCAGCGACATCGTAGTCAAAACAAAAACACGAGATCGCCTCATCGATGACCTAGGGAAACGTTCAACAATCTTCGACGACACCGACTCAAGTTGAACCCGGAGAAGTGCACGTTCGGTGTACCATTGGGCAAATTGCTCGGCTTCCTCATCTCCGGGCGAGGAATTGAAGCAAATCCCAACAAAATCAAGGATATCGAGAACATGAAGTCACGGATAAGGCTCAAAGAGGTTCAGAAGCTTACAGGATGTATGGCAGCCCTCAGTCGATTCGTGGAAAGGATGAGAGAACGAGGACTACCCTTCTTCAATCTCCTGAAGAAACAACACAAGTTCGAGTGGACATCTGAGGCCGAAGAGGCGTTCTCCGTACTAATCCATCTATCCTCGTCGCCCCACAACCACATGAGGAGCTTTTCCTCTACATCGTCGCAACGTCGTACTCCGTAAGCACCGTTGTCATTGTTAAACACGAGAAGGTACAATGCCTAGTCTACTACGTCAGTGTAGTACTACACAATGCCAAGACCAAATATCCTCAGATCCAAAAGGTGCTCTACACCGTGGTCATGAAATCCCGAAAGTTGCGCCACTACTTCGAGGCCCACAAAGTCGTGGTTGTCTCCTCGTAGCCCCTTGGTGAGGTTGTCAGAAACAAGGAGGTCACAGGACATATTGCCAAATGGGTCATTGAGCTCAGCCAATTTGATGTCCACATCATCCCACGAACAACCATCAAGTCCCAGGTACTCGTAGATTTTGTCGCCATCTGGACCGCCCCCGAGGACGGCAAATTCAATCGAGCGGACAACGAGCGATGGACAATGGCCTTCGACGGAGCTTTCAACATCCAGGGAGTGGGAGCTTGATTTGTTCTAACTTCATTGATCAAAGATCAGTTTCGACATGCCATACAGCTAAACTTTCGGGCAACCAACAATACTATCGAGTACGAAGGATTTCTCGCTGGTCTAAGAGCCGTCGTATCACTGGGGCTCAAGCGACTAATTGTGAAAGGGGACTCAGAAATAGTAGCTAACCAAGTGCATAAGGACTACAAGTGCTCTAACTCCGAGTTGTCTAGGTGTCTCGCCAAAGTCAGAAAGTTGGAACAAAGGTTCGACGGATTTGAGGTACGCCACGTCTATCGTAAAGACAATGCCGATGCTGACAACCTTGCCTACCGAGCTTTCAGAAGAGAACCAATGGAACCTGTAAGTTTCTCGAAGTGCTAACCAATACCTTAGTTAAGAGCTTGCCAAACGACAACATCAATAGCACCACCGACGTTGGCTCGGGGGCTACCACTCAAAACGATAAGCTCGTCGCAGACATCAAGATGACTACGGATTGGCGCACGCCGCTCACCGAGTTCCTCAACACCGACAAGCTATCGGACGATGACGCAGAAGCAGAGAAACTCTCCCGGCAAGCCAAGGCCTATTGAATGATTGGGGATGATCTATATAAGAAAGCTGCGAACAGAGTACTGCTGAAGTGCATCACATCCGATGACGGCAAGGAGCCACTGCTCGACATCCACGAAGGAATCTGCGGATCATATGCCGGAGCGAGAACATTGGTCGACAAGGCTTTCCGACAAGGTTTTTACTAGCCATCGGCTCTTCAAGATGCCTCTGACATGGTACAACAATGTGAAGCTTGTCAGTTCCAGAGCAAGAACACCAAGTTACCAGCTCAAGCCCTCCAAACCATCCCTTTGTCCTGGCGTTCTCAAGCTGGGCACTAGACATCCTCGGACCCTTCCGAAGGGGGCAAGACGGCTACAAATTCTTGTTTATGGCTATCGATAAATTCACTAAGTGGATTGAAGCGGAGCTAACAAGAGAAATTAGAGCCGAGCACCCAATCAAGTTCATCAAAGGGATATTTTTTTGATACAGGCTTCCAAACTTGATATTGACAGACAACAGTTCCCAGTTCACGAGCAGCGCCTTCCAGGACTACTGCTCGGAATACAGGGTCAAGATCTGCTTCGCGTCAGTGTCTCATCCTCAGAGCAATGAGCAAGTTGAGCAGGCAAACGGGATTGTGCTCCAAGGGATCAAAACACGTGTATATGATAGGCTTTTGGCCTATGACTCATGATGGGTTGAGAAGCTCCCTTCTGTTCTATGGGCTGTTCATACCACTCCAACTACACCAACCAAAGAGATCTTGTTCTTCTTTGTGTATGGATCTAAAGCTATGCTCCCCATTGAGCTATGGTATCGATCAACACGAGTTCGGGAGTACTCAAACAAGGACCGGGATGACAGGCGAGCATACGACATCAAGCTGCTAGAGGAACACCGAGAACGAGTTGCCATCCGAGCAGTCGAATATCAGCAAGCCCTACGTCGCTACCATGAGAAGCGCATTCGAGCTCGTACACTTGACATCGACGATTATGTCCTCTGACGAGTACAAAACTAGGCAGGGCGCAACAAGCTCTCATCGAAGTGGGAAGGACCATATACGGTGGTACAAGTGTTACGACCAGGTGCGTACAAAATCGTCGCCGACGAAGGCCGCGAGTTATCCAATTCTTGGAACATCGATCAACTACGAAAATTCCATGTATAAGACCAATGGCTAATCTGTATGTTGATTTGTATTTGTATGTCTTTTGCGTCATTTATTACAGTATTTTGTCCAACTAACCCCTTTTGCTTCATAATGCCGTAATTCAAAGTCGTTTCCTATCGATCTATTATGTTAAGTCTGATTAGTTACCAAGTCTCAGCACTTTGGCCGAGGACTCTTGGCACGATTGAGCTAGTTGGATGCTAAGGGTCAAACAGCTATGTCAGATTACCCACTGTAACATATTGTTAACACCAAATTTTTGTAATCTACTCGGAGAAGAAGGAGAAAACCGACGCAGAGAAGGAGGCGCAATTCGAGTCGGATCGGTTACGCTATCGGACCAAGCCGGGTATCGGACCAAGTCCTGTATCGGACTCAGCGGTGCATTCAGACTAGGTGGAGCGCCAACAGAGGGACCGTATCGGCCGATGTGGGTTCAATGCGGCTACCGGCCGATGGAAACAGGAAGCCGATGAGGGCAGAGCGGGCTCGGTTTGGGCCTGAGTTAAGCTTCAAGAGAGATTGCCGAATAGGGATAAGACCCGGTTTTAGGCAATTGTATCTCTTAAATTAGGAATCTAAATTAGTTTAGATCTAATCTGTGGCAAGAGTCCACCATAAGGACTTGTTTGTTAGTTATAGATAAAATTGTGTCCTATACGGACAATGTTGTAATTCGCGGGTATAAATAACCCGGTAGCTTGTACTTAGAATAGCTCTCAATCAATTCAACAACCAAAAACAATCTACTTTCGGTGCATCGCCACCCTCGCAAGAGGTTGATTCTCAACGAGTTCTTGCTTCCCCAGAGCAGAGGTAAGAACTCGCACCCAACGATCTACGTCGTCGGGGCTAGCGTGTCGCTTTAGACACGTTAAGCCCTGGCGACGTGATCGTCGTCTATCATGTCTTGGATGATCTTGATATGGCTTGCTAATTCTATCTCGCCAGCGGTTTACTCGCTTTAGGGTTTGTTGCCGACGATGATCGAATTGGTTTGCTTGTCTAGATCCTTCAAGGCATCTACCATCCCCAAAAGCGATCGACGGCTTGATTTTCTTTGTGTTACTTCTCGATTCACACTTTGTGTTGCTATCGACCCTAGTCGTGTTTTGAGATCTAACACAAAGCCTGTCTTCGATCGTAATTAAGGATAGCGCCGGGGTTTCAGCCGGTCATACCTAATACATGTGTTCGCTTTATGTTTTTATATGTATTTGCCACTTATACGAGTGGATCGATAGATATAAATGTGTTTGTCATGAATTGGTCTTATGATTCCTCTGTGATCAGCACATTTATATCGGCCGATTGGCTCGTATAAGTTTACTAGAGTATTAACTAGCGCATTTACCTCACACAACCCTCATCGGCCGATGCCGTCAAATCGACACATGCACATTGATGAAGGCCGATGAGATTAGATCTGTTTATTATTCTTATTTTATAACCTCAAGTAGGCCAATACAGCCTTGCCCTATCGGCTAGGCCCTCACAATGCGACATCGGCCTATCGGCCGTCGTTTTCTAACATGGTTTACTTGTTTATTCTTGTTGATTGCAGATCAAATCAACTGGCACGCCCTAAACGCACCTAGGCAAGCCATTGGACCTGTACTGGAGTTAAGTAGATCTCCCAGGCCGCCGTGGAAACGTGAAACCTGCTTTGACGGTGGGCGGGTCGAAATTCTGCGCCAACACATATTAACTAGCCATGTACTCGGGAATTGGTTTTTCCAACTTCACGGCTGGGGGCCGGGAATTCGCTGCTTCAACTCAGTTAAATATGAAAATTTATGCTACTTTTATGAAAAGACATCTACAGCCAGAGGAGTAAGGGATTGCGCCAGTTGGTCGATCTTGGCGGCTGTCCTTCGAGAATGTGTAAACCCTTCCCGATGAAAGTTTAGGTCCATCTTGGGAAGTTTAGGTCCATCTTGGGATGAGATCCGCAGATGCATGCGAGCACGTCACCACCGGCATAATGGCTGGCTCGACGATATTCCTATTTCAGGCTATCATCGATCCGCTGATCAGTGCTGGCAAGCGTACTACATGTACCCCATATCCACCCCAGATACCCGGAGATCAACTTCTCAGGGGAGGACAGGCCACACACAACTCTTTGCACAGTCGCTGTAGTATGGAGCAGCAGTTCTCGAGGTGTGCCGAGATCCATATCTTTCTTCCCCTCAAAAGCTCTGTGCTCTGGCCTTTCCTGATGTTGTCGGCGGCTTTCTCCAGTTTTTCTTTCTCGTACTTTGTCTTCCAGTACTCTGCTCGCCTTTCCATCTTTGCAAGAGAACGTCCAAGGTCTAGAAAAGATAACATCGGTAGCAATATTTGGTCTAAGTACAAAGACAGTGTGCTACAATGTTACAATTTTCTTACTATGGCATTGTTCGCGCAACAACATCACTTGGTCCTCCTCGGAAGCCACAGCGTTGTTGGAGGTAACGGCAACCAGGGCATATCCTTCATCACTTGGTGTTGACGAGCCCAGGGGCGTACTGGGATCGACAAGTATATCTAACGAGTGTCTATGTTGCTGGACGTCCTCGTTCACGAGTTCAAGAAATCTACAATATAAAGATAACAAGCAAACAAAAACTCAGAGTCGGATATAGCAAAAAGGAAATGTTCTCTACACATCAAACCCAATACTTGTCTGCATTCATTATAATAAAGGGTGAAATTAAAATTTATTCTTCAAAAAATAGGATCATAGAATCCTCGAGGTCCTCCATCTCCGACATGGTGTCATCGCGGTGCTCGTCAACTCCCCCTGGTCATCGTCTCCTCCAAGTTGATCTCGGGGTGGGTGAGCTTGAGGCACGCGAGGACATGGCACGTCCTGGTCTTAAGTCCGATGTGCACCCCATCTGCCACCTGCTCGGCGTGGTCGTTGGCGCCGGTCTCCAGCGCCGTGATGAGGGATTCTAGCGACCCCGTCACGGTTGTCTCGTCAGGGAAGGCAGGGTGCTTGACGTTCTTCCCCAAGCCTTTGGCCACCACGTAAAGACACCCGTAGTTCTCGTGCAGGGCTTGTCGGAGGAAGGTCAGGTTATCCGTCATCGCCGTGAGCTCGTGCTCGAGACTCCAGCGTTGTGGCTCATTCCCCGCCACCACCTCTCACAGCTTGACGTTGTTGGCCCGTGCTTCTCTCAGCTAGGCTTCCAGCATCGTGATGCGATCCTCGGCAGTAGACGCAACTTTTCCAAGCCGTTCGATCTTGGCGACGACGTCTCGAGCGCTCGTCTCAATCAGCCGACAAGCTTGCAAGAGCTTGTCGGCGGACGAAGATGGCCCCGAGATCGCGAGGACGCCGATTGGTAGGGGATGCGATGGGAGAACAGCAGGCACGACAATCGAGGGGGGCGATTTGGAGCTCACCTCTTCTCGGGCCTCGGTGCTCTAACCCGAGTTCGATGGGGAGGGGTTGCATTTAAAAGAGTCTCATTATCGCAAGGAATGTGTGATGAGAGAGCCGAATGTCGGTAGGACAGAATTTTACTTACTCGATCTTTTGCTTCTTCAGCAGCGACGTCTTCTTCTCGGGGCTGGCTTTGCTCTGGAGGTTGTCTACAGAAAAAGAAGGGTGAGGACGAAAACGACTACCGCCGTTAGAAGATGAACCTGGGATCAGGGTCTCACCTTGGCGCCTCTTGTCTGGACCAGTTTCCCCGCCCCAAAGGTCTTCAGTAGAGTAGGCCAGCATTTCCTCTTAGTCCTAGTACCTCCGGGGGCAAGGGCCGCGGCAGCCCGTTCAGAGACCGCTTGCTCCTTCAAAGAAGCAGACGCCTGGTGGTCGACGAGAAGGCCGATCACGTTCGTTGAAGACAACGCCTAGAAACGAATGACATGGAGTAGTAGTCGGAAGCACTTACATTCATGATGGTGTCTTGCTCTGTCGGCAGGAGGTCACATAGGGGTTTGGGGATGTCGGCAGCGGACGACGGCGGGTCGACTACCACCTTGCCGACGCGTTCTGCCATGGTGTCCTCGAAGAGCTCTGCAGTTGAAGCAAAGGTGACAAGATTATCAACTGAAGACAATTATAGTTCTCTATATCAACAATAAAGGAACTATAAATTGTACCCTGATGCGACAACCACGTTTTGTCCTGTTCCCCCGAGTACAAGTACGCGGGGTGAGAACGGGCCTGAAGAGGTTGGATTTGACGACGGACAAAGTCTTGGACGACTTCGTACCCGCTTAGACCACGTTCTCGGAGATCATGGATCTTTTCTACAAAACTCGCTAAGGCGGGAGTCATTGAGGGTTTGGAGGTCCATGTCTCTAAGCGCGTTGGTTTTTGGTCGGGGGTCTCAAGGATAGGAGATCTGTCCTCGATATGGAGATAGAACCAACTTTTCTGCCAATCTTTTCTTGAAGATGAACAGTTAAAAGGTATGTACTCGTCCTTCATCCCATCCTGAAGACGGAGGCTACGACATCCTGAGATTTTGGAGGCCTCCATCCATCTAACCTTGTAGAAGTATCCAAACAAATCTAGAAAAATCTGTACCCCAAGGTACACCTCACATAGATGGGTGAAGATGCTCAAGAAGGCAATGGAGTTGGGTTGAGATGAAGAAGGTGAATCCCGTAGAAGTCAAGAAGTAAAGACAGAAATTTGGAAGAGGAAACAAGAAAACCACATTGGACAAAAGATACAAGAGTGATCATTTGCCCAAGATTGATCAGAGGGTCTGTACCTTCTTCCGAACATGCCACCACCCTTGCGCTCGGCAGGGCGCCGTCCCGCTATAGCTCCCTTATCTCAGTCTAATTGACGATGGACTCTAGGAGATCCATGGAGAATCGGTGAAGGGAATTAAGGGAAGTTGTGTTTTAGGGTTTTTGCGAGCTGAGGCGATGGAGATTGAAGGCGTAGGAGAGAAGGTTAGGGTTTCTGGTTGGGCAACCAGAAACCAAATGGATCTCAAAAACGTAATTTATAAGCCACGTCCGACGGTTCAAATTTCGAAGATGACGAAGAGATCACCGTCGGGATTTTTGTTAGTTTGTTTATAACCATTAAAGTATTCTGACTTCAATCCAAATGAGGACCTATGTCGAGTTCGCAGATTTGGGACAACCTTGTCGCCTGCTCTATACCTTCTTGGGTGTCCGAGAACGGTTTGATGAGTTCGACAACGGTTGTTCTCGGAAAAATATTTGAGAGATGTCGGTAAAATCATTTGCATTAAAGTCGGGGGCTACTGTTAGTATCAAGGATAAGGCATACCTCTTATACATGGATTAATGAAATACGGTAAAACCATATACCCAACAGTATACGAGAAGGTGTCTTTTAATTAATAAAATACAGCGAGTAGAGAAGGAAATTATCTTTCTGGAATGGAAGGTGTCAGAGTCCTAGTCGGGAAAAATAAGGCTTCCTTGAGCCGTATTCTGTTCTATTTCTTCGAGTTCTATTTGGATAAGGAGATATTTCTGTTATATAAACAAGGCCCTCACGTTCAGGGAGGGGCATCGAATTACAAGTCATAGGCAAATCCACGCTCAGAAGCAATCCGCAGGAAGTCAGCGCCATACTCGCCGAATAGATCTCGTCGAGCCGTTCTTGACAGCCTCTAGTCGACGAAATCCGCATTTGTTCTATTTCTTATTGTACTTTGAGTGTTTTTTCCATCGATAATACTTAAACTGGAGTAGGTTTATTACTTATCTTGAGGGACCGAACCAATATAAATCTATGTTCCCCTGTCTGCTTGATAGATTCTCGCGAATACCCTAATTTCAACGATCCTCATACTATACAAATATCATAGTCGGCGTATAGCCCGTCGACAATATGAAAGGGAGAAAAGCATTTATTCTCTCTCTGTTTTTTAATAGATAACACCGTTTACTTTTAGACACACATTTGATCATTTGTCTTATTTAAAAATTTATATAAATGTCTAAGATATAAATCATGTTTAAAGTACTTTTAGTGATAAAATAACTCACAATAAAATAAATGACAATTACATAATTTTTTAAGTAAGATGAATGATTAAACATGTGTTTAAAAGTTAATAATTTTGTCTATTAAAAAATGAAGGTAGCATATGTCTACGGCGAATAAAGGATTTGAGTTCGGCTATAACACACACACACAACGCCGTAAGTAATGAGCACTTTGCCATCTTCAAGTTCAGATACTGCTACAATATAATTAAACAGGCGTATTAGATGAAAAGTTGAAAACGAGCTGCTTATTGATAATGCGAAGATTTGTTGAAAAAGGGTCCAGGTATATAGCCAGGATCGCTTATGTTTAGTGGCCCGATTCCTTATGTTTTCCGTATCAAATCCTATTCCAATCGCACAAATACTACCTGTTTGCCGTTTGCTTGAGATGCTGTGCTGCTTTCATTTCACAGCGAAGGTTCCTTTCCGGTGTCAATCCAAGTGTCAACTGTTGCACACTGAAGGCCATGGTTCTCCACTTGCCATGATTCAGATTTTGAGCTAACGAAAACGGAGGACACGCCTGATTGATCCCCCCGAATAATAATTCTGCGAGGCTGCCACATCATCCATGACCGCATCTTAGGCATTAATCAAAGCCCTAACAGCGGATGGGGACAAGAAACAGCAAACCCTGCTCCCGGCAACGGATAAGATCGAGTTGGATGAAGAGAGAGAAAAAGCAGTAGTAGTAGTACTTGCTTCCTGTATCACACAAGAAACAAAGCATCAGATTCCTGAAAGAACATATTACAGCCAGTCAATTCCAAAATTATGGAAAATTTGCTCCATAACACTACCAACACGCCAAATTGCAAAATGACCCCTAATATGAGTATGACATGTGGGACCCAGATCCACTAACCAGGGGCACGTGTACTGCTACTGATCAGCTACATTTTCTCCGCATTTGCTCGGTGGGCCCGGCGGTTCAGCGTCATAGTTAATTAACTGTCACCGCTTTCTTACAGTCACTGGCTGTTGGACAAGTGGCTAAGCAGCCTAAGCTAAGGAAGCTAAGCTAAGCTAAGCACGGCAATAATTAATGGAGAAGGGGTCCTATAAATTTCGGTGCAGCTTTGTTCAACCCTGCCCTCTCTGCTGTGGTCGCCTCCAATAATTTTTTTTCTCCCCGCTTTCGCTGCCTCATCTCTAGATCTTCACCACGAGATTGCAATGAGCTAGCTAGTGTTTGCGAGTAATACTGTTAGTATAGGTAGCTAGTGGTAGGGGGAGGTGCCGGAGAGGCCGGGATCGATGGAGGTATTCATCCACGAGGAGTACGTGCACAAGCGGAGGGAGCAGCGGCGGCGGCGGGGGCGGCGGCCGGCGGCGGTGGCGCTGCAGCTGCTGCAGTTACAGTCGGCGGCGTCGACGACGACGGCGGAGAAGAAGGCGGCGGCGGCAGGAGGAAGGCGGCCGCCGGCTCCACTTGCAACGGAGCTTCAGGATAGCCCGTGGGACCTACCGGCCGGCGGCGGCGGCGCCGCGTCGCCGTCCGACGTCTCCGCCGAATCGCCGCCGCCGGCGGCTACCGTCTCCTTCGCGGACCATCTCCTCGGCTACCTCTAGTTAGTTCAGATCGGTTAATTAATTACCTATGCCTGTAATTAAGTTGGATCAGGTAATAATAAATCCGATGGCATGATCTTGTCCGAGCTAGCTATGGCTGTATGTAGACTGTAGTGTACTAGTGTGTTCGACTTCTCTGCCTTGTAAGCATGCAGTAATCTCGTGCTGCTCGACATGAGAGTAGCTAGCTCGATCTACTATGTCATTTGTAGGAGGCACCAATATTTCGGAGTCAAGTGGATTATGCTGCGTGATTAAACTAATTAAGTGTATATTAAGATGGGTTCATGGCTTCGTTAATCAAGCAGAGGGTATACCGGCGAATCATCAATTCATCATCGTCCTTTCCCGAAAAAAAAATCATCATCGCCCTTGCCGCCCAAAACAGGTATGCATATAGGAAATTGCAGAAAATCCTAAATGGAGCGTCAGCAGATCAGAACGACAAGATCCACTTTTGCGTGATTTCTGTGTGACAGTAATGTCAGTATGGTAGGCAATTTTTTGGAGCAAGGCAGAAGAGGGACATGAGAACTGTCTGGGAGTATTTCTGAACTTTTATACTATTTCTCTGTTCTATTTAACTAAAACTAAACATTCTACATGCGGTGTTTAATAACAAAAATCAAATTTCTACAGTGATTTTTTAAGATTAAATTTGTTGTATCTAGAAGATGAAGTACGATGTCATAGTGTCGTAAATCAAAATTTACCATTTTATTATTTATTGAAACATAGTTTTTTGTCTGTTGGACTCTAAAACAGATATATGAAAATTGACAAAAACAAGCGATTTATATGAAAATTGACAAAAACAGCTCTCCCATGGTTTCACAAAACTGATGTTAGAAAAAAAAAACCTGTCCATTCATTCACTAGGATGTGTCCATTTCAGTGTTTGTCCCGACCTTTCTTTGTGACAGCCTTCCCACGAGGAGGTGCACCCCATGGGGATGCACGCACGAATCAGAAAATTGGCGTTTCATTTCATGCAGGTATAAAGATTACTCTTATGCGTATTTAAATATTTTTCTGTACATTTTTTTTATTTTTCCTTGGAGGCACCTTTGAAAATGTGAATTAATTAAAAAACATACTACTATACTTTCTATCAAATGGAAAAAAAACTCTTATGTCAGCTTAGGGGCATCTTCCTATCTACCCCTAAAGTTTATCAGGAACTCTAAAACGCCACAAAGTTGATAAAGAAATTCACATTCCTCATTCTCTCTAATACTTTCTCACCCGCAGCGGATCTCGTTTACGGGGTTAGCAAAGCTCATGGTATAGAGGATGGTAAAAAAGAAAACGGTCAAGGAGGTGGAGCTCAATCCCCAAACTGCGAATCTAGGGCACCAAACTTGTGACCGGCGGAGAACTAGAGACAGAGCCATAGAGGATCATGTGCTAGAGTGGCAGCTAGCGTGCTTGGCTTGTTGAGATGAGAATAAAGGCGAGGAAGAATGACGGAGAGGTGGAATTTTTTTTGACAGAAGAGAAATGGAAGAAATTTGGATCACATATGAGTTTCTATAATAAGGTGTCTCAAAAGAGAGATATTCTTATCACCTAACATTGACGAGTCAATCTATAAGATGGTGTGCAAAAGAGTGCCACTACAACGGTACCCCTCATCTGTGTCGGGCTGCAACCCACATCTGTGTCGGGTATGGCGTCCGACACAGCGCAAAGGTCAGTGATGTGAGGAATCATCTCAAACGGGCATAAGTCCGTCACGGATGAAGCTATCTCAATCGGGCCTCAACTAATGCCCGTCACCGATAGCTTTGATCGAGACGACCAATCAAATTATAGCCCGTCACGGATGACTATCTCAATCGGGCTACAACTATAGCCCGTCACAGATGACTGTATTCTCAATCGGGCTTTAACTATAGCCCGTCACGGTTGACTATAACTCAATCGGGCTTTAACTTATAGCCCATCACCGATGAGTATGACTACAAAAAAAATAAATACTGTTTTTTGGCTAGCCTCAGGCCTGTGCTAGCCATGCCCGTTGCAAAATAACAGAAATAATCCCAGCATCCCCATCCCAGCATCCCCATCTCAACATTCACATATATTCATATATATTCACACATCCGAGCATCCCCATTCACATATGCCATTCATATATATTTTACAGAAATAACATTCATATTCACACATGCATACTGGTCACATGCATAGAGATAACAAATATAATAAACATAAATATTACATAATAACATGTGTTTGACAATTCAAACAGGACGTTAAAAAATGTTCATCACTTACACCTGAACCCTAAACATTCCTTTAGGGTGAATAATTTCGCGGAGGATGAAGTCGGCAATCTCCTCACGAATGTCCTCAAAGCTGCTACCCGGATCCTTTGAAAATTTGTCCTACATGTACATAATTCGAAATTAGTCGAACGATCTTTACATACATATACATATATACATATATATATATATATATATATATATATATATATATATATATATATATATATATATATATATATATATATATATATATATATATACTTCAATTTAGTTACTACATGTCAGGAATGAGACCACAAACCTCCAATTCAGCCAAAGTCTTCACCTTTTCTTTGCACAGAAGGCGCATGTTGTGGCAGACATGGAATCCGCATCGGTCGCCTATTTGTTGTTTGACTGGGAAGTCCTTCTTGTGGATAAGAGTGTCTTGCCCTGTCTTTCGAAGGCCTCCTTTTTGCACATATTGGCCCCACGCTTCATCTATTGCGAGTTGAATCGGGGTCCAATCGTACAGTTGCTTGTCAATTTTGGAGTTTAAGTAGTGGCATGTACTCCACTTAGGCGTTATTACCAATAGGATCCAATGTCCACTGCGGCATTAAATTAGTTAAAGTTAACACTAAAGCTAGACGTGTAATGCAATGTATTTAGGGAACACACTTACTATTGATTGTAGGCGCACATGATGTACTCCTTGTCTTGTCGGGCCCAGAAGGTGTCAAACAAGTAGTTTACCATTCCACTACGGTCCCCTTGAAGATTTGTGACATTGACTACCTGAGGATCAAGGAAGGCAACTTCCGGTGCATTCTTGAGACACCACTTCCAACTCAACCTACACGCAAGCCAAACGCTCTTATAAGCATGTTACACGGATTGAGATGAATAATTTTCGTGAGCAAGAGTACTTACAAGGAGTAGCACTTGAGGAGGGTTGTGTCCACCGAGCGGAGCCTGTAGAGGTCGAACAGATCCTTGAAGTCTATCACGATAAAATTTGATGGCCCAAGGAATGGCGCTCTGGCGTGTTCGCCTATTATATCATTTTCTCTATTCTTCCTCCTCACGTTAGATTTCTCCATGTAGTACATGTGTAGCTCCTTGCAAGCGGGGCCCATCGTTGCTAGAACGTCGTCTCCAACCAATGGCATGCCTAGTTGGTAGGACGATGGAGGTACGGGCTTCCTATGTGTGACGGGCCCCTTGGTCAGATCTAACTTTGTTGGAGCAAGACGTGAGAGGTGCAGCTTTCCTTTTCCTCGCACCCCTGCAGCAGGTTTTTCGATAACTCTTCTCTGGGGGGAAGAATGCGCCTTCCTGCTCTTCTTCAGGGGTGGGGGTTTAGTGATCGTCATGCTGTCGACCTCCATAGGCTCGCCCCCAAAGTCCGTGTCGTACTGTAACTGGACATCGTCAATTTCATGACGACCGGGAGCTGGAGGGGCTGAAGGAGCAGGGGTACTTTGTACTATTAGACGACCGCTTGGTGCAGTGCTTGGCCTCGGGATCACCCTTATCTCAATGAGGTCCTTGGGCCATTGGATGAAGGTTCCACGTGCATTTCCAAGGGTTAGGACCTCGTCGTTTGGTGCCAGAGGGAGGGGGAAATGATCGAATTCGGGCTTCACCGAGTCAACTTGCACTTTCGCATAATCAGCCCTAAGTTGTGCCCCATGCACTCTTGTCTCCGGGGTCGGCTTGAAAGCAAGGCCCTCAGCTGCAGGAACCGAGAAGGTCGGCACCACCCTTACTGTCAGGGTGCAGCTAGTTGGTTCCTGCGATAGATTCATAAATATTGTCAGAATAGTACTTACCATATGGTTTCGTTAAGAACTCTATTCGTACTATATTATCGTACCGTTATTTGGTCGACGGCGGCGGGGACCGATGGCAGATCTTCCCCCGCCTCAGTTGATGCACAACTGCTGCGCCTCTGCGTGGGACTAGCTAAATCTTGTTGCGTAGCAGCAGCGGCAGTCACCGGGAGATGTTGCTCTTCTCGAATCTCTTGCCTGATACGGGCCCTCATCGATTCAAGCTTTTCGTCGAATTCAGAGCTCAATTCGGCTCTGACCTGCTCCCGGATCTGGGCGGCAAGGCGGGCATCTTTCTCCGCCTTCGTGACTGTCCGCTTCTTGTACTGCCACGCGTAGTCTGGAAATCCAACTTTCCATGGTACGTTTGCGCCAAGTCCCCTTGTCCGTCCACGGTGTTCCTTGTTGCCCAACGCTTTACTGAGGATGTCGTCCTCGCGTCTTTGAGAACTGACCTCTTGCGAGGCTTCTTGGGAGGCAACCAACTCCTTCTGCAGTTCAATTGAGATCGGATTCAATGAAAAGTTCAGGCTGAAACAGTGCGAACAAATATTGAGATTAGGCACTTACTATATTATCGTACACTTGTTGATCTTGGGGATTTGGAAGCGAAACTGTCCCATCGTCATTCTTCTGGTACCTCGCCCGCGCCCAATTCCTTGCACGTGGGTGTGGGATATCGGCAAACACCGGCGGTGTGTTCGCTGCTGCTGCCGCTTCATCCTCCTCTTGCCATTCCTCTAGCTTCCCGACATATCCTGCGGTGCCTAGCCGGTGCGGGTGCACGTTCCTGGCCTGCAGTGCTCGAAAAGCTTCGCTTCTGGCCCGGGATTCTGGGGTCGACTTCTTCTCGTAGAATTGCTCCCAAGCTTCAGCCGTGATGAAGGGCCATTGCTCTGTTGGATCAGGGGTCGTCGGATTTAAGACAAACTCCGTGACCAGCCTGCTCTTGAAGTTCTTCCAAGCATTGCCCATAGTCTTGAAAGCAGCCCGCTTGAGACGCTCCTCGTCGGCTGCAGGATACTCAAAGCGTTCCTTGAATTTGAGCCAAGCTGCGTTCTTCTCCGCTTCGGGCACATGCTTGATGTCATCAACAAGGATTGTGAAGTTTTCCCTCCCTAGGACACCGCACGTCAACCTAAACTTGGCGAGGACAGTCCGAGGACGCGTCGGCAGTTCAACCTGGTTAACCTCTGCTATGGTGTACCGTTTCTTAGGGATTTTGTTCCCTGTCCTACGACTCCGTGCCCTTGAGGACCCACTAGTTGTCGTCGACATTGGTTCACCTTGCTGAGACATCGTCTAAATAATTTAGAAAATAACAAAGTTAATTTCACTAAATACGGATAAAATAACCTAAAAATTTCACTAAAATAACCTAAATTAATTGTATTTTCATTGAATTAATTCTAAATCACTAAAATCACTAAACTTAACTAAAATAACCTACATTTCACTAAAATCACTAAACTTAACTAAAATAACCTACATTTCATTAAAATCACTAAAATAACATAAAAGTAAAGTATTTGCATTAAATTAATTCTAAATCACTAAAATCACTACACTTAACTAAAATAACCTAAATTTCTCTAAAATCACTAAAATAACATAAAGGTAAAGTATTTTCATTAAATTAATTCTAAATCACTAAAATCACTAAACTTAACTAAAATAACCTAAATTTCACTAAAATCACTAAACTTAACTAAAATAACCTACATTTCATTAAAATCACTAAAATAACATAAAGGTAAAGTATTTTCATTAAATTAATTCTAAATCACTAAAATCACTACACATAACTAAAATAACCTACATTTCTCTAAAATCACTAAACTTAACTAAAATAACCTACATTTCATTAAAATCACTAAAATAACATAAAAGTAAAGTATTTTCATTAAATTAATTCTAAATCACTAAAATCACTACACTTAACTAAAATAACCTAAATTTCATTAAAATCACTAAAATAACATAAAAGTAAAGTATTTTCATTAAATTAATTTTAAATCACTAAAATCACTACACTTAACTAAAATAACCTACATTTCTCTAAAATCACTAAACTTAACTAAAATAACCTACATTTCATTAAAATCACTAAAATAACCTAAAATTAAAGTATTTTCATTAAATTAATTCTAAATCACTAAAATAACCTAAAATTCTAACCGACGGCGGCGCTTGCGGAGGAGGCCGGCGGCGGCGTTGGCGGGCGAGGAGGCCGGCGGCGGCGCTTGCGGAGGAGGCCGGCGGCGGCGCTGGCGGACGAGGAGGCCGGCAGCGGCGTTGGCGGGCGAGGAGGCCGGCGGCGGCGCTTGCGTAGGAGGCCGGCGGCGGCGCTTGCGTAGGAGGCCGGCGGCGGCACTGGCGGACGAGGAGGCCGGTGGCGGCAGTGGCGGCCGAGGAGGCCTCTGGTAGGTTCTCTGACTTAGAAAAAATTTCGTGCTCTCAATCGGGCGTCTGCTAGGGTTCTGTGACTTAGAAAAATTTTCGATCCAGATCTAGATCAAGATTTAGTGTTCTGTGACATCTCAATCGGGCATAAACAAAAGCCCGACACGGATGACTCATCCGTGACAGGCTCTACTGTAGGCCCGATGGAGATGACTTCATCTCTATCGGGCCTACACTAGCGCCCGTCACGGATGATAGCATCCGTGACGGGCCCTAATTTAAAGCCCGATAGAGATTACGTCATCTCTATCGGGCTTTAAATTAGTGCCCGTCACGGATCTATCATCGGTGAGGGGCGCTAGTGTAGGCCCGATGGAGATGACGTCATCTCTATCGGGCCTACACTAGAGCCCGTCACGGATGATATTTGACTCCTGTTCATCATTGACCTGAACTTTAAGTAAATAACTGTAAAAAAATACTTCACAATGAGAATTCACTACTTTTTCATTACTCACAATAATTAACTTATTATCCCAAATAATTAAGTGAAGTACAATAATTCACTAAATTCGCAATAAAAATTATTACAAGTTGCACCAATTTACCTAAGCTTTTTTTACTAATACAAAATACTTCATGTGTACAACGGCTTGGGTCACAAGGTTATGCCTTCCATATGATCTGATCGAGTATATGCCACAGGCTCTTGTGGATCATCGTCAAGGTCGATTTGAGGTCGTACATGAAGATTCTGGTTGTATTCTTCTTCGTCGACGACGTTGTCAACACCAACAATTCGGCGCTTGCCATCCCTCACGATGTGCATCTTCTTGTTCGTGGGGTCCTTTATGTAGAAAATCTGCTCGACCTGTTTCGCAAGTACGAATGGTTCGTCGGCGTATCCAACCTTGGATAGATCTACTAAAGTGAAGCCTTCCTTATCGACTTTAACACCAGTGCGTATATTGACCCAACGGCATCGAAACAAAGGAACCTTGAACTTCACGTAGTTCAGCTCCCAGATCTGCTCAATGCGGCCGTAGTATGTGTTCGACCCCACTTGATCCTGGAAGGCATCTATACGGACTCCGCTGTTTTGCACTGTGCTTTTGTCATCTTACTGGACGGTGTAAAATGTGTATCCATTAATATCGTATCCTTGCCATGTGTCTATGGCCCAACACGGTCCCATCCCCAACAAGTGTACAGTCTCATTTGGAATATCCGTCGACATGGTGACACGATTCTTGAACCATGCGTTGAACCGAGAGTTATGTTCTCTGTTAATCCACGTCTCAGATCGACCCGTGTTCTCCTGCCGGATTTTGGCTAAGTGCTCCTCAAAGTATGGGCTAACTTCTGCCATATGTTGGAGCACAGCAAAATGAGCCTGCCCGTAGGAAGGTTGATCGGGCCTAATTCTTTTCCTCCCGATTGTGCCTGCACCTGACAACCTTCCTTCGTGACGAGACGCTGGAACTCCGATAGGCTCGGCCTCGGACATGTAATGCACGCAGAACTCAATGACCTCCTCGGTCGTGTAGCCTTCAATGATGCTCCCCTCCGGTTTTGCTCTGTTCCGAACGTATGCCTTCAGAACTCCTATGTACCTCTCGAACGGGTACATTTCTCTTAGAAAAGCTGGGCCACATAGTTTTGTTTGCTTCACAAGATGAACAGGGAGATGAACCATGATATTAAAGAAAGACAGTGGAAAAAACATCTTCATGTGGCAGAGGGTATTGACAATGTCGGTCTGCAACCCATCTAGATCTTCGGGATCTATAACTTTCTGTCCAATGGCATTGAAAAATGCGCACAGACGTTGGATTGTATGACGGACTTTCGGTGGAAGAATGCCTCTGATAGCAACTGGCAAGATTTGTGTGATTAGCACGTGGCAATCATGCGACTTCATTCCAACCAGTTTAAGGTCTTCTGATTTGACGTACTTACTAATCCTCGCTGAATAGCCCGATGGAACTTTAATATCTTTCAAGCACGATAACATTGCGATCTTCTCATCCTTCGACAGTGTGTGGCAAGCTGGAGGGAGGTACACTCTACCTGTCTCTGCATCTGTTACGGGCTGGAGTTCACTACAAATGTTCATTTCATTGAAATCAAGGCGCGCGTTCAACCCATCCTTTGTTTTGCCGGGAATATTCAGCAGCAGGCCAACCAAACTCTCACACACATTCTTTTCTACATGCATGAGATCAATGCAATGACGGATCTCAAGATCTTTCCAGTAAGGTAATCGCCAAAATATGGACTTTTTCTTCCACATACCCTTGTCCTTTGCCTGACTACGTTTTCTTTTCTTCCCAAACTCGTTGGTTATGTCCTTAACCAAGCTGTGGACCTCATCTCTGGACAAATCCTTGGGAGCAGGCTGAAGTTCTCTCTTACCGTTGAAAATATTCTTCTTCCTTCGAAATGCGTGACGTAGCGGGAGCCACCTCCTATGACCCATATAAACCATCTTTCGTGATTTCTTCAACCACCGGCTGCGTGTATGTTCCATGCAGTCAGAGCATGCCTTCTTTCCTTTCACGGTTTGGCCAGAAAGATTACCGAGGGCGGGATAGTCATTAATGGTGCAGAACAGTAGAACTCGTAGCTTGAAATTCTCCTGACCATATGCATCCCAAGTTTCCACACCTTCTTTCCAAAGCATCTCAAGATCGTCCATAACAGGTTCCAAGAACACATCGATATCATTGCCCGGTTGTTTCGGTCCTTCGATTAGCAAGCACAGCATAATATATTTTCTTTTAAAGCACAACCATGGCGGTAGGTTAAAGTTTGAAATAAGAACTGGCCAGGTGCTGTGAGTACTACTCATGTCTCCAAAAGGATTTATACCATCTGTACACAGACATAGTCTCATGTTTCTGGGGTCGGCAGCAAAGTCTTTGTGTTTTCGATCGATATTCCTCCATTGAATCGAATCCGCTGGGTGTCTTAGCATACCGTCGTTCCTTCTCTCCGTGGCATGCCAACGTACTAAATTTGCCTCCTTGGGATTTGCAAATATTCTTTTGAAACGATCAATGATAGGTAGGTACCACACAACCTTCGCGGGACCACCTTGCTTTGATTTTTTTCCTTCGTCAGGACTTTTCTTACGCTTGTATCGAGAGGCCTTGCATACAGGACAAGCATCTAACTCCGCATATTGCTTGTGGTACAATATGCAGTCGTTTCGACAAGCGTGAATTCTACGGACCTCTAACCCCAGGGGACACAAAACCTGCTTTGCTTCATATGTCGTCTCGGACAATGTGTTCCCATCAGGCAACATGGCTTTCAAAATTCCCAAAAGCTCTGTGAAACTCTTGTCTGTCCATCCACTACTTGCCTTCAGCTTCATTAGGTCCAAGGTAACTAATAATTTGGTCTGCTTTGCTTTGCATCCGGTGTACAGAGGCGTCTGCGAGTCACTGACGAACCTGCTGAACTTTACGGAATCTCTCTCGTTGTAAGCTCGATCCTCAACGTCACGTAACATGTCTTGCAGCAGATCATGATCAACATCAACCATTTCACCGCCTAGTGGAGAAGGTACAAACATGTCATGCTCATCTTCATCTTCCTGATTTTGCGCACCAGTACTGTCTGCAGCAGCACCACTTCCTGATTCCTGCTCTCCATGCTTAACCCAACATGTGTAGCCCTTCATGAATCCTCGTTGTATCAGATGAGCGTGTATGTCCATTCGGCTATCAAACATATTTTCATTCTTGCAATCTGCACATGGACAACACATATAATCGCTGTTTCTTCTTTTCCTATCCTCCTCCGCGACGTTAATAAAATTTAATACCCCATTTCTATACTCTTGACTATGACGTTTCACAGATTTCGCATACATCCAACTTCGATCCATCTCTACAGAAATGAAAAAAAGAATCAGAGAAACATCTTATAAGATAAATACTGTTAAATTCATAAAAATTGATGAATTTTCTAAATTAATGATTATTATTTGTCACTTACCTTTATGAATTTACTCTTTGGGAAAAAAAAATTTCGCCCCCTCCAACCTCCCACCAGAGTTGTGAATAGTGGGATACAGATACTCTGAGCGGTTACGGCTATTTATAGTGTGCACTAACAATCGGGCATATAAGGTATCTTTATCGGACCTAAAAAAAAGCCCGTCACAGAGGAGTACCATCTGTGACGGGCTTTGTAGATATCTCAAACGGGCATCAAGATGGGGCCCGTCACAGATGATTGTCATCTGTGACGGGCTACAATTACAGCCCGATGAGATATTTAAGGTTATCTCAATCGGGCCTTAAGTTGGGGCCCGTCACAGATGATTGTCATCTGTGACGGGCTCCAACTACGGTCCGATTGAGATATTTAAGGTTATCTCAATCGGGCCCTAGTTTAGGCCCGTCACAGATATGTGTCATCCGTGACGGACTTCAGTTCTATGCACATTTAACATGTCTCTCCGACCATATCTCAATCGGCCTCTTTTTAGGCCCGTTTGAGATGTTTTCTTTGTGACGGCCCGCAAAATCCAGTTATATTACAGCCCGTCACAGATGAGAGGATCTGCACTAGTGTGCATACTACTAAAAGCATCTTCAAGAGATGCCTAAAATTAGACTCCTAAAAAACTTGTATTGAGAGTATCCCAAAAGATATTGCACTTAAAAATCACCCCCATCCCTAACAGTGTCCCAATATTTGATTTCAAAAAAAACTTTAAAATCTGCCGTATCATCGCTGGTGGGCCCTCCGAAACTGATTTTTAACGGTACCCATATCTCCCAGGCTGATCGCTCAAGCGAGCATGAAGGCGATGTCGCGTCCCTATTTCTTTCTACCAGCACGATCATCGTTGTGACAGATACAATCAGGTTCAGGCCGCTGCACCTTGCAACTACTGTCTACTGACCAACAAAATGCTCCATTACAAGGTTCAGCAACAAGTAGGCAGGTGACCAAAGCCTTTATATTTCAGATCAAATGGATCAGATAAAAATCTGGCACACATGTATCGATGTCCTTTTAAACATCACAGTAGTTAATATCCATCATCTTAAAAGACTAAATATATGTGTCATAAATTGCAAGAAAACAAGTCCCTTGAATATATCTAAGGTAAATTCCTAATAGATCCACTGAATTCTGAACTACAACTTCAATTGCCAGCAAACAATATGAATTTCCAATTGTCTGCATCAGTAGCAGCGCCCATTACGGCGAGGAGGCGGTGCCCTAGATGATGAAGATGGTGCACCCTCCTTTGGATATCCCTAAATAATGGGACCTCCTTTGGAAACCTGTTAGAGGGTTGGTGTTACCCTTAATTCCCAAAATTTAACTTATAGGAACAGGATTAGGCTTCTCTTGGAGATGCTTTAAAAAAGCATTTTTCCATACGGTCAAAACCTATTTTTGCATGCGATTGAGCCGCCCTTCTGCCTGAAAGTGTCTGTAAAAATCACTATTTTTTCATGCGGGTGCTTATGATGTCCGCACGCAAAAATAAAAATCTGAAAAAAATAAATCCCCAAAAATCAAAACCCTAGCTAAGTGCGATCTGCCGACGACGTTGTTGCCGTAGTCCATCGCCGCTCGTCGCCGTCACCGTCGCCATCGCCGAGTTCCTGCAGCTCGTCGTCATCGTCGCGGAGGCCGCCGTCGCCCCTTCCCATGCCTCCACTGCCCCTCCGCCATCGGATCCGTGCAAGGGTGCGCAGGGGAAGGCCGCCACCACCAGATACGCATGGGGGAAGGGCGCGGGAGGGGCCGCTGTCAGGGTTACGGATTAGGCATACCCTTTATCTTTGGGGTTATGAAGTACGGATACGGCATACCCTTAAGTATATGGGAAGGTTACCTTAATATTATGGAATTCGGCTAATACTCAGGGAAATTGTATCCTGAATAGAAGGTGTTAGAGTCCAATTCAGGGGAGATACAACCTCTGTGATCTCGTATGCCGGATATACTCTCCCAGTTCTACCTGGAGGCCAAGGAAGTTTGTGGTATAAATACAAGGCCCTCAGGAGGTACAAAAAAAGATGAAAATATAGCACAAGCCACCGCCATAGCAGAAGCAATCCGGTGGACTCTGAAGATAACTCGTCGGTTAGATCTCATTGAGACATTCTCATCAGGGATCTCATTGGTATTTGATACTTTCTATTGTTCTCTATTGTAATCTCTGCGGTTCTCGTCATAATTCCATATAAACTGGAGTAGGGCTATTACCTTACGAGGGACCTGAACCAGTATAATCCTTGTCTTTTCTATGCTTGATGTCGTTTCGTATAGATCCTTACTCCAACGTACCTTAGTACCCTCATAATACGGTCTATGGATATAACCCGTCGACAGTGGCACGCTAGGTAGGGGGACTTGGTGCTCAAGGTTTCGCCAAGATGGCTTCAAGCTCAAGGCCTTCCGACAACCAAGTCCGCATTCGTCTTGGTCTGGGAGATCCTACCCAGCCGGCGTTCGTCTGGACTCAAGTTGAATCCATCGTCTTTTCCGTCTTCGCCGCAACTCCAATCTCGCCTTCCCCAATACCAGCTGGGATAGAGAACGAGGCCATGAGGATGACAGAAAACAACCCTTCGTTAGTTGTTCTTCCAGTCCAGTCAGAAAAGAGGAAGCTGATGACTTCAGCTCCTCAAAAAACTCCTAAAGTGACGAAACCCCATACATCTGTTAGGGGCCAGGTGCCGACAAGGAAGTCTCCTCCAAACAACCACACCTGGTGTTTGATTCACAAGACATCCTAGCACTCTTTGGTCGAATGCCGGGTAATACTTCAAGTGAAGGCTAAACTTGATACTTGCAAACATCGAGATATCCAGCGCACATCTCCATACAAGGCGTGGTGCCCAATCCACAAATCGAAAAGTCACCCCCTTACCAATTGCAAGATCTTGAAGATCACCGGATCCATGGTCCATGTTCCTTGTTGTCTGATCCATCAACATCGAGATCGACCTCGAGATGCATCGGTGGACGATAGCGAGATGGGAACCCCATATCGTCTGGTTAGATTCATTGACATCGATCCTTGCGAACCTTTCGTTCTTTACAGCTTGGAATCTTTAGGATCCAACTTCCTGCGTGAAGTAAACGTGATCGAAGGGGTCGTCGACAATGCACGTGAAGAGGGTGAAGTTCGTTCAGGAGAAGAACTGTTTGCTCCTGTTACATCATGTCAACCCATCGAGATGGTTCGAACTCCTGCCGAGGAGTTCCTGCACGTCTACTCTACAGTACTCTACGCGACCAACACAGATGACAACGCGTTGGCAAATTGCTTGCCTGCAGCGTTGAAAGGATCTGCTCGGTCATGGCTAGTGCACCTTCCACCTCGCTCGATTTCTTCCTGGGAAGACCTGTGGCAACAATTTCTCACCAACTTTCAAGGAACATATAAGTGACATGCGGTCGAGGATGATCTACACGCCCTTAGGTAGACCCCAGGCAAATCCTTAAGGGACTATATACGATGTTTTAACGAATGCCGGAATACGATCCCCAAGATCACCGACGCTTCTGTCATACGCGCATTCAAGTCAAAGGTCCGAGATTGACACACAATCCAAGAGCTGGCGACAAGGCGAATCACTTTTGCCATGAAGCTATTTGAGATCATCAACAAGTGTGCTCACGCAGACGACGCCCTTAGGAGGAAAGATGGAAAAGGCAACGTGGTCGAGGAGAAGCAATCGGCTAATAAAGAAGCACCAGAATCCACTAAAAAGAAGAAATAAAATCGCAAAAAGGAAGTGAAGCGTAAGGCGGAGACAGAGGTCCTTGTTGCAGAGCAAGCAAACCCACCCTCAAAGCACCCAGTCCTTCAAGGCGATGAACCAGTACGATAATGGTGCCCAATACACAAGACCGGCACACATACCTTGGAGGAATGCCAAGTTTTCCAAAAAGCGTTGGCAAAACAGCTGGCCCTCGAAAAAGGAAAGCGAGTTCGCGTGGTCGAGAGGAGCATTGATGATCTCTCGTCCGACAACGAACTCGTGTTCCTAGACATCGACCTACATGTAGCCTATATCTTCGGTGGTTCTACGATATACACCTCTAAAAAGGAGTATAAGAAGGTAGAACGTGAAGTTTGCTCTACTTCACGAGGAGTTGCTACAAAGATCAAGTGGTCCAAACAGAAGATCAAGTTCACGGAGGCCGACCACCCAAAAACGACAATTGTGCCGGGCTAGTATCCGATAGTAGTTGAACCCACTATTCGGAATATCAAGGTGGCATGGGTCCTCATCAATGGCGAAGCACCTCCATCAATCTCCTTTTCGCTAGCACCCTCGACGCAATGGGTATCCCTAGAAGCAAGCTTATTGCTTCTGAACAGCCCTTCCATGGGATCACTCTGGAATCATCGTCAAAACCACTAGGGAAGATTATGCTAGCTGTGACGTTCGGCCAGGCCAACAACTTCCGTACAGAGCAGATCACCTTCGACGTAGCAGAATTTGATACTGCTTACAATGCTATCCTCTGAAGGACTGCTCTCACGAAGTTTATGGCGGCGTCTCACTATGCGTACCAAATTCTCAAGATGCCAGGCCCAAAAGGGACAAACACAATCCCCAGGAACACGAAGGTTGCGGTACAGTGCGACAAGAGGAGCCTCGACATGATCGAGCATACTCTCGCGCCACCCGCCACCTCAGAACCTCCCTGGAAAGTGAGCAAGCCTAACTTGGCACCCAAGCCCGACGACGCAATCAATATCATCCTGTTGGCCAGTTGCAAACCCCGACAAGACAGTCAAGATCGGGGCAACGCTCAACAACAAATAGGAAATTGAGCTCATCACCTTCCTCCGCGAGAAAGCAGACGTATTTGTTTGGGAATCGTCTGACATGCCCGGAGTCCCCAGGGAGGTGATCGAGCACAAACTGATGGTGCATCGCGATTGCAGGCCAGTCAAGCAAAAGCTGGGACAGTTCGTCCAAGATAGAAAAGAAGCTATTCGAGAAGAGCTGGACAAACTCCTCAAGGCAGGCTTCATCAGAGATGTCCTCCATCCAGAGTGTCTTGCTAATCTAGTGATGGTGCGCAAGGCCAACAACAAGTGGAGGATGTGCGTAGACTTCAACGACCTCAACAAGGCGTGCCCCAAGGACCACTTCCCTCTTCCTCACATTAACCAACTGGTGAGCTCAACTGCTGGTTGTGAGTTGTTGAGTTTCCTCGACGCTTACTCCGGCTACCTCCAGATCAACATGGCCAAAGAGGATGAAGACAAGACAATGGTCATCACGCCCTTCGGTGTTTTTTGCTATACCAAGATGTTCTTCAGATTAATCAATGCAGGCAACACATACCAGCGAGAGATCCAGGAGGCTTTCGATGAGCAGATCGGCAAGAACATGGAGGCATACGTCGACGATGTCGTGGTCAAGACGAAGACAAAGGGCAAGTTGATCGATGACCAGAGGAAAACATTGAACAATCTCTAGCGACATCGGCTCAAACAAAACCCGGAGAAGTGTACGTTTGGAGTACCGTCGAGGAAGTTGCTCGGATTTCTTGTCTCCAGATGAGGCATTGAAGCAAACCCTAAGAAGATCAAGGCCATCTAGAAAATGAAGTCACTGACAAAGCTCAAGGAAGTACAAAAGCTTACGGGATGCATGACAGCTTTAAGCCGATTCGTAGCCAGGATGGGAGAACGAAGACAGCCTTTCTTCACTTTACTCAGAAAGCAAGATAGATTCGACTGGACATAGGATGCCGAAAACGCATTTATCACGCTCAAACGGTACTTGTCCAATCCTCTTGTGCTTGTTGCCCCACAGCCAATGGAAGAACTATTTCTATATATTGCTACCACACCTTATTCCGTTAGCACTGTGATTGTCGTTGCGAGGGACAAAGTACAACGACCTATGTACTACGTCAGCGAGGCCCTCCACAACACCAAAACTCGATGCCCCCAAATCCAGAAGTGGCTCTATGATGTGGTCATGACATCGCGGAAGCTGTGCCACTATTTCCAGGCCCATAAAGTCACGGTCGTCTCTTCTTTCCCCTTAGGCGAGGTGGTCAGGAACAAAGATGTCGTAGGACGCATTGCCAAGTGGGTTGTCGAGCTCAGCCAATTTGATGTCAACTTCATCCCATGTACAACCATCAAGTCTCAGGTTCTTGCTGACTTTGTTGCCGACTGGACCGTTCCCGAGAACACCCCAGCTGGTCAGACGGATAATGAGACATGGACGATGGCTTTCGATGGGGCATTCAACAGCCAAGGAGCAGGGGCAGAATTCATTCTGACATCTCCTATCGGAGATCAATTCAGACATGCAATACACCTCAATTTCTGAGCAACAAACAACACCATAGAGTACGAGGGATTACTCGTTGGGTTATGAGCAGTCGCGACACTTGGAGTAAAGTGATTAATTTTGAAAGGGGACTCAGAATTGGTCGCCAACCAAGTGCACAATGACTATAAATACTCAAACACTGAGTTGACCAAGTACCTCGCCGAAGTCAGGAAGCTGGAGCGAAAGTTGGATGGTTTAGAGGTGCGCCATGTCTACCACAAAGACAACACCGATGCCAACAACCTAGCACGACACGCATCTAGAAGAGAACTTGTTGAACCAGGAACCTTCCTGAACATCCTGACAAAACCTTCCATGAAAATCACCAACGATGAAGGCACCTTAGCCAGCGTCGAGAACAGCTGAGGGCTACTGCAGAGGTCAACAATATCGTGGCAGACATTGAGATCATGGATGACTGGCGTACTTTGCTCATCAGCTTTTTGGATGCCGACAAGCTACCAGACGACGACACCATGGCAGAAAAAAAATTTCCATTAGGCAAAAGCTTACTGTATAATCGGCAACGATCCATACAAAAAAGCCTCGAACGGAGTTCTGCTCAAGTGTGTCCCTCCCGAGGACGACAAGGATTTGCTACTCAACATTCGTGAAGGAATCTGCGGGTCTCACGCCGGCGGGAGAACTTTGGTCGAAAAAGCCTTTCGACAAGGATTTTTCTGGCCAACAGCCCTTCAAGACGCTTGTGACTTGGTAAAACGGTGTGAAACTTGCCAATTTCATAGCAAACACACCAAGATGCCGACCCAAGCGTTGCAGACCATCCCTCTCACCTGGCCGTTCTCGTGCTGGGGGCTTGACATCCTCGGACCGTTTTCCCGAGGACAAGGCGGACAAGTTCTTGTTTGTGGCTATTGACAAATTGACCAAGTGAATTGAGGCAGAGCCAACTAGAGAAATCAAAGCCGAACACGCCATCAAGTTCATGAAAGGGATATTCTGCCGATATGGACTCCCACATAGGATCCTAACGAATAATGGCTCCCAGTTTACTAGTGGTGCCTTTCAGGACTACTGCATTGAATTCGAAGTAAAAATCTGCTTCGCCTCAGTCTCCCATCCTCAGAGTAACGGGCAGGTCGAGCAGGCAAATAGTATTATGCTCCAGGGGATCAAAACACACGGGTACGATAGGCTCTCAGCCTATGACACACGCTGGATTGATGAACTCCCTTCCGTCTTGTGGGCCATCCGTACTAACCGACAACCTCCACCAAAGAGACTCCCTTCTTTCTCGTGTATGGTTCTGAGGCCATGCTTTCTTCGGAGCTGCGACATTGGTGTACACGTGTCGAGTAGTATTCAGATAAGGAACAGGAGGAGCAGCAACAGATGATGTCAACCTTCTAGAGAAACATCAAGAACGTGTTGCCGTTTAAGTAGCCATGTACTAACAGGCTCTACGTCGCTATCACGAAAAGCGTGTTCGTGCCCGCACACTCACCATCGGCGATTACGTCCTCCAACGAGTTCAGAATCAAGCAAGGCGAAACAAGCTCTCACCAAAGTGGGAGGGACCGTACACGGTGGTCGAAGTCTTAAGACCAGATGCGTTCAAGATCGCAGACGACGAAGGCTGCGAGTTAGCAAACTCTTGGAACATCGACCAAGTACGTAAATTTTATGTATAAGACCAATGTACTAAAGTCTGTATGTTCAATTTAATAGTATACAGTATTCCGATTTCATTTCTTTTGAAGTGTTTTACACAATGACCCCTTTTTCTTATATCGCCTCAGCTCGAAGTCAATCCTACCGTCCTCTTACGCTAGTCTAGCAAGATTCAGGGTCCCGTGGACCTTGGCTGGGGATGCCTAGCACTGTGAAAGTTTATAAGGCCATGCAGGGTCAAACGACCATGTTAGATTTGGTCATGTTAGAATACCCACTTGAGCGTATTAACCAAGCTGTGTAACCGGAAATTAGTTTTCCTGACTTCATGGCTGGGGGATAGGAATCCGCTACTTCAACATGGTTTGTCATAAGATTTAAGCTGCTTTTATGAAAAACGAGTTATCCATAAAAACAACTGGGGGCTAGGGAGAGTACCATACTCTGTTGGCTGAGGGCAGCTCTCGTAAGAGTACTCGTACACTATTTCTTTGTAATAGCTTAGGCGTAGATTTCAATCCTTACATAAGCAAAATTATAAAAAGTTTTAACATTTACATCAAGTGTCTTTCAGGGACCTAAACTACCAAGATGGCCACTACCAGTTCATCGTGGAGAAGCTGTCCTCGGCCAACGGCGCAAGAGATTGCGCGAGGCGGTCGATCTTGTCTGACCTCATCCGAGAACGATTGAAGCCCTCCCAAAGAAATCCCAAGTTCATCTGCGGACGACCATCTCGGATACAGGCGAGGATATGGCCACCTGCATATTGGCTAGCGCGACGACACTCTTGTTTCAAGCTGTTGTCGATACGCTTCCGGATCCTTTCTAGTTGGTCACACATACTCCGCATCCATGAGAGATAGCCACTTATAGACTTCTCGGGAGGAGGACGGACCACCCGCAACTCCTCGCATAGCCACATAAGCGCCAGACAGCAACCTTCGAGATACGCATCAATCCAGACTTTCCTACCTCGAAGTGCCTCCATGCCTTGTTCCTTGTGGGAGACATCAACCATCCTTTCGAGCTCCACCTTCTCGAACTTAGCCATTCCAGTACTTGGCGTGACGCACCTTCTCTTCTAAAGTGTTCTCAAGGCCTGCATACGATATTTGATCTCGGTTAGCTTCCTTTATGCACGCACAGGGGCAAAAGCTACGAAGATTAAGTTTCATACTTTGGTTTTGCTCAAGAAGAGAGTTAAGTCGGAGTCCCAGGGGATCCAGCGTGCTATCCGGGTTGACGAAGACCAAGGCTTGGTTGTCAACACTCGGAGTTGAGGAAGCATGAGGCGAAGGGATCGTGGCGCTATGATCACGAGGACGTCGTCCTTGCTGGACAATCTCATCCTCAATACATCTAGAAATCACCGCGATAGTGCCAAAGATTTAAGTACAATAAGAAAGGATATTGTTCTCGAAAAGGACAACAGGCCTAACAATTGTTCTTAAAATTATAACTCAAAGGGGGAGCAATAGTTTACTGTTCAAAAAACAGAATGACGCTCTCCCCCAGCTAGACAAGCTCCGACATCACGTCCTCGCGTGTCACGTCAGCTCCGCCCTTCTCCAACGCCTCCTCCAAGTTAATCTCGGGGTGCATAAGCTTCAGGCATGTAAGGACGTGACATGCGCCAGTCCTAAGATTGGTGCACATCTCTTCAGCGACGTGCTTGGCATGTCTGGTGGACGTGTCCTCCAGCTTGCCGATGAGGGAGCCCAAGGACCCCAAGACTGTTGTCTCGTCGGGGTACTCGGGGCCCTTCTCAGGGATGCCTAATCTACGGGTCACCATGTCGAGTCGCCCGTAGTTGTCCAGGAGGCCTTGTCGGAATGACGCCAGGTTTTTCCTGGGTCTCCTCCATCCTCTTCTCCTAGCCCTGTCGCTGCCTCTCGTGGTCGGCAACCATGCCCTTGAATTTCTGCAAGTCCTTTTGCGCCTTCGCTAGTTGTGACTTCAGCTGGACGAGTCGGTCATCCGAGGTCGAGGCGGCTTTTCTGAGCCGCTCAACCTCGGCGAGGATGTCGCATGTGCCAGATTGCAGCAGGTGGCTGGCTTCAACCAGTCTATCAATCACCGAAGGCGACACGACAGCGGTTGAGGCGCTCACCGGAGGGAGAGGTGGTGCTGCCGCAGCAACGACAACAGCGGGAGGCGTGGAGCTCATATCTTCGCGACCAATGCTTTGAGCAGAGGTCGCGGGAGAGGGGTTGCATTAAGGAAAAACGTGTGTTACAAATGACAACACGAGAATAGTAATTACGAGATCAGAAATGCAAGTCACTTGGGCTTTTGTTGCTTCAGGAGCATTCTTTTTCCCTGGGATGAGGATTTCGCGCCAGAAGTAGTATGCAAGATGTGTAAGTCAGTACCAAAGAGCTCCTTGGATTGATTCGCTAATCGCAAGGAGTACAACTAACTTCGGAGCTGCTTGTCTGCACAAGCATCACCACTCCGGATGACTTCGTTAAGGTCGTCCACCTCCTCTTGGAGGGCTTGGTTCCGCTGCCGCTTGGGGCGTTCTCGGTCACAGCTTGTTTCGAGGTCGCTTTGTCCTTCAAAGAGGCCATGACCTGGTGGTCAACAAGCAGGCCGATGACATCTGTCAGAGGCAGCACCTACAAGACCTAGATTACTACTCTTTCGGATACCGATGGTTAGAGGAAGGATAGTAGTCGAGATTACTTACGTTGATGGCGACGTCCTTGTCTGAGGACGGGAGATCGCAGATTGGTGTGAGGAGTTTCTTGGGGTCCAGCGGCATATCGATCACCAGGTGGCCTGCTCGCATGGCCATAGTGTTGTCGTCGAGATCTGCGAGCAAGATACTATTATCAGTATTCAAGATCTTATCATTGGATAAATTGAGGTCATGTGGGTTACGAGAACGTACACCCCGAACCAAGATCCTTGTTTCGTCATGATCCCCCGAGTACTCATATGTGGGGTGGGCACGGGCCTGCAAGGGCTGGATTCGACGACTATGAAGTCTTCAGCGACTTCATACCCTAACAACCCTTGTTTCCGGAGGTCACGGATTTTCTCTACGAATATTCGGAGAAGGGGGGTCAAGGAAGGTCTCGATGTCCATGGAGTGCGCTCAGGCTTCTCGTTCGGGACAGCGAGGCTGGCGGGACGGTCTTCCACATGGAGGTAGAACCATTTCGACCTCCATGGTCCTTGTGAGGAGTGGCAGTTGAAGGGGATGTATTTCACCTTCATCCCATCTTGGAGGTGGAAACCCACGCAACCAAAGATTCTACGAGTCTCCATCCACCTAAGCTCATACAAGTATCTAAACAAGTCTAGAAAGGGCAATACCCCAAGGTACGCCATGTAGAGATATGTAAAGATACTAAGGAAGGCAATGGAATTTGAGTTGAGGTGGAGAAGATGGATGCCATAGAAGTCCAAAAGCAGAGGGAGGAACTCAGAAGGAGGGGGCAAAAAACTGCATTGTACAAGAGATTCAAGACAAACTACTTGCCCTAATACGGGCTTAGGACTGGTACCTCCTTCTGAGCGATCCATGGTTTTCTTCCCAGGGAGGGATCCCTCAATCTGCAATTTCTTCATCTCCTTTGTGCCGACGTTGGATTTTCCTAGATCCATGGGTTTGGTTTGGGGATGAAGGAAAAGATGGGGTTTTAGGGTTCTTCAGTTGGCAAAGAAAGTGAGAGTTAGGGAGTGCAGGGAGACGACAAGTTACTTGCACGAAAGGAACCCAAATGAATCTCAGAATTGGAATTTATATGTCACATCTGGCGGTTCATATTTCCAGAAAGAAAAAGAAATTGCCACCATGATTTTCTCAGTTTGTTTATGGTAGTTTTTAAGACTTCAATTCAAATTCACAATGGACCGTTGCTTTTTGATGGTGTTGTCATATGCTTTATGTCTTCTCAATGTCTCGAGAAAGGTCAGGTGGGCACGACATCATTTATTCAAAAACTTCGACTCAAGAATACTATGAGTTCATTTGATTTGAAGTCGGGGGCTACTGTTAGGGTTACGGATAAGGCATACCTCATATCCTTGGGGTTCTAAAGTAGACGGATACGACATACCCTTAAGTATACGGAAATGTTACCTTAATATTATGGAATTCAGCTAATACTCAGGGAAATTGTATCCTGAATAGAAGGTGTTAGAGTCCTATTGGGAGGAGATACAAACTCTGTGATCTCGTATCCCGGAAATACTCTCCTAGTTCTATTTGAAGGCCAAGGCAATTTGTGGTATAAATACAAGGCCCCCCAGGGAGTACAAAAAATATGGAAATATAGCACAAGCCACCGCCATAGTAGAAGTAATCCAGAGGACTCTGAAGACAACTCGCCGATTAGATTTTGTCGAGACGTTCTCGTCAGGGATCTCGTCGGTACTTGATACTTTCTGCTGTTCTCTATTGTAATATCTGTGGTTCTTGTCATAATTCCATATAAACTGGAGTAGGGCTATTACCTTACAAGGGACCTAAACCAGTATAATCCTTGTCTCATTTCGTGTAGATCCTTGCTGCAACGTACCCAATACACTTAGAATACAATCTACGGATATAACCCGTCGATAGCTACCGCCCCCACCGTCGACGTGCCTCCTCCGCCAGCCACCATGTGGGAGAGGGCCACCGCCACTCCCGCCATAGTGGATGGAGAGGAGAGGAGAGAAGAGGGCTCGGGTGAGAAGAGAGGAGAGGAGCGGGAAGAAAGTGAAGAGTGAAGAAGGAAATTAGATATTTCAAGGTGATGGTGGATTGGTTGTAGGCGGGCCTCTTAATAGGCCCGCATGCAAAAATAGACTTATTTTTGCATGCAGGTATGTTAAAAGGTTCGCCTCCGCAAATTGATTTTTGCATATGGGTCTCTTAAGGAGCCGTATGCGACCGGTTACGGTCCGTCTACAACCTATAGGAACCCTCGTACAGAAAAATCATTTATGTAGTAGTGGCATCAACTCTTTTATAGCATTTATAACTTGTTCTATAAGGTAGTGTGGCAAAAGAGCGCATTAACTTTATAATATTTTTTAAGGTGTCAACAAACCACGGACAAATGGTAAGATTCTCAACTATACGTCACATAATTCCATAATAAAATCAAGTTTTCCATGCAGTATATGCAAAAACCATACATGCACCAGAGTAGCACTGCTCAATCTGCATTTTCATTCCTTGTTTTTTAAAGGAATAAGTTCACTTTAGGTCTCAATTTATCGCTGTGTCTGAAATTTGTCCCTAAACCACAATACCAAATATGACGCATCCCTCAACTCCCAAAACCAATACAAATAAAGTCCCAAAGTGGTTTGAACAGCATTTTGGCTGACATGGCGCCTACCTAACGTTGACATGGTACTTAAAAGTTAGAAAAAACCATGGTACTCACATGTCAGTGAGACCCACATCATCACCCCCTCTCTTTTCCCTCTTTTTCCCTTTCTCCTATTTCTCCCTTTCCTCGTCGTTGTTGGCGCACCCCCTTTCTTTCCCCTCTTCTATCACTCTATCAGTTGTGACTGCGAGGAGGAGCAGAGGCGGCTGGGTAGGAGGTGGGAATGGAGGAGGCCGCGCAGAGTTGGGCACGGTGGGAGCTTGACCATGGCCGGGCGGAGGAGCAATGGCGGGAATGGAGAAGTGGTCATGCCCGAGCTCAACCACAAGCCCTTGTCGACGCTGCTGGTGGTGTTGGAGCAGCGCGTAGATTTGGAGGCTGCGTAGAGCAACGTGGGAGTGAAGGAGGCTGAGCGACAGCGGAGCGACGGGTGAGGAGGAGGCTAGGCGGGACGAGGCGGGAGAGAAGGAGGTCCACAACGACAGTGGTCTAGCCTAGGCGGATCCCTCCATAGAGGCGAGGAATGGAGGCGGAGTTCCCACGGGCGCTCGTTGACACTACCAGCGGTGGTAGAGCGGCATGTGCAGAGGAGATCTGGCGAGACGAGGTAGGAGAGGAGGAGGTCCGCGGCAGCAAGATGACGGCGGTGCAGCCCGAGCGGATCCCTCCATGGAGGCAAGGAGGAGAGGCAGAGTTCACCGGTGAGGCCGCTGCTAGGCTTCGAGCTCAGCCCTCCCCATGCCCTCCCCCCTTTGCTCTACTCTCGTGCTCTCCTGCCTCAGCTCTCCCGCGACGCCCCTCCTCCTTCCTCCTCCCCGCCACCAGTGGCCCAGTCAAAGCTGCCACGCTCGAGCACCTTTCCCACTTTTTATCTTTGGAAGCAACTCGCCCACAACGGGAGGGAAAGGAGGAGTGGTGCCATGCCTATGCTATCGTCGTCCGCCGCGACATTCGGGCCGGCCATGGAGCTCGTTGGCGACTTCCTCCACATGTTGCTCCGCACTGACCGGCCTCGACTCCATCCTTCCTGCCTCCACCGCCTACCACTACACATGGGAGAGAGGGTAAAGAAAGATGGGGGAGTGATAGGTAGGACCATTTTTTTTGCACGTAATGACATGTAAAGCGCCACGTAGATGCCACGTGCAACAAAGACCAAGTCAAAGCACCACGTAGGATAAAATCACTTTTCTTGATTTGCTCTGGTTTTGATAGTTAAAGGATATGATATACCCGATTTTGTGGCTGAGGGATGAAATAAAATTCGACCAACAATTGAGGGACGTAAAATGGACGTTTTTCTTTTTTTCCAAGGGACAACCCAATCCAACTTGCCGAGCCCAGAAAATGTGGGGCCTTCCTTAGGTAGGCCAGGGCAGACCCTGCACAACAGCCCAGCACAGTTGTACACAACGCTACTACCCTCGACTCTCCTCTCCACCCTCGTCAACCCGACGACCTTGAAGCAAAACACCCACCCCCCAACCCGAATTCAGATCCTCTGACATAGAGGAGGAAAGTCAGGGACATGCAGTTCCTTGTGGAGATTATGGGTACCATATACCCATACGGTTGGGCTATCCGACTGATTATAAGGGATAGATTGCAATGAATATATAACAGTTATGGACTTGGGTATTACGTTTCCTTGTGTATTAAGGAACGACCTATAGTACTGAGCTGATAATATTGTAGATAAGGTTTAGGAGACTTATACCGTATATAGTTGAGTCTCTATCTTGTAATCCTATCCTCTTGAGCAGTATAAGGAGGACAGGACGTCCCTTGGAGGCATGTTTACTTCGACAATTTTAACTCGATCGTCAGATTAATACAGCACTCGATGGATACAATTCCTGAAATAGGAGTAGAGTATTACTTCTTTCTAAAAGGCCTAAACCTGTCTAAACCTTTGTCTCATAACCCATCCACTTTAGATCTTGTGCGCTACCCCCTTTTCTTATTGCCGAAATCAAGTTTCAACAGTTGGCACGCCAGGTAGGGCTTGTGTCCAGTTTTTTTACCGACAAGTGCGATGGGATCTACTTCGGGCATCGACAACTTTGCCTTTCTCCAGGGCAGGCGTATCGCTTCGGTAGCCTCAACTTCATCACCGACAACTTCGGCAAGATTTCTCTCCTTGACTCGGATTCGAACCAGCCGGAAAGGGAAAACCACTTGGTGCCATTAGGGTTACCAAACGCCGCCGAGACCTACTTCGATCTCCTTTCCTCTGAGTTAGCTTCAAACCACTCGGGGAAATCTTCAACACCGATTCCCGCATGCGACTTCTCTAGAAAAACGCAGGCTTACTCGCCAATTGTCATGCAACTCCCTCCAATACTCGTGGCTATGTTCGAATCTAGATCTGTTTCTCCCCAGAGGTCCTGACCTAAGTTAGCTTCGAAGGTAGCCGTGCCAGATTCCAGGGAGGTCGGCGTCATGCTTCAACCTCTCGAATCCTACTCATCTACCGAGATTGCCGACTATGTCAGCTCTTTCGAAGATTACGACAACATCGCCACCGAGTCTATCAATAGCTCCGAGTTCGACGATGACTACACGCCACTCTTCTTCGATGTTTTCATGGTGGACGTTGGAGAAACCGACTCGGCTCTAGCCCGAAGGGTTGTGGAGGAGGAGCGAGCCAAGATTGAAGCAGACCGCAAGCACAAGGAGGAGGAACGCAAACGCCGGGAGGAGGAGGACAGAAGAAAACGAGATTTGGTTTTAGCCGGGCATGCAGCTCGCGATGCTATACTTCAGACCCGTGTCGACAACACTAATGTCTTTCTCACACCAAACAAAATGTGGTCACAGCAGTCACCCTGTTTGACACCATCATCGACGCGGCTCCACCCAACATGACTCTAATTTTGAACAAAGTAAAGACCATGGTCGCGGCGACTATACCACAAAGCGCTGGAACCAGTCGGCAAGTTGATGAATCTACCACGGAAACACCTGCTGGCAGTCATCTACCCCCGCTATGTTCCAGGGACTACCGGAGACCCGAGCGCAGTAAAACTCATACCAAAATCGAATGAGCACCGTCATCAGGAAGATAGAAGGCACCAAGACCAGTCGGCTAACTCCCATGATAGACACCGCTTCCGACCGCCGCTTCATGACTGAGTCCATCGCGGCAATTCCAGCTATCAGAGTGGTTCTCGGGTCCCCGCTCCTAACGACCTGAGGAACATACTCAACCAGCGTTATCACGAGTGCAACAATGTCCATCGTGAAGAGCAAAGACATTCCCCTGACAACGGCGACGAAGGAGTACCCGCTTTCACTCGAGATCAGCGTCGAGTGAATTGGTTGAGTGGTTTCAAGCCCACTGGGATTGAGAAGTATGATGGCAAGACCGACCTAAGTCGTGGCTTATCGTCTACACCCTAGCAATTTGCGCAGCAGGAAGAGATAGCAAGGTCATGGCTAATTACTTACCAGTGGCACTTGCTGACTCAGCCAGGAGTTGGCTCGCCAACTTACCGAGGGGCTCAATTGACTTTTGGAGCGAGCTTCGTGATCACTTCATCGTCAATTTCCAAGGAATTTTTGAAAGGTCGGGAACCCACTTTGATTTATACAATGTGATCCAGAAACCCGATGAATCCTTAAAAGATTACATTCGGCATTTTTGGAAAAAGTGTAACAAGATTCCGGATATCACCGATGACGTCATTATAGCAGCTTTCCAAAAGGGGATCTGCAATGAGCTGCTCATTGGTAAATTTGGGCGCAAACTTCCAAGGATGGTCAAGAAGTTATTCGAGACGGCTAATTCTTATGCTAAGTCGGACGACGCCGTCCAAGCATCACATCAAGAGAAGTAGTCGAGAAGTAGCTGGCGACCCAAGAAGTATAACGGCAACAGCAGCAACGGCAGCCAAAAAGATCGCAAGCATAAGCCCGAGGATCCAGTAGCTACGACTTTCAACTACCAGTAGCAGCATCCATGCGTTAGCACCTACGACAAGATTATGAATGCCCAATGTATTCATCATCCAAATCATAAACATGCAACCAAGGATTGTTTCATCTACAAGCAATTCGCCGAGCAATATGCAGCCCAGCTTAAGAAATCATCCAACGGCGAAGGAACTTTGGGCACAAAAAGGACGACGGCGATGGCGGAGCAGGACTTTTTCAAGATCCCCAAACCAAGTAAAACCATATTTTTGGGGGATCACTCACCTACGAGTCTAAAAGGAAGCAGAAGCTGACTGACAGAGAAATCAATGCAATTCAGCCTGAAGTACCATAATACCTACAATGGTCTGAGGGTTCTATCATGCTCGATCGCTCGGATCACCCTGACCGAGTGGTCCACCCGGGGCAGTATCCCCTGGTACTAGCCCAGTGGTTCACAATGTCAAGTTGAAATGTGTCCTCATCGATGGTGGCAGCGCCCTCAACATCCTCTTCGCCAAGACACTGGACGAGATGCAAATCCCAATACCTGAGTTGAAACCATGTTCTGCTTCTTTTCACGGAGTTACTCCAGGATTGACGTCAACACCACTCGGACAGATCACTCTTCCAGTCACCTTCGGCACTCGGGAGAACTTCTGGACAGAAAATGTTTGTTTTGAAGTTGTAGACTTTGAGGCAGCTTATGATGCCATCTTAGGACGGCCGGAGCTTACCAAGTTCATGGCAATCCCACATTATACCTACCTGATGATGAAGATGCTGGGCCCACGAGGAGTTATTTCCCGGTGCAGCGACGTCAACCAAGCTTTTACCTGTGACAAAGAGAGCTGCGACATGGCCCAATCTCATGAGAGGTTGCTCGACTGACAGGAGATCCGATTGGCTACTTCTACATCTGAAGAAGGAGAAATCTCTACTAAGAAGTTGACCAAGTCAGGAGAAGGCGACGCCAAAACCAAGAAGATTCCACTTGATCCTTCAGATCCGTGAAAGACCGCTGTAATAGGCACTGAGTTAGATTGTAAATAGGAAAGCGTGGTCATCACCTTTCTTCAAGCTAATAAAGATATATTGGCATGAAAATGGTTTGATATGCCTAGTATTCCTAGAGAGGTCATTGAGCATTCATTAAATGTTAAAAAAGACACGAAACCTATCAAACAACGACTTCACGCTTTGCACATGATTGGACAGATGCTATACGTAACATGACACCATCGAGTATTCCGAAGGATGTTCAAAAACTTACTGGGCACATGGCGGCCCTCAGCCGATTTGTTTCCAAGCTCGGGGAACGAGGCATGCCTTTCTTCAAATTGCTCAAGAAAACGGACAAGTTCCAGCGGACCCCTGAAGCCTAGAAACTTTCAAAGACTTCAAAGATTTTCTCATAACACCGCCTGTGATAGCTTCACCACATCCTCAAGAGCCCTTACTACTTTATGTGTCAGCAACTTTTCAGGTGGTCAATACGGTTTTGGTTGTTGAACGTGATGAGGAAGGTCGAGTTCAGAAGGTTCAGGGGCCTATCTACTTCGTCAGTGAGGTGTTGGCTGGATATAAAACATGTTATCCCCAAGTACAAAAATTATTATATGGAGTCTTAATTACTATCAGGAAATCAGCTCATTATTTTTAGAGCCACTCGGTCACGGTGGTTACATCTTTTCTACTTGGCGATGTTCTTCATAATCACGAGGACATAGGACGTATTGCAAAGTGGGCATTGGAGTTGATGGCGTTGGATATTACTTTCAAAGCTCACGTCGGTTAATTGTCATATTTTGGTGTGGTACGGGTCTAAGATTTACTGGTACGGGAGCTGGAGTGGTTCTAATTTCCCCGACTAGAGAAAGATTGCAATATGTCCTTCAAAATCATTTTCCGGCATTACACAATGTAGCTTAGTATGAGGCCTTACTTCATGGGTTACGTCTTGCCGAGTCATTGGGAATACAGCGCATGATTCTACGAGGAGATTCTTAGTTGGTGGTCAATCAAGTGATGAAAGATTGGTCTTGTTTGAATGACAATATGGCTGCTTATCATCAAGAAGTTCGCAAGGTGGAGGATAGGTTTGATGGATTGGAGTTATCTCATGTTTTGAGGCATAATAATGAAACTGTCTATCAGCTGGCTAATTTTGGATCCAGGAAAGAGGCGGCCCCAATAGATGTTTTTGTTGAACACCTTCATGAGCCGACCATTGCAAAGAAAGAAACTATTGATGACGATGTCGCGAAACAAGTGTCTATGCTTGATACCTGTTAACGCAAAATCTGTCCCGTCGAGTGTGCCAAAAGATGTGTTGACGTCGATCCTGCATATGGCACACGAAGGCCTGGGAGATCTGCTTAGCTCCAGTGTAGGTCCTAAAATTGATGAGATGCGGGCGTGTCAGTCAGTTTGATCTCGCAACTGACAAGATATAAAAACATTAGATCAAAGAGCCGATCGGCTGACAAGTCGATGGAGTAATTCCAGCCGATGCCAGTACTAGCCGATGTCGATAGGGTTTTGAACAATCGGCTATATATCCAATGTAGATTCTAACACTTGATGTAAATAATGATATAAAGACAATCGGCTAAGAATAATGCAATAAAACAATAATATAATCTAATAGAAACCAATCGGCTAATAGTCATATGATAGAATAAGCGTTGATCCGAAGGTTAAAACATACATCGGCTGGAGATCCAATGTCATTAAATTCAAATGATTAGATAATCAATGAAACCTTTGTTGTCATCGGCTAAATCCAACTCGTATGTAATCCTTGTGAGCTGATGCAACGTCCAGATAACTCATCGGCTGTAACCCCGATGAAACCCTTATTGGCAATCAAAAAACAGGCTAGAGATTATGGTTCTAAGCATGACTAGGGCTGATGCAGTGCAAATTATGAAAAGAAACATGATATCTAGACAATCAAGCCTTCGACTGATTTTCAGGGTGGTAGATACCTTAGCTAATCTAGATCGACAAAACAATTTAGCCGATACCGGCAAAACTCTAGAAAAGATCTGACCGATACAAGTAAATTGGATAATCGACTTAGATTAACTAAGATAGATGATAAATAGGTAGGCAAATATATCAACCGAACCAGAGCGATCCAAGAGGTCGAAGCGATGCAGCCTTGAACAACACCAATGTAGCCGATACAATTGACAGGGCCGGCAGAACGTAGGACTTATCCCTTCGCTAGAGATCGAAAGTGGATGCAGCCCCACGTCAGGTGCCAAGTTCCGTCGGTTGATAAATAAAACCCTCGGGAAAGAGGATGGCGATGCAACAAGAATAGTTGAATTGATCGAGAGATCTCTTACATAGATCCCGGGTGTACATATTTATACCCATGAGTAGATAGTAGTTCTTATTGGACAAGACACAAACTTTCCTAAAGATAAAATAAAAGATACAAGTCCTATCCGGACTGTAAAAAATCTTTCCTAAAAATAAAAGGAAACTAACTGACTCTGCCTAATTAATAGATAACTTGTCATGTTGCATCCTCCTCGAACTGGATATGTCCATCGGCTAATTCCAGGACTCTGAAGCCGATACGATTCCTAAGCCAATGATGACTTCGGGGCTTACCAAATTTTGGCGTTAACTATACCAACTAGAGGATGCCTTTCATTAAGTTTCAAACTCAGCAAGAGTTGCCTCAAGATCGTGATGAAGTTGAACGAGTTCAACGTCGTAGCCAAAGTTATGTGATGGTTGATTCTGAGTTGTATAAGCAGAGCCCGTCTGGTGTTTTGTTAAAATGTGTTTCTCTTGAGGAGGGCCGGCAGTTGTTGCAGGATATCCACTCAGGAATATGTGACAATCATGCTACAGCACGCACTTTGGTGGGAAAAGCTTATCGACAAGGATTTTTCTGGCTCACGGCTATTACAGATGCAGATAGAGTTGTTCGGACTTATGATGGTGACAGTTTTTTGCTCGATAGGTCCATGTTCCAGCCCAACAGTTGCAAACTATTTCACTTTCATGGTCTTTCGCTGTTTGTAGGTTGGATATGGTGGGTCCTTTTAAGAAGGCTCTAGGAGGCTTCACACATCATTTTGTGGCTATCAACAAGTTTTTCAAGTGGATTGAGGCTAAGCCGGTTGCTACTATTATAGCTGATAAAGCTCGTGACTTCTTCATCAACATTGTGCATCGATTTGGTGTTCCGAATAGGATTATTACTGATAATGGCACTCTGTTCATAGGTGGAGTTTTTAAAGATTTTTGCGAAGACTTTGGCATCAAAATATGTTATGCATCAGTTGCACATCCTAAAACTAATGGACAAGTTGAGCGCGTTAACAATATGGTTCTTCAAGGCATCAAAGCTCGTATTTTTGATAGATTACGCCCTTATGTTGTATGATGGGTGCAAGAATTGCCTTTAGTTTTGTGGTCGTTGCAAACCACACCCAGTCGGGCTACGGGTCAATCACCTTTCTTTTTGGTTTATGGGGCTGAGGCTATGTTACCGAGTGAGATGGAGTTTGAATCTCTTCGGGTTCATAATTTCAATGAGGAGCGCTATGACCAAGTTCGCGTTGAGGACTTAAACCGACTGGAAGAAGCCCGTGAAGCTGCTCTTATTCAGTCAGCAAGATACCTCCAAGGACTTCGGCGTTACCATAATCGCAATGTTCGATCACGAGCATTTATTGTTACTGATATGGTTTTGAAGAAAATCCAGATGACAAAGGATAGGCATAAACTCTCTCCATTATGGGAAGGGCCCTTCATAATTTCCGAGGTTACTTGGCCAGGGGCTTATCGACTAAAGCGTGAAGATGGATCGATCGTGGAGAATTCTTGGAATATTGAACACCTTCGGCGTTATTATACTTAAGGTATTCTTTTGTATCCTATTTCTCTCGACTGTCGACGTCAAGTAAGTTGTCTTCTTAAGTTGTCAATCGAGGGCTATCAATAATAGTAAAGTACAAAGTTTTCTTTGGTTATGACTTGTTTGTATTCGGCTTATTATTGATTTTTTGTTTTGATCTGAGTGGATAAGGACTGAAAATTTTTTGAAGACTTAATCAAGTCTTAGGCTTGGTATACGTTGCAGGAGAATTTTTAAGAAATTAAACACTAGATTCAGTATTCAAAGACATAACATAAATAAATTGATATATTACAAGTCAGATTACAAGTGTATTCTTTACATCGGGATTCAATCCTTGAAAATTTTCTAGCACATCCGCAGCTATCTTCTGGGCAGATTCTTAAGCTTCGTTTATTAGCTTCATGGCTTGCTCATCTGAAGTGCCATCAGTGAAGCCATCTCCTACAATACTTATATCCACTCGGGGATATAAGGATTTTATCATCGCCAGAGCTTGACTTGCACCCATGGCAGTTGCGTCATTAATATTCTTCAGATACATCTTTGGATCCCTTCTAAGTTTTTCAAAGATCTCAAGGGCATCTTCAGAGCTTGAGCCTAGGCCATTTTGAAAGATGGCATTCAAGATTGGAGCTGCTGCATTTGCGATGTCATCCCTAATGGTTTCAACCCTTTAGATTTGTTCGGCAAGTACATCAAATTGGGCTCGGGACTTTACCTTGTGTGCTGCAGAAATACAAACAAGCAAAGTATATTGGAAATGCTAAGAGTCAGTTTAAAAGTCAGAATTAGTGAAGTTACCTTCAAGCTCAATTAAGGCTTGCGTCCTGTCCTTTTCCAGTTGGGCATTGTCATTCTTGGCTTTCTTCAACTGAGCCTTTAGGGATTCAATTTCTGATAAATGAGCTGAAATATAAAGATAAAGAATTAGCAGCAAGAATTAATCGACAAATGCAAGTGAGATGTTTGTGTTTACCTCCGACTAAACCAAGATATTCTAAGTTGATGTCCCGAAGCTAGCTGATTTCTGCTCTCAGCTCTTTTTCCTGGATATTGTGGCTTCTTTTACTTCTTTGAGCTCTTGTTGAACAGCCTCCAGGGTATTCAAGTGAGGCACCAGTTTTTTCAAGGTCTCCGACTTGGCTTGAGATTGGCGGTATATTCTCTGCATATGAAAGATGATTAGCTGATATCATGCTAAGGAGCAATTGGAGAACATGGAGTTTTATTTACGTTTAATAGTCGGGTGGATTCTGATAGTCGGGCTACCAGCAGATCACGTTCTTTGGCCTCTTTCTGTTTGTTCAATATGATTCCATGGGCACGGCCTTCAAAATCGCGCCACTGGATCTTGACAGGTGGGAGCGAGTCTTTTGCTGATTTAATACGAAGTACTTCTTCGTCCACTCCAATTATTGGTTCTGGCAAAGAGAAAAATTGCAAGCATGCAAGATAAGTGTTGAATTCAAAATTTTAAATGACTTGGGTTTATGGGTTTTATTAACTCGGATTTTATGCCACAAATGCCATATATTTTTAAATGATGGTGAAATTGTGTGTCTTATAGAGATCTAGACATATTTGCTCTGGCAATATGTGCACAATATGAAGCCAGTACTTTACATTCGCTATGCAACAAGTTTTGTTATTAAAGCTATTTGCTATGTGGTTTTCTCAAAGTGCTTTTAGCTTAGGCTGAGCATGTTATTTATATATACTTATAGAACCACTCAGATGGTTGGATTATTGAGTTCTTGACTATATACTTAGTTTGTTCAAGTAAACACATAGTCGGGGGCTACACCTAATTAGGTGCATCTAGTCGATGCACCTAGGTATATTTTTTATTGCAATTTTCTCAGCCCTTCACAACCTTCAGAATTGTTGATAGCACTCGGGAGACTATGATGGAGATGATTAAAGCACTCGACTTTGGAATAGTTTGGTTCAAGATGGAATTATTTCTTCAACTATGAAGGCCTTAGGGGCTACTATGGAGATTATCGATACCATATACCCACATGGCTAGGCTATCCAACTGATTATAGGTGGTAGATTGTACACAATGAATATGTAACAGTTTAGGACTTGGGTATTTGTTAACAGCAGATTTTCGTAATCGACCCGGAGAGGAAAGAGAAAACCGAAGCAGAGAGGAAAGATTAAGTTGGAGTCGGACCAAGTATCGTATCAGACTCAGTGAACGTATCGGACTGGGAGAAGCGTTAACAGGAAGAGTGTATCGGCCGATACGGATTCAATATGGTTATTGGCCGATAGAGGCTGGAGGTTGACAGAGTCAGCGTGGACTTGGTCTGGGCTAGAGATAAGCTTCAAGGAAGTTGCCAAATAGAGATAAAGCTCGGTTTTAGGCAATTGTATCTTGTAAATCAAGTAGGTTTAGATCTAATCTGTGGCAAGAGTCTGCCGTAAAGACTTGTTTGTTAGTTGTAGATAAGATCGTGTCCTACAAGAACCCTATTGTAATCACGGGTATAAATATCCTAGTAGTTTGTACATAGAAACTCTCTCACAACACAATACAACAAACAGTTTTGTTTTCAATCTACTTTCCGCACATCGCCAAACCTCGCGAGAGGACAACTCCGACGAGTTCTTGCTTTCCCGGAGCAGAGGTAAGAACTCGTACCCGACGATCTGCATCGTCGGGGCTAGCGTGTCGCTTTAGACATGTTAAGCCTCGATGATGTGATCATCATTTATCATGTTTTGGATGATCTTGACAAGTGTTTCAATTATGCTTCGTCAGCGATTTACTCGTTTTAGGGTTTGTTGCCGACGGCGGTTTAATTATTGCGCTTGGTTAGATCATTCAATGCATCTACCATCCCCAAAAGCAATCGGCGGCTTGATTTTCTTTGTGTTAAGTTTCAATTCATACTTTGAGTTGCTATCGACCTTAGTCCTGTTTTGAGATCTAAGACAAAGCCTGCTTTCGGTTGTAATTAAGGATAGCACTGGGGTTTCAGCCAGTCTTGCCTGATACGCATGTTTATCGTAAGGTTTTTATGCGTATCTGCCATCTACATGAACGGATTGATGAATATAGATGCATCGGTTGTAGATTACTCTTTAGGGTTTATCTGTGATTGACATATTTATATTGGTTGATTGGTTCATGTAGATTTGTACTAGAGTATTAGCTAGTGTAGTTATCCTTGTTACATCCTATCGGCCGATACCGTTAATTGACATTAATATGTTGATGAAGGCCGATAGGATCAGATTCATGCTTTAATTTTACTTTATCACGAGTGAGCCGATATAGTTTTGCCCTATCGGCTGGGCCACGACAATGCGACATCGGCCTATCGGCCGATCGGTCATTGTTTTCTAACATGGTTTACTTGTTTCCTTGTTGATTGCAGATCAAATCAACTGGCACGCTCTGTACACAACTAGGCAAGCCTTTTGGACCTGCACTGGAGTTAAGCAGACCTCCCAGGCCGCCGTGGAAACGTGGAACCCGTTTGGTTGCGAGGTAGGTCTAAATTCTGCGCCAACACGCTTTTGGCACGCCCGGTGGGACTCAAGAACACAAGCTTCGCAACAACAAGAAGACCACTTCGAGATGTCAAAGCAGGCTGAGATCTCCGAGGAGAACGTCGTCTCCGTGACCGTCGACCAGCACAATGAGAAGCAGAAAGCCGAGATGGACAAGCTGGCCGAGCAGTTCCAAAACATGTACCTGCAGACATACTCTAGGACTCGGCAAGGCACCCTTATCCAAAAATCTAAGGTGGTAATGCCGAGCCCTGGAGATGGAGCCAGCACGTTGGCAGCAGCCCATGACCACGCCGTCAAGACCGAAGAGAACGTTGCGCCGACGTTGCAAGACAGAATCGACTCCACAGTTCATTCTGCGCTAGTAAACCAGTCGGGGGTTCTGGTGAACACGATGACCAATACGGTCAAGTTGATCCTAAATGGTTCGATTCACCAGCATAAACCTCAAGGGCCGATTTTCTTGCCAGAAAATAAGTTCCCTGCTTATCGGACCTTGACGAACGACCTGAGCACGGCTCCACAGCCGACAGCGCCGATGTCACCCCCATCGGCGCAACCGACATCAACCTTGCCGTTGGTCCTCACCAAGCAAACGGGAGGAAGCCCTCAGCACATCACGGAGGAACAGTATGCACAATGGACAAAGGGGAAACAACTGGTGATCAAGCCGATGCAGCAAGTACCAGTAAACCCGCCATCGGCCGGACAACCTTAGGCCCCTGTATTCGATAACCCTCCACCGCAGACTGCTTACAACATGCCGCAAGGCTACCAGCAGTATACCACGGGACAGTACGATGCGCAGAACCTGAATCACCATTACCAACCGTACTCTCCTAGGCAGTATCAAGCAGAGGGCCTGCAACAATCTTATCAGCAAGACCTCCCACATCGGCCCGCAGGATACTGGGCCGATATGATAGCCAAGGTGATGCGAGATCAGTTCGGTTTGAAGCCCAAGGAGAACTCTACAGTGTATCGGCACCCATACCCCGAGGAGTTTGACAGAGTGCCCCTGCCAAGCCGATATAAAATACCGGACTTCTCCAAGTTTTCAGGGCAAGACAACGTCTCGACATACGAGCACGTGAGCCGATTCCTAGCACAATGTGGAGAGGCATCGGCCATTGAGGTGTTGAGAGTGAGGTTTTTCCCTCTGTCCCTGTCAGGGTCTGTATTTATATGGTTCTCCTCTTTACCCTGCAATTCCATCAGAGGATGGATAGATCTTGAGAAACAGTTTCACAGATATTTCTACAATGGTGTACAAGAGATGAAACTGTCCGATCTCACCGCCATCAGGCAACGTGTTGATGAATCGGTCCCTGAGTACATTCAAAGATTCAGGGACATAAGGAACAGGTGTTACAGCCTCAGCTTAACCGATTCTCAACTAGCCGATATGGCGTTCCAGGGATTACTAGGGCCGATACGAGAGAGATTTTCTTCTCAGGAATTTGAAAGCCTAGCTCAGCTAGCACAACGGGTATCGGCCCACAAGCAATGGTTTCAGAAGGCGAAGAAGTTCGCGAAGAAAATCAATACAATTTATCAGTACGCCTCTGACGAAAATGATGAAGAAGACGTCGACGTCGATCTAGCCGAATGGGCCCGGATGAAGAGGCCGACAACATGCCAGTGGGCCAAGAAAGGTGATAAGGAGGACAAATACGACTTCGACATCAATAAGGCCGATAAAATATTTGACTTACTATTGCAAGAAAAGCAGATCCAGCTGCCAGTAGGTCATGTACTTCCATCGGCCGAAAAAATTAAGAAGAGAAGATAATGCAAGTGGCACAACACCTATTCCCATCATACCAATGAATGCAAGATCTTCCGACAACAGATACAGTCGGCCATCGAGCAAGGCAGGATTAAGATCGATGAAGCCAAGCAACCGATGAAAATAGAAGGGCACCCGTTCCCAGTCAATATGGTGCGGGCGGACAGGCTCGACGGCAGTGGCCATCGGACTGACAAGCGACCTTATCAGACCTCGGAGGGCCTGATCAAAAAATACCAGCGGCGGCAGGAAGAACAAGCGCAAGACTACGCCGATGAAGACAACTCCTATGACCCACATTGGGAGTGCGAGTTTTTCCGGTTTTGCTGGAATGAGGGAATGAGGTTGCCATCCATCCAGGAGTGCCCTGCGTGCAACGACGCAGAAGACCCCCATCAGGGCAGCTCAAGCAGGCAAGCGCATCGGCCAGCCAAGCAAAGAAAATCCATGTATGAAAGGCTAGGGCCGATGCCCCAAGAACGTCAAAACGAAGACCATGATCAACCCCAGAATCCTCAATGGTGCCCAACGACGTGTTCACCAAAACCCAAAAACGACGAGTACAGAGGCTGAGGAAGAAGGAGCAGGTCCAGGAGCAGCAAGAGACAATAGCCCATCGGCCCACCAGAACTAAAAAAGAGTGGAGGATAAAATCTACAGTGGTCAAGGCCGATGAGGGCACCTCCAATACAGCTCGAGCTTCTGCGGCCGCAAAAGGTAAAGGCGTAGCATCGACATCTGTTAATATGGTTTTCATATTGCCAGCAGAATACAGTGTGCAGACGGCCGATGAAGTAATAGCCGACAACGAGCAGTCCTCGGCTCGACTACAGTTGTCACCGGACCAGGCCATATTCGACAAGCCAACTGACACCAGCCACAGGCACCTACGGCCGTTATACATCAAGGGATTCATCAACGGGCGACCGATGACAAAGATGTTGGTCGATGGCGGAGCGGCAGTAAACCTGATGCCGTATACAACCTTCCGAAAGCTTGGAAAAATGCCGGAGGACCTCATCAAGACCAACATGGTGCTGAAAGACTTCGGTGGCAACGCATCTGAGGCAAAGGGGGTGCTGAACGTGGAACTCACTGTGGGAAACAAGACGATACCCACCACCTTCTTCGTTTTCGATGGAAAGGGTTTCTATAGCCTGTTGTTGGGACGGGATTGGATCCACGCAAACTGTTGCGTCCCTTAAACAAAGCTCCAATGCCTTATACAATGGCAAGGGGACCAGGTCGAGATCGTGCAGGTCGATCGGTCAGTACACGTGGCCAATGCCGATCTCGCAGTTTGGGAGATGGAGGGAATCGACTGCTTATCCGAACGAGTTTGGGATGCCAATTTCCTCAAAGTGACTGATTGTGATATCGAAATGATTGAAGATCAAAACAAGCAGTTACTTTAACAAAGATGAACCATCCACTGCCCAAGATGAACAAGCTAGTCCCTACACAAATGACGTGGTGAATGAGCTATATGGCAAACTGGGACAAGGCTTTACGTCGGCCGATGAACTCGAAGAGGTAGACATAGGAATAGGTGACAAGCCTAGGCCGACGTATGTAAGTGCTAACCTGCCAAGGGAATATAAGAATAATTTGATAAATCTTTTGAAAGAATTTATGGATTGTTTTGCATGGGAATACCATGAGATGCCAGGATTAAGCCGATCGATCGTAGAACATCGGCTACCTATCAAACCAGGCTATCGGCCATTTAAACAAGCTCCTAGGAGATTTAAAACCGATATGCACGAAGCTATCAAGGCAGAGATCACAAGACTTTACGATGCCAATTTTATCAGGCCCTGCCGATACGCGGAGTGGGTCTCCAACATAGTTCCAGTAATGAAGAAAAACGGCAAGCTCAGGGTGTGTATCGATTTCAGAGATCTAAACAAAGTAACACCAAAGGACGAGTACCCTATGCCGTTGGCCGATTTACTAGTTGATGCCGCGTCTGGACACAAGGTTATCAGCTTCATGGATGGGAACGCAGGCTACAACCAGATTTTCATGGCCGAGGAAGATATCCACAAGACAGCCTTCCGGTGTCCGGGGGCAATCGGCCTGTACGAGTGGGTTGTTATGACCTTCGGCTTGAAAAATGCTGGAGCTACTTATCAGAGGGCCATGAATTATATTTTTCATGATCTTATCGACTCTTTGATTGAAGTTTATATCAATGATGTCGTCGTGAAGTCAAAAGAGTATGATATGCACTTGGCCGATTTACGCAAGGTACTTGAACGAGCAAGGAAGTATGGCTTAAAGATGAACCCTAACAAGTGTGCCTTCGGCGTATCGGCCGGTCAGTTTTTAGGTTTCTTGGTCCACGAAAGAGGAATTGACATTACACAGAAGAACATTGATGCTATCAAAACTATCAAGCCTCCAACCAACAAGACCAAGTTGCAATCTCTGCTCGGGAAGATCAACTTTGTCCGGCGCTTCATATCAAACCTATCAGGCAGGATAGAGCCATTCCCTCCATTGTTGAAGATAAAGGACGATCAAGAGTTTGTATGGGGTGATAAGCAACAAAAAGCGCTGGACGATATCAAGGAATATTTGACTTCCCCTCCGGTCCTAATCCCTCCACAGAAAGGGGTTCCATTCAGGCTGTACCTATCGGCCGATGAGAAATCCATCGGCTCAGTCTTGGTTCAAGACATTGATGGCAAGGAAAGAGCTATTTTTTATCTCAGCAGGAGGTTGTTAGATGCCGGGACAAGGTACACGCCGGTGGAGAAATTATGTTTATGCTTATATTTTTCATGTACTAAGTTAAGGTATTATTTACTTTTCAACGAGTGCATTGTGGTAAGTAAGGTCGATGTGATGAAATACATGCTATCGACCCCCGTTTTAAAAGGAAGAATTGGAAAGTGGATTTTCGCTTTGACAGAATTTGACCTCAGATATGAATCAGCCAAAGCAATCAAAGGACAAGTCCTGGCCGATTTCATTGTTCAACACAGAGATGATTCAGTTGCATATGCAGACATTGTGCCATGGACGCTATATTTCGATGAATCCATTTGCAGACATGGATGCGGTATCGGCCTGGTCATCATATCCCCTCAGGGGGCAAGCTTTGAGTTTGCTTTTACCATCAAGCCTTATTATACTAACAATCAAGCAGAGTATGAAGCGGTGCTTAAAGGCTTGCAGTTATTACAAGAGGTTGAGGCCGATTCCGTAGAGATCATTGGTGATTCACAGCTGGTAATTAATCAAATTTCTGGGGAGTATGAATGCAAGAATGATATTCTCAGAGTCTACAATGAGGAATGCAAGGAGTTGCTACAAGTTTTCAAGATTGTGATGATGAGGCATATACCTAGGAATCAGAACTTCGAGGCCAATGATCTAGCTCAGGGGGCATCGGGATACAGGCCGATGGCTAAGGACGTTCAGGTTCAAATCGCTGCCGTGGATGCCGACGACTGGAGAATTGCTATCCTCGATTATCTGAAAAATCCTTCCCAGTCGGTGTCGCGGAAGATGAAATACAAAGTGTTGCAGTATGTCCTGTTAGATAATGACTTATATCATCGGACGATTGATGGTGTCTTGCTCAAGTGCTTAGGTCCCGAAGAGGCCAAAGTTGCGATGAGCGAGGTACATGAGGGAATTTGTGGAACCCATCAATCGGCCCATAAAATGCGATGGCTTCTGAAGCACGTCGGATATTTTTGGCCGACAATGCTTGAGGATTGTTTCAAGTACTATAAAGGATGCCAAGATTGCCAAAAGTTTGGAGCAATTCAGAGAGCACCGGCATCGGCTATGCATCCTATCATAAAGCCGTGGCCGTTTCGAGGGTGGGGTATAGACATGATCGGACAGATCAATCCACCATCAAGCAAAGGGCACAAATATATCCTGGTGGCTACAGATTACTTCACCAAGTGGGTTGAGGCCATCCCTCTCAAGAAGGTTGATTCCAAGGATGTGATTCAGTTTGTCAAGGAGCATATCATATATCGGTTTGGATTACCGCAGAAACTAACCACCGATCAGGGATCAATCTTCGTGTCCGATGAGTTCGTCTAGTTTGCCGACAGCATGGGCATTAAATTGTTAAATTCTTCTCCATATTACGCGAAAGCTAATGGGCAGGCAAAAGCTTCCAATAAGACTTTAATCAAGTTAATCAAGAGAAAAATCAACGAACAACCGAGGCAATGGCATACGACGCTGGCCAATTCCCTTTGGGCGTATCGGATGGCTTGTCATGGTGCGATTCAAGTACAACCATATCAGTTGGTTTATGGACATGAAGCTGTGCTGCCATAGGAAACCAACATCGGCTCAAGAAGGATTGCTTTGCAAGACGACTTGACAGCCGATGAGTACCATAATCTTATGGTCGATGAGTTAGATGATTTGGCACACGTCTGGTTGCGGGCCCTGGAGAAAATCAAACAAGATAAAGATAGAGTGGCTCGTCATTATAGTAAGAAAGTTGTGGCCAAGTTATTTGAAGAGGGGGATCTAGTTTGGAAGTTGATTCTGCCGATTGGTTCCAGAGATAATAAATTCGGCAAATGGTCACCTAATTGGGAAAGTCCTTTTCAAATTCATCGATGCGTTCCTCACAATGCTTATTTGCTCAAGGGGCTAGATGGTGAAATTTATGGATGAGCTCTTAATGGCAAGTACTTAAAGAAATATTATCCTAGCATCTGGATCGATTCATGATCGACCCACCAGCCGACTTATGATGATAGCCGATGTGGTGTACATCGTCTTTAGACGGCCGATATACATTATCGCCCTGAGTTCAAATTTTACAACATGAGCCCTCATCTTCTAAAATTTGGGGGGTATATATATATGCAGGCACAAAAATTCTTCAAGTTTATCGATTTTATCGGATTGATCCAAGTTTATGGGCTTAAAATCTTCAAAGTTTTTCAAGTTTGTGAGAATAATTCAAGTTTAGGGATTTCAAAGTTTCTTAGACTTGGGCTAATTAAATTCGGCCAATGGGCCAATGAGATTAATTGAATTAAGAGGGTATCTGTTTACAAGAAGGATGCAAAATATATTATATTACCCTATAAAGTTTTCAATAGCTGCGATGGCCCTACGGCGGATTTGATCAATATCTTGTATGTCTTGGGCGTCATTGGCCATCGACCCTGGGATCGGCTTTAAGGATTTGCTCAGGGTTGCCAAGTATTTGGCTGATGCCTTTAGCTTCGCCGTCTGGTCCTCTATGGCTTTTGGCGATGCAGCTATCCCGGCCTTGACTTCCTGGATCTCTTTGCGAGTTGCTTCCAACTTAGTCACGAGGTCTGCTTTGAGGCGTTAGAGTTCTTCAAGTCTGTTGTTCAAGACAATCGGCTCAACGGCCAGCTCATCTAGCTTGGTCTTATCAGAATTGACTTGAACTTTACTGGCGGTTATGGCCAATTCCAAGCTTTCATGTTCCCACCTCTCCGCGATTCTTTCTTTAGCCTTCTGAAGCTTGAAGCCGTATTGTTCCAAGAAGATAGCCGGCGTTAGGATCTCCATCAGATTTTCAGGCAGTTGGTCTTCAATTTCTTGTACTCTACTCCTGATGGGATTGCAGTCCTCCACCAAGTACTCCAATGATGACTCCAACCGCTTGACGATATCGGTCAGCCGGTTCTTCAGATCGTCAGAAATTGACGCCTTTGCCATGACGGGTGGCTCTTGGTCCTCGTCATCAAGAAATTGGCCGATGTCAAAAGAGAACATATCGGCTAACTTCTGCAAACAATGAGATGGGGCAGGGTTAGTTTGGTCAAATAAAAATCGGCAAGGGATTTGAACTGATTTGGTTTACCTGTGATGGGACATCGGTTGTACCCGCATCAGCCTCCTTTTGCTGTCTTGACGCGGTGGGCGAAGGCGAGGGCCGATGTGGTGCTGGTGATAGAGCACGCAGCTGAAAAAGGATGAGCAAGGATGATCAGATTTCTATCATTAAAGGAATATAAAAAGAGATCAACTCTTACTGAAGCAATTGGAGAGAGTGGTGGAGAAGGAGAAGGAGTTCTCAATCGGGCTTTGGCCTGTTCACGCCTTTGCAGGGTTGCTTTCTTAGTCCTTAAGGGGACCGATTGAGTTCTTTCCTTGAGCACGGACGACGCGGCGGCCTGAAAAAGATATCTCATTATAGTATAACGACAGAAGGGGATTACATGAATTCAAGAAAGAAATTGTATTTACCTTGCGAACTGCATGTCTAGTCCTCTTTGGTTGAGGAGCATCGCTTTGGTCATCGGTCGATGGATTCAGAGTGGTCTTGGCCGATGGCTCCTTAGTGGTTTCGGCCGATGGGTTTTCTTCTTCAGGTACATCGGCAGCTGCTGCATCGACCTCTTCCTCCATCACTTGTTCGTCAAGGAATTCTTCTATGGAGGGGTCTAGCTCTTCAAGATCGGCCTGATTGTCAATCTTAGCCTTCTTGCTGGATTATTGAGATTTTCCTTTGGCTGGCGCCTTCCTCTTGGGATTTTCTTTGATCATCGGCCCTTGGAGTAATGATGATGCCTTTGGGGCGGTAAGGCCGATGATTGATTCCAGGATAGTTGATCCTGATGGAACCACAGCTTGAGCATAACAAATTTTCTGTCCACTATTGCTCACGGATGGAATCGGCCCGTCTGGGACTTGAGGGCTAATACCTTAGATAAGCTCCGTCACATAGAATCTGGCCGATTGGTGGAAAATATGAGCAGCCCATTCTTGCCACCATGCTACTTGGAAGCTGATGTGGACAAAGACGCTTAGGTGCAATCGGTCGCAATCACCCAGGTTCGGGATTCCAATTTCCAGTACTTTGCTCATGATCAGCGCTGATGACACCGTGCCCCTGCTCTCTAGGAGTCTATGGAAGTATAAATTAATGGGGAGTTGTCTAAGCCCGCACTGTCTAGCAGCCACCATGGGATTATAGAATTCATAGGACAGGCTGGTGCTTCTTCCTTGAAATATGCCTACTGGGAGCAGGCATGGGGTGATGCCGATCATGAATGATTCTCGGGACTCCATGTCATCATTCACCAGGTCCAAATGGAGATCGTCAGGGAGTTCAAAACCCTGTTCTGAGAGGTAGATGAACATGTCCATCTTAACCGATGGGGGCCCGGTGTAGAATCGAATGAACCATGTAGACATGTCTTCGGCCGATTGATCTGCTCCAGGATAAACAGAGGCCGCTTCTCCAAAAGACATGCACCTTCTGGTTCTGTGGTCTTCGTGATCGGCATACTTTGATGGGAAGCAGGAGTCCGATAGTGGAGGCCGATCAACTATGGGGTTGGTGTAGATAGTTAGCCAAAGCTGGATAAACCACCATGGTCCTCCATGAGCCACAGTTTGCTTCAGCATTAGATCCTGAGTGGAGATATGAAGCAGCCGATAGACAACTCCCAAGAGATATCGGCCAAGGGGGATTTGTTTCTTATCGACCAGAGCTTGAGCCAAATGTTGACAATTTGTAGTGGGGCCGCAGGTTGATCCACAAAAGACAAATCTTTCCAACCATAGCGTCAGGAAGGCTACGTGTTCTCTTTCTGAGACTGATCCTTGTTCCATGTGTTCAGAAATATATCCAGACCAGCCTCCAATCTTCTTGGTTTTCATTTTATGGCTGCTGTTTGCCAGGAGGCTGAAGGGATTGATCTCGGACTAGATGTCTAGTCCTGTTAGCATCTTGATGTCAATCAAAGTTGGGGTCATCGGACCTTGCTTGAATAGGAAAGCGTTCAAGGTGCTAGACCAGAAGTAGGTGGCCACTGACATAAGTGGTTCGTTTTTCTTGGTATCGGCCAGGGATAAGGTAATGCATTGGCCGATTCCTATCTCGTCCCAGTGAACCTGTTTGGTTGTAGCAATCCTCTTATGCCAGGTTCTGTACCCATTGAGCTTCGACGGCCAGGATCTGAAAGTGTGCTTCCACGAGGAGACATTGGGCTTGGTTTGCTTGAAGGGGACTCTGTTCGTCTCGGCATATATCAGCCAGGTTGGGTCGCAATTGCCCATGGGGCCTAGCAGGAATCGGTGCGATTTGTCGTTGGTGGGGATCAAGATTTGGTTTTGAAGACCTATGTCATAAGAACAATGATGAAAAAATAAGACCCGGGGGGAAAAAGCAGAAACCCTAGTTTGAAGAAATCGGCGGGAAAGTGAAAATGTGGATTTAGAAGGGATTGACTTACCACGGGGATTTCGGAGGCGTAAAATGGGGCGGAAGCCATTGTTGTCGTTGAAGAGATCGCCGTTGAGGGGGTTGATGCCGATGGGACGCCGAGGGGTCGCCGAAGTTGAAGAATACGAGTGGTTACTAAATCGGCGGCGGTGGGCAACGAATCTGGATCTGCGCGGTTTTCAGATAAACCCTAGTGAAGAAGTCGATGGGTTCCTCGGAGCTAATTCTGCCACATTATATAATGAAGCGGAATTGGGGGCATGTGTTAACAGCAGATTTTCGTAATCGACCCGGAGAGGAAAGAGAAAACCGAAGCAGAGAGGAAAGATTAAGTTGGAGTCGGACCAAGTATCGTATCGGACTCGGTGAACGTATCGGACTGGGAGAAGCGCTAACAGGAAGAGTGTATCGGCCGATACGGATTCAATATGGTTATTGGCCGATAGAGGCTGCAGGTTGACAGAGTCAGCGTGGGCTTGGTCTGGGCTAGAGATAAGCTTCAAGGAAGTTGCCAAATAGAGATAAAGCTCGGTTTTAGGCAATTGTATCTTGTAAATCAAGTAGGTTTAGATCTAATCTGTGGCAAGAGTCTGCCGTAAAGACTTGTTTGTTAGTTGTAGATAAGATCGTGTCCTACAAGAAACCTGTTATAATCACGGGTATAAATATCCCAGTAGTTTGTACATAGAAACTCTCTCACAACACAATACAACAAACAGTTTTGTTTTCAATCTACTTTCCGCACATCGCCAAACCTCGCAAGAGGACAACTCCGACGAGTTCTTGCTTCCCTGGAGCAGAGGTAAGAACTCGTACCCGACGATCTGCATCGTCGGGGCTAGCGTGTCGCTTTAGACACGTTAAGCCTCGATGATGTGATCGTCGTTTATCATGTTTTGGATGATCTTGACAAGTGCTTCAATTATGTTTCATCAGCGATTTACTCGTTTTAGGGTTTGTTGCCGACGGCGGTTTAATTATTGCGCTTGGTTAGATCATTCAATGCATCTACTATCCCCAAAAACAATCGACGGCTTGATTTTCTTTGTATTAAGTTTCAATTCATACTTTGAGTTGCTATCGACCTTAGTCCTGTTTTGAGATCTAACACAAAGCCTGCTTTCGGTTGTAATTAAGGATAGCACTGGGGTTTCAGCCAGTCTTACCTGATACGCATGTTTATCGTAAGGTTTTTATGCGTATCTGCCATCTACATGAACGGATTGATGAATATAGATGCATCGGTTGTAGATTACTCTTTAGGGTTTATCTGTGATTGACATATTTATATTGGTTGATTGGTTCATGTAGATTTGTATTAGAGTATTAGCTAGTGTAGTTATCCTTGTTACATCCTATCGGCCGATACCGTTAATTGACATTAATATGTTGATGAAGGCCGGTAAGATCAGATTCATGCTTTAATTTTACTTTATCACGAGTGAGCCGATATAGTTTTGCCCTATCGGCTGAGCCACGACAATGCGACATCGGCCTGTCGGCCGATCGGTCATTGTTTTCTAACATGGTTTACTTGTTTCCTTGTTGATTGCAGATCAAATCAACTGGCACGCTCTGTACACAACTAGGCAAGTCTTTTGGACCTGCACTGGAGTTAAGCAGACCTCCCAGGCCGCCGTGGAAACGTGGAACCCGTTTGGTTGCGAGGCGGGTCTAAATTCTGCGCCAACAGTATTACGTTTTCTTGTGTATTAAGGAACAGCCCATAGTCCTGAGCTGATAATATTGTAGATAAGGTTTAGGAGACTTATACCGTATATAGTTGAGTCTCTATCTTATAACTCTGTCCTCTCGAGCTATATAAGGAGGACGAGACGTCCCTTGGAGGGCATGTTTACTTCGACAATCTTAACTCATCGTCAGATCAATACAACACTCGATGGATACAATCTTCGAAATAGGAGTAGGGTATTACTTCTTTCTAAAAAGCCTGAACCTATCTAAACCTTTGTCTCATAACCCATCCACTTTAGATCTTATGCGCTACCCTCTTTTTTTATTGCCGAAATCAAGTTTCGATATTTCTCCACATCTGTCGTCCAATCTCATCCAATGGCTAAAACTTGTTCCCCATTTTCTTCTTCCTCTCGCTTTGTAGGCTTGCAGCCACATTACAGATTGCAAATGGCCATGATTATTTGACTCGAACGCTCCTCTCACCGGACCATCAGCGACACAGAAAACGTCCAGAGCAATCGCGTTTCTTCACATTCTTGTCCTTTGCATCATGGCGTTTGAGCATGGCTCAAAGTGAGATGGTTCGCCTCCACCTCATACACGAGCAACTCCCCGGCCAACGTATCTGATGGCGACATTGCCAACCGACCAGCAGGGCCCGTGTTGAGGAAGAACACACATGTAATGGCGGTTCTCACGTTCACTGCTCCAATGGCTTTAAGTCTTATGTTCACATCGCCAATGATCGTACAGACTACAAAAGATCGAGAAGATCCCTCATATAGACACCAGTCTTTAGTCTGAGTGAGAAAGAATGAATATGTGTGTGTATATATATATGTGTATATATATATATATATATATATAAATACGAAAATTGTGAGAGCTATGGAGCCACATAGCTAACTCCTGTGACATTGTTGACTTGAAGCGATGGTCATGGCGGTCGGCAAATCGACATGACAAGGCCTCCTTCGATTCAAATGAAAATCATAGAAATTTTGGAAGATTTCATTCCTATAGGAATTTTTCCTATATAGCCCCTTGAATTAAAGGATTGAATCCTATGAAATCCTATGAAATTTATATGGAATGATAGTTTCATATAAGTTTTGAAGAAAAATCAACATAAGGTAGAACCTTATGAGAAATTTCTTTTGAGTCTTTGGTCCTGTTCGGAAGTTCTAAACTTCCTGAATAAAGATAAAGATTATCGTGGCACGTTTTTCGAACGGTGCGTTTCGTGCAAAAATTTTCTATATGAAAGTTATTCTAAAATATCAGATAAATTCATTTTTTAAGTTTGTAATAATTAAAACTTAATTAATCGCGCGTTAATGTCACATCGTTTTACGTGAAACACTTTATCTTTATCTTCAGGAGATTCAAACACCACATTTATCTCTCCTAAAATTCCTGTGTTCATTCTGTGGTCCAATCAAACGGTTCTTCCTGTGTTTTGTAATTTTATGTTTTACACTTACAGTAAATTACTGTCAGAAGAACTTTTTTCATTTATCTGTTTTTCCGCGATTCAAAGGAGTAAATTGGTAAACGCTCGGCAGCGAGAGGAGCAAAGAGGAAAGAAAGTGAAGACAAGGGAACAAGTTTCAGTCATTGGATGAGATTGGACGGCAGATGTGAAGGAACTGCACGCCCCTGACTTTCCTCGAGAATCCGAATCCCCCAACCCAAATCGGCACCACACCATTCTCCCCCTTCCGCTATCTACAAGGCTAGAAACCCCCAAATCCGCCACCCCCACCCCACCCAATCCCCTTCCCTTGCTCCCCCAACAACTCGGCTGCAGCGGCGGCGCCATGGGAGGAGGCGGCGGCGGCGGCGCGGGCGGGGACGGCGAGGCGTGGGCGGATCAGGAGCAGGGCAACGGCGGGGGGCGCGGCGNACACCTACGAGGCCGGGTGGCACATCTACGGCATGAACTGGAGCGTGCGGCGCGACAAGAAGTACCGCCTCGCCATCGCCAGCCTGCTCGAGCAGCTCAACAACCACGTCCAGGTGGTCCAGCTCGACGAGACCTCCGGCGACATCGCCCCCGTCCTCACCTTCGACCACCCCTACCCTCCCACCAAGACCATGTTCGTCCCGGACCCTCACTCCGTCCGCCCCGACCTCCTTGCCACCTCCGCCGACCACCTCCGCATCTGGCGCATCCCGTCCCCGGACGAAACTGCCGCCGCCGCCGCAGCCGCCAACTCCAACTCCGGCTCCGTCCGCTGCAACGGCACCGCCACTCCCGACGTCGAGCTGCGCTGCGAGCTCAACGGCAACCGCAACAGCGACTACTGCGGCCCGCTCACCTCCTTCGACTGGAACGACGCCGACCCCCGCCGCATCGGGACCTCCTCCATCGACACCACCTGCACCATCTGGGACGTCGAGCGGGAGGCCGTCGACACACAGCTCATTGCCCATGACAAGGAGGTATACGACATCGCCTGGGGCGGTGCTGGTGTCTTTGCATCCGTCTCTGCTGATGGCTCGGTTCGCGTGTTTGATCTCCGGGACAAGGAGCATTCCACAATTATCTACGAGTCTGGTTCTGGTGGTGGCTCCAATTCGGCTGGTGCAGATGGCAGCGCGGCCTCGCCAACGCCGCTGGTTAGGTTAGGGTGGAACAAGCAGGACCCTAGGTACATGGCAACCATTATCATGGATAGCCCCAAGGTGGTCGTGCTAGATATCCGCTACCCAACACTACCGGTGGTCGAGCTCCACCGCCACCATTCGCCTGTCAACGCCATAGCATGGGCACCACACTCTTCTTGCCACATTTGCACAGCTGGGGATGACTCGCAAGCTCTTATATGGGACCTGTCATCCATGGGCACTGGGAACAACAATGGTGGCAATGGAAATGGCAATGCTGCAGCCGCTGCAGCTGCTGAGGGTGGTCTTGATCCCATATTGGCGTACACTGCTGGGGCAGAGATTGAGCAGCTCCAATGGTCAGCGACCCAGCCTGACTGGGTTGCTATTGCATTCGCTACTAAACTGCAGATCCTCAGGGTCTGATTTCTTCGTTCCAACCCTGTTAGTGAGGGGACATGGACATGAACAAAGAAGCCCAGCATGGATAATGAGGTTAGGTGATCAGAGGACATTGTTACTTCAGTCTTATTTATTTTAAGTTGTGCACAGATGATATGCGCGCTGAGTTGGTTCTAGTGATATAACAAATTGTTACCTACCTAGAAGCTGGAATTGGCAATGAACTGAGCTGTTAGAGTAATTAGCTGCTCTAGGTTTAGTATTGATGTTAATGTGGACTGTAGTTATGTTTGTTGCTTGTTCTTGAATGTAGCTCCAGTAGAGCGTAGGTTCACCTCTTGACTTCCATGTTGTATTTTGCACTCGCCGTATATGCACTTATAAGTTATAAGCTTGTGCGTGTTATTTTGTTTCAGATCTACGGTGTTTCTCATGTTGTGCTGTTGAAGTAGAACTAAATGCGTGAAATTTGAAATGGTATCAAATCCAAGGGTTCTTGCCATCACCCTGGATGGCACACTTTTAAGGAAAAAAAACACTTTTAAGAAGATCCTTGTCATATGGTGAACATGTTGGTACATTCAATTCAGTATGTACGATCTTCATAAACCAGTAGTTGCATTGTTATGTCTTCCATTGGTTCACTTCAATTCACATCCTATGGCCTCATTGTTTGTCGTTTTAGTAGGTAGGGTTTTAGCCTTTTAGGGTCCGGTACTACGGTTTGCTGGTGTGGATGGTTTGATAATCTACTGTAGCTATTGATGCCATGTGGTCAAATAGAATCGGCCTTTTTCTGGCTTTCTGTAACAAAAGTTGTAGCTGCATCAAATGAATGGATGCCCTGAGTTTCCCTTCAAAACATTAAATAAAATGAAGCTTTGTGTCTTCTGTGAATAATGCCACAACAATATGAGCTTATGGGTGCATCTTTATTAAGTATCATCTTTGGCTTTGTTTTAGTTCTCTTCTAGTGGTGTGTTTCTACTTAGTTGTATTGTTTCTTTTGTGAACATGACAGTTGCACATCTTCCATTGGACAAGTTGGAAAACAACTGAGATGTGTGTGAAGTCACAAAATGATTCCCCCATAGGATATCCTATTGGAGCCTATTTTTTGTATTTGGATTGCATACCATTTTTCACCAATTGTAGAACTTGTTGCATGCTGAAGCATAATTTCATCTGGTTGGTATGTAGCATCAACAATCAAGCAAGTGTGCGCGTGCACTATTACAAAGTTTCCACTATGTAGTATTTGTTTGTTCAAGGGGGGATGAGAATTGACTTCTTTTCTACTTTTCATATGTGCGTGATTTTTTTTGTTGAAATGAGATTCAAGCAAGTATCAGCTTGCATCTATTTTGTGCTTTTGCACTGCTCCAGTGCTTCTTTCTGCGCTTGGAGATTTCAAGCACACATCACAAGACACTTTATACTGTAATAATAAGAGTAAGAACATTTTTGACATCTTATAGACCACTCCACGTTGCGTGTTGGGAGATTCAATAATATGATTCTATGCAAGGGCTGGCTACAACAGGTCCACTGAATTCTGTCGTAAAAGGTGCTATACGTGTTCATTCATTTTACAGATTCTGCAACCTTCCTCCACTCCCTTTTACCCCCGTATCCCTTTCATTCTCAGCCTGGCACCATTGCAATTCCAAGCTAACTACTACTACTACAGTAGCCAGGAGAATGACTTTTATTTCCAGTGACTTTTCATCCCGCCATGTTCTATGTTCTAATTGCATAATTAGATGGCCTGTGGCTGTTGTTTGAATGTGATTATTTGGGTGGACACTGGACAACCTACACCTCTTACTGTGAAGTTCAACCTGAAGACAACCTTGCCGATGGCTTTTCTACTAATGATTAACTTCTCATTTCTTTTGTTCCGTCCAAGATGTTCATATTTCTCTCTTTTTCTCTTCATCCAGTCAGAAGAACCAAAAGCAAAACCGAAGATTTATAGGCCCGGATACATAACAAGAAAAGAAATAATAGTAGTGGTGCCTGCGCGCTAACAATCTTAGAACAAACCGTGAGACGCCTTTTCACTCGACTTTGCCCGGTTCGGCCGCCCAACTGGTGTTAGGGCTAGATGTTTGCAGGCGGCACAACTGGTGGCCTAATTCAATATTCCAGACCGCCGAAGGACTCGATCTACACTGATTGCGATGCTTGGGCAACACTCTGTATTTGGTTTTATGGTTGAGGGACGTGAATGATACTCGACACATAGTTAGGGGACCATATGTGAACTTTTTCCAACGAATAATGGCGGACGGCCCAGCAGAAGGTTCCCCTGTTCCCTTCTATTGCTAGGCCGTGCAAGGCCTGCCTGTCTCTACAGTCCAAATACTTTCTCTCTTCCACTCCACTCGTTCTTAGGTCTTTTTGTTCACGCGATGTTCAGGACTGGTGACCCCAGGCACACGCACTCCCGGCTTGAATTTTTGGTTAGTTGACGGTAACACTGACCGATACTGATCGTGTGATGAGAACGTTGTTGGTGATTCCATGCTAACCTTAACAACAACCACATCCTCTAGCATTAATATGTGATACTACACTATCGAAACTTGATTTCAACAATAAGAAAAGGTTAGCACACAAGATCTAAAGTGGATAGGTTATGAGACAAATCTGATTTAGACAGGTTCAGTCCTTCTAGAAAGAAGTAATACTCTACTCCTGTTTCGGGGATTGAATCCGCCGAGTGTTGTATTGATCTGACGATCGAGTTAAGATTATCGAAGTGGTTATGTCCCTAAGGGATGCCATGTTCTCCTTATATAACTTAAAAGGACAGGATTACAAGATAGAGACTCAACAAGATATGGTATAAGTCTTCTAAACCTTCTCTACAATATTATCAGCTTAGGACTATAGGTCATTTCTTAATACACAGAAAACGTAATACTCGAGTTTTAAGCTGTTACATATTCATTATATACAATCTATCCTCTGTAATCAGTTGGATAATCCAACTGTGTAGGTATATGGTATCCATAATTTTCACACTTCACATATTAACATTTTCCATCTGAAAGACCATAAAACAACCTGTAATAAATTATTGAAAAAAACAAACAAAATAATTAAGGGGCAAGTTGGATCAACAAATTAGTTTTGGTTAGCTGTGTTTCGGTTCCATGTGTAGAGATGCTTGTGTTTTTGGCGCATAGATTGAAAAGGCTGGAAATCCCATAATTCATTTTTTAACTCTTTACTTTCTTCTTTTTAAGAACTCAATTGTAATATTTAATTTGGGCTTTCCTGCAAAATCGGGTCAATGAATGATCTAAGGTCTTAAAAACAACACTCAGGTTTATTTGTACAGGTTATCTAGATTCAACTGCCAATGACGACGATTATGAACTACTGTATGACTTTACATGTGGCAACTAATTAGCATATAAATCGGTCGGTCTGTGATGGATGGGGAGTGGTTATTGTGATCAGCATGAAAGCTAGCTAGCTCATGTGTGTGCGGCCTGCGGATAATAAGCGAATTAGTTGGACGTCGGCGTCTCTCTTACACTTTCAGCTACAAACTTGGAGCATGATTTGATACTGGCCTACACAACGAAAATTCCAGAACGAGACTTGCTACGACTCACTCAATTAAAAAACCTTGCTATATATCTTGTACAGTTAGCTACAGCAGTGAGTAAAAAAAAAGAGGAAGTTGGCAAGTTGCTGACACATCACGCATTGGCGCCACACGAGGCAGAGGACACGGTGGCAGCCAGCACCAGCAGTATTGGCAGTGGTGATCACGCATCGAGCAGATCAAAGAGCTCAGCAGATGCGACTGCGTCTTCTCAATGGCGCCACACACTGACACACACACCCCATCCAATGACGACATTGAACATGCAATGCATGCTGGTGTTGCACTTGCACAAGCATAACACTCCTTTCCTTTTCCCTTTGGCGCCACACTATCAACCACCTTTTGGAAGGTGGCCAGCAGCAGCAGCAGCAGCAGCAGGATTGAATGAACAAGTTAGGCCAGCCAGCTGCTGTACTGGTAGTAGTGGCCGGTGATGAGTGAGCTAGCCATCCATCCAATCCATTCCAACCATGCTTAGCTTTTGATGATAGATATGATCCCTCCTTAATTAGCTTATTGCACATGCATTTTGTTATTTCTGGGCAGAGCTCTGGGCAGTTGGACCTTGACAACAGAACCAGCAGTACACATGCATCTATGGAGAAAAAGAAAAGAAGCAAATGATTCAATTCCAAAATGGATCTAAGTCACTACCATGACAAGCAAAGGCGGTATGTGTGATGAGGTGAAGCATCATCATGTCATATACTAGCAGATAGCTCCATGGACTGTGGGTAAAAAGAAAGATGGATAGATGGATGTGTAGATTCCCAAAGTGAGAAAAGAAAAGGGTTAAGAGAGGAGAGAAGAAAAAAATATATATAGTGAGCTCCAATAAAGTTATGGGGTGAATGAAAAGATGAAGGTGCTCATGTCCTTGTGGCATCTTTTGCACTCATGATCACAAGTCCAAGACATGTTCAAGTGGGTCATGCATGCACAACCTTGGAAAAGATGAGATCTCCTCATCTCACTTTCACATTATTTTTTCTCCTTCCCTTGCACCTTTCCCAGGGGCACCAAATCAAGATTTGTTTGTTTTTAGTTAAGGCAGCTAGGGTGTTGTACTACTCAAACTCACTCATGGTCATGGGGGGTTCCACAAAAAGTGCCCTTTTATTTTTCCATTTGCCTGCTCTCCAGGTCTTCTTGCATTGGTTGGAGACCTAATTAAAGATCACAAACACCCATGCTTTCAGATGGGAATATGCCACCTCATGTGGGGGCACTAGCACAGCAATTGCTCATCAGTTTTAGTAGACACTTTTTTTTTCCTTCTCTAGCTTGTTGTTGCATCCAAAGAAAGAGGCCGTTGCTTTCTTGCAACTTCTTCAATTCCCGCGGCACACATGTACATGCACACTACATTTGCATCCTATCACATCTTGGCTTGCACGCCAATGGAATTGATGAACAAATCTAGGACACAAACTCACAAACAAATGGCATTGCATTGTCATGTTGGCCACCCATTTCTCCTTTCCTTTTTTTTTTCTCTTGGCAGTGATTCCTAGCTACCCCCAAGGTCCCAGAGAGATCATATTCTTTTCTCTGTCTTATTTTTTTGGTCCCTTCAAATTAGCAATCATGGTGCAACAAGAGTGACTTGTACAGTTTATTCTCGGTGCAAATCCATTACATTGAGAATTCGAGATAATTATTCGGTCCATTTTGGATCGGTGGACGCGTGCATCCATTGATCAAGACCTCACTTTCACTTTCCTTCGCCAGGGCGACTACTCTTTCTTCCTTTTTTTTTTCATTCCATGCTTTTCCTTCAGTTTAGGTGATGATGTAAATGTAGGACGACATGCAAGTAGTTTGGGCAAGTGGTAAGCCAAATTGGTATTTAGCCTACGACAAAGAATATGTCCGATTCGATTATCAGTTAGTACGACTGATCGGGTATCACAAGAATTAATCCGAAGATGACGAAGGTATAAAACGCGGAAAAGAATTCCCAGCTGGTCTCCATGAGGACAGGGTCATTCTATTCGAATTCTAATTAGAAAAAATCTATGAAATGCTGCGAAATTCCAGTGAGAAAAGGTCTTAGCTACTGTACTGAAGATGGCCTAGAGTCCCATCGATTGTCTAAAAATATAACCCAAAGCCAAAATTTAAATTTTAAAACTTAATTTTGAAGTTGATTTTAAGATATTTTTCAAAGTAGTTTCTTGTTACATTAGCTTTTAAATCATTAAGAATATCTATATAAACATTTTACACACAAAATATTATTTGATCATTAATAAGACGTAGGTTACTGCTTATAATCAATTTTTGGATAACTGATGATGGCCTAGCTTTGTACTCCCTCAGTCTATAAGCAATTTTTGGATAACTGATGATGGCCTAGCTTTGTACTCCCTCAGTCATAAAAAGACTCAACCTAGACAGACACATGACTTCTCCTATTACAAGAAATTTGGACAGCACTCTGTTCAGATTCGTTGTACTAAAAAGAGATCACATCTTCGTTTAGGTTAAGTTGTTTTTGATAGAGAGAGTATTGGAGAGATGTCAGGGTTCACCAAATCGTTTTGAATGAGTTACTTGCAACTCACGGTTTAACGGTTATCACAGTAACCACAAAAACCATATAGTTATCATGAGATATACCGTAATTTTAAAAACTAAAAAAATTATCATAGATAATAATCATGATAACCACGTGGTTTTATAAACATGTGAGATGCTGCCTCACCGTCGTGGATCGCTGACAAGGTGAGTCCGGCTAGTACGTTCATAATTGCGCGTTAAGATCTCGATGAGGTGGGACCCACGCCCTAATACGTACCACTACTCCAGTAGTCCCAACTAATAAAACGGAAACCTCATCAAAGAAGAGAGGTGAGGTTTGAGCCTTTTAGGTTTGCAGGCAAAAGTGCGCACAGCTTTTCTCGTTTTGTGCAATTCTGGGGCTTTGCTGCTTTTGTACCCGGCGCTACTGCTACTCCTCTCTTCCGTAGCCCAGGACCAACCTTTACGTGCATGCATCATCGGTCTCTTTTACTCCGCACTTCAAGGTACTTCTGCCACTTTAATCTAACCACTGGTACTAGCAGATCTCACCACCAACACTGTACATCTAGAGGGACTAAGGACTACCAATGTACTTCTGCTCTCTTCGTCTCAAAAATTGATTTCATGAGTCTGTGTCCTTTAAAACACAGGATAAAAAATACACAGAAATAAAAAAATATGATTTAAAATAGCATATTTCTTTAATCTCATTGTGAAATTAAAAGCACAGGATACATAAATACATATCATTAATTGCATCACGGGAAAAAAAAACCAAAATACAGTTTTCAAGAGGTCTAATCTTTTACTTATTTTTCTATGAAATTGGCTATAAGAATACAATCCTATGAAAAGTTTTCTATCATTTTCCTATAAGTTAAACAGGTTTATAGGAAAAAAAATCCTAAAGAAACTGAATTCTCCAAAAAATCCTTTGCCAATTCTCCATTTCAAAGGTGACCTTAAAGTTTATCCCAAAATAAATTGATTTTTACTCTCCCCATCTCCAAATGTAAGAGAATCAAATACTTAAAATATATCCCCCTAATATAAGGTATTCTACACTATATCTTTTTTTTCATTCATTACAAATCAACTACTCCGGTCATTTCTACTAACAGTAAAATACTATTACTAAAAATCAATTACTATAAAAGTATTCTTCTTTTGTGCCTTTGTACATGGCAATCAACCAGGGTTAACAAACCAATCGGTTTTCGCAAAATCTCCGGTGGTCGGTTTATGAAAACATATCGATTTTAGATAGTTTTCGTAGGGCATTGATTAAAAGTTGTTGGTTTTTACTGGGTTTTCTATCAGTTTTCGGTAAACTGCTTTGGAGCAGTTTCTAGTTTTCAAAATAGGAAGGTAAACGGTAAACCATGCAATCAACTCTAAGCTAGCTACTCTTTAGAGCAAGTTTAATAATATAGTCAACTACTAACCTAAAAAATTGAAACAGCATCTATAGCCAGCCTAATAGCTCACTCATACAATACTTAGTTATAAATATATACTACATCATTAATATCTAATCCATTCATCCCTCTCGTATAGTTTATTGGAGCTCGTGCTGAAGCTAGCTACAAATTTATAATCTGTTTTTCTTCTCTCTTCTCTCCTTTACATAAATACGAATATGATGTAACAACTTGTACAGTCCGTTTACGTCATCCTATTATACTCGCTCTTAGAGCAAGTACGATAGAAATCCTAGCACTTGCCCCTAGGTGACATGTAAGCTATTATGGTGAGGTGGAAGAGAGAAGAAAGCACAGAGAGGAGTCACCGCTCATGCAAAAAGCAACCTCTTTACAAACCTCAAGAGAGATAAGAGAAAGAGCTAATGGATTAAGAGCAAATAAATAAAACAAAATTGTCACAATGCATTGGGACAAGTTTATTAAAGATAAAATATTATACATATTACCTTTTAATTAATAAGTTAATAATATAGATAATATTAAAGGTAACTATTACATCTACTATAAAACTTACTTTTAAAGCACGGTAAAAGAAAAAAGAAACAATAGGAGTAACAGGGGCAGGTAGTAGTTGCAACCTGGCGGCCGGGAAGCCGACAGCATGTCAACAGCGCAAGATTTCACCCATCATATAATGAAATTTTTGTCTCCGCTACATCTCTACATGTGGCTTAATATTGTAGAGATCTACAAGTATAGCTAGGTTAGATGAATGTGCCACATGGTGCGTGAACAACATATACAAACATGGACGCATGCACAGATAGTACTCCAGAAATTCAGAGGAAGAAAGATACTCTATCCTACTAGTATAAAACAAAGTTGCATTATTGGGGATTACTAGGTCGCTCTGATAAGCTAGCTAGCTATATTTTGGTTAAAGCGAGAGCATAGCATTCATACATATATCGTGCAAAATATGGTACTATAGCTTAGTTTCACATGTCACACTTGACAAGGTCTCAAAGCATGAAGCGTGCATATAACCTTGTCAAAATTTATGAATTATCATTTCAGGTACTGACCTTGCATACATCAACCAATTTAACCTAAAATTTTCAGCTGATGAGAGAAGATGGACATAGAGTTCGCAGGCAAACTGCGTGGACTAGAAGACCGATTCTCTTGTAAACATAAGAGTACGTGAATTGATTGCACGATTTGTCCTTTAAATTTGGATGGGTTTTTCGCGTAGAAAATTAGAGATGCGCGGGCCAAATTTCTCTGTAGCTTGTACCTGCTCTGTACTGTGTTTACCAGAGCTATCAAAATCGTGCAATCATTTTTCCATGGTCGGTCATTCGTAGTACTGGCTTTACTGTGATCTAACCGCGAGTACTGCTGATAGTAGCTATCTTTTCTGATACGCCTTCTAAGCAACTGCTCTAATCTGCCTAAGAAGTCTGAAAGTCTGAAACCGAGCAAGTGATGGTCATCTAAGCTCATAAGCTGAAATTNTCCCCCCCCCCCCCCCCCCCCCCCCCCTTTTCCCTGCATATAGCAGAAGATGTTGAAACTCTTTCTGTTCACTTTTCTAAACGAAAAGGATCATGTAATGACTAATGAGTCATCCCTTGAGATATATATAGGCAACTGAGGAAAATAATTACAAAGGTGTTAGTCTGATTGTAGGTAATGCTGGTTCCAGAAAATCAAAGCGTGTTGCTGTAGTCTCGACGCGATTGATAATAACAGAACAAAAGTGAAAGTGCAAGTTTTTACTTTCCATGCTTGCGACGTAAGCATTGTGCGTCCGGTGCGTCGGTTTATGGAGGTGTTCAGCACTTCAGCAAAACTGAATCCAAGCAGTGACGCACAGAGACAAATTTTCCAAACGGACAAGAAAGAAAGAAACGATCAGACATAAGAGTAAGTATGAACAGCTTGTATTACTGATCTGTCTTAAGACAATTAATCTAATAGATTCTATTCACCGTTTCAACAACTTCACTAATCTAATATGCTAAAAAAAAAGGTGAGAAAAACCCAAATTGGTCCTCTTCGGGTACCACCCGTAAAAGAAAAATACAGATCGGTGAGTTCTAGACAAAAAAAGAGGAGAAAAAAAAGGGGAAGCTTTTTTAACTTGAGTCTTGACACGACCTTGGAATGCACGACCGGTCGAACAACGGGCACACGTCGCGCTGCCTTGCCGGAGTCCGGTCAGGGGAGGAGAACATGGAGCGATGCGTTCTTGGTGGCCGCGCAGACGGGGCACGCATCGGCGGCGGCCTCGCAGCCGCGGCACAGGCAGAGGTGCCGGCACGGCAGCAGCAGCACGCATGCGTCCGCCTCGCCGCAGGCCCTGCACGCCCGCCGCCTCCCGTTCCCGCCGGACACCTCGGCTGCTCCTCCGTCGGCCGCCTGCACGAAGCAGCACGACTGCGCGTCCTCGGCATCGCCCTCGCCCTCGGCGGCGGCCGCGGCGCAGGGCGACTGGAGGAGCTGGTCGAGCGTGGCGCGGAGCCCCGCGGCGGCGGCCTCGTGGCTCTTGGCGATGCCCAGCCACGCCTGCCCCTCCGCGCCCATCTGGCGAAGCTTCTCGTCGAGCTCCGCGTTCCGCCCCAGGGCGCGCTCCAGCTCGGCCTCCGCGGCGTGCAGCCGCCGCGCGGCGGCGCGATCCACCGCCGACACCACCGCCCGCAGGTGCCGGCGCCGCGCCTCCTCCAGCCCGGCGCGCAGCCTCTCATTCTGCAGGAACGGTAGGAGCGGATCGAGTCAAACGCCATTCGAGAGGAGAGCAGACAAAACGACACAGAATTCCAGCGGCCATGGCGACATGCCAAGACGATAATAAATGCGATCGGTGGCGCACCTCGAAGCGGACGAGCGCGTCGACCTCGACGCTCTGGCGGTAGAGATGCGACAGGAGGCCGTGCGAGACGCCACCGCAGACAGGGCGGCCGCTGGTGGACGCCGCGCCGGAGCCGACGACCCTGCTGCTCTTGTGCACGTCCCCGAACGCCTGCATCCCCTGCGGCGGTGGCGGCGGCGGCGGCGGCTGCGCGCGGTGCCCGCCGCCCTCCATGACGCTGCTCATCAACAGATCTGCCGCCGCCTCTCCCTCGCCACCCACCCGCGCGCGCTTCCGCGGCACGAAGCCGCAGTCGTCAAAGCGGCGCTGGCTACAGGTAAGCTCGCTTCGCAGGTCACTGAACACCGTGTTGTTGTTGTTGTTACCGCCGCCGCCCACCGCCGCAGCAACAACAACAAGCTGCTGCTGTAGCAGCGCCGCTGACACCGGCTCGTCCAGGAACGCCGATGCGCTCGCCGCCGCGTTCTCCAGAGCCGGCCTGCGAAGACCAATAAATTTGTTAGCCCCTCGCGCGAGGATAAATAGGTGGTGGTCGGCAGCGGAAGAGGGAGGAGAGGAGCGCGAGGCGCATGAGTGAGAGAGCGCGGGAAGGGAGGCGGGGCCGCGCATGCATGCACGCGCGCGGCGCGGGGGTGAGACGGACCTGATGGCGCGGGGGTCATGGGGGAAGGCGGAGGAGGAGGCGTGGGCGACGTACTGCGCCTGCACGGCCATCATCAACACAAACACCGCAAAACCAACAACACCACCCAGCCTGTATCAACAGTATGGTTGTAGCGATGGAGAAGAGGCAGCAGCGCGGGCTTATATATGGGAAGGGGCGGTGGTAAAGACACGTTGGTGCGGGATGGGGGGAGTGGCAATTAAAGGGGGACAAAGCCTGTTCGTCTTGACGAGGTGGGACTAAACTAAACGAGAAAGATGAGGGGGTGCGGTCTTGACTGGGCGAGCAAGCAACGGATGCGTGGGGTGGCGGATTGATGGGTGCCGGTGATGGATGATGCCCCTTCCTTTTCTCTCCTATTCCTCCTCTTCCCTTTCTCCTTCTTTTCCCCGCCCGCTTTAATAATTTTATCGTTTACCATATTCGTCGGAGCATGCACAGCATTTCGCCTGCTTTGCTTTCCGATGCCGCACCGATGGCGAGGCGACGTGGGATTCGGTTCGAGGGCAAGGCAAACACTGCAGCACTGCGCCAGCTCTATCGCCCGAGATGACGAGAAATTTGACGATATGCTGTCTAAATATGGGAACATATCCTATACACGTAAAGCTTTCTCATGCACATACGTATACACCAACTAACAAATTTTATCAAAAAAAAATCTAAAAAAATTATACAAGTACTTTCAATAGGATTACACTTATATGTAAAGTTTTAATCTCAAATTTATTATATTTTAGTCGTAACAAAAAAATAAAATTCTGACAATTTTAAAAGTATAAATATGTTAAAATTCAGTTTTTTTTGTTGCTTTCTATATATAATGAATTTTAAGATAAAACTTCACACATAGATGTAATACTATTGAAAGTATTTGTACAATTTATTAAAAAAAATTTAGTGAAATTTGTTAGTTGGTGTGTACGTGTGTACACGAGAAAGCTTACGTACATATGATATATTTCCATCTAATACACGCAATATGCTATTATCTAATCATGACTTGTAATATATATCACTGGAACCATGATTTTTTTTATTTCTTGCCACTTTCTCCATTTTTTTTCTTCTCATGTTTACGGACTCTCTAGCCCCTAAGCTCACATGTCATGAGAAAAGAGAGGAGGAGATGAGGGGAATAGGGAGCAGAAGGGATCGGATAAAAAGGAGTCGTGACCTCCAACGAGCGCCACCGCCACCAGGCCCCATCACCCAGTGAGGGTACCGCGCAACATCTTGCGTCGCCACGATGGCCCCATCACTAACACTGACACCACAGCAATGCCAAGAAACCAAACACATTGGATGACACTTTCTCAGATTGCCAAGAAAGGCTCATTAACTTTCAAGTTCAAAAGAATAAAATTTAACGAAATGTGGGTACATGCTGTCAGATTTTTTTCACCAGATTGCAACATCCTTATAGGTTACAACATAGTACTTCTAAAATTTCAATGGGAACTAAGTAACTAACACACTAATCTCCCTTCAGCAGAGCCTGACCGATGATAGGGGGCATCATAGATTCATAGTGGCAGGCCAACAACAACGCGTGGCATTGGTGCTGAAGCATAGTGGCGTTGGTGCCGGAGATGATGGCATTATGATGTCAGAGGCAACAAGGCCTGTCGGCAAAGGCCGGCGACAGGCCAAGGAGACGGGCCAACAGGGGTGGGGCAGTGGAGGGATGCTGCCACAATGGTAGAGGGCCAAGCGAAGGGCCTGGTTTGTGGCGGTGCTCGTTGAAAGCCGCGACTCCCCTTTCTTCTGATCCCCTCTCTCTCTCTCTCTCTCATTTCCCTGTCGTGTGGGCCCAGGGGCAAAAGGGTCCATAAAAGCGAGGAGAAAAAAGAAAACAAGAAAGGAAAAAAAGAATATGAGAAAAAAAAAGGAGAAAGTGACATATGAAATTAAAAAAAAATCATAGTTGCGTTGGTGTATTTTAGAAGTCATACGAATTGGATGATAAATACGTAAAGGTGCGCATATTAGATGGTATATTGTGAAATTTCTCGTGAGGTAAAGGTTCGTGTTTTACTCAACTCTTCAGTCTCTTTTCCCCCTTTCTTTCTGTTTTCGCTTGTAAGGAAATGAAGAGTGGCTTAAGCAAGTTGTGTTTGGTGACCCTGACGTTTTCTTTTTTCCGTTTTGTTGGTGAACTGTTGATGATAATTCGACATTGGGTGCAGAAGATGTATCAATCCTACAAATTAAAGCTAATTAACGCCCTCACCTTTTCCTTCTTTCATGTGCAAGCGTTTGCTGACAGTACGAGAGTACTACGACAGCGTTAGTGCTAGTGCTTTCCTTTTCTAAAAAAAGTCATGCGTCTGGGTGACAATTCACGCGGGATATACGATCGATCATACGAGCAGTGAAGCGCCGTACGTACGTACACGATCCGATCCCTTAGCTTTGCTCCTCCACGTGTACGGCCACCGTCACACAGCTGCCCACCACGCCGTACGTTTCGTCTTCCTACAGGATTATTAATCCGTATAGGACCGAGTACTTGCAAGAAAAAAAAACCCGAAACAATTAAACCACCCGTACTAAATGGGAGTAATTGATAATCCCATGGCGCATTCTGCATTCATAGTCCTGCCCGGAAAAACCGAGCGATTTTTGCAACGTACGGCTCGTGTCGGCTAACCGCGGGGCATCAACGCGCGACACGCCACGAGTATTCGCTGATCCGATAATATAACGCCAAGTATAGCACTAGTACCTGACGTGATGTAGTAGCTAGAATTTGTTCTTCCAGTAAATTTCACATTGAATTGATTTTTTAACTAAAGTTTTACTATAACGGAACATGTTCAACTCATTATTTATACTTAATATCAGTAGGGGTAAACCCATGCTTCAAACCACCTAAGCCATGGCCCGAGTCCTAAGATTGAAAACCCATTATGTAGTACGAAATTTCATAATGTAAATTCAATTCAAGTTAGACCCACAATGCAATGCGTTGGTTCGGGCCTTGGGCCAAGGCTGGGTCCGCCCCTAACAACAGGGATAGAGCTACAATACAAACATTAGGATCGGTCGACCTTCAATGAAATTCATGACTATATTGTATAGGCAATGAAGATGACACTAGAAATTAAGTAAGATTAGTGTATTATGACACTGATTAGCCAATTTTCTAGCTCCGTCCCTACTTAACACCATGGGCTGGTTTGGTTTGTGGCCTAAATTGACTTTACCAAATTTTGACAATGTCAAATTTTGTCAAAGTTTTGTCATGGCTAATCTTGGCAAAGTAAAGTTGTGTTTGGATAGAAACCAAAATAGCCTAAGTGAACTATTAAAATAGCCTATTTTTTAGGTATGTCAAAATTTGGCTTCAAACCAAATAGACACTAAACACTATTGAAATCGTCAAATATTGGCTAGGCCACTTTAGACCACAAACCAAACCAGGCCCCTGTATTCAAAATTTGCACTTTGGACTGGCTCCATAGTTTGAGCCGGCACGTAGGCTTCAACCCATCCACACAAGCAGGCAGCTGCTGGCTTTTTCTCCTCGCACGGGCATCCATGACCCCGCCACCGCTAGAAGGTGAAGAGCGCAACGCATCTAGTGGCATCGATAGCGTGGGAGGAGGGAGACCTGGCTAGCCCGCGGGAGGGCCAGGTGATGCATGGGGGTTTATAATTTTTTGGAGCGGATGCAACAATGCTAAAAATCTGAAAAACTAAATTGTGATAAGTCTCATACGTTGGATGTGCCATGAATTATATGTAAAGCGTATATCTATTATAGTGTGAGCAAAACAAATCTATGAACTCTAAAAAACACTTGTGTCACGGTTATCAAGTTAAGTGTATATTAACTCTCCTAGTGAGCTAGGATTTGTTAGTGGCGTGCTTGGCGGCTGCCCGCTGGGTCTTCTAGGCAGAGCTGTGGATGTCAGACCGAGTGGCAATGCAAAGCAAAGGATTAAGATCGAACCGAGAAAGAAGCAAGTGCTACTATACAAAGACCAGCAGCGACTATTTTGGATCTGTTGCTCAATCGATGCCTCTCCCCTAGAAAAGAATTAGTGATTTCCTCATTTCCCTAATGTTGAGGCCGGTCGGGAAGGGTTTGTTTGGGCCATGATTTGGTTGGCGGTTAGCCTTGCCGATGTATTTGCAATTTTTTTCGAAACACGCCCCTTTAATTACACCCATTCATACCCTGCCTCTATAATTAGCTCTGACAAACTATACCGGCATATCTTGAAATTTAGGGTTGTTGAAATGCTGGGCCCAAAAGAAAAAAAAAAGCTACACTGCCTGTTACTTGAAAGGAGCAAGTATCAGAAATACAAACAGTGGCCTTTAGGAGCTGGAACCAACAAAATGTGTGTCTTGCACTGAGCTTTATGCCACCAAAAACCTTACAAATCAACTAAAAAAAAGGGGGGGAGCTGAAGTAATCTCATTTCTTAAGTGCATTCATCCTGTCCCGCAGGTAATACAACTTTGCTCTCCTGACTTTCTTCCTGTCCAAGACCTTGATTTCTTTGATGTTTGGAGAGTAACTGAGCACAAAAGAAAAGTTGCATCAAGAAAGACTGAAAGTCAAAACAAAATGAATCATGTGTAAAGATATCTTTCATATTTGACTTTAGCAACTTATGATAATTTTGTATGAAAAATTCAGATGAACTACAGAACAAGGGGAAGAGAGAACAAGAAATAGTGAGTAAATATATGAAAATATCCTATTGCATTACTTCCATTCCAGAAATATACCCACAACACCGCAGTGGTGAAGGAACATTTGTTTGTAGTGGTGAAAATTGCAGTTTCATCCGAGCAGAACGTGCATATTTATGGAACTACAAGCTCCATGTGCAATAGAGCTCAAACACACACAGGAGTTTATTGCACATCTGTTCTATCAAGTACTCTCGATATCAAATCTCGGCATTCGCTTACTTAGGAATTTGTTAACAAGGTATTTATCAATATATGTTTAAGAAAGTTATACTTGGATTTAGAGAATGCAAACAATGAAGGTAGTGCCAGCATGCCACTGTTATCATCAGCCTATTAGGGATATCAAGAAGGCTAAGGTCCCGTTCTAAACTCCAACAAGATACAGATTTTTCCTTGGTTTCCGTTAGCATGTTTTTCAAACTGCTAAATGGTGTATTTCATGCAAAAACTTTCTACATAGAAGTTGCTATAAAAAAATAAAATAAATCTATTTTTCAAGTTTTTAATAATTAAAATTCAATTAATCATGTGCTAATGACTTGTCTCGTTTTGCGTGCGCACTTAGTCTTCATCCTTGTTGGATATTCGAACGGGACCTAAGGATACCCAAGAAACAAAAACACCAAACTTAAATGAGCATTTCTAAATTTGCAAGCAGATAATTAAACTTCTAATGCAAAATAACACGCCTATAGTTCTATGTTCACTTGTAGCCATATGGAACTGAATGAATGTTTACGCACAATCAAAGAAAACAATCCTGTCTACCAAGCAAAAAATTAGTGAGAATAGCCTGCTCAAACCTTAAAGTAGTAAGTATGATGCACAATTCTCACATTTGAATCTCACATTAGTTACTCATGCAGCAATATATAGAATAGCAAAAGACCAAGAAGTGACTCAATCTCTATATGCACTTCTTTTAAGGAAAAAAAAAAGGGTGAGGCAGTATGTACACATAAAGAAGGAAAAAAGGGAAGCAAATATTTGGTGTCACTTACAGTGGAAAGACAGACTCGACTCCAACACCAGCTACTAATCTACGCAGTCTGAAAGTTGTATTGATCCCAGCATTGCGTCTTGCTATGACAATGCCTTTCAACGTAGACTCACGCCGCTTGTTCTCAGGAACTTGCTGTTTTACGCACATAATCAGAAAAACAGAAATGACCGAGCAGACAAAATACCAGCAAACTGAGGATGCAGATGCTTTACCAGTCTCATTTGGAGAATACATCCAGGCTGCACATCAGGAATCTCTCTTTCCCCAACGACCTTGTCAACTGCCTCCTTGTTCAAGATCTGAAACACAAAACAACAAATATGTCCTGCTTCTTTAAGTTCTCTTTTTGACACAACTGTAAGTTTCTTGGATGTCATGCGATTCATTTGCACAATACTAGGCTTACATTCATAATGTGTCTGGCCGTCTTGTCAGGCCTCTTGAACTTGATGCGCGGAGGATGCTCAACTGCAAGAGAGTTAGAACTTTCCTCCTCGACAGAAACCTCAGCACTCCTCACTGTCGATAGACCCCTCATTGACATGGTATTCACGAAGAACCCACTGGGATGAACACTGTCACCGGAAATGATTGGATTCTGCGCATCAAGAAACCGAAGCGAAAGGCATGACCAAAAATTAGCAGGATCACAGACAGCAAAAAGGAAACAAACACAACTGATATCCCAGATGCAAAGACGCACCCCGAATGGACGAATCCAGCTGCAGGGCCTCAGGTGTTTGATGGACAGCAGGTTAGCGCCCGACTGCGCGATTCCAGAAGCTGCAGAGCCCAACGGTTTCGCGGCGGAGCCATGGCTTCCGGCAAGATAGACACGCCGCAGCAGAGATTGCATCATTCGTGTACCTTCTACTACCCTGCACAGATAAACCCACGCGTAGGCCGACTGGGTAAAAAAAAAGTCCTCCAAAAAACTGGATTTCTACTGCATCACGCACAGGGGCGGATCCAACTTGGGACATGGGGGTTCAGGTTCACCCTAAGGGGGACAAACTGTTACTTGTATTAAGGTTAATAAGGATCTGAAATTAAGAGAAAAGCTTCTTCCAGATCTAGAAGAGAAGCTAGGGTTAATGCAAGCAAATTCCAGACAGAAGTGGTGGAAGAGACAGATGAATGAGAAAGAGGATGTGGATGCTCACCAGGATGCAGCAGGGACGACGGCGCCCCTCCCCTGCTGTGCTCGCGAGATGGAGGTCGGCGCAGCCGCAAGGAGCTAAGACGAGACGGGAGGTGTTCTTTTTTAATTTGATACATGATATTACAAATATGTTGAATTAGAAAAATATCATTATTATTTTCGCGGTATTGACTGTGTCATTAAAATTTTGTAAAATTATAACCATGTCATCTGTCATATTTTTCTTCCTGTTTTTCAATTTCTAAGTATCGTGAAACGTTGCGGAGGATGACCGGGTGGTGTTCATCGACTTTTCTTCTCTTTGGTCAACGCCTCACTGTTGGATAGGTCCTCACCCTCCACATGTTTGTTGCTGCTCCCGCCGTCATCGCAGGAAATCGGACGATGACCAGAGAAGAAACTCCTGTTGCCCACAGTGGCGTCACGATTGACGCTACTAGTCAATCGGCTATGTGTCTGTGTCACAGGAAGTGCAGCTAGCATCCTAGCTTGGATGATTTGTCTTAGAGATCAACCGAAGATGCATAAGTATGTTTGTGGTTGCTCTCATCATTTTCGCTAGCAAACAGACGCGCGTTTGAATACATGAGAAGCTAGCATATGCATGCCATGGCGAGCTCATGTCGGATCAGATTGCATCGAGGAAGAAGAGGAAGCCGCAGTGCTGCGCTATATCCAGAGAGCGCTCCTTTGTTGCGGGCTCGACGACCAACCGTGGGTGAAAAAGAGCTTCACCTCAGCCCGATGCTGTCGTCTCCTTTAGATCCGTGCCTCAGCCAAGGCCACCTCTCCACGTCCACCACTGTGTCACTGGGGCAAAGCGGGATGAGGGAGTCGATGAGGCGGCCATGGGGGAGATAGAGGACCATGCGGTGCGGGTTTGTCCTCGATCTCCTTCGTCGCCATCGTCCTCCCTTCTGGTCCAAGCTAGAGCTCAATGGATGAGGCAAGATATAGAGAAATAAGATGAAGGAGAGGGGAGGGGTGGCGCCAAAGCTCGTGCTGCTGTCATCGCCGTTCATGGTCGTGGGTGCCGTTGAAGTACTGCTTGTCGCATGCCTGGGGAGCATCAGCAGACTGAATCAGCACGCGGGCCGACCCTTGAGAGCAGCAATACGATGCCAACATGCTCTAGGTCGTATATGCAAGCAGCATGCATAGGTCTCTGCCGGGTGCGCCAACGCAAGGACCATCAAGCAATACGACGTCTGGTCATCTGACATTGTGCGATGATGGTGGTGGTGGGGACGACGGCACCTCGGTGCTTGGTGGCAGCCCACACCGTCTTGTCGAATCACCCACCGCCGCAACGCCTCTCCATGCTGACTGCGCGCCTCTACCGGCCCTGCCATCCCGATGGTGCTGGCGAGCTCATCGTAGCGGCAGCAAGGTCTGGAGATGGCGGCGAGCTCATTGCAGCGCCATTGCCATTTTTTCTTTTTTTTCCTCTCTGTATTTCTTTAGGAGTTATTTCTTTTCTTTTTTGCAGTTTGGGGAGAATACGATGAAAAATGTGATGATGAAAAATGTGATGATGATGGTATTGTTCCAATTTTACAAAATTTAGTGACACTCACCCGATATCATGAATAATAATGATATTTTTCTAATTTGACATATTTGCATTGGCATGGATCAATTTAACCCTTTTTTACACAGAGGTGGGGATGGGGTCACGGCCTTATGGGGGAGGTACTCGACACACAATGATTTTGTACACTAAATATTAAAAAATACCATGTGTACATAAGTTTTACATGCACATTTTATACACACCAATTAATAAATACAAAAAAATTATATATATATTTTTAATAGTATTATACCTACTAGTAAAATTCTAGAGATGTTTTATCGTGTTTACGAGGTACTAGAGATACTAGGAGGTGAATCAATGTGGACTGTTGATTAAGAGAGAGGTAAAAGACACTGAAATAAAATTGTTGTAGACAATGTCAATTAAGTAATTAACTAGGAGAAAACATGACTGAATACCTTACTCAGATTTAATTGGTACTCCGTACCCTTCATCTAACCGTTACGTGATCTGGTCATTGGCATATAGAAGAAAGAAATTAAAGAAACCAATGCGATTCGCCACGCCTGGCGAGCGAGAGGCAATGCCGCGATGCCGCCGGCGGATTTGGCCTTGTTGACTCCCTTCACCACGGTCTCGCCGTCGCGGGAGCATCCCGGCAGCGGTGGCCGTTTCTCTGGAAGCACGCTCAGACGACCTCACACGCCATCTCGTTGGTCACCACGTCCCACAGACCGTCACTGGCCAATGATCAAGCACTCGTCGTCGTGGCACATCCCCGCGACCTGACGCCACAAAGAAAAGCTCCGCTTTGCAGCTCGACATGCATTTGCTGGATTGGTCATAAACTCATGGGTGCAATCTGTTCTTGCGTGCGTGCATGCATACATACATGGGAGCAACCATGGCCATCAAAGACGTCGTAGAAATGGCGGTTGCCGGAGGAAGTCCGGCATGATCGACACGGCGCCTTCCATGTCGCGCCGGCAGCCGCACATGCATGCATGGAGGTCTCGAGGGCGGCGCCTGCCGGAGCACGTCGGCAGCATCGGCGGGAGCCGAGGTCACAGGCGGCAGTTACGAGCCAAGGCACGTACAGAAGATGCATGACGAAATTATCGGCTTGGAATTAAGAAACTTGACATAATAAAGACAATTATTTTTTTAATCTCCTAGTAAAATTATATTTTTATTCTTTTTATCTAAGTACCTATATTAATATTTAAGTATCTTTCATATGATACCTTTATTACAAAGCGTTGGATTTTGTCCTTTTAAATGTAAACACCGTAAAATTTTTTAAAATATCTTAACATTAAAATTTACTATATTTTAGCCTAAAAAAACTGAGTTTTAAAACTTCTCTCTTTCGTAGTGGGTAACCTGGGCTAGAGGTTTTCCCGACAGAAAGTACTACAGAGTTACACATGCATGAGTGCATAGCAGGAGCTAGTAGCATTCAATTCTGATCGTCATAACTCGTAACAATATCCATCTCAATCTCGCACGCGCGGAAGCAGAAGAGAAGAGGAACGCGAGACGGAGGCGAAGGCTTGCGGCCTTGCGGGCTGTTTGGTTGGGCTCGTATAGCTGGCCGGGCCCACCAGATGGTTCTGACAGGTGGGACCCACTTGACAGTGTCCTGAGCTGCAGTAGCTCGTGTGTAAACACGGGGACCCCTGGCTGCGGAAACAAAACGCAAGACGATAACGAGGCGAGAGAAGAAACTCAGAAAGAGGGGGAGTGAGCAGAGATGGCGGCGAAACGCGGGAGCGAGTCGGACGGCGACGAGCTCGGCTCCGAGGGAACCAGCCCCTACGACGGGGCCGCGTCTCCGCCTCCCCTCGCCGCCGCGCCCGCCGTATGCTTCATCCGCTCCGCCGGAGACTTCGCCGGTGGCGCCTTCATCGGATCTATCGTCGGATATGGTATATTATCCCGATTTCTCGGTGTCCCTCTATGTTTATGTGTGTTTCAGTCGCTGCTCTCGCTGTTTCTATTGTGGTAATCGCGAATGTTATTTCTAGTTTTTGATTTTTGGTTCCTAGGGCACAAAGGGATAGACTTTAGTCTTCCCCCTTCTTCCCATCTCGTGCAAAGGGTGCTCACTTCAAACCTATCCTTAGTGTATGGTTGTAAGAATTCGTAATACATCCAGAATGTGTTAGATAATAGTAGCACTTCTTGTGCGGAATTTTTAATTCCTTGGCCTGAATTAGATATGTATGTTAATGAAGATGCGATTAATCTTGTCGTTAAGTTGCAGATGTCGAATTTGAATTTGTATACTCGTATAGTGATATAAAATATATTAATCTATCATGTTAAAATTTTAAACTATATAGATTACATGTAAACAACGAGAACGTCCCCACATGTACATGTGTGAATGTACTATATCCTGACATGAAATAGCAGAAAAATAGGAGCATTCATACGCAAGTCCAAAATTTTAACCTCATCAAATTTCGTCACAAGGACCTAACCAACTGAGTTATGTTCAATTCGCATTTGGTTGCAATTTCTACCATGTAGTTTGTGCACTAAGATTTCTTTTTTTACATATATTAAGAAAAAAAATATAAATGCTAAAAGATGGTTAAATACTATCCGAATGAATTTATTTTAATCTTTATAGTCTTATACGAATATTGGACACTCTAATCTTGTCAGATAATCAAAATTAAAAACAATTTAAAAATAAAAAATGATGTTTGAGAGCAACTGTTAGTCTGCCTGTCCAGATTCGTAGTACTAGATGTGTCACATCCACCCAAAATACCTTATATTTTGGGACGAAGGGAGTATACTCTAGTAAAATGATAAAACCATGGAACATTTCCAATAATATCAGTCTCCTCCAACATCACATATCTTCTCCAAACTGGTTCGTTTCTAATTGACTATGTTTGTTTGTCTAACTATTTATACACTCTTCTAAAGCAAATCTGCCGTCTCTTCATGTCAATTACACCTATTGCCAAAACACATGAAGCAACAAACTTAATAACTTACAGTTACTGTATTGTGCAGTCATTCATATGATCTCCATTAGCACAACTGAAATATGGCACTCAATCTGCATGAATTTTTCCCTGCCATCCATGAATAATCACCAACGTTTGCTTGCCTGCCTGCCTGTGTACAAGTGAATTACTAAATCTCGAATACATCAAATTGATGGTCTGTTTGGCACAGCTCCAGCTCCAGCTCCAGCTCTCCTAGAGCTAGAGCCCAGCCAAACAGTTTCAGCTCCACCTAAAATGGGAGCGGAGCTGGGTGGAGCGCTATCATAGAATGAACTAGAGAGGTGGAGCTGGGTTTAGGCTCTTCACAACTCCACTCCAGACTCAACTCCTGGAGCTAAATTAAGGAGTTGAAGCTCGACCAAACAGGCCTTGATTACTCGCTTTTATAGCAAAATCGCATACAACACCTTTAAAGGAGAGGACTTCGTCACGACTCACGCCACAAGCCATAGCCCACGGTTTCATGACCGTGGACGGGGGCCCAGATGGAAACCCAGCGATGGAGGCGGCGACGGCAGCGGCAGTCGACGGAGAGGACAGGGGTGGCAATAAGCGCAGCTGGTACGTGGTGGCAAAGCGGGCGGTGCTGGTGCCGTACCTGCGGGAGCACGTGCCGCGGTACCACGGATGGATGCAGGATCCGGCGCTGCTGGAGGCCACCGCGTCGGAGCCCCTCTCCCTCGACCAGGAGTTCGACGTCCACCGCTCGTGGACCCTCGACCCCCTCAGTTCGTCTCCTTGCCCTCGTTGCTCCATCTCCCACTTCCATTTTGCCTCAATTTGGCATATTGAGATGTTGCGGTTGATTTCCTTAGTTCTTTTTTCTTCTGTTTTGTTCACTTCGCAGAGCATACGTTCATAGTGCTGGACAAGGACCTGATCGAGGGAGGGTTTGTGGTCGGCAATCCACACACTGAAGGTTCGCTTACTCTCTTCACCACATTGCTTTGGTAGCGCAGCAATATGTTAGCTTGTTTGGCTTCATTCCGTGGACTGTGGTCATGAATTAGAAAAACAAGTATTAGAATAAATTGCGTTGGTGGTATACAAACTTGTTAGGTAGGTGCAGTTTAGTACACAAACTTGTAAAATGCTCATTATGGTGCACGAACTTGTCTAGTGCGTGCAAATCAAGTCTAAAACGATATATTGTGACTAATTATGCTAATATAGAGTTTGATTAGGATGTCATGCACATAATTAAGGACATGAGAGATGTCTTGTGTAAATAACCTTTATATATACTTTTTTATTTATTTTGTTTTTATCCATTATTTTGTATACATTGCATCTTCCTTTTATTTTTTATATACTTCTTCTCTTTACACATCATAACTTATCCTATGTTTGATTGAGTATATGTTTTTTTTTTCTAAACAAGCAGTAGCTCTGCTATTTCAATTGATAGAAGGAGAGAAAAATTCGTAAGTACATAGCATTACCATACGCCAAGGCAGCCATGAAAGAAATGAAGGCCTAATCCCCTAGGAAGAATCGGAGCCAACAGCCAAAAACATGAACCCACGTTCATTTTACAGACCTATAGAGCCATTTTACTGATTGAGCATATGCATAATATCCTACTCAGTGTGCAACTGAGTGAAATTAGTTATAACGTGTTTATTGGCTTTAGTCTGCACGCACTAGATAAGTTTGTGCACCGAAACGAGCAATTTACAAGTTCATCTACTAAATTGCACACACACCTAACAAGTTCGTGTACCGGCAGTGCAATTTACTCCAAGTATTATATCAAATTATTTTGAATCTGAGAGCGATTAGCAGAAGGAGAATGTTATAATACTGTTAAACCAGATATTATGAATCCTAGACAGCTAGACTAGACCCATTACCCCTACTATCATGTTAAATCCGTTAGCCAGACATGGGATAAAACTTATGATATCCATGTTCTGGTATATGAGTACGTATGTATGATCATTGATGAGTTGATTCAGCATACTTGCCCTTTCTGTGCCATATGGGATAAAACTTATGATATCCATGTTCTGCTATATGAGTACATATGTACCATCATTGATGAGTTGATTCAGCATACTTGCCCTTTCTGTGCCCCTCTAATGAACTCATTGTTGTGCTACTAAAAGCATACTGTATTTGGTTTTCTGATTGTGATGAATTATCTTAACCTTGTCATTTCAATTTGGTAGTTATGTTATTACTTTTAGTTTGATTTCCAACAGTTATCCAGCTTTTGCTTGCTTTAATGCTCTGTGATATCCATTGCAGCGATGGTTGGTGATGTAAACATCTATATGAACGATCCTGATGATTTACAATTTGCAGAGATAGAGATTATGATTGCTGAACACAAGAGGTATATAGATGAATGTTCTCCTTTTAGTCCTTTTTGATTCATGGGAGTTGCGCAGATACCTCTTTTACTTGTAAGTTTCGACCGTTCAAATGGTGGCATCACATTTAGTTCCATATGCCTGAATATCTTCACTGAGGGCTTAAACAGCTGATGGTTGCAAGGGTGATAATGTCAAGTTAGCACGTTTTCAGGAGAACATCAAGTCTCGTGTTATCTAACTTTTGCAACGCAATTGTCAGATGCTACGTGAAAATAGTTATTAACTCCTATTTATTTATGTTATATTTCAAACAGAGGAAAAACAACATTGTTTGCAGTTGGAAAGTGATTGATTGATGGTGTTCGGCCATTTTTCTTATGCTTCCAGTACCTTTTGTTACAGCCGCGGAAAGGGGCTTGGTCAAGAAGCAATATTGATCATGATGGCATTTGCAGTAGAGAAATATGGAATTCACACTTTCAGAGCTAAAATTAACGAATCAAATACTGCATCCTTAAAACTGTTCAGAAAATTGGTGAGCTATTGATCTGTTGAACATCCCTGAATTTTTCTGTTTTCCTCATATGTTGCTAAATTGCTAATTCAATATTGTATTTGTCTGGTTTGAACACAGGGCTTCAAGGATGCTTCGTACAGTGCAATATTTAAGGAGGTACGAAATTGTGGCTCATTCACTTTGGCAAAAACATGTTTGAACATTCAATGTATTGTGTTTGCTATTATCACAATTCCTCCACGACTTCTTTGTTCTTTGTTAAATAATGCTCAGAAGCTCTTGATCCTTTTAGAAACATGAAGAGCTTTATGTCTCTTGTTTCTTCAGAAGCTCTTGATCCTTTAGAAAGCATCGACAACCACTTTTAACCTGCAAGTTGCAACAATTTACTTTTCTAAAAAAAAAGTTGCAACAATTTGCAACCGTATAGCAGTAGCGGTAGTCAATAGTCAATACTACTTCATCTAAAAACAGAACTAACAACATATTATATTTCTCTCAGGTGACACTGGAGGCACCCGCAACTGCACTCCCGTTGGTTTCTCCTCTGACCATAGGAAGCTGGTGACATCTGACTAAATTCCTGAAGCAGTTATAATTAACTGTGTGTTATCCCCTGCTAAACTGACTACTGTATTATCTGCCCAACAATTACTTGGGATTAGAATAAATTCCCTTGTGTAGGCCTCTTGACTGCACCGTGATGCTGAACGGGAACTTTTGATGGTGTGAGGTTGTATATGTAGGAAGCTATCGGTGAGAGATTTTGAACCACTAGGTGTGGAACAAGTTGCAGTAATCTGTAGAAAGTTTATGAAGTCGACGCATTTGCTCACACTATATACATGTACATCGTTATCGTGCAATGGCACGAGAACACTTTCAGTTAGCCAGAAATTTGTATGCATTCGATTCGAGATCTGTAACTTGTAAGCCAGAAAATGCCTACAGATAGCAACAAAACTGTTGTTGGCCTGCTTGCAGCGGTGCTACCGGCTAGGAACGGATGCAGCGGAGGGGACGAGGATCCACAAGAGATCGCGTGGGTTTGTTGCGGGACCCACAAAACGTTTTTTTATCGCCTCTCTCAGCTGCGGCGCGTGGGGCGTCGTGCTACCCCCAGGCGCTGGAACGCTCACTCGGTTTCTCTCTTCAATTCTCTCCCCGTCCACATATGCTGCTACCTCATGAGATTTATTTATTTAAAATTGATACATATAAATTTTTTTCATCATCATCTCTACTACTTAAAAAGAAAAAGAAATTTTTTTTCATCATCATCTCTACTACTTAAAAAAAAAAGAAGTTCTCGTCGTCCGTAAAAAACGAAAAAAAAAGTTCCAACTCAAAAGCGAGAAAAAAACTTCTGTCGTCGGTTAAAAAAGAAAAAAACATCTCGTCTGTCAAAGAGAAGTCCAACTCCCGTAAAAAAAGAAAAAAAAAGTCTCATCTGTAAAAAAAATCCGACTCAAAATCTATATCTATACCTATATAATAAAAAATAAGCAAAGATTCCATGTATTTGATTTCGTACATCATCCGTATCCGATCCGTTGCCGCGCGCCTCCAGCCGCCACCACGCCGCTCGGCCCGAACCCTAACGCCGCTGCCACATCGATCTACCTCTCCATGTGTTTTCTTCTTTAATTAATTCAAAAAAGTCCAACTCAAAAGCAAGAAAAAACGCCGTTTATAAAAAAACCCGTTCGAAAAAACTGACTCAACAGGAGAGAAAAACGACCATTTGACTCAACACGAGACAAAAACCGTTGTTTATAAAAAACTGGTTTGAAAAAATGTTCGACTCAACGCGAGATAACAAACCGCTCCGAAATAAACTGTCAGAATAAAACAGATCAAAAAAACCGTCTGAATCCACACGAGAAAAAACCGGATCTAAAAAAGCGTCCGACTCCACGCAAGAAAAAACCGCCGCTTATAAAAAAACCCACTCCGAAAAAATTGTCCGACCCAACACGAGAAAAAACCCACGTTTATAAAAAAAATCCGGTTCGCCACCGTGCAATGCGAAAAAAATGTCCGATTTCAGAAAAAAACATCTGATTCCATGAAAAGATTTGTATAGTTTGTATCATCTATCGTCTACCATATCAGTTTGGTTTTTCCAAAGCGTCCGTCGAATGTTCTAACGTGCGGATCTAAAACAAGTCTTGCTTGGGCCATTTTTTTCTTGGAACGAGATTAAATTGATCGAGGCTTGGGTCGGATAGGATCCATCGATTTTTTCCATCTCCTACACGACTTGTGTTTGATGATTTATTCTCCTGCATTGGAGGCCATGCACGTATCTGTATGTAATTATCAAACTACTTTGTTAAGTATAGCTAATATTATTTCTTGATAGCGTATCATATAAAAATAATAACAATATATATATATATATATATATATATATATATATATATATATATATATATATATATAATTGTTATTAAGAGAAGAGTGCACGGTGGCTCCATTTTGTCTAGATTTGACCATGCGAGACAGTGTAGGATTTGATTGATCCTATTATTATTAGTTTAGATTATATGTGTACAACCACATAAATAATCCAATTTTTTTTGGGTAAAGGAGGCATTGGTAAGGTTGCCATTGTCGAGGTTGGGCCATTACATTGAAGATGTTTCAATTTTCTTTATGATATGTCTTAGCTAAAATGATCAATACAAACATTATCATTGACATGATTATGCATGACAAGCGTATATTGTCATTGAAATTTTTTCACCCGTTACAACGCACGGACATTTTGCTAGTAAAATAAAAAATATAGAACCGATATCTTTGAACAATTATATGTGTCAGTTTTAAAAAAAACCTGCACGAATACTAAAGGTATTGGTTTTTCAATACTATCGAGTCAGAGGTGGCCAAACGGGCCGGGCCAAACGGGCGGCCCGGGGCACGGCCGAACCTGTAGCAGGCACGGCCCGGCACGGAACGGGCCGTGCCGGCACGGCACGAGTAGCCGTGCCGTGCTTGGGCTGCTGGCCGAGCCCGCGGGCCGGCACGGCACGGCACGGCTACTGTAGCGGCACGGCACGGCACGGCCCGCGGCACGGCACGGCCCGTTTCGCCGGCGGCCCGTTACTCCGTCCGCGGCTCCGCGCGCGCGCGCATGCGCAGGCCGCCAGGCCGACAGCCCGACAGGCCGAAAGCGGGCCAGCGGCGCACGCGCAGGCCGACGACAGGCCGAAAGCAGGGACAGGGCGGGCGGCGGTCGAATGGGAAGGCGCCACGTGGCACTAACGGCTATTTGACCGTTCAAATTTGAAAATAACCGTTGGGAGGCTAAAAAATTCATAAAAATTTCGAAAAAATTCCAAAAAATCTCAAATTTCGCCCTATAAATAGGGCATGAACCCCAGCCATTTCTCCTCATCCCACACTCCTCATCTTGTGCTCTCAAGTGTTTTAAGTGCTCTCTTTGTTCTCAAGTGTGCATTTTTTTGATTTTGACAAAATTTGCTCAAATTTTGTCAAAAATCAAAATTAGTTTCGTAGTTCAACAGTTTGATCGCAGAGGTTTGAAGAGCTCGCGGTTGGAAAGATGTAAGTAATATTCAAATTTGTGTATTATTTGTATTGTGTTTGTGAATTCAATAAATATTCGAAAATTTGTTTATGTCGGTTTAAATTTTCAGAATGGATCCGAACTTTCCATACCAGTCGCCGTCGTTCACCTTGGGTGATTTCGACCCCAACTACATGTCGGGGTTTGACGATGCCTCCGGATCGGCTCCAACTCCACCATCTGTGGAGGAGGTACCGGTTCATACGGCTGTCGTGGAGGAGGTACCGGTTCAGGCGGCGACAGCTTCGGAAGGATTTTCCGGAACCGCGAGCGGAAGTGTTTCGACACACACCGGCTCGAAGAGATCGAGAACCTCCGGTGTGTGGCAAAACTTCGACGAGATAAAGGAAACATGCCCCGACGGAAGGGAGGTATCGAAAGCCCGTTGTAGAATATGTAGGCAAATTTTATCTGCTCGTTCTTCTGGTGGTACAGGTCACCTCAAGCGCCATGCGGAGTCGTGTGCCAAGAAGCAAGGAATACAACTCCGGCAGCAGCAACTTATGGTAAACCCAGACGGTACGGTACGCAGTTGGGAGTACGATCCCATGGTTGCTCAGGAATCTCTTGTCCGGTTAATCGCCAGGCAAGATTTACCCCTGAACTTTGGGGAGTCCCCTGCTTTTGAACATTACATTCAGCAATCTCATAACCCTAGGTTTAAAGCTGTGAGTAGGCAAACATCAACTAGAGATTTAGAGAATGTTTATCACAAGGAAGCAACTGCACTTAAGGAACTGTTTAGTACATGTACTTTCTCTGTTAGTGTTACTTCAGATATATGGAGTAGTAGAGCTAGAGAGGATTATCTTAGCGTAGTTGTTCATTTTGTTGATGATGATTGGCAGTTACAAAAGAGAGTTTTAGGGCTTAGGTTAATAGATGTCTCACATACAGGAGAAAACATAACTGAAAGAATTAGGGAAGTAATTAATGAATTTAATCTTGCTGATAAAATATTTGCTGTCACCCTAGATAATGCATCTGCTAATTCTAGGGCTATTGAAATATTGCAACCTTTATTTTGTGTGTATGCTCAATCTTTTCTACTCCATCAGCGTTGTGCATGTCATATAATTAATTTGATTGTTAAGACTGGCATGAAGAGGGTAGGTGACCACATCGATGCTGTTCGTCAAGCAATCGCGTGGTTAACTGCTTCTAACCCGCGGATTGCTGCATGGAAGAGGTTTTGCAATGCGGCCGGTGTGAAAGCTCGTAAGTTTGCCACCGATGCAGAGCATCGGTGGAATGCAACGTATTTAATGTTAAAAGTTGTTTTACCTTATAGTAGTTTACTTTCTGATTTTGTTCAGTCACGTGGTGGCCCAAGAAACAGTGACGGGTCTTCAATACTGAACGAGCATGTTTGGGCAATTGTCCAAAAATTTCACCAATTTCTAGAAACTTTTTATGATTGTACTCTAACTTTGTCACAAGTTTATTATCCAACTGCTAATATAATTTTGCACAACCTTCTTGAAATTGCTACTTTATTTAAAGAATACGAAAATGATGACGTTCTAACTGAACCTGTCTTTCACATGAAACAAAAATATTTGAAATATTGGAAAAATATACCTATGTTGTATGCTTTTGCTTTTGTTTTAGATCCTAAGTGTAAATTAAGGAGATTGTCTGCTATTTTATCACTTGTTGGAGATACTATAGGTGTAGATTATAGTTCTTTTTATACTGAGGTTAGACGTAAATTATATGAGGTTTTTGGAAGATATGAAGTAAAGTTTCAGGAAGTTCGCCAGCAGAGACCCCCTCCTATCCCCACTACAGGTAAGAAGAAGATACAGTGGGGTAGGATTTGGGGTGGATCGTCTTCAAGCCAAGGTGGTGGCAGTTCGTCGGCTACAAGTGGAGACGCCTCTTCGCATGTTGTGGCCGAAGAGTTGTCCGGTTATTTGGACAGCGACGCCATCCACCACGAAGCACAAGATTTCAACGTCCTCGGGTGGTGGAATGACCACAAGATAACATATCCTGTGCTTTCAAAACTAGCACGGGATGTGTTGACGGTGCCCGTGTCGACGGTGTCCTCCGAATCGGCCTTCAGTCTATGCGGCCGAATCATCGAAGACCGGAGGACGACTCTGCGCAGCGACCACGTCGAAATGCTACTAAGCGTTAAAGACTGGAAGCTTGCTCGACAACATGCCCAATACACTGCGGACAACCAAGAATTGGCCGCCCAGTTCGAGCAACTCTACCTGGATCCAGACCAACCCCAGTAGAATTTTGTTAGAAGTAGTTCTGACCTTTGAGTGTACTCTTTTCTTTGTCATGGTTTTCTCATTTTCCCCTATGAGTTTTTACATGACAAAGTTTTTAACGAGGCAGCATGTATCATTGTATCCTGTAATGATATAAACATCAATAAAGGTCATTACTATTTTTAACAAATTCTTTTGCAATATTTTCGCAAGTGTGGATTTATCTTTAAATTATTTCAAAATAATGAATCACAATCTATATTTTTAAATTTTTCAACACAACAAAAAAAATACCATTTTTTTTTAACATTAGCAAATCATTACTTTTTTTAAAAACTTTTATTTCCATTTTTTAAATACCATTTTTTCATTTTTTAACATTAGTAAATCATTACTTTTTTTTAAACATTTTATTTCCATTTTTAATTTTTTTTCCTTATACATTTCCTTTGCTTTTTTTTTAAAAAAAACACTGTGCACTGGCGGCCTGGCGGCTGGCGGGCTGGCGGCCTGGCGGCCAGTGCAGCTCAGCTGCCGGCCTGCCTTCACGGGCCGCCGTGCCCCGAACGGCCCGTGGGCCACAGGCGTGCCGTGCCGGCACGGGCACGGCCCGGCCATCCACGGGCCGTGCTTGGGCCGGCGGCTCGGCACGTGGGCCGGCACGGCACGGCCCGTTTCATCAGCCGTGCTTAACGGGCCGTGCCGAAACGGGCCGTGCCGGACCCGTGCCCGTGCCGGGCCGGGCCGTGCCGCCCGTTTGGACACCTATATATCGAGTAGATTTGTAGAGTCCACTCCTGTCCTTGTCCTCTCTTTCTCCGTCCTCACCCCCTCCCATTGGTCCCTGTCTCCCTTCCCCTTCTCCTCACCTGGTCAAACCACCTCCCGGCCCCTCCTCTCCTGCCACCACCATGCCTCCCTCACCGCCTTTCCATCCCTACCACCTCCTCGTTGCCATCCTCCTCGCCGTCGCCACCGTGGCTGTGGTGTTAGCGGCGGTGCAGTTGGTGACACCCTGGGATGTCTCAAGGAGGTGGAGGCCAAGCGATCTCGGCGTGGAGCTTCAGCAACACCTCGCGCGGGAGCCCTGTGTCGTGCTGGAACCTGCAGGAGTCGCCCTCTCCCTCTCCGGGTTCGCTCTCTAGGGCGGGATCCCCTCCGCGTCGCCGAGGTTTTTGGAGTGGCCCTGAGGAGCAGGGGCAGTGCGAGGAGGCGGGGCAGGGATGGGAGCGCGCGTGGCAGGGGCGAGGAGGAAGACCGCACGTCTTTGCGAAGCAAATCGATGGACTGCGGTGGCAGAATGTTGGGCGCTGTCGTGTGCATGCTGCTGGTCTTCGCCGTCTTCCCCTCCCCCTCTGGTGCCGCCGCTCCGATGCCACCGTCCACTGCCTCCCACCCCAGCCGCTCCAGGTACTTCTTCAACAATCCCGACCCGATCTCTCCGCTTCCTTCCTTCACTGTTGTTGTGATTCTCTCCATCTTTCAAGGACGAACGTGTGCTGCGCGGCGGTTTCGGTCCGATGGCGAGCCGCTCCATGCATTGGATGTATCGAGTCGGGTCTTTTTTGCCCTTTGAACCTCAAAGATGCCGATTGTAGGGGTAAAAATTGACATCTATAATCTTCCTTCACAGGTACCAGTTTCAATATTTGTGTTTTCAAGTTGGTACTGGTTGAGAATCCGTCACTTATGATTAATTTTCAATCGATATCTATAAAAATTTATGTAGTAGTGATAGAATTAAGATGACGTGTAATTTTTTGAAGCCTACTGAATTATCCTATTTTACATGCTCTAACGCAGCTCTCATATGGTAACTGCTCGTTCTGTTTCTGTGACAAACGTAACTGACGACAATGCTATGTATGGCGATTGCCTCGTCATGATCGTCGGTGGTCAGAGTGAGCAGTAGCACGATTGACCGCAGAGAGAGATACGTGTCGTGGCCTAGCTACGTATACGCCTCTGTTGATGCACAGAGAGATGCAGAACGGACAAGCAGTACTTTTTTTTTTGAAACGGCAAGGGCTGAGACCAGGCCCTTGAAAGATCTGGATAGATAGATGTTGCAGCAGTGGTACAATAAGAGTTCTACAACAGGGTCCTTAGAGAAATATAAAATTACAAATAAACCTTCAAAAAGTGCACAAAGAAACCTAGAAAGGTAAGAAAAAAACAATCGGGTCCTTGCACCACCATCGGCTGTGCTGATTTGGGTGACGGAATCTACTAATATAAGGTGGTGTTTGAAAGTTCTAAAGATAAAGATAAAAATAAAGATAAAGTGTTTCACGTAAAACGAGGTGACATTAGCGTGCGATTAATTAAGTTTTAATTATTGCAAACTTAAAAAATGGATTTATCTGATATTTTAGCACAACTTTCATATAGAAAATTTTGACACAAAATGTACCGTTTAACAGTTTAAAAAGCGTGCCACGAATATATGAAACTTTATCTGCTCTCTATAGCAGATTCGAACAGGGCAAAGCTAGCTCTTTTTGTCAGCTTTTGATTGGTTCACATGGCACTCTTCTTTTAGAAGAAAAATCATGAATTCATAATAGAGAAAAAATACCTAACAATCATTGGTCAATAAAAAGATATAGAGAAAAACATCACATATAAATTCTAGAGGCTTCTAAAACTATCTTTTCCTTCTTAATCACATGAACTTTCATTCATTTACCTTCTTCAAATATACTATGCCTACTCAGTAGTACTCATATAACTCAAAAAAATATATGTAGTAAACCCAAAATTATTAAGCACAAGAAAAAAATTCAAAACAAAGTCGTGCATATGCAAAGAAAAAAAAGACAGCCTCGCTTTCCTATACCACGCAATAGGATTGGTATTACCTCCTCGGCCAAAAAAAGAGAGGAAAACTTAATTGTGTTTTTTTATGTCACATAGGCTACGTTGCACAAAAGAAATTCTGAATATACTAAATGATTGATATTTGAAATATTCATATCCACAAGCAAATATGTTCGAACCAATTAATTTCGATGAATCTTGAATTTTACTTTACTTGATTGGATTTCCTCAAAATTGATGTTTAATATTACATGACATATTAAATTCTATAATTTTGCTTGACATGGCATACAAGTTTTATATTTTTTATGACAAAGATGTTTTTCACTACGATACTGAAAGTGCATCTAGACTCCTAATTATTTTGGTGATTAATAACAATGCGATTAGAGAGGGTAACAACCTATTTGAGTATGTGTGAACGAATGTTAATTCTCGGTGAAGTGATGTTCAAGGCAAAACCCGTTCGAGTTGAAAAAACGATGTGATGCGGCATATGTGCAAACGGTAAAATGTATATTTTTTCATTTGTTTGAGTCAATAGGAAAGCCACTTATAAAGGGAGAGGTGTCTTGATCTCTAGGAATGAGAAAAGTGCTCTAAGATCTTTGTTGAAGTGGTTCTCTTCCTTAATATTGCTTCTGGTATTTTTCGAAGTTTTCTAAAATCAACTTCAAAATTTTTCGAAGTGCATTTGCCTTCGAAAAAGGTACTGGTGTTTTTCGGATATTTTCGAAGGCAACTTCGAAAATTTTTGAAGCGCTATGGGCTTGCAAAATTCGGTACAGGTCGTTTTCGAAAATTTCCGAACAGGTATTCGATACTGGTGTTTTTTGGAATTTTCCGAAGCAACACATTGAAGAGTTTTTCGTACTAGAGTTTTTTAAATATTTCCAAAGCAACAAGTTGAAGAGTTTTTGGTACTAGAGTTTTTCGGAATTCCACTCCTATGACAATGAGAGTGCCATCAAAATAGCCAACAACCCCGTCCAACACTCCCTAACCAAATATATTGATATTCGCCATTACTTTTGAAAGATATTTCCACAAGAGACGACATAGACATCCAACATGTGAGAACCGACAAACAATTAACGAATATCTTTACCAAGCTACTAGATGAAAGTAGGTTTTGTGAGTTCAAAAGTGAGCTAAATATCTTGGATTCTCAGAATGTGGCTTGATTTATTGCATGCATTTTTGTTTGCTAGAATAGGTTGTATATCACTTTGTGACAAAATGGTCATTCAATTAATGGATGAACGCTAGTCACTATTTTGTGGATAAATTGAATCTATGCGTTTGGGGATTTCATTCTTCAATGAATTTATGTCCTAGCATAACTTGAGATAGATTCACACATGCCCTCCTTTGAGGGTAAATTATCTCGTCTCATTATAATTTACTCTCAATCTACGGATCAACCCATTTGACTTGTGATTATCGTTTTATGTGATTGATTAATGGCTAGTCACAAGTTCAAATGGAGCTCAATTGTTCGACCAACTTTCCTTCAAAAATTCACTCAAAATTTCCTTGTAAAAGTTTGTCCAAAATCTTTGTTCAAATCTCATCCTTGGTTCCTTGCAAAACCTGACATTTAGCACTATTCGGAAACTTCCGAAATTTTTCAGAAACTTTCGAAATTTCTCAAAAAATTCCGAATAGTTCAAAATACTAGGTTCCTTGCAATCTGCCTTTCCTGACAATTTTCACTCTTCAAATTTTTCCAAAAAGGCTATTTTCCCAAGTCCAACTTCCTTCGGCCGGTTGTCATTTTGAACTCTTCGAAAATCTCCGAACCCCTTCGAAAATTTCCGAAAATCCCGAGGCCTTTTTAAAGCCCACCCCATCAGTGGACTCTCTCTCTCTTTCTCTTTTCTTCCTCTTCTCCACGAGTTTCTCCTCCCCAAAATCCTCCATTGTGGCACGACGGATCCTTGGTGCTCTCCTCCAACTTCAATCGCGTGGGAGCACTCTTGGCTTCAAAGGGGATCTTTTCCTCAACTTTTCTCTGTCGAAGTTCGTCGTTCTTGAGGTATTGCCTTTCAAATCCAATCCGTGACTCCTCTTGTTAAATCTCTTGATTCCCTTCAGTGGAGATGTTCTTCTAGTGCCCTAGGTTGAGTAGCTTCAATTCCATAGGTTTCTAATGGTGGAATCGATCTAGGGTTTAGGGCACGGTTTGGCCCTTTTGGAATTTTTTAAAGTCACTTTCGAAAATTTCCGAAAGGCTCAAACCGAGCCACACCACCCTTCTCTCACATGATTTTGGTCGCCATTCCTACTCTTCCTTTTTGTTGTCGTCCTCTCTTACTCTTGTGCTTCCTTTTCTTGTTCAAGGGATGCCTTCTCGGAACAAGAGAGCCGCCAACAGGAATCATTCCAAGCGTCCAAGGGAAACCTCTCCTTCCGAGGCTTCGGATCGGGAGTGGTCCGGTGATGAAGGAGAGCGTCCTCAAGTTGCCAATATGGCAAGAGGGAGCACTCTCCCTCCTTGTCGTGTGACGAGGTCTCCTACTTTGTCTCCACCTCGTCGATCCTTCATTGAGGGTTCCTCTCGGCCTTCTCGCCACTCCACTGGTGAGGGCTCCTCCCGAGTATGTAGCCTCCTCAGCATGATGCCTCATGTGTCATCGGTCCTCTCGAGGTGCACACCCTCACGAGGGATACTCGCCATGCCAGGATGGTCTTCAATTGGGCAGTCAAGACTGATGATGTGATCTCTCATCGTGATGCGAATCCTATGGCTGAACAACAATTCTCCTTAGACTATCTGTTATGGAACTTCTTTCAGTAGGATTTCTATGAAACCGTCCTCATGCCCTGATCCCAGCACACCATTCCAATGCAATTTGTTGACTGGGGTTACTTTGCCTCTCTCAAGGATGCGGTCCTCGATGAGATTGCGGGTGTTTGTGACTATATGGACGTCAAGCCCTTCATGTCTTTGGAATATTGTTGGTGTGAGGAGTTCATTGCACAGTTCTATGCTACAGTCTACTTCACGCCGGACAACGCTAGGATGATGCATTGGATGACTGAGGGTCAGTGGTACTCTATCTCTTATGAGGACCTTGGTGCCTTTTGGGGTTTTGACATGGGGCAACAACAGTACTGGCATCATCTTCATGACAACCCTGTCGTCAGTGACAGTGCTCTTCTGTGTCTCTATGCTCCTGATGCTAGAGGCGTGCTTGGGAAGACCAAAAATCTAAAGCCCTTCCATGCTCTTCTTAATCGCATCTTAAGGAAGATGTTTGTTCCTAAGGTAGGGGATGCAAGCAACCTCAACTCCTACTCCCGCAATGTCCTGCTGCGGTTTGATCCTCCTGCTCATCTGTTCTCCACTTTCAACTTTGTGTGGCAGGAGATCCATACTTCCTCCTTCAATCATCGCAAGGGGCTTGGGTATGGTCCACATCTTATGAAGATGATTGATCGTGTCACAAGGCTCTTCTTTCACAAGGAGATGGAGCACACCAAGATCGTTCTTAGCATGGCCATAGTGGCACCCTCTGCTCATGGTTCTTCTTCTGGAGCCGACACCTTCACCGGGGCGCAGCCAACTAACATCCCTTCCTCACATACTCAGCGGGCTACCCCAGTCGCTCGCCAAGAGCCTTCTCCCTTGTTCTGCATCTTGCGGAGTCTCTTTGGCCTTTGTTCTTCACAGGACAAAAAGAACCGTAAGGCTCGGAACAAGCTAAAGAAGACGGCTCGGCGTGTGAAGGCTATGCAAGCTAAGATGGATATGCCTTCATCACCTCCTGGCTATGAGGAAGAAGCGAATAAGAAAGTGGAGATTGAAAGCCCTTTTGCCGGTCTTCCTCCAGACTATGACTTTGGCTATGGCTTTCCTCCTCCTCCACCACCGAAAAATCCACCTCAAGCTCCTTTCGCTTGATCGGCGCCTCCACCTTCTCTCCTTTTTGGTGTCTTGATGCCAAAGAGAGAGAATTATCTATCTATCTTCTAGTTGGTCGAACTATTTGAGTTTGGATGTATGAGACTTTGTGTGTTTTTATATGTGCTTGAACCTTGTCATTTAGCCTTATGCATGATTTAGACTTTGATGGATGAATGCTTGAGACAAAGTGGTGTAATGTTATTTATCTCTTTTAGTCAATTTGTGTGGATGGTGGATGGATACACATTATTCATTCAATTCATCTTATATGAGTTTCATGGTGGGTGCAATGTTTTAGGGGGAGCTCTCTACTTGCCTCTATTGCATACTTTTAGGGAGAGTTATCCTACAAAAACTTTGAACCTAAATCTCTTTTTTATACAAACTCTATTGTGTTTTAATCGTATTGTCATCAATCACCAAAAAAGGGAGATTAAAAGTGCATCTAGGCCCATAATTATTTTGGTGATTAATAACAATGCGATTAGAGAGGACTAACAACCTATTTGAGTATATGTGAAGGAATGTTAGTTCTCGGTGAAGTGATGTTCAAGGCTAAACCTGTTCGAGTTGAAAAAAAAAGATGTGATGCGGCATATGTGTCAATGGTAAAATGTTTTTTTTTCATTTGTTTGAGTCAATAAGAAAGCCGCACTATAAAGAGGATGGTGCCTTTATCTCTAGGAATGAGAAAAGTGCTCTAAGATCTTTGTTGAAGTGGTTCTCTTTCTTTAAATTGCTTCTGGTATTTTTCGGAATTTTCTAAAATCAATGGAGACTAGAATCCCCTCAAAGATTCAAACTTCGGGGAACAACTCATCTTGCAAGAACCTCGATGATATCACTTTCTCTCTCCCTTCCTTTAGCTTTACATGCTTGTGCCGCGATAGGTCTAGCTGTTGTTTGAGCTTGATTTTGTAGCTTGTGCTTGCTAGATCTAGTTTCTTTGTCATGCTTGTTACAGCTCTGCCATTTTCAGAAATATCCAAAACCCTTTGGATATATCCGAAAATTCTAGCTTTCGCATTTTACTTATGTTTTCAAATTAGCCTATTCATTCCCCTCTAGGCCTAAGTGACTCTTTTATATACATAATAAATAAATCATTTATACACACATCTGTAAATGTTTTTCAATGTCATATGTTCCCATTTGTTAAAAATAAAATAGCAGTTCCCAATTTTCTTTAAAAATAGTTTATGAAAATTCCAAACAAGAAATGAAGTATATGCAGGTTTCAAATTAGTGAGCGCACCAACTAGCCGATTTATTTTACAAAACAAAAAAACATCATCACCTATTTTATCATGTTGTATTTTTATGTGATAGGACCATCTTAGATTCTTGATTCGATTATGGTTTTACACGTAAAAAGCATATTAGAATTCTAGGTGTCTAAGTTAAAACAGTTTTCACTATAATATACATGCTACACTAAAAATTAAAATATTATTAAAGGGATCTATAAAAATAAAATGTATATTTTTGAAGGTTTTAAATGTGTGACTTTTACAACACATATTACTTATACACACTAATTAACAAGCGTGCCAAAGGCACGCTTATTTTCTAGTAGCACCTTGAGCTCGTCAATCTTGCACAGCTCAATTTAGAGAACCTTCAATCGGTGGAGGTTTGCTTTTGATTTTGCCGAAGATTTGAAGAACGACCGGCTCAACCTTATAGATGATGTCGCCGGAAGTAGAAGAAACGGTCGGCGCTGATCTCCTAGACCTTGCATTAGAAATTTGAGGATGGAATGATGAAACTCAACGCCTACATAATCTTGTTCCATTTTTTTTTGTCATGGGCTCACCAACAAAAGCTGGCTTACTCGACACGAAGGCCACTATGGGCAGTTTATTCCAAAGGCACAGAGCATACTTTGATCACCGACACCAGAGTAAATCGAAGCCATCACCACCAAGGACAGGATGGACGCCGGTGCTTAAACCAAAGTAGCTTTATTAAAACACGTCATAACGACGACTACGAGACTAACTTAACTATACTAATACTTAGTAGGGGGTGGAGCTAGACCCCCTTCCCTCGTCGGCTGGCCCCTGAAAGGGGCCAGACAGTGGAGAAGTTTTTACTCTCAGTTGTTGGAGCTTTCGCGAGCCGAACGAGCAGTACTCGGTATAGTTTTTGCACTAGTTCATCAATGTACGTCCGGTGACTGGTCCACTTTCTTCGGATTACTTCGCCGAAATTGAACGACCGGTGCGCAATATATTTTCTACAGTTGTGTGCTGCTTCTGCGCACAAAGCGATAAGGCTTGTGATCAACACATCGATCGATCACGACTTCACGGCCGTCTCGCGTGGATTTTTTTGGCTGAGGCCGCGAGCAGGCACTACTACATAAACGGTCTTTCTGGACGAGGCCCCCAATAATTTCCAGGCGGACTGTAAGTGGCCGCGCCTGAAAAAATCGGTCCCGAGAGGGCCGGTTGTTGGCCCGCACGGGATAATGCGTTATCCCGTGCGGTCGGCTTAAGCGACCGCACGGGATATTATCGCGTGTGGTCCACATAACGGACCGCACGGGATAACGCATTATCCCGTGCGGGCCGCTAATATCCCGTGCGGTCCGATTAAGCGGCCCGCACGGGATAATGCGTTATCCTGTGCGGTCCGTTAGGTGGACCGCACGCGATGATGCACCATAAAGCAGCTTCCAGCCCTGACAGTGCCACTTTGAACCTGGTGTTTCTCTCTCCAAAAAAAAGGCAATTATAGAGAGGAAGGTTTTCAACTTGAATTTTCCAATTGGAATCAATACAAAAGGTACCATGCTTGTACTTCTCTTCCATTTGCTTCCATTTTTAAAAATTTTTATTGGTTTAATGTGAAGATATTTGAAGTTTTTTTTAACTTGGTTTCTCTCTCCAAAAATAGACATTTTCTTTTGGTGGGAGGTTTTAGAGTTGAAATCTTCGATTGAAATCAATATAAAAGGTAATGTGCTTGATCGTCTCCTTCATTTGCTTCCGTTTTTGTAAAATTTCATTGGTTAAATGCGAAGATATGTAAAGTTGTGTGAATTGTTATTTTGTGCTATGTTTGTAATTTGTAGGTCAAATATTTTGTTTTTTTGATTGTACCAATTTTTGGTACCTAATATTGTCTCAGTATTATTATTTGCTGTGAATGAGGTTTTAGTACAAAATTAGGATTTAAGTATAATTTGTTTATTTAGAAAACACCGGCAATATAATATTAATTAATAATGTGAATTTTTTTAGATGGATCGGACATGGATGTATGAGACACGTAGAACTCATCCGGTGTTCATAAGAGAAGCATCAACATTTATTGATAAGGCTAAGGCACACGCTTTGAGGGAGAATAGGAAGGATATTTTTTGTCCTTGCGTGGATTGTAAGAATCAGAAGATGTGAAAAGATCCGAATGTAATTCTGGGACACATAATTCAGCGTGGATTTGTGGAGAAATACACAGTTTGGACTTATCACGGGGAAGTCGCCCCTCCTGTAGAGATTCCTGATATTTGGTTCGATCAGGCAGAGGATTTTATAATTGAGGACATGTCCCGTCAAATGACTGGTGATTTTGGCGGCTCTGGTTTTGACGCCGCAGAGGTTGATATTGAACTTGATCTTGAGGATATGTTGCGGCACGCTGAACCAGAGGTCCTAACAGGGAAAGCAAGAGATTTAAACAATTGGGAGGCGTTGCAGAAATCAGCGAAAGATCTTTTGTACGATCAATCAAAGGGATGTGACATGGAGTATATAGTGTTGCGGTCGGTGCTAGAACTTCTTAGATTGAAGGCCAGGCACGGATGGTCTGATACTAGTTTCAACGACTTGATGGGTCTCCTGAGAGCTATGCTTCCTAAGCCTAACTTGTTGCCAGCTAACACCTACGAAGCCAAGAAACTGATATGTCCATTATCACTTGGTGTGGAAAAAATCCATGCATGTATTAATCACTGTGTACTTTATCGCAATGAATACGCTGACCTAGACAAGTGTCCAACTTGTGGGGCGAGTAGGTACAAAAAGGATAACAGTGCCACCGATAGTGATGTTGCCGAACCAAATGCATTGGTCGAGCCAGGAAAGAAGATTCCGGCCATGGTGATGTGGTACTTGCCAGTGAAAGATCGCATGAAGCGATTGTTCTCGAACCCCGCCGACGCCGAGTTGATGAGATGACATCAAGAGGGTCGGAAAACAGATGGTATGATTCGACACCCCGCCGATGCTCGACAATGGAGAAACTTTGATTCGAAGTACCCAGAATTTGCAAATGATCCAAGAAATGTAAGGTTTGCGTTGAGCACGGATGGAATGAATCCGTTTGGTAACCTAAGCAGCTCGTACAGCACTTGGCCTGTTCTGCTCACCATGTATAACCTTCCGACATGGTTATGTCAGAAGCGAAAGTATATTTTGTTGACTATCCTTATACAAGGGCCAAAACAGCCTGGCATCGATCTAGATGTGTTTCTTGAACCTTTGATGGAGGATATACAAGAAATGTGGGAAGAGGGTCTACGATTGTTTGATGCGTACCGACAGGAGTATTTTACTCTGCGTGCTATCATATTCGTTACTATAAACGATCTACCAGCAAATTTTTCCCTCTCAGGACAGATTAAAGGAAAGACCGGATGTCTTATATGTCTGGACAACACATCGTACATATACCTGACCTCGTCAAAAAAGTTAGTTTACATGCGTCATCGTCGTTTCTTACCACAGAAGCATGGTATCGTGCGATGGCTACCTTTTTTGACAAAACTGTTGAGGAAGGTACTGCCCCCGAAGCAAAGGATGGTTCCACGGTGTTCAAGCTGACAAAGAACATAAAGGTCGTGTTCGGCAAGGAAAAGACAGCTTTAGGCAAGAGGAAGAAAGAAGTGGTAGAAAACACACTGCCTTTCAAGAAACATTCAATTTTTTTCAAGTACCTGGCGTACTGGAAAGACTTGGAGATTCACCATGCCATCGATGTCATGCACCTCGAGAAAAACGTGTTTGACAGCACCATCGGGACTTTACTTGACATCCCAAGTAAAACAAAGGATGGGTTGAAGTCACGTAACGACCTGGTCAATTTGGGCATAAGGAAAGATCTCCACCCGATAGAGCTAACGAATGGTAAGATTGAGATTCCACCGGCATGCTACTCAATGTCACTAGAAGAGAAAAAAGATTTCTGTAAATGTCTTCGTGGATTGAAAGTGCCGACTGGATTCTCATCGAATATCTGGAAACTAGTATCAATGAAAGATTTGTCGATTTCTGGATACAACGCTTACGACTGTCATAAGATGCTTACGGTATTCCTCCCTATCGCTATAAGGGCGGTGAAACCAGTGCACACCAAGGTAGTGATAACAAAGCTATGCTATTTTTTTAATCGAGTTTCACAGAAAGTTTTTGATCCAGAAGAATTAGGACCCCTTCAGAAATTCATAGTCGAGACAGCTTGCCAGTTAGAGATGTTTTTTCCTCCATCGTACTGGGACATGATGAAACATCTCATTGTTCACATTGTCCCTCAAATTATTGAACTTGGTCCTCTATACCTACATCAAATGTGGGCGTACGAGCGATACATGACCGTTCTAAAAGGATATGTCCGTAATCGTGCTCATCCGGAGGGCTCGATGATAGAGGGTTACACAACTGAGGAGGCTGTCGAGTGTTGCGTAGATTATGTGAGAGATGTCAACCCCATTGGGATACCGATGCCTCGACATGATGAAAGGTTATCTGGGAAGGGTACTGTGGAAAAAAAATGCTTCTACGACAACGATTACAAAGCGGTATTAGATGCACACAGCAGTGTTCTTCAACAACTCGCCATCGTTGCGCCCTACATTGAGCAACACACTTCCGATATCAGAGCATGCAATCCTGGGTGATTCGACGATTGGGTTTCGAAAGAACAGAAGCGCACTTTTCCCCAGTGGCTGAAGGATCAAAAGCTACCGTGTGGAGAATCAATCGAGGAGAAAACGATAGAAAGACTTGCAGCTGGCCCAACAAGCCTTGTGACCTCATGGCAAGGGTATGACATCGGCGGATATTCTTTTTATACAAACAGCAAAGATAGGAAAAGCTCAGCGCAGAACAGTGGGGTTCGTGTCGAAGCGTTGGACGCAACAGGGCAGAACAAGTCTTACTACGGGATCATACAAGAAATATGGGAACTTGACAACGGTTTAAACATTCAGATCCCTGTTCTCAGATGCCAATGGGTGAAAGACAGCATGGTAGATAAATTTGGATTTACGTGTGCTGAACGGAGTAAAATTGGACATAAGGATAATCCATGGGTCCTTGCCGAGCGTGTTGCACAGGTTTTTTATGTGAAGGATCCTTCCGATGAAAAGATGGACATTATTGTATCGGGCAACCAACACATCATTGGTATTGACAACATTCAAGACGCACGCGATTATAATCAATACGACGCCATTGAGTTATTCACAGATCTTCCTACGCGGATGAAACGCATTGAGAGTGTCCTCGACGAATCAAAGTTTGCATCCGTGCGGAAGGATGTTAACTCAAAAATTGTGAAACGCTAGTTTGTTTTTTGTGTATATTATATGTTTTTGCGAGTGAATGTATACATATCAAACTTATGGTGTTACCAGTGAATGTGTGGTTTTATATCGAAGTTATGATATTTGTGTGGATGATTAATATATTATACATATTATTTATATTATAGGTATATATGAATAATATATGTATATAATATATACATATTATACATATATTTATAATATATGTATATAATATACATATAATATACATATATTATACATATATTTATACTATACATATAATATATGTACAATTTTTCAAATAAATTATACATAAATTATACATATATTCAAAAATATGTTTTTTATTATTTTATGTGCATTCATATTATTTTTAGTTTCATAGTGTTAATATAAGGGCGGCGATTATCCCGTGCGGGCGGCTTAAGAGCCCGCACGCAAAATCCTCTTTCCGTGCGGGCGGCTTAAAAGGACCGCACGGAAATATAGTATTTCCGTGCGGGCGGATTACACGGCCCGCACGGAAAGACTATATTTCCGTGCGGGCGCTTAAGCCGCCCGCACGCGATGGTCTCCGCCTATAAATGGTACGCGCGGGTGCCGAAAATTTCTAAGTCCAGGCAAAACCCTACACCCGTGCCGCCAGGCTGCCCAAATCTCGCGCCTTCCGCCGACCGCCGAGCGCCGCCGCTTCCCGACGCCGCCGGCCTCACCGACGCCTCCTCCCACCGTCCCGCGCGCCGCCCTTGACCCCGACGCCTCCTCCCACCGCCCCGCGCGCTGCCCTCGACCCGGCCGCCGCCATCCTCACCGACCGACCCCGACCGCCGAGCGCCGACCGCCGCCGCGCTCCCCGACGCCGCGCCGACGCACGTAGGCTCTTCTTCTCTAGGTCATCTTTCTTTCTCCTTCTCAATTTAGATATTGTTTCTCTGTGGTGCTGCCTCCTGCAGATACATGCATGTATGGACCGATCGATGCCGACGACTCTCCAATTTTTACAGCTCCTGCTAAGTCAAGTTGATCGTATATGTGAACGAAAATCTGAAACTTGCATGTGACGTAGTAGAACATATGTTACAGTCTTCATGATTTTGTTGGAAAACAGGTTAAACAGTGTAGCTTGCAAGCTTGTATTCTTCAAAGAAAGTAGAAGGTCCGCCAGGCACAGCTGTAGGTCAATTTGGACACCAACCTTCTTGGCCAATAACATCAGATGGCATGAATTTTTTTTTGGGTGTATATAGAGAATACAATGTTCTGCCTGAAATGTTAGTTAGGGGATGTGTATAGAGAATACAAAGGATGTATGTCGAAATGAGAATCTTAAATTTGCGTGCTTACTCCCATATTTTATATCCTGGAGTAGTTTTTGCCATTCTGCTAGTTTGGTGATAGTGTTAATATGAAAAGTTCTTGAAGAGTTGCCTTCATGAATTCTATGTTGTCTTCCTATGTATAAAGTGCGGTTACCATTCCTTTTTTCCTTTTCTAAAAACAGAAGGAAAAGGAAACTTGTTAGCTTTAAAGGAAAACATAAAAGTTGCGATGATCATGAATTCAGCACTTCCATTAGTTGATGTGAATTTTTTTGATGAATTTTAGATTTTAGGTTTACTGATTAATGGAAATATGTTGAGATTTATTTCTGAAATATGAAAAACTTAATTATGTTGCAAAATTTCTTTTATTGAGAATTAATAATTGTGAACGTATTATATTTCTTCCGCCTGGTATTTTTGTTAAAATAAGATAAAAAAAAATTAATTGTGTTACAACCAACCGTAGATCAAATGTCGACCGAGAAAGCTCCCTCCGATGCACCCAACATCCAACCAACGCAAGAGGTTTCGAGCGAAGGCACATGGCAAGCACCAAGCGATCCGATGTGCCATATCGAAGTTACGCCAGCACCACCGGTTGAAGAAGACCCCGACTACATCCCTATGGAGCAAGCAGTAAGTCGAGCCGTAGGGTTATAAACTAATCCGTCTCCCTCTCGGTCGCGTTTAACTTTTTCTGATGTACGAACAGATGAAAACAAGACGCCAGTCAAAAAGAAAGGCTGCCAAGTCTGCCGTCATAGCCGAAGCCGAGACGGACACGGCAACGTCCGGTCCGGTAGAAACCGACACCGGAGAAACGCCCGGTGAAAAGAGAAAACGTGTTAAGAGAAGTAAGACCCAAACCCCCAAGGAGACATACTATATCACCTCTCTGAACCAGGATGGGAAGCTAGTAGAGCCCAAGGTAGCAATGACAAAATTCAGCACCACCTGCGGTGTAGTGGCCAGAACCCACGGCCCTTTAAATGTAGATTCCTGGGAGCAGGTGGATGACAACATGAAGAACTTCATGTGGAACGAGTTGCAAAAGTGGCTTGTATATCCGCCAGGTTCAGAGGCTCTGGGAAAAGAGTTTGCCCTAAAAACGATGGCGCATCGGTGGAGGCAGTGGAAATCGGACATGAACACTTACTACGTGCAAAAGAACAAGACTCCATTCGCCGACTACGGTGGTATTACGCCCGCCGAATGGGACACCTTTGTGGCAAAGATGACAAGCCCGGAAGCCTTAGCGCGGAGGAAAAAGATGTCCGATCTAGCTAAAAGAAACAAATACCCGCACCGGTTGGGCTCGAGCGGCTACGATGGCCACGTAGAGAAGTGGCGAGCAACTGAAGAAAAGTTTGCCGCCCAAGGCAAGCCCCTGCTTGTAGATGCATTGAAGAAAAAAAGCAAAAACTGGGTTTGGGCACGGAGCACGGGCCAAGTCACCGATGAGGGAGAGATCCGTTTCGAGGATCCGGATATCGAGCGTGTGACCAGTAGTCTGAAGGAGATTGCGGAAAAAGAGAAAACAGGGGAATTCATTGCCAAGAGGGAAAATGATCAACTAACAACTGCATTAGGCAACCCTGAACATTCCGGACGAGTAAGGGATCTATCGTCAAGGACGAGCTGGAAGGAAGGGTTTCCAGAGGAAGCTACGGGTTATAAGAAACGGGACAGGTACAAACAGAAATTGGAAGAGAAGATAGCAAAACAAGTTGAACAACATTTCTACTCTCTTGTTGCTCAAAATCGTCAAGCCTTCCCAAACTTGTTCCAGCAATTCGAAGAACCCACAGTACAGGCGCCAAGCAGTGTCGGGTCAGTAGACACCGCACCTTATCCAGTAGATAACATAACTGCCCCGACGCCGTGCAGCCTGCTCGTGCCGATAGGAAGGGCCGGGAAGAGAAAGGAGGTGGGTACAGGACTTGCGATACCAGGGCGTCAAATCGCTGAAGAATATGCAAGGGTGCAAGTGGCCAAGGTGCATGCAGAGCATACTAGTTTAGAGATAGATATTCCAACACCGGAAGGGATACAATTGCTTGGGGTGCGTTGAATCAGTTTATACTATGGCATCGACGAGATATCCTGCTGGTCGGTCCATCGCCGTCAACCCCACGCCCGCCGGCTCCAAAGATTGCTGCTGCGCCTTCTCCACCAGGGCAAGATTCGCCACCTAATCGACCTGCTTCCCCACCTCCTTCACCTAATCGGCCTGCTTCCCCACCTCCCTCCTCCCCTATACCAGAAGGTCCTGATTCGCCACATCTGTCGGCCCCTGAAGTCCACACAGAACAACCTCCTCCGACACCACAGTCAGCATTGACGCTACCTGAAAGGCCTCTCCTGAGAAGCACAAGTCTTCCAAGTCCGACCAAGCTTGAACCTCGTCAGCTTATCCCAACAATGATTAGGTCAACTTATGATAAGAAAAAAATGGCCGTGTACGAGGAAATGTTAGTGTTTCAGGCTTTCAGAGGGGGAGCGCCGACTGACAAGAAGCAGGATGATACTCCCCAGTTGTCGGATTCCCAAAAATCGGTGAAAATCGAATGGAGGACCTGCAAAACTGGACTTCGGACGAAGTGCCAACAAGGTATGCGTACGGGAAACCGTTCCTGCCGCCGCACGTCATGGAAGGCCTGCCTTGGAAAATGAGGCTGATGCATGACTGGTATTTGAAGGCGACTAAAAAGGGCCTGCAAATGATTACTGTGAAGGTCCCGGATAACGCTTTCATCAGTGGACCAAATGGGATGCTGGTAATCGATTTCAACGACCTTCACGCATTATTCAAGCTGGACAAATTGGATATAAATCTCATTGCTGCGTTTTGCCTGTAAGTCAAGAGTATTTAATGTCATAAATGAATTCATTTGCTAACTAACTTCTGATAAATTATCCGCTGCATTACGTAGGATGCAATTCCACGACGCCGAAAAGGCCAACCATCCAGTTGGATACATCAACCCAACAAGGGTTTGCTGGACGGAACACACGGTGAATATTTGTGCAGATTCCGCTGAGCTCAAAGGTAAAACGACGTCCGAGAAAAAAGAGGTCGTCGAAAAAATGCACAAGAAAAAGATGGTCAGCGTAGCACTGTACTTGGGCAAAGCGATGGTCGCGCATAAAGACAAAACTGTCCTCTTGGTCCCTTATGCACTGCGTTACGTAATATTCTTCCGTACTACTGATATTTTAGTACGATGTCACCTACGATTAACATATCTTCTTTGCAGCGATCACTACATACTTTTTCTGGTATATCCGCGGGACCACTTGGCCGTAGTGCTGGATCCGGCACACTATGGCGAGGAAACATTTAAAGAGTTTCTCATTATATTAAATTTGTAAGTCCTGTTATGCACCATGTACTAAATATTGGCTGTTGTACTCTCGAAGACACATAATTGACTCAAACAATTATTTTGTCTTTATAGAGCACACAGATATTACGTAGACCACGGTGGACCAATCAATAATTCAGAAAAGAAGAAGCTTCTCGTGAAGACAAGATGGCCAGTAATTACATGTCTGTTATAATGAAATTTCCTATATATGCTTGTTTCACTCAAAATATTGATGTATACAATTTTATTCAACATAGTGTTTTAAGCAACCACCAGGGACTAGTTTATGCGGATACTACGTATGCGAGATGCTTAGAATAAACGGGAGATACACTACAAAGTTTGAAGAAGTAAGTCCAGAGAAAATATCTTTTTACACATTATAAGATCTTGTATAATTTTCCTAACTATAACAATGTATATTCCTTCTTAAACAGATCCCGTCCGTTCTGGTTGTAGCGAACCGGTTCGACGATCGAACCATACGAAACTTGTGTGCAGATATTTGCCGCTTCATCCGCCGCGATGTCTGCAACCATTTGGGCGATTTCTACGATCCAGAGAGCCAGCTTGCGACGGGGGATGCCTTCAAACGACTTAGAGAGTGGGAAAAAGAACATATGTATATTAGCTAGTACATATTTTAAGTATATATTTTATGTGGCTTTTTGAACATTTTGTAAATTGCGAGACGCGATGATATGTATATATGTGAGGCGTACAATTTAATATCTTAATTCCATAAAAAAATAATTATTTACGTTTAATTTTTAATACGTGCAATGTGTATATATACTATTACTGAGATAGAAAGAGGGAGAGAGGGAGGGAGAGGAGGAGATAAGCCAATATATGAAAAAATAATATATGCAAAAAAAATAAATGCTGCTGTCATCTTCCCGTGCGGTCCACTTAATTATCCGCATAGGAAGATCGATTATCCCGTGCGGCCGGATTAAGCGGCCCGCACGGGAAGATCCATTATCCCGTGCGGGCCGCTTAAGCCGACCGCACGGGATAATCGATCTTCCCGTGCGGTTGAGCCGCCCGCACGCGAAAATGGTCTTTTCCCACACTTTCTCGCGCGTGCGAGCAGGCCTTCCGCACGGGAAGATGCCTTTCGGCCCGCACGGAAAGACCGTTTGTGTAGTAGTGAGGCCGGGGCAAACGACGTCGCCACTAGCTGTGTAGATCTGAAGAATTAATGTACGCATCCGGTGTTATATACTCCCTCAATCTTATAATAAGATATTTTTCACATATCCCGCATGTATCAATATAAAAATAAAAAAGATTGTAATATCTCTTTTCATCGATGTAGTTTTGTTTGGCATGGCAGGCAGGCACGAATGGTGATGGCCGGATCGAAGTGAATCGTACGCATGATGGCAAGCATGCGTGTCAAAATAGGCGTAAAGGACGACATGGATGAGCCTTTGTCCTGGCAGCTGAGCAAGCAAACAACAGAACATGCAGTATATATTTTCTTGGTGTGGGCAGAGACGGTAGCACTAGCTAGAACACTATGATAGGATTAGCACATCGGTCGTGTATGTGACGAACTGACGACCCACCGGTTTGGTCCGCAAGATTATTATCAGCATCGGTCTCACTCGTTTGATCATCATCCATCAGTAGCCAGCGCGCGCCACTTTCGTTTTGGGAGTCTATTCTCTTCTGACCCATACACTTGCCGTGTCGCCGGGCGCTTATATGCTTCGTTTTTCTACTCCTATATATGTTTTCGCGAAGAGATGATTGATAGAGATCGTATTCACGGACTTGTACGATCGATGACCTAAGGTACTAACTGTAACGACCACCTCAATTAACCGCTGCTGTATCACATACTAGTAAGTACAGTAAAGTACTCTCCGATCTCTCTCTTCTCTTATTCTGGCCTCTCTCTCTTCTCTCCGGCTTAGACATGGCAATTTTGCCCACGGACATATCCGCAGATACTCGGCCCGATGGGCACAAGTGTGGGTCTGTTTTTTTGCCCGTGGGCACACCCGTTCGAAACTTGAAAAAGAAAAAGTAACGGGTAGCAGTTAGCTTTTATTTATTACCCGTAGATAACTCATGTCTGACCCGATGTATATACAATACTAATTTTGGCCCAATGTTGCAATGCTAGTTCCTTTCTCTTGGCCCATTTGGCCCATTAATCAGAGAGGTATATATATCATATCAGTGACCCAAACCCTAATCTAATCCACACAATCTCCCCACCCGGCCACTCAAGGAGTCAGGGCGGCGCACGTGGCTAGTCTCAGGGCGACGATCGCGGCTGCATCTCCCAAGGCGGCGGTGGCGGAGCAAGGGGTGTGCGCGACGGCGGCGGCTGCTTCCAGGGATGGCGGTGGCGTAGGCAAGGGGCGGCGGCGGTGCAGGCAACCAACCACGACGGCAGAGGTGTAGGCAAGCGGCGGCAGAGGCGCGAGCAAGCGACAACATACGACATAGGCGCAGGCAAGGGTACTAGTTCGTCACAAGTTGAGGGTGAATGAATGTTGATTGATGATTTGTACTAATACCTACTATTGTGATGTAATAATTTGTACTGATGCCTAAATGATGATAATTATTGATTTTGTTACTTTCTGTTAAATTACAAATCAATTGAGATATTATTCATGTGAAATCCATTGGATACCATCAGACATGTCTGTGCCCATCGGGACATAGCTACAGGTATAAAAGTTTGCCCGTTAACCATGTTGGGCAGGGTTTGGACGGACAAGTTTGGGCGTCAGGTCGGGTATGATTTTCTCTACCCGTATCTGATCCGGTCCATTTCCATCCTACTGAGCGCGTGCATGAATGACTCCATGTACTCATGCACCGATGTACGGAATACTATGGATAGCCCCTGCGTATAGCACTGCAGATCGATGCAGTGCTAGTAGTACATCTTCGCTTATCGCTTTCGCTTTGCACAGCAAGCTGGCAGAGTGGCAGTAGGAGTACTCTCTTAGTTTAAAAAAAAACCAACCTAGTTAAAATATGTTTCATAATTAATTAGATTGATTTTTTTTACGGAGAAATTGCATCTCACCTCTTCTGTCCGTCGACGATGTGCACTGCAGCATCGGAATTCAGAGCAGTGTAGCACGGAGCCATAGCCATGGACCGGGCAGCAGCCCAGCTCGCTGGCACCAGGCAGAGGCCTGCGACTACCAAGGGGTGGCCCCCCACTCTCCCATCCATCAATAAAATCATAATAAATGAGTCCTCGTACATATTTTTTTCGTCTTAAAATAAATCAATCTCGTATAAAATTTAACATATCCTGGTACAATAAATCTGAACACGTGTTCAGACTTATCGTACTAAAATATGACATATTCTAGCATGATGAATTTGAACATAAGAATATTCGGATTCATCATACTAAAATTAAAATAAAATGTGTCACACGTTGTATATGAGGTTGCTTTATTTTGAAGCTAAAGAAGTATGGCATAGTTCAGGTCACCGCCATTGCTGCTGGCTTGTTCTTGATCATCGGGCTGCCTGCGCATACCGGGCCTCCCTCCCTCAAAAGCCAAGAGAAAGACGTGAAAAGGAAAGGGGAAATGAAATGAAATGAAAGCTGCTAATTGCTATAGCGTGTGCACCCCGATCGATGGATCATGCATGGCAGCTGCTGTCTTGCCTGGCCGGGCCAGAGATGATTGTGTATGAGTCTGGCCGGTGAGTGGGCGTGATCATATATATATATATACACGCCTACTTTTTTGTCTCATAAAAAATGAATCTAACAAAAATATGATATATCATAATACTACGTTTTGCCAGAGGCGAAATTGGGCCTGAAGCAGCTTGGGCCCGAGCCTCACTCGTGAAATTTTTTTTAGTGAACTAATACCCATATATTTTTCAGATTTTTCCAAACCTCCATAGCCCAGCCCTACTCATCTGGCCCAGCCTCACACATAGTCTGTTTTTAGCCCTAGGTCTCCCAGTCGGACAGCCCAACAAGCAGCCCAATAGAAAACCAACCCTAATCCCACCTCTTCTCCTCTCATGCAACATGTAGGAGCAAGAAATTGGACATTATGCCATTGTTAAAACTGAGTTTCGCTGAAATGCCACTCCACAAAAGAGATTCGTTAAAATGTCATTCTTAACTCGTGGCTACACGCTAGAAGGGACCAAAATGCCTCGTTCTCCTTCTTCTTGCCAAGGCATGTGAAGCTGCTTGCTATTGGGTCGGCGCGTGGCATGGTGCTCTTGGCGGTAGCGGCGGCGCAGACGCCGGCGACGACGAGTAGCGAAGTTGGTCCGCAGGATGAACTAGCCTAGAATGGTGGTCAACAACGAGGCCTCCTGTGGTCGCGGCACCGTCGAGGACGAGCTCCCTAGCCATCGCCGCCGCCTGTGGGCAAGCTCTGTTTCTCCATCCGCCGCGGCTTCTCTCCGCTCCAAATCCAGCTCCTTCCCTCTGCTCCTGCATGACACCCCTCTCCCTTCCCCCAATTAGCTGCCTTAACCCGAGCTTCGTTGCCGGCCGGCTGCCGCCTTCACCAACCTCCCTAAGGGGAGCTCGAGATCCACAGTTGTGCTTCGCCTCAAGCCACCGCCTCCAAGGAGACACATAACTCCCTTTTCCTTCTTGTCATCGAGCAGTATCGTGAGGGAGAGAGGTAGGTCGTCCACTGACTATCGTCTTGTGCTCGTCGGTGTTGGCCCCTGTGCTCGAGCCTCGCGACTACGCGGGAGCTCACCTTATCCACGCACACTCCCGACGGCCTCGCGACCAACCCCCTTATGCTGGTCTCAGCCAGCCGCAAGCCCCTGCCGCAATGATTTGAGAAGACGATATGAAGACAATAGCTATCAATGACGGCGAGGGGCAGCTAGAGTTGGAAGACAAGATGGGGATAGAGGAAGACAAGAGCAATTTGGTCCTAGATAGCATTATAATGTGTAGCCACAGGTTGATAATGGCATTTTATCGAATCCCTTTTTGGCTTACCATAAGTATGTATGTGAAGCTCGGGAGACAATATATAATAGCAAAGAAAAGCAATTGCGCTAATCAAGAAATGCAAAGTTGAGTTGAAAGTACTAGTCAATATGCTGCTCTAGCATAGACTCTGCTCTAACTCAAGCAAACACCCGACAACACTAAGGATTAAAAACAACTAAAAGCACAACTCTGCACTTTCAAAACATACTCAAATGATCACTTAATTTTCTTTTTTTTCTTTTTCTTTTCTTTTAGCTCTTCTCTTTCTTTATTTTGGTGGGCCTTTTATTTCCTTTTCTTAAGCACCTTTCTTCCTTTTTATTTTTTATTTTTGCTATCTTTTATTTTTTTTAACAGAACCCAATGGCCTCGAATGAGGATTGAAATGTAAATATGAATATTGCAGGGACTCAAATGTAAAATTACATATAAAATTAAAACTTGTCAAAAATAAAATGCTCACATCATGTAGGATTCATTTTTGCCAAAATATCTCAAATCCATAACAAATATTTGTCACCACCTTCTCAAACAGAAGAAGGAGCACAGGCCTTGCAAGCAAAGGGGTTCGGCCAGGAGTTGTGAAACTTGGCATTGATAGGGTGGAACTATTCAATCGTGACTTGCGAAGAATCAAGGTTCTATTTAAAAATTAAAAGAAAATCCGAGTAGGACCCCATAATTAAAACGGATCCACTTCTCCAAACCAATCTAATCTCTTGTATGTAGTTCTCCCTCACAATGTGCACACAAGCACGGCAACACAGGAGCCTTAGAAATCGAGCAACTCCAAAACCGCTTGATAAAAACTTCTTGAAACCACAAAAACGAAAAACCAACGATGATTAGATTTGATTTTTTAAGGTCCCAGCAACCACGGACGAGATGCAAAATTGGACCCAAAACTAACGTAAAAAAACTACCGCCAAAATACAGACTCGGCGACAAACACAAACCTAGATCGAAGTAATGACAGATGCAATACTCAAAAGTAAAAATTAAATCTAAAACTAAACCAGCACTCGACACAACAATGCAACCTAAAATTCAATAAAGCAAAAACTAATACAACAATGCAACCTAAAATTCAACGAAGCAAAAACTAATACAACAATTCAACGGCTCAAATTGGCTAGGAAATAGATGCAATATTTTTGTGTGGCAAATTTCTAAATATAGGTATATAAAAAACTAATAATCTAAAAGATACAAGGTATACCAACGGGTAATTTGGTGCTCTGATACTAACTAATAAGGAATTAGGTTGCGAGCTTTCAATAGGTATTGATAACTCTGAATTTTGTGAAAGCTTGACACACACAATCCGGTTTACGATCAAAATGATTTGAACCCTGCAATTGTAGCACCACATCTTCTCTGGTTATCAACCATGCGCTGTCCGGTTGACCTCGCTGAGAAAGCTAATCTCTGTATACGAATCAAATAATACATGCAAGAACAAGGTAGATAGCAACTCAATTTGCAGATGAATGATTAAGATCTCAAAGTTGACGTTCCACAAATCAAACTAGCTATGAAACTACAATGATGGAAATAATCTAACCAAAACCTAACTCTAAACTATGACGGCTAACCTTAGGACGTCCACTCCTTAGGCTTAACCCACGACACAATTACAAGGTCCAAGACCCAAATCAGACTCAACTGAATGAGGTATGTAGCTTGTTCTACAGATTCTCGACAGATCAGTAGGAATTTTAACGTGGGACCAAAACCATCTGACAATAGACTCCATAAGCTTTCCAACAAATACTCATGAGCCTCAAGATTTCTTCTAGATCAGCGGCTAGATCCGTTTGAAGTTGATATTGGAATATGGCCCGAATCCGAATCCAAAACGTGCTAAACTTTTTTTTATGGACCAAAAGTGACGTGGTGAGGTAGGAGTAGATTTGGAAAAAATCTTGGTTTTGTTTCCAATCAACTTCTTTGATCATCCAAGCCGCTTTCCTTTCCTTCATCCACGCAAGTATTTCTGCAAATGAGAAGATACAAAACTTAAAACTTATGGCACAATAGTGTTTGTTCAAACATATAATATAATAAATAAACCTTATATAAAACATATGTATTTTTAGATTGTTGATGTGTAACATAAGTATGATTATATCCAAGTTCAGTAATGTTCATTACTCACCATAGTTTAATTATGAGGCAAACCTTGTTGTAGAAATTACGTATTTTAGAATGAAGATGGTATATTACACGTGGTACGTAGTACGGGGTTAAATTTGTATATATAAATCTGGAAGTGGACGTACTATTGCAAGTAATTGTTCCTCTGTGTTTCTTAGTACTAGTATTCATTTTCTAGCTGCTTTAGCTGGGTACTTACGCTTACGTAAGTGTTCTGATCTAAAGATAGGACCACAGGTCACACGCCGGAGTGGTTAATTGACAGATCCAATTAAAATCCCTCAAAATCAAGCTTTGCATATGCGCCTGCAGGACTTTTTTTGCTCGATCCATCTCTCTTATGACTTCTATTCGCGTTTTTTCCATTCATCTAGCTTGAATAGCAGGAGTGATCTTCAATTCTAGCATGACTATCTTGGAGTACCGATTGCTTTACCTGTTCTTGTATATACATTAATACATACTAGATACGTTCGTTTAAGCTTCTTGCTCTTCTACTGGCCTCACGTTTTCTCCAAGCAGCAGGTTGCTTGCATTTTCTGACCAAACAAAAGCTGATCGGTTTTTCAATGGGAGTGCTTGTAGTATCAGCTGAATTCTGAGACCTTGAATGCCCGGGCGTGTTGAATTGTTGACTCAGATCAGATGCAGCAGTGCACAGGTACTGCTGACTGTCTCGGCCACGGCCATCATTGCAGCCAGTAGTATTTCACAGGACCAGCATTGCCGTTATGACACGGCCTTATTTGATCAGCATTTTACAGTTTCTGAGTAGGTATCGAAAGATATCATATTTTTTATGTAAAATTTGATATTTCTTGATATCTCTGATATTAAAAGATACGAAATTTTACAATAAAAATTTTGATACCTCTTATATCTTTCAAAAACCGTAAAATTTCTCAATCTATAAAGCTATTCCCAGTTGGGGTTCACATCGTCTGCTTTTGGGGCTGACGGCAAACATTGTCGTTGCATGCATCTGTACCGCACATTCTTTCATCAACGGCTGTATGAAGTGCCCTATCACAGAAATTAATTACAGGGATACTAATCGTTAGAATTAGTTGTTTCTCTAAAAAAAAATCAGCAAATAGAATACGCAAGCCTCTGTTATACTAAAAGACCGCAAATCAAACAGCAATACCTAAATACTTGAACGATAGTATATATCTTATACAAAATTTTTAGTATTCATTTGGCACTACTACTAGATCCCAGATAGAGTACTTTCATAAAAAAAAACTGGCAGTGAAATGAAGCAACTGACGAAATCCTCCGGAATACAACTCGCAACCATCTGAATCACCCTGCAAATGTATAAACTGATATAAGTTAAAAAGATAGAACATATCAAATCTTAAAAAGAAAAAGTCAATGTGAATTATACCGTTGGTAGCTTGGTATAGCTACCCAAAAATTCAAAAGTCCCACTGAACTTCTTTTATACTATTCTCCAATCTATCCTCTTCTCGCGCACTTTGACGCCGCTTATTTTATTTGCTGACTTTTTTCGAAAGAAAAATAACTAATTCCACCGATTAGTAGGCCCCTCGTTAATCACAATGGTGGGGCCACTCCATGCAGATGTTGATAGGAGAAAGTGAAACACGGATGAATGGAACGGCAATGTTTGCCGTCAGGCTCAGGCAGACGATGTGAACCCTCCTAGTTGAAGTATTTTTAGGCCTCACCGGTAAACAACATGTTTGGGCTGATCAGCCAAAGTTACTTTTTCAATTCAGCCAAAGCAATTTCATTGGTTGACTTATTTTGCTTAAATGGCTTGATGAAGGATCTCCTGTCTATATTTGGCTGAAAGTCCTAAGCCTAATCGGCGAGACGATGGGCTTTGGTTGAAAAGCTTCAGCCCAAACAGCCATCCGATGAGAACCTTTATGTTTTCAAAGGGTGACACACAGGGTTGCTCTTATCGTTTTGCGCCCGGTTACCGCCGGTCGGCGGTAGCGCGGTAACCGGCGGTAACCGCGGTTACCGCGCAAAACCGTGACAAATTCGAAAATCAAAAATTTAAATTTAAAACCGCGGTATCGGCCGCGGTTACCGCGCGGTATGGCGCGGTTACCGCGCAATGTTTGATCCAAGGAAGAACGAAATGAAAAATAAAATTAAAAAAATCAGAGAAATGCTTAAAAATGTATAGAATTTGTGGATAATAAGTAAAATATGTAGGTTACTTATGTGTATGCTATAAAAAATTTTGGCATGATCTTTTCTATATTACGGACATAAAATCAATTGAACAATACTTATGGGTATAAAAAAAAAATTTTGGCATGATCTTTTCTATATTACGGACTTGAAATCAATTGAACAATTCATAAGATAATAAGATAATATGTCGACAACAACAATCAATAATCTCAAGATATCGCACAAGGTGTCCACATGTCCACAATATAACATCCACAATATGATAGTTCACATAGCAACATATCAACATAGAGTAAGCAACTTTTGTTTTCAATGAAAGGAAATAGAAGGACATACCAGCATAGAGCAAGCTATAAGTTCCACTGATTATATGTCATGTTGTACTCCTCTGTGGACATGAGCATCAAGCCATGCGAGTGTAGCAACCCTGCCTTGTATTCCTCCCAACTTTGACCTATCCATGATGATGTTGTTTGCCACTGAGCATACAATTGAGCGTACCACTGGGGCTCTTGCCACTCGTAAACCTAGGTAGGAGGGAGATAATCAGAAGCTTGGGGACGATTGTACGCATACGTTGGATAGCCACTTTCAATACTAGAGGCACTGAATGAGCTGTAGCTATCCTGTGGTATGTCAAGATGCTGTCGTTGTTGGTGCTCACTCGGTGAAACCGTAGTTCGTTGAGAGCTTGGAGCACCGTGATCACGGTCCTGAGTCGCGTGAGTGAAGTCGGCCTCACCTGCAAATGAAATTGTAGGAAGAAAATTAATCAATAGTGAAATGCATGGTAAAGGTCTAAATGGTAATTGAAGCACATCTCACCTGTGAATTAAATAGGGCTGTGGTGACTTCTAGAAGGCACTTCAGTGGTGTGTTGCCCTCCTTGACCACCGTTATCTCCGTCATCTGAATCAGTTCCTAAGCTACTATCATTCGACTTTTGGTAGTCTGGGTTTCCTTCGATCTCTTCATCGCTATCAACATTGTACGACTGTGGACCTTTACCCTTAGCTCTTTTGGATGTAGGTGCTTTTGGTGGCTGTCGAGTCTTTCTTTTTCCAATATGAGTGTCACCTACATTCACATCAGCCCACTCTGCAATAGAAGAAGCTCCCGTGGTTCTGCGCAGGTCAGTCAAGTCCACTAGGTTGGCTACAAGTGGACTAGGCACGGGGGCGTCACTCTCAGTTGAGTCTTCATCTAGTTCTGGGTTAGCATTGGACCGAGCATTATCCATCCATTCTTTAACATGATTGTTAGTTTCATAGAATGATAGGTCCGCTAGTCTTTGAAGGGGATCGTCATCCTCCTTCCTTACTTGGGCATTTGCGAGCTGAATGCGCAGTCGAAGGTTGTAGTTGACATAAACTAGTTTGCTCAGCTTCTTGTGGGTAAGTTTATTATGGACCTTTGTGTGTACGAATGCGAATGTGCTCCAGTTCCGTTCACATCCACTTGAAGAGCAACATTGACCAACCATACGCAGCGCAAGCCTCTTTAAATTCGGCGTGTCTGAGGCAAACATAGACCACCATTGTGCTGCACATGCCAATTTCCATGTCAATTTACAACACTGAATACGTGTAAAGCAGCAGGACATATGACATGTGCAAATGATTACAAACATACCAGGGGAAGTTTTTCCATCGGTGGCCATCTTTCTTGCAAGGGCCCTCCCAAATTCACCAGTCTTACGGCGATACATCTCAACCTCCAGCAAAGCGGCGACGGCCGTATCGATGTCCGTCATCCACTCAAAGGCCTGACGGAGGTCTTGGAAAACGGAGGCACTTGGAGAGTATTGGTAGTGAGTCATAGGGTTCAATGCCGTACCTGCAAATCATGAAACAAAATCGATGAGAGTCGTACAATACCAATTTTCTTATCATGTAATGTCAGCTACTTACTGGCATTGATTAGAGTTCCATTGCAGAGGTCGTGCATCCTTCTGTTAACAATTGCCATGTATGCTTCGAATTTATCCCTTTGGTTGGCAAAAAAACTGTCGTACTCTATTCTCAACAATTGATATCTTAGAAGAACCTCACTCAAATTGGGGTTCTTGTCCTCGTCAGCAAACCGAAGGAAGGAGTACATCGGCTGAACTGAATTGACTACTGCCTGCAAGTTCTCCCACCAAGACATGCTAGATAGGCATGCATGTGCATACCTGCCCTCAGTTGTGTCACTGAATTTGCTTTGCATGAACCTAGAGGAAACCATCCACTGCATGAACTGATCTCGCCTCCTGAGGAAGCTGTCAAGAAACATGTAGTTTGTGCCGAACCTTGTAGCATTCCACTTAACCTGTTCACCACCTATAGCAACCACCATCATGGCATGCAACTTGGAATGGTTGTATAGCCATCTGCAAATTTTTCTTGCACTCTCAATCACCATTTCATGGTCAGGCATTTTTCCAACCTCCTTAAGCATCAAGTTAATTGTGTGCGTCACACAAGGTTGTCACACAATTGTTGGATACTCTTGCCGCAGCAGTCTGCAAGCCTTCTTGTAGTTAGACCCATTGTCAGTGATAATCTGAACGACATGTTGGGGGCCTACTTCGCGTACCACCTTTCTTATCTCCTGCATTGGACAATCATAAAAATTAGACAAGACCTCAAACACTACACTTGATATTATCAAATGAGGCTAAAGTGTTGAAGGAACGTCGTCACCTTTAGTACGAAGTTAGCATCTTGGCTTTGGCCCGTGGCATCAACAGAGTTGTGGAAAAACAGGATTCCATTGCAATATATCAAAAAGTTGATAACCGCCATACCCGTCGGTCCTGTCCAAGAATCACACATTAAAGTAACCCCGTACTCATTCCAATCACGTTTGAACCTGTCGAATTGCTTCTTGACGTCCTTCTCTGTAGCGTCAAGATACTTCCCATCAATCTCCTTACCGCTTGGAGAAGGTATGTTTTCACCTACAATGTACAAATGCCAAATAATTAGTGTGCGAACTGTTAGAACAATGTAAATCCATATGAAATGCATACGTACCCCACTTCTGTGTTTCTCAAACGGCGCTGACAAAGTATGGATTATCAGCATTTCTTGCAGGAATGCCGGAGGTGTAGAAGAACCTTGCCCATGACTCACCAATGGCCTCCCTAGCTTGCCTCCCTTTCTTTGTGAAGAATCCTGTATCGATGCGTGTCTGCACAGGAGACTTGGCAGATGCTAGGTTGTAATCTCTCACAGAAGGTGACTCCCTGTGAGATGTAGCCCTACGCAACAAACTGACAATTGGGTTGCTTCTTCCTTTCCATGCCTCGGGCTCAGCGGATCCACTGCCACCGCCATGCTCATATGTGCGACCTTGTTGCTCCACACCCCTCCTAAATCTCGCCTCTTCCCGTGAGGCTTGCATGGCTGCTTCCATTTGTTCCTCCTCGTCGACATCACCTGTTAGGTCATAATAGTTGACCCCAGCCGCTTCAACCCTTCTTGCCCTCTCACTGTGACGAGTATCACCTGCATCTTTTATCCTGTCCAACTCGCGCCTGAAGAATTCGCGGACATCTGGAGGAACTGAATTGCAATACGTAACCCCCTTCCCTTTTCCAGCCAATTGAATTTTAAGCCGAGTTGCTCCACCCCCAGCCTTTCTCTGATGACAATACTTGCAACGCCATCCAGGTGCTATGCTCTCCCCGTGCTCCCACACCGGGTCCCTACTATCTGCCATATGCACCCTGTATGTAACATACGTGAAAGGTATAATATTAGAAATGAAATCACCAACGCTACATTTTTAATTCACTAATGACATACGTATAAAATTCTACTTACACATAGTGACATATTACTAATAGACGCTTCGAATCTAGCTAAAGAATTTTTTTGAAATCAAATTTACAAAGTGCATCTATATTTGTGGTTTACAATTACAAAATTACAAACCACAGTTTTCGCATCCATATTACAAAGTACATCTATATTACAAACATCTATATTACAAAATTACAAAGTGCATCTATATTACAAAGTGCATCTATATTACAAAATAACAAAGTGCATCTATATTACAAAATTACAAAATTACAAAATAACAAAACCGCGTTATACCGGCGAGTTGTGCGCGGTAACCACGGTTTTATCGCGGTTACTGTATGATATTGCGCGGTTACCGCACGCTATTGCTACCAGACATCGTCCACAAAAGCGACGGCAACCATGAAAATACTCGCGATAACCGACGCAAATCGCGCGGTTACCGCGAGAAACCGCGCGGTACGAGAAGACTTACCGTGCGCTAGCTGGCTTGGCCAATTACCGTTGTTTACCGCGCGGTTACCGCGGCTTACCGCGCGGTTTCCCTTCTCGCCGGCGCGGTGGCAACGGATCTGGGCGCGGAGTGGCCGCGTCGGGCGTCGCCGAGGGTGAGGACCGAGTGGGAGAGAGAGAATAGAGCAAGGGGGTGACGGTAGAGATGGGGAGGAGATATTTTCTCCTCCCCGGGCCTCTATGGGCCTGATGCACAGTTGCACACAATAACGGGCCGGCCCATTTTCTTTTTATTTTTTCAATTTCCAAATATATTCTACGTTTTGCTCTCAACTTTGAATAAATTTTACTCTTTTTTGAGAAATTTCTTCACCATAAAACACTACAAATCAAGCTCTACCGTTACAAATTTTTTCGATTTTTTTCTTTTTTAAAAAAATTTTTGAATTCGACCGAAATTCGTTAAACCGTACTGCGTGGTACGGGTGACCGTACCCCCGCGGTACGGGCGGTAACCGCGCGGTTACCGGCGGTTTTTCCTACCCTGGTGACACATAAGGTATTTAATTGATGATTGATAAAATACTTCATTCATCCTAAAATATAAGGCACAACTATTTTTTTATATCTCATAATATAAACATGTATGTATGCATACATTAACTATCATTTCTTAATCTTTAAATTTTGGTTTATTTTTAATCCTTTGTCATAAAGCTCCTCAATCTTATTGCTTGCATGTATGGATGTGATCCAACTAAGGAGATCATTAAATTTTTTCTTGGTCTTTGTGTTAGAAGTGGTTGAACTTTATATTTTGGGATTTTTGGATGGAGGGAGTAACTCATACAATACATTGTCTTAGAGGCAATACATGCAAGAGACAAAACTCATTTCATTTAAATAAAACTCATTTTATCTCTCACTTTATTAATTCCTTGCAACATAATTGAAAATACTTACATAACACCATATTTAATGAGAATGGAACTCCCACTTAGAATGGCCTAAGGCTGTGTCCGTTGTGGCTGTTCGGCCAGTATGTTTGATGGCACACAAAATAAGACAAGTTATTAGTGCATAATTATTATAAACTTGAAAAAATAAATTTATTTAGTTTTTTAAATAAACTTTTATATAGAAAACTTAAAAAAAATCATTCAGCGGTTCAGGGATAGTGCTCATAGAGAGCGAGCAAGTGGCTATTGTCGGTTGTCGGAATGATCGCACCCTAACATCAGCTTATACGTATTATCTGTACCATGTTTTTAAAGTACTATTTCTTTAAAAAAACTCTCTACATTAGCATTGAATAAATAACTTTTTAAGAAAATTTTTAATTTGTATATTTAATTAATCCCTATAAGTATGATTCAGTTAGAGCGAGTAGCTGAACTTATGCAGCATATATATGCTAGCTGGGGTACATCATTTACTTTTTCCATCGCCTGCTTAATTTCCCATAATAAGTGGAGTATATTTCAGTCGATAAGTGACTGACCAATGTGAATTCTTGCCACGAGATTGTCTTCCCTCTAGTTTGTTTTCTTGAACTGTCCTGTCAGCTATATATGGGTCTCTTTCGCAGGATTTTTTTGGTCAATAAACTGTCACTTGTTACACATGACCTGTATCACTATCGACTATCGAACTTGTAAGTTGTAAAAGTATGCAGTGTCATGTTGTGGCCTTGTAGCTGTTCTTAGTTGAATCAACACGTGTGTGGAATGAGGTGGGTCCATAGACCTGATATCATATATTCATATATAGAGCAAGAAGAATTAATATCATGGATGTCAGCATCCATATATGAGCATTGAACAAGCCAGGCCTGGACTTTGAAATGTTCTTGGATGATCTTGCATCATGCACAGTACTACTCACTTTACCACTTCAATCAGTGAACCAGCAATTTTTATATCCTGCTCTTCATCGTTTGCAAATCCACATCCATGTCAGCAAAGTTGTGCAGACTGATGGGAATTGACACTAAACAAGTGGAGTAGCTATTAGCAGTATTTCGTTGTCAAATGCCTTCTGGCACACTGATGCCTGCTCCTTTTGTCTCAAAAATATAACAACTTTTAGCATTTACAATATGTCCTAAATATAATAATTTTTTAGCAACATTCTCTTTTCAATCAATCACAATCCTCTACCATTTAATTTTTTCACTTACCTTCACCTTATAACCAATCACAACATTCTCCAATTTAATTTTACCTACTTTTTTAATACCTATGTTCAATCCTATAAATTTTTATATTCTGATACGGAGGTAGTAGTACTCACCACCACAAGTCACTTTCTTTTTTTCGATTATTGTTATAACTAATTCCTGTTATCGGTTTACCTTCATTATATTTATTGAGAATATAAGATTTATACACTATGTGCCTCACTTGTATAACCAGTTTTGCAGAGTGACTTCACCAAATATGAATATATTTATCTGTTCATATATGTAGTACAGATATATTGAATCTATTTCAGTCTGTGCAACTGCCCTTATGTTGCCAAAATATCTGGTGTAATGCTAAATGGGAATTGTTTGGGTTGGCAGTCACTGGACCATTTTTTAGGAATACGCACTGGTCAACCTAATTAACTAACAAAGAACAGCTGCCAAGCTTTGAGGAATAAGCACTGAATTGTTGAGATATGCACTTTCGAGATTCAACTTGGAGGAAATTTCAAGCCCTTCTACTGCCACTGCAACGATCATAGTTTTATCTCACCATTCAATTTCAATAACTCCATAAGAGGTGAGCAAGATACTGGTCACTGACCTACACCTTTCTATTGATTAAAGAGTGAATTGGATGAGTGCTTACTATCTAATGCAGAAAGAGTTTTAAATGGCCAGAAATAATATTTGTAGATTAAATATTGTGCCTTTTAAGTGAATAAGTATATTTTTTTCATTTTTAGATGAACAACAATTGTCAGAATCAACTCCTCGCCCTGGAAATTTTTATATTTTTGTTTCAGTGGTAGAATCAACTCTATTGTCTCTGCTTTCCTCCGCTATGGCGACGCTCCTGGGTTCCGCACGGAAGGGGAGCGCCTTCCGGGTCGAGGTGCCATTGCGTGGGCCACAGCCGCCTCCTGCCTGTGCTAAGCCACTGCGGCGTGGATGCGAAGAGATTAAGACGAAGCTGAAGAGGAACTCGAAGAATCCCAAGCCGGAGTAGAGAGAAGTTGAGCCGCTCGTCCAAGAGAGCCGCGCCGGTGGCTACATCAGATTTGCCTTCCTCTGCACCCTCCCCAGCCACACGTAGGTGATTATTGTCTCCCGCTCAATTATTTTCTGCGAGCTTTGTTTCTATAGCCTAATCATCTAATGAGGGATCATTCAACGTCGTAGGCTATCAGTGGGATCTCTTTGTCGCTGGAATCCAACAAGCTTTCCTCCGGCAGTGTCGACTGTCCCGTTTGTGTCTGGGACTGCAACTCTGGCAAGGTAGCTGGGCTCTTCGCTCTCGGCACTCCCTTCAGCCTCTTTACGCACAATTCAAGTTGGGGGTTGCATCTGCATAGATTACTCGATTGCTTGTGGTGGTAATGTGATGCCATCTGCATTAATTGGGGACTTTATGTGATTGATTTTGGTGGTCGATGTGTCGGTGGTGACAAAAAGAAAGAGAGAGTAAACAAAATAAAAAAAACAGATAGAGATGAATATATTTTCTTGGAAGGCTGAGGACTGAACAAGGAAAAGATAATTGTCTGGCAGATAAAAGAAATTATAATATTTTACCACATCGCATTGTTCTCTTTATGTTTCTGCTGTAGGGCGTTGATGTCATCAACATGGGAGGCAAGATTGCCTATATGATTACCCATGGCCCATGGGTATTGTTTGGAATCACGAAGTCCGTGGAGGTAATCTTTTAATTTCATCGATTTTTTGTGGGAGTATTGATCCATTTTGTGTTATATATTGCAATATCAGTTTTGTGCATCGAACTGTTGATATTGATCCCTAAAATGAATTGTAGGCGTGGAACACACAAACAGGGATGGAATCCAGTCCTCATGAACCTTCTGGTTGTTTGCTGGTACTAGCCATGGTCGCATCATAGCTTGGAAAATTCCTGATGAGCAGTGGTACTCTGGACCTGTGGCAATCCTCAGTGGCCATGAGTGCCCTGTGATTTCGCTCGGTGTCTCTACAACAAGGTTTTACTCTGGCTCGCTTGACAAGACCATCAGAGAATGAAAACGTTGTAAAACTTGCACTTTTGTGTTGGCTACCATGTTAGAGTTAGTATGTGACTTTAAAACTCTTTCGTCAGGTATGGGACCTTAAAACAATACAGTGTGTCCAAACACTATCTAAGCACAAAGCTGCTATAACATCTATGCTTTGTTGGGGTGAAAAACTATTATCTTGCTCTCTGGACAAGACTGTAAAGATCTGGGCTGCTTCAGAGTCTGGAGACCTTCAGGATACCTTCAAGTGATATATACCAATTCTGAGGAGCATGTAAGTTATGCTCTAGCCTGCACCCTATGTAGCAATGGTTGCACAAGTTTTATTTCCTCAAGAGTTGCATTGAAATTTCAGGCATGAATTTATTTATGGACTGGCTACTGTAGCTAATATTCTAATCATAGCTTTTTCTTTTTTTTTTTGGTCTGTATGTCTTGGTGCGTTATTGTTTCTACACTCCTCCAGTCCAGACATCATTATGATTGTTTTTCAGTGGAATCACAAGGGGAAATCACACCAACCACCAGGTTTTGCTCTCACTAAGAATCTCTTAGCGTTAAATATTCTCAGAGTATTCTCTAGTAGATGTGAAATTTCATGATTGTCTAGCATCCTATGAATTTTTAACCTGGACATGGGGTGGACTCAACTAAGTCGATATAATTAAACAAGAACTGAAATGCCATCATATTGGCCTTGTTTATGTGTGAAACATGAAACTCTCTGGACTTTGTGCCATGGTCGAATCCTATTTCAAATTCATCTATTTTTGCACAAATGGTCAGTTTAGTTGTCAACAATAAATATGGTATTTTCCAATATCAATGTGATGCCAGGTTTTGAGTCTGCCTGGCATCTTTTGACCAGCATGATGGACCATTAGTTTTAGACTCATACATTGCTCAAATGTAGCTAAAATTAAGACAAACAGTTTTATTTTTTATCGGTTGACATCAGATGAAATGGACACATAACCTTTCTCAGCGCTTGTTAAGCTCTCATATTGTTGTACTACATACAGTACTATTGCACTACATAAACTTCACAATACTTTTAAACCTTCTTATTTCTAAATGAAATATTACCTTGTTAGAGCAAATAATATTCTTGATAATTTATACTTCTCAATAACCACATTGTTTAGTTGCAAGGATTTGGATACAATGTAATAAAGTAATAATATGTGTGGTGCATGCATAGTTTTTCATTGGTAGGTAAGTACGCATCTAAATCAGCGATTGTAACATTGATGGTTATGTGGTCTGACCTCTCCACACCGACCTTAAGTAGGTGAGCCACCCAACTGTCACAGTCGTGAGGTGGTTGTGATTTGTAGTGTTGGTTGATTTTTTTTGGAGTTTTGACAAATCTATGTTGACTCAAGGTTTGAGCGACAGCCACTATGAAGGCAGAGGCGGCAATAGGCTTGAAGGATTTGTCTGTCTTGTTTGTTACTCGTTTTCTATTTGACTCATTGGCAGAATTTACACTTGTGCTAATTACAAACATCGTAGGAAGTGACTTGTAGCTTCTCAAGAAGAAATCAAGGCTCCAGTATGAGGTTTGCTTTCTATGAATCATGGGAGAACATCATGTGTAATTATTTGCAGAACGTTGATGTGAAAGAGGAGAATTGCAACAGCTTTGCAAAAATAAATTTGAAGGATGATGTTTGCGTGATGGCCTTTATTCCGGCTCGGCTTGTCTTCGGAGCTGTTTTTGGTTAAGATATCGAAAACTGAAGTCATGAAATATCTTTAGTAGTGGTTTAACGACAGAATTCATTAGCATGTCAAGAATTTCTGCTACTGTTTGCTTTTGTGAAGTTCGGCAATTTGCCATAGTATAGAACTGACACATGTGGTTTAATATCTCAAACTCAGTAACTTTAGTGCAATAGCTTGCTATATATGGAACTAATTTATAAATATTCCATGGGATGCTGGGAACACGAGCCATGCTATGAGTGGTGTCATGGATTATCGTACATTTGTCAAGAATGGACAATCCAACATGTCTCTAATTATGAAATGGCTGAGAATGAATACGCATACGAATACCATTGAAGTTTGATGAAGATTAATTTATTGTTTTTTATGCTATCCATCATTTAGAACATATCGAGGCTCGACCATGATGAGTTTTTTTGGTTAACATTTTCTGCAACAGTAGTATCATGGATGGTGGTGCAGAGAAGAATATACAAATATTTTATTCGAAGATTCTAGCTAGATTCTTACCCCGTATCAGTACCATGGTATTGATTTTGATAACGATTTAAGCTTTTTGATGTCATCTGAGTAGTGAGTAGTGTTAGTTACCGTTGATATTATTTTTTTCCATTATAACACGCGGACACCCAACTAGTAAGTTGTAAAAGTATGCAGTGTCATGTTGTGGCCTTATAGCTGTTCTTAGTTGAATCAATAAGTGTGTGGAATGAGTTGGGTCCATGGACCTGGTATCATATATTCATATATAGAGCAAGAAGAATTAATATCATGGATGTCAGCATCCATATATGAGCATTGAACAAGCCAGGCCTGGACTTTGAAATGTTCTTGGATGATCTTGCATCATGCATAGTACTACTCACTTTACCGCTTCAATCAGTGAACCAGCAATTTTTATATCCTGCTCTTCATCGTTTGCAAATCCACATCCATGTCAGCAAAGTTGTGCAGACTGATGGAAATTAACACTAAACAAGTGGAGTAGCTACTAGCAGTATTTTGTTGTCAAATGCCTTCTGGCGCACTGATGCCCACTCCATTTGTCTTAAAATATAACAACTTCTACTTCTAGCCTTTATAATTTGTCCTAAAATATAACAATTTTTCCAGCAATATTCTCTTTAACCAATCACAACCCTCTACCATTTAATTTTTCCACCTAGTTTTACCTTATAACCACTCATAACATTTTTCAATTTAATTCTACCTATTTTTTTAATACCCGTGTCTAACCCTATAAATTTTTATATTGGAGTATAAGATAAATAATCTTAGTGGCTGTAGTATGAATTATGAAAGCAAAGAAGCCCTCATCTTGACAGGTGAATCTTAATTCACATTGACAGTAGTTATGATAACTAGAAAATCAGCACGCCAATTCGTCAATTGGCGCACCTATATTTTATTTCCGTGTATATCGACATCGTTTAGTTGAATTTTTAGTTTTTGGCATTGTAGATGACAAAATAAGTTTATTTTCCGGTGTCGGATAATGAATATATAAAAATGATACTACAATAACAAATGTTCAATATTAGTCATCAAAGGAAGATAAAATCATTCTTTTTAATAAATAAGACTAACCAACTAAATAATCGATGATTTATTATTCTAATGCGTGACCCGATTTTGAGCCAAAGGGGAGGAAATGCAATAATTTTCCTTAATAAATCCTTTATCATTTTGAACATAATTAATTAAATAAAGAGTATGTGATCATACTCACACCGTTTTTTTTTGTTGGCACAAATATTGTATAACCCGTGTGTCTTATTTAGAGATAATTTACAACACATATATTTTAGAGGACTTTAATAGAGATTATTTAATTTATTTTAAAATTTTAAATATCATTTTTTAATCTCTAAATGTTTTTTCTCTCTAATCATTCCAATTATCATCGATTGAAGGAGGACAAATTTCTATAATTTCAAGGTACCAGATAGATACTACTCTGCCCAGTTGGGAAGCATCTAGCATGTGCTAGATCGAGACGATGCTTTATTTTTCTTGATTTTTTTCTCTTATATATTTCTAGATTTATCTCAAAAGTGTAGCTCTGTCATTTGGACCAATCGATTTGCAGTTCCAATGCCAGCTATAGAAGTATTGATTTTGACACTACGTCGTGGGTGTCTTTGGAACACAGGAATATCATATAAATTAGTTCAATTCTCATAAAATTCCTAGTAAATTTCTCTATTCCGAAGGTCATCTAAACTCTGAACTATATTTGTCTACTACTGCTAGCTGAGACCTGAAAGACGGACATCCACCCCTACCAATACTGGTAGCACCCTAGGACAATACAATTACAACTCCATGCCTTCATGACATCTATTTCAAAATATAATAACTTTTAACAACAAATCTAAATAAATATATGTTTAAATTTATAGTCAAATATTATTATATTTTGAAACAAACAATCCATCAATGAGTCTCACACGCATGTCCCTCCTCTGATCTTTCCTCATATCTCAGATCTCCTCCTCTATTAATTCGTACCGACTCATTCATGCATTTACTTGATCAGTTCACCCAATCGATTCTGAATTAATTCCTCCAACTTAATCGTGACCATCCCCGTCACCATCAGATGGAGAGGAAAGCACGCAGCTGCTAATCTGTGAATTTTTTTTGAAATAATATTATTTTAATGAAAAATCGTAAAAATAGTTGGCTTTCGGACAAAAATATGGGTCTATCGAACAATGGCGGTTCGACAAGGTCCAATCGAATGGTGGCGGAACGAGTGACTGGACCGATCGAACGGCCATGGTTCGACTGGGCCCAATCGAATAGCGGCAGTTCGACAAGGCCCAGTCGAATGTCGCCTGTTCGATAGGCCGGCCCAGTCGAACCACGGCCGTTCGACAGGCCTGGCCGGCAGGCCATTTTTTTTAATTTGTTAAGAATTGTTTTTAAGTTATTAATTAATATTAATTTGTTAAGAATTGTTTTTAAGTTGTTAATAATTAATTAATGACAGAATTTTTTAGAATTGATTAATTATAATTTTTAAGTTGTTTTTACAATTAAGTTCTTAAGTTGTTTTTATAAATATAATTTTGTTATAATTGATTAATACCCATTTGTAATTGAATATTTGGAGAAACACATCGGATTTATAATTTATTAATTTTAGATATATCCATTTGTAATTTATTAATTTACAGAACTTTTTTTTAATTTGTTAAGAATTGTTTTTAAGTTGTTAATAATTAATTAATGACAGAATTTTTTATAATTGAATAATTATAATTTTTAAGTTGTTTTTATAATTAAGTTTTTAAGTTGTTTTTATAATTATTATTTTTTATAGTTGATTAATACCCATTTGTAATTGAATATTTCGAGAAACATATCGGATTTATAATTTATTAATTTTAGATATATCCATTTGTAATTTATTAACTTACAGAACCTTATTTTGCTTCTCGGTTATTTTGAGAAATTCCGAAAATCACTTTCGGATAGGCCCGAAAATTTCCAGAAGCCAAAATTGGTTCTGTCTATTTTCAAAAATTCCGAAAATCGTTTTCGGACGACTCCAAAAATTTTCAGAACACAGAACATGTTTTTAGAAACCGAGAAGAAACATTTTTTTTAAATTAATGTTGACCGGTTGTTCATATGTCAATGCATCATCCCTTTTAATAGAGCGGTTGTTCTAATGACCCAAAGGAATGAAAATATACAATACAAAGGTAAAGTACACTTAAAAAATTTGCTGTTGATAATATTTTGAAAAATCTATTGAAGTCGGTAGTTTTGCAATATCATATTTTAAGTAAGAGTTGATGTTGTAACTTATTTGTGGTATTAGTGTACAAAATTGATATTGCCGTATCGTAGTCTTGGTCGCAGAAACATTATATGCACTGAAACAAGGAGAAGTAGTAGTACAATTTAAACATGATACATCTGGTTCCATTGCGGTTACATAGATAAAATTAGATTCGAACTAGAAGGAAGGTAGTTCAAGAGTTGAACACGACGACGATATAGTAATGGGACAACGAAACATGACATTACATATTTGACTAAGGTAAGTTGTCCGATAATAGCTAACCCCTATGTGAGGATCCCTCTCCCCTCTCAAACTGCACTTTAGTAAACCTGTATTGCTCTGGCAATTCAAACTGCACCACACGGAAAGTTGGATCATTTAGAACCTTTTCGGTATCTATCCATTGTTTGTATTGACATCTTCTTGGTGGTTCCTGGGAGAAACAAATAGACGTGAAGCGAACAAAGTTACTGAATGTTGTGATAAAATAAGGATTCATGATAATGAATATATTTTCACCATGAAATCGTCGTCTAGAATAGTTGGGCAAACAAAGAACCTCTGACCCAAAGTACTTGGCTTGATAGAACGGAGAACCTGACAACGATCACCGCATCTGCATTTTGGACGGGCTTCCCATGGAGGGAGTGCCATCATTAGCACCCGCCAGTCGCACTATTGTTCACGACGTTGTCGTTCATAAGCTGCTTTTCTCTTCAAGTATTGCTTAGTACTTTCTGATGCGAAATACCAGCGTCCTTCTTGTAAACAAGTGGTTAGGTCGAGAACGGGATTTGCTGTATCGATCCACTTGATGTATCCACAAGCCGTAGCGCGGGCTTGACGAATAGATTTGGAAGAAGAATAAACAATCGCTCATGCAAACTGAATAAGCATATGCAGAGAATAAAATACCTCACGGTCATAGTTAGGGCACCTAAAAAAATGCCTTCCTCGAATGTCTGGATTCCTCGAAGCCATTAGTTGGCATCAGTCACCGCAAAGGCAGAGAGGCTGCTGGCACCAAGGTGGGAATAGGTATACACAAGAATTGCTACGCCAGTTGGGATCCTCAACGCCCCGGCGTCTAGCCATTGCCGAAAGCTGGTGCGATGAAGGGTTCTGGTAGCGCTTGTTGCTTACACAGATGAAGAAATTTTATGCTGCATCGCTCGTTATGGGGACTTATGTAGGCACCAAAATCGCAGTGATAACCTTCACATGTCTACATCATGGGGCACGATGGGTTGGCCTGATTGTAACACCCTGATTTTCGCCCGTCGAAAAATTTATTTTATTAAAAACCTATTTTCGAAAATTTGGTTCTTTGAGTGTACTTAGGATTATGTGCCAAAGATCTCAATTAATTCTTTTCTTGTGAACTCACATTCTCCGCCAAATCCGTTCCCTCCAAAATATCTTTCCAAATAATTTTCCTTCTATCCGGAGAAACCGATCAAAATCTTAGAAGAAACTGAAAGGAGAACCCGCTCTAAAACCATTAAATTGTACAAAGACCAGTGGAGCAATCACTCGGAAAACGAAGCTACCTGGGAACGAGAGGAAGTCTCTAGTCACCGTAACAATGTGTTTGACTCAACGTGAACCTGTTCAACAAACTCGTCCTATTGAACCAATAGGGAAGGGCGTTAGAACAATTGAACGTGTTCCACATTTAATGATAATCAACGAAAGCAACGACATACCATTGAGTTGTATGCAGCTCAAGGTTGTGGGGCAAACGTGTCCGTGATCGTCGGCTGATGCGGGAGAGAGGTATCCCCTTGTGGCGGGAAACACCTCCAGCGTGTAACACTACGGTACCAACGAAGGTACTGTCCATACGAAGCTCTGTCGTCTGGAGGTGTTTGGAGAACCAAGTGTTCCGTCGCATGTTCCCACTCCGCAACCGTTGGCGTGATCGTCCGAACAATGGTTCCCTCGTGAGACAGACCGAGTCCTTTCCGGGAGTACCTGCGTAGGACGTAATGAGCACGTAAGAAACATATACAATGGGGTAAAACACACTACTTGAAATTAATATTGTCGGACGTGTACTTACTTGTGGAGGCTAACAGCCAAAGAGCGTCCACCTCTCGGAGGGTAGTCTTGGTACATGCCGAGATGTTTAAGTACCCTCTGCACATGGTACGGCTCGACGTGCATGTCCAGCACGAGGTGACAAGTGGTCCTCCAGAACTCTACATCGCGCGTGCAGAGCTATGCAAGACCGTGCGGTGCCCGTTCGACGACATCGTGATGCGTGTATGGGGTCCAGCAAACACGGTCGGGCGTAAGCTGATCGAAGTCGGCCACGAATTGTGTGTACACACGACATGTCGTTCCGCTCACCCACCTCGGCTGCAATAGCAAGAAATATATGATTAGTGCCCGTAAATCGAGATAATGCGCAAAATAAGAAAGTGCTATGCAAAATGCATTGCAATGTACAATTTACCTCGCGGTGAGTCCACAGCGAGCCCATGGTGGGACGATCGTCGATGTCTTCAAGACCAGACTTGTACATCTCATCGACGTCGTAGCTTGTGTACGACTCTAGCTGTGGTCTCTCAATGTCAAAGCGCTCATGCACCCATAACATTAGAAGTAGAGGGCATCCTGTCAGAGAACTTTGCTTGCTATTCCTGGTGCAAGCATTGCAGAGCCCGGCGTACGTCGCCGCAAGAACAGCCGACCCCCAACTGTACTACGGAATCTCCTCAACAAGTAGCTCGGTGATCTGCTTCGCGTAGTGGATGAAGTGCTTGTCCACGGAGTCAATGTGCGTCCCCGTGAACATCACCCACCCAAACAATCACAGTAGATACGCGACTAAGTGTTGGCGCACTACCCAGTCCTCCTGATCCTCTGGGAAAACCTCCTGGTGGAACTGCTACAACCAACTCCTCGTGGGCCCATGCCCATCTGTGAGATCCTCTAGCGGAGCAGCCACCACTCCACCAAAACTGGCCAACAGATCATCCGCCCATCCAGCATGGACCAGTGTCGGGCCAACTGCTGCACCCGCTATTGGTAGACCCAAATAAAGTGACACATCTTCTAGAGTGGGTACCATCTTTTCAACTGTCAGGTGAAATGTGTGTGTCTTGGACCTCCATCCAAAGCACTCAACAAGGCCGCATCAATGTTGAAACGTGGTGACCTTCCACGTGAAGGCTCAACCAAGCGTGTGAAGGTCAACAACCCAACGGTTCTCAACCTGTTACATGTCAAAAAGAAATAATTAGCAATGTGAAAAAATTTAAATGACAGTACATATAAATTTTCAACACGTTCCATGGAACCCAACGAGGATCGATACGCCAATACTGATCCGGTCCTCGCATTTTCAACACGTTGCAGAAAGTCCCTCGACTAAGTCGTCGCGATCGATGATGTTTATCGATCACCTCGTTGATCAGCGGTACGTCATCCCTATCAGCCATATCTACAAAATGCATGATTATCAGTGTCATCAGCATCAGAAAGGAATTAAAAAATGACAAATTGAGCGTGAAAAATTCTGCAACGTGAAATTATAATAGCAGAAGTCAAATACTGATAAATTGAAGTGAACACACTGCAGTGCTGATAAATATAAATATTACAAGCCAGAAACATGAAAAATTGAGCGTGACAAAGTTATGCAACGCGATAGTATAGTAGTACAAGTAAAATACTTCTAAGTTGAAGCGAACACACTCCAAGACTGGTAAATATAAATATTACAAGACGAATAACTAAGGATTATTTCTCTTCGTCGACCTTCGTGTTGGAACACAACGAATATCGCCACCTTCAGCATCTTTGCCTACATTGTACATGCTGCAATCTTTACGGGCATGGTCTCCGTCGCATACAATGCAAGCTTTTGGACACCGCGAAAGTGAGTTCGTTTCAGCTTCATCCATGTGGTTCTTGATTCGACGCGTCTTGCGATGCCCCTTCGTGTCAACTAGCAAATTTGAGTCAGGCAACCAGTTGGCTTCCCCTAAAGGTGGGCGAGTGAAATCGCATACCGCACGCCAACCACGCAATTCACCGCGTCAGGTTACCTCCCATGCTTCCTTAGTAAAGTATGGCGAGACGAATATGTTCGCATCGACACCACCTTTTGCGGAAGCGGCAAGAACATGATAGCATGGCAGATGTCGAAGGAAAAGCTTGTTGCAGTTGCATTTGCAAGTATGATAGTCTGGCCACAATGTGCACTCCAATGTGATGTCCGTACTCCCAATACCAACTCCACTCTTGTCACGCAGTTGTACCTCAAACAACAACTCCCTATTGCTAGCAGGCCAGACCCTGTGCATTCCCCCCATCTTGCTTTTCTCGTCCATGTACTGTGTGATAATGGGGCTATACCTTACATTAGGATTGGCAAGGTTAAGACTAGCCATGGCGTATCTTTTACAAAGATACTTCTGTGTACCCCTTGTGATGCCCTCCAGAATAGCCACAAATGATAAAGGACGTATATTTTTCATCATCCAGTTGTACACTTCTGCAAGATTTGTTGTCATCACACCATACCGTAAATCATTGGTATCGTACAACAAGGACCGCTTTTCCCTTGGCTCATGTTCTATCCAATCAGTGAAGCACTTCGTAGCCCTCCCCCGCTTCCTACATTGAGTAACAGATGGTGATTCATTTGGAACGGGTTCCAGGCCTTCCGGCTCCTCTTGTCGGGCAAGAACGGGTTTTTTCGGAACCTCTTGCATGTGAGTAGTGGTCAACCGATCCAGCTGTTCCTATATAGCGTCGAACTTTCTTTGCTGATTCTGCTTGCACAACTTTTTGAACAGGTCCATTAACCTCTTTTACTCCTGAATTGTCTGTAAAAATTTGCACCGAGATGTCGCATACACCATCTGCTATGCAAATCTGGCCAGCAAACCTCCTCTATTACATCTTCCTTTAGCTGCTGCACCGCTGATAGAATGTCGGCATGTCGGTCATGCAGAACACACACATTTGGTCTGTTTTGAACAACACACCTTTTAATGTGACGCAAGAACCATAACTAGCTCGATGTGTTCTTGCTTTCAACAAAAGCGAAGGCAACGGGGACGACATGGCTATCAGCGTCGACTCCGATTGCGGTTAAAATAGTTCCCCTATACTTGCCTGTCATAAAAGTACCATCAACACATAACAATGGAATGCAATTTCGGAAGGCCTCTATCATGCACCCAAATGACCAAAATGCACGACAAAGTACGTTTTTTTCCATTTTCATTAACCTCATCAAGAATAGTCATGTATGTGCCCGGGTTTCTGACCTGCAACACCTCCAAAAGTGGGGGAAGGTTATGGTACGAATCTTCGTAACTTCCAAATCTCATCTCCAGTGCTTTCTGCTTACCCCTCCAAGCCTTGTCGTACGATATCTCATACCCGTACTCTTTCTCCACGTCATGCATTATTGTGAACGACGATAAAGAGGTTTTTTTAACAACCTTTGAGTACACCATTTGTGCCACGAATGCAGCCGTCATGTTCCTGTGTACCAAAGGGGTATTGTCCAACAAACAGGTATGCTCCTCAACCCTTGAAGCTACACATAAGTTGTCATGTTGTGGCTTGTAACCATGCGTTCTTCAAGGGCATTCGGGATTTGTGCACTTCACGTCATACATCGTCCTATTTGAAACCTTCACCCTGAACTCCCACCTCTACAGAAAAGCCTACCTTTTCACCGCGTCTTGTATGTGCCCTTTGTCATGAAACATCTGTCCAACTTGCACCTTCTTACAATCATATCACCAGTGGGCATCTAAACCATCGTTAACCTCCAGACGGCTCATCGATATGGTCGTCCAATCTTCAGGTACGTTGGTTTCCTCATCCCACTATGTTGTATCTTGCCCTTCCACCACGAACAAAATATATTCCTCATTCTCCAGTTCCATCTCTTCCACTACCGCATCATTCTCCTCCGCTGCATCAACAGCCAAAGGTGAGTCCGGCTCATCGTCATCCAATTCGTTAGGCGGACAATTGCCACCGGGCACAACTAAACTACCGGTGCAGTAACCTCCTCTACTGCTTCCTCTTATCCACTCCTGCAAATATTAATCTCTTTCACGATATGAGTTTGCTCCACCTCTGTGTGGCTGGTCTCGCCGGTTCCAACAACATCTATTTTCTTTTGCACCAGTATTGCTAGGCTATAACCTTTCTCTCTTACTTTAGCCACAAATTTTCTCCAACTCCCAGTATATGCAAGCTCTACTACTCTCCACTGCCATCTGTATTCACTACTTACTGGCCACACGACTTTTATGCTGAATTTCTCCATCAAAGGATCTATCCCGAACATATTATGCAGCTACCCTAGCACGTCGTTCAAAACCAACTGGCTTGATGTATTTAAGGTAGTATCAACGAATGCATATACGGTCAAATCTACCCCGTTATCACAAAGTTCTATTGGAGCGTCGCCATAATACACCCGAACGGGCATATCCCCTGACATCCTGAAATAGTATGCCAATTGCTATTAATACGTTACTACCCAGTAAAGTGTCGCATGCTCTATGCTTTCATTATTGCTCTAACGTATTTAAACTATATTTCATTACTTAAATATAAGTTCCATTCGATTTTAACTAATAATAAACGTATAATACCTCTATTCAGTTTTAACTAATAATAAACGTATAATACCTATACTAACAACCAACAATGATTAACAAAAAAAATTGCCGCTGTCCTAAGGGATTACAAATTTATACCTTCGCTGTCATTCCTCTTTCCTACATAGTTGCGGACGTCTCCTTCCAACCGCGTAGTTATTCCCTCCGGCCGAATGACACAGCTCTGTACTAAATTTGACTACTTAAATATAACTTCCTTTTGATTTGTACTAATGCTCAACATTCATTTCTCCCCGATGATAACTATTTTAACATTACGAAATTGCATACGTTAGAGCAATATACAACTAAATAACTATATTATTTGCAACATACAACTAAATAAATATATATACTAACATTAAACAATAACAAATGGTTCACACATTATACGTACTAACATTCAACAATGACTAATGATTCACAAATAATAGCATCGAAATAATAAGCCTCATACTTACGAATTAAAAATTTACAACTTAACTTAGGGATTACATATTTATACCTTAACCACCGCAGCTACTCTTGACCATCACCTTAATTCCCTTCCCTTCTAGTGCTGCTACCTCTACGATGACGGCACGCAACGGCAGCGACGACAATGACGACGGCACCGGCGGTGGGCGCGACGGCGGCCTGAGGCAAATGCTTGCGGCGAGCGAGGTGAGGCGAAGTGGTCCTCTCGGTTCGCTGCGGGGCTTATAAAAGGGCATGTTGAATGCCCGTTGGTCGACGTACAGGCGGCCTGTCAAACGCCCGTTGTTCGACAGGGGCGATGCATGGTAGGCGGTGGGCCCTATCGAACTCCCGCTGTTCGACAGGTCGCCCTATCGTTTGGCCGCCATTCGATATATGCTGTCGACGCGCCCCCGTTCGACAGGTCCTTGTGTCGTCTCCCTCCCATTCGACAGGCACATATTTTCGCGATTTGGTCCGAAAGCCCATTATTTTCATGATTTTTCGTTAAAATCATATTATTCTAAAAAAATTCCTAATCTGTCTGCTGCCTCGACCAAATTAAGCTACTACCACTCTACGAGTACTCTCCTTCAATGCTTTCCTTGTCTGCCTCTCGATCGGATATTCGGATGGACGCTTCAGCTGGTCCAGCAAGATTCAAACACCTTAGCTGGTGTGTGAATCTTTTTTAAGATAAAAATAAGATTAAATATTTCACGTAAAATGAGGTGATATTAACATGTGATTAATTGAGTTTTAATTATTATAAACTTTAAAAATAGATTTATTTGATATTTTAGAATAATTTTTATATAAAAAATTATTTTTATATAAAACGCATCGTTTAACCGTTTAAAAATCGTACCACGAAAATCTGAAAATTAATCCAACACTTCCGAACGGTGACAGATTCTGTTCTTTGCCTCGCAAAGATGCAGTCGAACTACGTACGACTTGACGTATACTTGAACCAAACAGCTCGATCCTGTGTCCCGGGTTTAATTATCGTTAGTTTTACTGTAGATTAGATGGGCGTCTAATGCTAGAGAGATCGAGATCAAGGCCAGTGATTGACTTAATTAATTGTGGACCATCTTACATTACGTACGTACCGGCGATCGACGAACCTATGCTTTGCTTGATGAATTGCTTAATTGCTTTCTTAAAGATACTATTGTTATTCGGTCAGCTTAATTAGTGGACTAGCTACATGGACATGTTACTGACGATATTGTTCAGATGGTAATGCTCCAAGAAATGGTGATGAGACGATCGATGGCGACAAAGCAAGGTGGCATCCACACAACTCGAGATCAGCGTGTATGCTGACTGCTGGCCTGACTTGAGCACATGATCGTACGTGCCCAGGCCGAACACCCTGCCGTCACGACACCGGCACCAGCCAGGCAACCACTAAATAAACCCAAAGTTTCATATTATAAGTTATTTTAACTTTTTTATCAAATCTTTTTAAAATTTATTTAATTTATAAAAAAATATTACTTAATATTTTTAACATAAAATAAACATATTATTAAAATATATTTAATGTTACATGATGTTGTTAAATTTTTATATAAATTTAGTCAAAATTAAAATAAAGTTTAATTAAAAAATCATAATGACCTATAATATAAAATGCAGTAGTATTGTATAATCACATTAACATCCACTCTGATCGATCTTAGTGTTTGGTCGTCATTGATCATTGGTCAGGACGAACTACTATTCGATACTGTACCTACTTATACTTGATTTTCTTTGGCCAAAGTGTTTCTTGGTATATATTTTTTTAGAGAAGGTCTTGTATATTGTTGCATAGAACAAATCAGAAGCCTACATATATATATAAAAAAATTTATTTGGGAAGGTGTTAGTACTCCCATGTTCAGACATATTTGCAGGATGCTCTCTTTGACTAGGTTTGTATTTTAGTTGAGTAATCCAATTAAAAGAACCTTATGGAGTAGTAATAGTACGGATTGAATCATACAAAATGATCATGACGGGATGCTTATTAGCCAAAATTTAAATTTTCAACCTTAAATTTAAAGTTGATTTTAATATTTTTTTCATCGTAATTTATTTTTTAGTCTTTGCTTTTAGATCGTTAAGAATACGTATATAAAAGTTTTATTCATAAATTATTTTTTATTTGTAAATATGTGGTTTTGTTTTTTCCTCCAATATGCCAAAAATGCTAATGTACAACGGACGATAATAAAGGTGCTTCCATAACAGAAAATTATGATTAATAGATTATGGATAACAGAAAATTACGGATATGTATTATTTGAATATGATTATAAGCTTAGAAAAAGCTATCTAAGCTATGCTGATGCTGTACAAGTTTATGAGAAAACTGTGTTTTTAAAAGCATAGCACGGATAATCCACAACTCCAGCTGTTTTGATTCGTGGGAAAAATCATGCAAGTGGAAATCAAGACCACGTTACACGCCATAAACTTCCATATGTTGCTGCGTAACAACGCCTGAGCGATCTCCGTCTATTTTTACCTCTTTGCATTTATTCTGAAATAAATTATTTTTAAAGTAATTATTGTATCGAAATTTATAAAAATAAAGAATTGTTATATTAAAAAAAGATAAAATAAAAATAGTTATATTGAAAGTAAAAGTATTATGGTTTTTTGATTTTGTATTAGTATGTGTGAAATGAATGAAAGATAAATTTATTTTGAAACCAAGGTAATAGTTGCAACTGCATTAACAGTGCAGCATGCATTTCGATCGAGCCATGACATGCCACTGATCAAGCAAGAGACGGACGCTGATCACACTGACACTGACACAATATTGTTTCAGTTCAGCTGGAGTATGGTCCATCAGGCACACATGTTCTCTCCCTGACATGAATGTACGGAGTAGTATTAATAGCAACTCTCGATCTAAAGTCTGACTAGCTATCATCTTCGTCATAAAATAAATTAATTTAATATTAAATATAACATTTTAATATTATGAATTTAGATATTTAGACCAAAGAAACAGTTTAGTTTTTTTAAATTTGTAATATTAAACTGTGTCATATTTAATATTAGATTAATTAATTTAATTTAGTACGGTGGGTGTACTCGATGGTGGTTATGGTGATCGCCCTCCGCACATGCACGTCGACCCGGTCCGGTTGGCCGTTTGCTTCGGCTCAGTCGTCAGGCTATCGCTCTTTGCACTGCTGCCACCGACGGCGAGCTGGTACCGACGACACAGTAAAAACATCACACCTATCCCTAAGCTAGATACTCCTGTATAGGCTATACTACTAGCTAGCTGTATACTCAGGCTGCCTTCGCCAGCTGAACATCGAGAGAAAATTTATCGGGTACGTTTCTCGAACCGTTACACAGTGTGTATGTTAAAAAGTTTATAAAAAATTATTTTAAAAAATCATATTAATCTATTTTTAAATTTTAAAATAGTTAATACTCAATTCATCATGCGTTAATGGCTTACCTCGTTTTACATATCTTTTTAATTTTTTTTCTTCTCTCAAACACAACCTTAGTTTATTTTTAATAGATGACGCTTTTAACTTTTGGGCACACGTTTAACAATTCGTTTTATTTAAAAATTTTATACAAATACATAAGATAAAATTAAATCATGATTAAAGATTTTTATAAAATAACTCATAACAAAATAAATTATAATTCCATTTTTTTAAATAAAACAAATGAATCGAACATGTATGATTGATATTTGATATGGTTACAAATAAATCTACAAGCGCACGGATACCGTTGTAGCATTTTATCCAGGTGTATTTCATGGTATCGTTATTTGTTTTTTTGCATGAAAAACGACGGTCTAAAGAATAAGTTGATATATTCATAATCATGTTATCATTAATATATCATAGTCTATCTAGGGTAAATGATAATAATGATATTTGGACAGTGTGACACATAGAATCATCTCAATAAGTAACCTAGCTAGTGAAGAAAGACAAAAGAAAAGCTAAGGTCTCATATATACTTCTATACTTATCATGCTTAGTCGATACAACAATCATATACATATACATGCCGGTCTATCAACGTGGTTATGACATTTTACGAACTCTTACGTTATATCCGAACATGGAGGATTACGAAGGACGAACAGAGTCGTTACCACCTGCCGCCTACCTCTACTTTTCGTGAGGCACACCTGCATCCAACGACATTTAATTAATCTAAGCATCATGCTTACATTGCTAAATAATATCACTAATTTTTCGGGGACTCCCACCCTTCGGATGGACAAGTTAGAACTAATGCAACTCGTTGAGATTATTGGACCACTGTTATGGCATAGATCGACTAGCCTAAACATATATAATATATGAAAAAGGTACAAACTACTTATAGACCATATAATTGACAAAGAAGTATATGAACTATGAACATAATTAAATAAAAAAGATAATTCTATTATTAAGCTCATAGTTTTACAAGAAGAGTAAAGTACCAAAGACATACCCAAATCTTCGAGAAAGACTAGGAAACCGAAGAACTATCCTAAACTGAAACTCCACTAAACTATAAAGTAATACAAATATAGAATAGAGAGATTACTTCTTGAGTGTGTGTTCTGAAGTGAAAGCTCTTCTCCTTTTATAACCTCTAATGACAGTTGCTAATGACGGTTGGTGAAGTCGGTGCACTCATAATCGCCATCAGGGACCAATCAGGAACTGCCACATGGAGGACAGTGACGAGGGGTGCTTGGCCTGGTTTGCTTGAACTAGGGGCACCGCCTCTCTCCACCTACCTTCTCACTAGAGGCTGATAGATGCGTCCCTAGAATGGTGCATAGTAGATTAGCCCAAATTATATTGGTTTTGTTTTATTGGTGGGTCCTTCAATTCGTATGCTCTCACGTGATTTATCGGAAGTGTGTTTTTTTTTTGTATGTTGGCATATTTTTGCATCCACATTATTTTCCTAGGACAAGTGAAACTATATTATTTGTAACTAATATGCGTGTAAAAAATTTTAGTTTTCTTTTTATTTGTCGAGTAGATAATTGACGGTCGAAATTGATACCTAACGACCGTCAACATGTATCCAAAAGTTAACAGCATCATTTATTAAAAAAGGAAGTTAGTATTGATTGTCAAGATTATTGATTGTACAGTATACAAATATATATGCACAGGAAACAGGCATGCATTTGTTCATTGGCTAAAGTTTCACGTCATTCTCTAACTCAGTCTAAAGTGCAACACAACGATAAATATATGTGGTGTTATAGAGCTGCTAGATATCATCATTGTCCAATCCTCTCTAAAGTACAGATAAAGGTAATTCCTTCGGTTCTATAATTCAAAATTTTATACAATGACACGGTATTTAAAATATATCTTTGATTTTTATTTTTTTAATATAATATATACAATATATATATATATATATATATTATAGTACTTAATAAGACACACATATATATATTTTTTGTTCTGGTATCTTTTAAACTAAATATTTTTAAAGTTATTAATAGTAATAGTTATAAAAATTTAATGTAAAACTTGTCCGAAACGTAAGAATTATGAACAGATAAAGTAAATATATATGGTAGGTGAGTCTTATCTTATCTTTTATGAAACTTTGGCTAATAAATACTAAATTGAGGAGGCCCGAACTAAAATTTATACTAGCTTTTAGATACGGGGACAACTTATCTGTATATCTTATATAGTTGAAACCAAAAGCTTGACATACATAAAGCCACATCATTAAAAAAAAATATTAGCTTTGGATATTTCTCATGCTTTGATCTTAACCATTCACATGTCATGTGTATTTACAACCCATTTAGTGTAGTTATTACAATAAATCTTAATATCCATTAAAACCATACATATTACTTAGATAAATTATGAGTATTAAATCCTTCCCATGTTTGATACATAACAATTTATGTGTGTCATGTACAATCACAATTTCACATCACCTCCTATCAAGTTAAAAATATTATTTTTTAGATATCACAAATTGTTTTCTTCAAAAAAAATTTAAGTATTTCTATTTTGTTCCGCTGCAACGTGCGAGTAACCACTAGTTACTGGTATATAGTATATAGGTTTCTACAGGGCAGAGACACGCGGGTACCAACACCGCCAAAGCTATTGCATTATTCAACGGCACGCTACATAATAAGAGTACTGTACTGCAGCAATACTATCTTTATTTTAAAATATATAAGAACTAATTTTTCTGGACGAGTCTCTTTTAGGTTATAGGTGAACCATAACTGTTTTTGCCTGTAAAAATCACTCTCCTAAACACGGTTCATTGCCCACATGCGAAAATTAAAACCTTTTAATATGCCCACACATGAAAATCAACCTATTTTCGTAGGCAGACCGGTTAAGAGGCCCGCCTACGACTATCCCCCAGATTAAGCCCATCCTTAAAATATTTAAGCCCAATCTCTCTCTCCTCACTCCACTTCCTCTCCATCTCCTTTCCTTTTCAGCTTCTCTCCTCCACTCCTTTTCACCCCTCTCTACCTCTCCACCTCCTCTCCTCGACACCTCTAGGACCTCTCCTCTCCTTATCCTCGCCGGCGCGCGTGGCGGGTGGGAGCGAGAGCACGTGGCGGCGGATGCGGGATCCGGTGGGGCTTGGTGCGGCGGCTGCGACATGCGGAGCTTAGGGGTGGCATCTTTACCTCGTCGACTACACTTTGCTGGTCTTGGCGCAATGATTGCGGGATCCAGTAGGAGCGCACGGCGGCTGTGGGATCCGACGAAAGCGACAAGCTCGAGGGCGGCGGATTCGGCGGTGCTGCCCAGCGGAGGGGCCGATTTTCCACCCTCGGCCCTGAGAAGGGCAACGACTGCGGTGAGCGGCGATGGCGGAGGTCGAGGGTGGTGGATCCGACAGTGCTGCCCTCGGTCCGGGAGAGGCGACGACGACGACTGGCAGCGACAGCGGGAGGGGCGGATTCACCGCCCTCAGGATCGGGCAGTGACAGCGGAGGTCGAGGGCGGTGGATCCGACGGCGCCACCCTCGGAAGGGGCGGATATGCCACCCTCGGGCCTGGGAGCGGCGGCAACGACGGTAGCAGCGGACTACGACGAAGACGATGATGGTTGTGGTGACGGCGACGACAACATCGACTTGGGGAGCTTGGATTTCGGCAGGCGGCGGGCTAGCTAGGGTTTCGGCCTATTTGTTGTTTTTGAATTTTTATTTTTTTCATCGAAATTATTTTCGTAAGCGGTTGGTATAAACGACCACATGCAAAGATCATGTTTTCGCATGCGGTTGCATTGGTCGCATGAAAATATGATTTTTACAAACACATAGGTGCAGGCAAGCCGTCTACCTGCATGTGTAAATAGATTTTGTAGTAATGGTAAAAGATTTTGCCCAGTAACAAAATATAGTATTTTACCTCTTTAGGACTGTAGGAGTAATCATTTAGGATGTGTTCGGGAGAAGAGGTTAAGAACCCCTTCTTTCCGGCACACAAAACGAAACACGTATTATTACATGATTAATTAAGTATTAGCTAAAAATTTTTAAAAATAAATTAATATGATTTTTTAAAATAATTTTCGTATAAAATTTTTTTATAAAAAACATATCGTTTAGCAGTTTAAAAAACATGTATGTATGTGAAAAAGTTAGGAGAAGAACATATTAACGGAGGTAACGCTGCAAGTCTCTCAAACTCCGACAACGGTCAGAAGTCGTGTTCTTCTGTGAACATCACGTCAGACATGTATTCTTCGTCACATTCGTCATATTGTTTCAATCAAGAGTTAGTATAGAATGGCCGTTATTAATACTGAGATTTACTCTGTACTCCATTGCACTATAACCAATCAAGATTCAAGAGCTAGTAATGTAGTAGTATGTTTTGTTAGGGAAGCCTGGCATTGCCGCTGTACTATTTGTACCTGTCATTACGTACTTCTTGGGTTTCAAAATAAATTAATTTAAAATAGGATGTAATACTTTTTAGTAAATAAATTTGGACAGATTCGTTGAACTATAATGTCAAAACTTGGTTTCGACAATATTAATCTGGAGTAGCAGTCAAATGCCAAACACAATGGATTAGTCGGGACAAAGGTTTTAGACAGGTTCAGGCCCTCTCTAACGAGAGGTAATACCCTACTCCTGTTTCGGGGATTCGATCCGCCGAGTGTTTATTGATCTCCTGATTTCTTTCAATAGGGGCTCTCGCAAGTTTTCTGTTTGTCCGTGTATTTTTTCTTCTGCTCTATCTCTCAAGGGACGCCCCTACCCTCCTTATATAGTCCCGGAGGGTGGGTTTACAAGTCGGAGACCTATTCTATTCTAAGTCGGACTCCTCAATCTTACCAACTATAGACTATGGGCTGTTACCTTATCTCAATAGTAACATAATACCCAAGTCATAGCCAGTTTACATAATCATAGAGCGTAACCTATCCCCCATGGTAAGTCGGATAAGCTAGCCGTGAGGGTATCCGTTACCCATAATCTTCACAGTAGCCCCCGAGACCTTCGCAGTCGATGAGATAACTTTGCCTCGAACTTGAATAACACGCGGCCGATTGACTTCTTAGCCAAGTGCTTCCACTGCCGAGTGCCTCCATCATCTCTGCCTGATTCTCCCGAGTGCTTCAGCATCCAAGAAAGACTGTGAAGGGCTGAAATCAATTCAAAAAATTTCAAACATAAAAATTTAGGTGCATCGACTGATGCACCTAATTAGGTGTAGCCCCCGACTATGTGTTTAGTTAAAGAAACTAAGCATATAGTCAAGAACTATATTAATCATACTCTCCTGAGTTAAATAAATGCCTAGCCTAAGCCAAAAGCAATCATAAAAGATCATATAACACATAACCTTATAATCAAGGCATAGTGTATAATAAATACAAGCACTCGGCAAGCTCATGCTTATCCGAGTCGTTATGCCCGAGTTGTCCCGGAACATACAACTCAATCCATTCTCATGAATATAAAATATGAATTAATAAATTTATCAATCATCTGAGAAATATGACCAAAATATTAAATAGCTCTTGCCATAATATTGGTCTTGATAAAAAGAGCACACCAAGGTGACAAATCAGCATTGATAAATAAAAAATCAAATGCTTTATAAAAAACCAAACAGCTCCCGCAGCCTATAAAAAAGTTACCAGGACAGTTATAAAAAACTTTACTGTTTGTCACCTTTCAAGTTGCATCATACCAACCTTCAACAAGTTGTGTAACTGCCGTATGAAAGGATTTTAAAATCATCGCATATTGCCAGAGCAAATTTGCTTAAGTCCTCATGGACATATGTCAAGCCGTACTCATAAGATGGGTCGCAAGTTTCTCATGGGCTCGGCCCAAATACGAGAAAACCCAGCAAAAAAACCCTAAAATCTTTCTCAAAGTGCTAGCGTCGTCCCTGCCGCTTCATCTTCCCAAAATTTTTCCCCTTTTCGCGCTCCTGTTCATCAGCCGCGCTGAGGAATTCGAGAACTCATGCTTACGCAAAATCATCCATCAAAGAACTCAAGTTCCACCACAATCCATCATCCGCATCCAATTGCCAACATCCCCTCAAAAAATCCCCATTTCCTGTGCTAGGTCTAACGCCACTCAACTCGCATCCATGGCGGAAGAGAGAGAAATCCCTTTCGACCAATGGGCTACCTCAGATGTGAAAGAGTCGACCTTGCGGGAAATGGTGAAGAACGGAGTTCTTCCGCCCAAAGAAATCATCGGTTGGCGTCCGGCGGCCGGCGAGGAGTTCCCTACTCCAAACACCGGTGAGATTGTGGTCTTCACCTCTTTCTTCTATTGCGGATTTGGTCTTCCCACTTCCGACTTCTTCCGTGGTATCCTCAAATACTACGGCCTTCAAATTTATCACCTGAATCCCAATTCTGTCCTCCACATTGCAATATTTATCCATGTGTGCGAAGCATTTTTAGGCATTCTCCCCCATTTCAATCTTTTTCGCCGTATGTTTTATGTCAAGCCACACTCAAACAAGGATGACCCCTACGTCGTTGGCGGTGCTGGCTTTCAACTCCGCGGGACTCTCCGCAGAGACTACTTCTCTCTCCCCTTGAAATCCTCCAACAAGGGCTGGCACGCAAACTGGTTCTATATCTCGAACCCCCATCCCAGTTTGCCCAACTTTGTCAGCCTTCCACCGATCCAAAGAGCTAACTGGAGCGCAATGCCGGAGAACCAAGATTGGGTAGAAGCAAATAACCTCCTAGCTAATATTCTTGAAATGAAGAAGAAAGGCCTCCAAGGAGAACAAATCACCCGGCACTTTATCAAGAACCGACTGGCTCCCATCAAGGAAAGATCTAAGCCAGCATTCGAGTATGAGGGTGAAAGCAACCCCAATCGGGAGGACCGCGATGCTCTGAGTTACCAGGCCTTGTGCACTCGCATGTACAAGATTTTCTCCTCTGGAATCACAGTAGTTCGCAGCCACAAGATGCCGGTTCCTCTGTTCAACCTGTTCCGACCTCCTCCTCCGGTAAGTCGACTCGGGTCTTCAAAACTCTTTCAATCTTGCACACATCTTTCAATATATCTCAAAAACTCTACTTGCAGGCAAACGCTCTTATTATTTCCAAGCCATACAAGGTGTATCATGACGATATGCCAACTCGACCTACCGCCAAAAAACCAACCGGCGGCTCCAAAATCAAGGTTGAGCCTCAAGAGAAAAGGGCTGCCACCGACAAAGATATCAGCAGGCGGGCGAGTAAAAGGAGACTGGTCGTTGATGACTCGGACGACGAAGAAGTCCAGATTCCACAATCTAACATAAGTCCTCCGAAACCAACAGCTAGGTCCACTCCTAAAATCAGGAGGTCCAATAGGTATCTCACATAACCAGAGTCAGCTTCTTGCTAAAAATCGTTTTCACTTCCAACTCAATTGTCTTTATCTTCTTTCTTGCAGGAAACCTCAAGATATTGATCCCACCGGACGGGCTGAAGCCATCAATCCATCTGTAGCGTTAGAAAAGCCAAAGCCTGCAGAACCAAAAATGCAAGACCTTGTCCCGAGTGAGGATGCTCCTGGGGCAGAATCCTTAAGCAAAGATGTCCCTGTTGTAGAACCCCCGACTGCCAACTAGGACATCCCAGCTGGAAACCAGCCGGACGAAAACCCACAGGGCTCACGTGGTCAAGAAGCACCAACCGAGGTTCCGGCTCCTAAAATAGGTAAATCTCTCAATGATCGCCAGACTCTTGTCTTCATCATGCTCTTCGCTCTTTATCCTCATTTTGCTCCTCTAAATCAATCAGCCAAAGAGGAGGAAATTTCCCGACTGAAGTCTTCAACTGACTCGATCCCTCCTATCAAGATCGAGTGGCACGATGCCCAAGGCATAAAGCAGGGCATCGTGTTGAATAAGCAAAAGGAAAATGAAGAACGCGACATGCTCGTGGCCAGCCTCAACGAAGCGACCCGGCTAATGAATGTAAGTGTATCTCCTCTTTGTCTTGTCATCGTCGTCTAATGTGATTGACTATCTTCATCCCCTTATGCAGAGAATATATTGTCGTTCAATGGCCAAATCAGACACTCTCGAGAAGCTGATCCCCCATGTAAATTCTCTGGAAAATGTTCATCGAGACCTCAAGGCCGCCAGAGAAGAAGCTGCAGCTCGAGAGGTCGTCTTGCGGGCAGAAATCGCGAAGCTCCGAGATGATAATTTGGAACTCCGTGGCTCAATCGGGGGTAAGCCAAACTACCTTTGTACTTGCTCTGTCTTCGCACATAATCTGTTTTGATCCTGATGCTTGCACAAACCTTTATGTTGTAGCAAATTTATCTGAAATTGACTCCCTCAAGGCCCAGCTGAAGAAAACAAGCACCGATAAAGCCAAGCTGGAGTCTGATAATGAGAAAATCTTGGAAGAGTTTGAAGGTAAGCCTTTTGAGATAGCACTCCGTGATTCAATCGGTCTTGAATATTTATGTAATCATATCCCTCTTGCAGCTTATAAGGTCAAATCCCAAGCACAATTTGATGTCTTCGCCGAAAGAGTCCGAAGGGCTGAAAGTGTAAGGGATGACATCGCCAATGCTGCCACGCCGATCCTGTCAGCACTATATAAACATGGACTCGGGACGAGCTCATTGGACGCCGTAGAAATCTTCGATAAACTCAGGACGGCCCCAGCTAAATATATGGAGAATATCTCTGACGCAGCCGTCATGGGTGCAAGCTTCGCTCTTGCGCAGACGAAATCACTCTATCCCCGGATAGACGTGGACTCTGTCGGAGATGGCTTTGCAGCTGGCACCTCAGATGAGCGAGCCCTGGAGCTCATAAGTGAAGCACAGGAGTCGGCGAAAAAGGTAGCTGGTGATGTAGCCGCAAACTTCCAGGGGTAGCTGACTTGTCTTGATGTATATGACTCGCTGTAATGTTGACTTGTAAATATATAGCTTATTTATGTTAATGCCCTGATCCGAGTCTTCATATATAATTTCTTAAGAATTTTCGTCCGACTGTCACCAAGCCTAAGCTTGATTAAGCCATCAAAAAATTCTCAATCCTTATCTATTGGACTCGAACCAAAACACTAAACAATGATAAACTAAATATAAACAAGTTATCAAAGAAAATAATACTTTATTGATATATGTATAGCCCCCGACTGACAACCCAAGAGGTCATCCTGCTTGAAGTTGGCAGTCGAGAAGAACATAGAGACAAAAAAAGCCTAAGTATAATATCGACGAAGATGCTCAATGTTCCAGGAGTTCTCCACCATGGTCCCATCTTCACGCTTTAGACGATATGCTCCCGGCCGAGTCACCTCAGCGATTATGTAGGGCCCTTCCCATAGTGGAGATAGCTTGTGGCGATCTTTGGTAGTTTGAATCTTGTGTAGAACCATGTCTCCAACAATGAAGGCTCATGACCGAACATTGCGGTTATGGTAGCGCCGAAGTCCTTGAAGATACCGTGCCGACTGAATCAATGCGGCTTCGTGGGCTTCCTCCAGTCGGGTGAGGTCATCAACTCTGTCTTGGTCGTAACGCTCGTCATTGAAGCTACGAACATGAAGAGACTCGTACTCCATCTCACTCGGCAACATTGCTTCTGCTCCGTAAACCAAGAAGAAAGGAGATTGGCCGATAGCCCGACTGGTTGTGGTCCGCAATGACCATAATACCGAAGGCAACTCTTGAACCCATCTTCCGGCGTACGGTCGTAGTCTGTCAAACACTCGGGCTTTGACACCTTGAAGAATCATACCATTAGCTCGTTCAACTTGTCCGTTGCTCTTAGGGTGCGCCACCGATGCATAGCAAATCTTAATACCAAAGTCTTCGCAGAACTCCTTAAAAACGCCTCCAGTGAATTGAGTCCCATTGTCAGTTATAATTCTGTTCGGGACACCAAACCGATGCACGATGTTTAGAATAAAGTCTCGCGCCTTGTCCGCAGTTATCGTAGCAACTGGCTTAGCCTCGATCCACTTGGAAAACTTATCAACCGCGACGAACAGATGCATGAATCCACCTGGCGCCTTCTTGAACGGACCCACCATGTCCAAGCCCCACACGGCGAAAGGCCATGATAAGGGAATTGTTTGGAGATCTTGAGCTGGAACGTGGCTCTGCCGAGCGAAGAATTGACAACCTTCACACGTGCGAACTACCTTATCTGCATCGGTGACCGCCGTGAGCCAAAAGAATCCTTGTCTGTAAGCCTTGCCCACCAGAGTGCGCGCCGTGGCATGACTGCCGCAGATGCCCGAGTGAATATCTTGCAATAATTGTCGTCCTTCCTCTGGGGTGACGCATCTCATCAAAACTCCAGAGGGGCTTCTCTTGTATAGCTCTGAGTCAACCATGACATAGCCTTGACTGCGACATCGGACTCGTTCCGCATCATCCCGGTCACCCGGCAGCTCTTGCTGAGTTAAAAACTTGATGAACGGTGTCCTCCAATCGGCGTCGAGCATGGCGACTTGGCTGGTAATTCCTTCATCGGAGGTTAGTGCTTTGGCAACAGTCAGCTCATAGAGATGTTCCACGAAAACGTCAGTCGGGGCTGCTTCGCGCTTGGACCCAAACTGTGCCAATTGATCTGCCGCTTCGTTATTATGTCTCAAGACATGGGATAACTCCAATCTGTCAAACTTCCTATCGGTAGGCCTCCATGGTCTCATTCAAACAGGACCAGTCCTTCATCACCTGGTTAACCACCAACTGGGAATCTCCTCGCACAATCATCCGTCGTATCCCAAGTGAAACAGCAAGTCGTAGGCCATGAAGGAGGGCTTCATACTCGGCGACGTTGTGTGAGGCGGGAAAGTGGATGTGAAGGACATACCGTAGCCTTTCCCCAGTCGGGGAAATCAGCACGACTCCCGCTCCCAAGCCGGTGACTCTTTTGGATCCGTCGAAGTGCATGGTCCAGTACTGCAGATCTTCTCTAAGTACATCTTCTTGTTGTTTGGTCCACTCGGCTACGAAATCTGCCAGGACTTGAGACTTTATAGACGTCCTCGCCTTGAAAGCTATGTCCAGCGGCATCAACTCCAGTGCCCACTTCGCGATGCGTCCAGTAACCTCCCGGTTGTGGATGACATCGCCGAGTGGAAAGGACGTGACGACGGTGACCGAGTGGCTCTGAAAATAATGGGCTAGCTTCCTAGCAGTGATTAAGACTCCATATAACAATTTTTGCACCTGTGGATAGGGGGTTTTGGCTCCTGCCAGCACCTCGTTGACGAAGTAGATTGGCCGTTGAACCTTTTGGGTGTGGCCTTCTTCCTCACGCTCGACGACCAATACCGTGCTGACCATCTGGTGAGTTGCGGAGACGTAGAGCAACAGGGGTTCTTGAGGGTGCGGGGACGCCAACACGGGTGGTGTCGTGAGGAACTCCTTGAAATCTTCGAAAGCTTTCTGGGCCTCGGTGGTCCATTGAAAATCATCGGTCTTCCTCAGTAACCTGAAAAAAGACATACCTCGTTCGCCGAGTCTGGAGACAAAACGGCTCAATGCCGCCATACAGCCGGTGAGCTTCTGGACGTCCTTCTGGGTACTCGGGGGCTTCATGCTCCGGATAACGTTGATCTTCTCTGGATTTGCCTCAATGCCACGATGTGATATCATGAAACCGAGCAGCTTACCTGATGGCACACCGAAGGTACACTTCTCCGGGTTCAACTTCATTCTGAAGGCCCGAATGTTCGCAAAGGTTTCTTCTAAGTCGGCGATCAGGTCTTCCTTCTGCTGGGTCTTGATGACGACATCGTCGACGTAGGCTTCCACGTTTTTCCCGATCTGGGTCTGAAGGCACCTCTGGATCATGCGCTGATAAGTGGCCCCGGCGTTCTTCAGGCCAAAGGGCATCGTGATGTAGCAATAGGCTCCAAACGGGGTGATGAAAAGATGTCTTCAGGCAGTCGGATTCCTTCAAACTGATCTGGTGATAACCCGAGTAACAGTCCAAAAAGCTCAGAAGCTCACAGCCGGCTGTTGAGTCGATGACTTGGTCTATCCGAGGTAGTCCAAAAGGATCTTTGGGGCAAGCTCTGTTGAGATCGGTGTAGTCCACGCACATGCGCCATTGCCCTGTCTTCTTCCGGACAAGAACTGGGTTGGCTGGCCAGTCGGGATGGTAAACCTCTTTGATGAACCCGGCAGCTAAGAGCTTGGCGAGTTCCTCCTTGATGGCATCCTTTCGGTCTTGAGCGAAACGGCGCAATCGTTGTTTTATAGGTTTAGCGTCATCTTTGACGTTTAAAGAGTGCTCGATCACCTCCCTAGGAATACCCGGCATGTCAGACGGTTTCCAAGCAAAAATATCTTTATTATTCTAAAGGAAGGTGACGAGCGTGCTTTCCTATTTAGGATCTAGCTCTGCGCCTATTACAGCAGTTTTAGAGGGATCAGATGGATCAAGGGGGATTTTCTTAGTCTTGGCGTCGCCGTCTCCTGACTTGGCTATCTTCTTGGTGGGGACTTCTCCTTCTCCAGATGTCGATGCAGCCAGTCGGACCTCTAATTGACCGCGTAGTCTCTCGTGAGACTGGGCCATGTCGCAGCTTTCTTTGTCACAAGTGAAGGCTTGTTTGACGTCGCTGCGCAGGGTGATGACTCCATTGGGCCCGGGCATCTTCATGATGAGGTAGGTATAATGTGGTACTGCCATGAACTTAGCGAGCGCCGGTCTTCCAATGATCGCGTGGTAGGCCGCTTCGAAGTCGGCAACCTCAAAAGTGATGTTCTCCGTCCGGAAGTTCTCCCAAACCCCGAAGCTGACTGGAAGAGTAATGCGCCCGAGTGGCGTGGATGACAGCCCCGGGATGACTCCATGAAAGGGAGCTGAACTCGGCTTCAACTCGGATCTTGGAATCTGCATCTCGTCCAGCGTCTTGGCAAATAGGATGTTGAGAGCACTACCGCCATCGATGAGGACGCGCTTGAGTTTGATGTTGCGAACCACCGGGTCAAGTACCAGGGGGTACCGCCCCGGGTGAACCACTCGGTCAGGGTGATCCGAGCGGTTAAACGTGATAGCCACCTCCGACCATCGTAGATAATGCGGGACTTCAGGTTGCGCGGTGTTGACTTCGCGATCAGTCAGCTTTTGCTTTCTCTTGGACTTGTACGCTTGCGGTCCCCCGAAGATGTGGTTTAGCTCGCCCACGGGGTCTTGGAAGGGTTCTGTGTTGCTAACCGGGTCGTTCCTCTTGGTGCCAGATGGGCCGGCTTCGTCAGCCGGCTTTTGTCGTAGTTGTGCCGCGTATTGCTCAGCGAACTGTTTGTAGATGAAGCAATCCTTTGCCGCATGCTTGTGGTTTGGATGGTGCGTGCACTGAGCGTTCATGATTTTGTCGTAGGCGGCGACTCGGGGACGCTGTTGCTGGTAGGTTGATGTCGTGGCGACCAGATCTTCGGGCTTGCGCTTGCGATCCTTTTGGCCCCCGTTGTTGTTGCCGTTGTCCTTCTTAGGACGCCAGCTGCTTCCGGATGGCTTGTCATCCCTCTTGTTGTGCCGGTCTTGTCGCGAGGCCTAGATTGCGTCATCAGATTTGGCGTAGGAGTTAGCCGTCTCGAACATTTGTTTGACCGTCTTCGGTGGCTTGCGCCCAAACTTGCCGATAAGCAACTCGTCACGAACGCCTTTCTGGAATGCAGCAATAATGACGTCATCGGTGATGTTGGGAATCTTGTTCCGTTTCTCCGAAAAGCGTCGAATGTAGTCCTTCAGCGATTCGTCCGGCTTCTGAATGACGTTGTAGAGGTCAAAGTGGGTCCCAGGTCCTTCGAAAGTACCCTGGAAGTTGGCGATGAAGTGGTCCCGAAGCTCACTCCACGAGTCGATCGAGCCTCTTGGCAAACTCGTGAGCCAGTTCCTGGCTGAGTCGGTAAGAGCGACGGGCAGGTAGTTGGCCATAGCCTTGCTGTCTCCTCCTGTTGCGCGGATGGCGAGGGTGTACACAGTTAGCCAGGACTCGGGGTCGGTCTTACCGTCGTACTTATCAATCCCGGTAGGTTTAAAACCACTCGGCCAGTCCACTCGACGCAGGTTCCTGGTGAAAGCGGGCACTCCATCATCGTAGTCGTCGGGTGATTTCCTTCTGCCTTTAGAAGAGCGCCGTTCACGTTCCTGGTAGCGTCGGTCGAGTACCTCCCGCAGATCACTCAGCGGGGGCCTTCGCGGGCTGCTTTGGTGGTTGGAGTTGTTGTAGCGACGATTCCGGTCGTGGACGGGTTGTCGGCTATGTTCTCTCTCGTGAGAGTCAGCCGTATGAACTCATGGCCTCCATACTGCCTCGTGGCGAGGGTCTTTAGATCTGACTGGTGTCTTGCTTTGCTCGGGTCTCTTGTAGTCCTTGGACCGCAACGGCGGCAGTCGGCTTCTGTCCGGTGTTTCAGCAACGGACTCGGTCGGCCTTCGTGCGGAGCTGGAAGGATGGCCGTTGGCCGTAGCCGCGACGATGGTTTTGATCTTGTCCAGGAGCGGCGTCACCACAGTCGGCGCCGCTACGATGACGGTGTCGATGAGGGTGAGGGCAGCGACGGTGTTTTGTTGAGGCATCTGGAAGATATTGGCGTTGTCGACTCGCGTCTGCATTATGGCCTCGCGGGCTGAGCGCCCAGTCGCCCTCAGGTCTCGTTTCTTTTTGTCGGCTTGTTGCTTCTTTCTGAGCTCCTCCTCCTCCTTGCGCTTATTCTCCTCCTCCGCACACTTGCGCTCTTGCTCCAGCTTGGCTCGTTCCTCCTCCACGCGCTTGCGCTCTTGCTCAAGCTTAGCCCGTTCCTCCTCCGCAATCCTCCGGGCCACGGCCGAGTCGGTCTCAGCTACTTCGGCCATGAGAACGTTGAGAAGGTCCGGATCGTAGTAGTCTTTATCTGCGTCGTAGCTGTTGATTTCATCCGTGGAGATGTCATAGAGGTCGTCGAAGTCGGTGGAGCTCATATGTTCGTCAATATCCGTGTATGAGTACGACCCGAGTCGTTCGAGTATGACCGCGACCTCTCGTGAGGCCGGGGGACAGCATGGAGGCGATGATGACTCAGAAGATTCAGAAGGTTCTCCCGAGTGGATCAGATCCAACTCAGAAGACAGGAGATTATGATAGATTTTAGCGTCGTCCGGTAATCCGAGCGGCGCCAAGGAACTTTCCCTCCCCGACTGGTTCGAACCCGAGTCGAGAAGAGAGAGCTTACCGAACTTGTTGATGACGAAGTCGAGTCCGCCGAAGTGAAGCGCCTGCCCAGGGGCGAAGACGAAGTCGGCGAAGCTTGATGGAGATCCCATTGCGCTCGTCGGCGAGATATTGAAGAAGAACTTGACGCGGAGCCCCTACGACTTCTGTTTCCTAAGCAGAAGGCCGTAGGTTCGACCCCTACCTGGCGCGCCAACTGTCGAAACTTGGTTTCGGCAATATCAATCTGGGGGTAGCAGTCAAGTGCCAAACACAATGGGTTAGTCGGGACAAAGGTTTTAGACAGGTTCAGGCCCTCTCTAACGAGAGGTAATACCCTACTCCTGTTTCGGGGATTCGATTCACCGAGTGTTTATTGATCTCCTGATCTCTTTCAATAGGGGCACTCGCAAGTTTTCTGTTTGTCCGTGTATTTTTTCTTCTGCTCTATCTCTCAAGGGACGCCCCTACCCTCCTTATATAGTCCCGGAGGGTGGGTTTACAAGTCGGAGACCTATTCTATTCTAAGTCGGACTCCTCAATCTTACCAACTATAGACTATGGGCTGTTACCTTATCTCAATAGTAACGTAATACCCAAATCATAGCCAGTTTACATAATCATAGAGCGTAACCTATCCCCCATGGTAAGTCGGATAAGCTAGCCGTGAGGGTATCCGGTACCCACAATCTCCACATATAAAATGTCTCATCCTATTTTAGATTTATTTATTTTGAAAGAGATGGATTACATGATGCACAAACATGTCATGCGTTGTTTGCGAGTTCCGTGTGTTTAAGCAGATGCTGCTCTCCTCCGTGACAAAAAAAAGGAATAAGTTCATCTGAGGTCTCTTAACTTGTCAACGAATCCGATTTTTGTCCTTCAACCGGAAAACCAGATACAACGGGTCCCTCAACTATCAAAACCGGTGCAAAATAGGTCCCAAGGCGGTTTGGACAGCAGTTTTAGCTGACGTGACGCCTACATGCCTAATTTGACTCGGTCTTCATCTGACGTGGCATTGACGTGGCGCTTACATGACAATTCGATCCCAAAAAAATAATATAAACCATGGGCCCACTTGTCAGCTACACACAAAAATTAATTAAAAGATGGTGGGGGCCCACGTGGGCTCCACATGTCAGCCACACCCCTCCTCTTCTTCCTCCTCTCTCCCCATCTCCCCCTTCCACTCTCCAGACACAACGGAGAGGCAGCGGCGCACGGCGCCTGGCGGGAGAGGAGGGAGCGACGCGCAGAGGCCAACGGGAGAGGAGCTGCACGACCTTGGCCTCGCTGCTGCCGACTCCTTCTACGTCGCGGCCTGCTTGGTCCTTCGCGGTGAGAGCGGAGCGGCAACAGCGCTGACCGGTGGGAGCGCCGCGCCGGCGGAGAGGGAGAGGTCGCCGCACCCAGCAAGATCCAGCGCATGAAGGTCGATGTCGGTGTCAGCCATGGAGAGTGTGAGCTCAGCAGCGGAGGTGAAGCCGTTGTCGTCACGAGCTTCGCCTGGTCGACGGTGAAAACGGGGCAGTAGGGCCCGACAATGAGCTCCTCCCCTTCTCCTTCTCCCCTCCTCCCTTCCTTCCTCAGTGGTGCCTCGGTTGTGGCAGTGGCAGTGGTGTAGACGGTGGGGATGCCTTGTCGTCGCATCCTACCGCGGCGGAGTTCGGAAGCTTCCACACCAGCGACCTCGTCATCATCGTCCACGCCGTCCTCTACTTCGCCCTCCTCACCATCTTCCTCATCGCCATCGGCGTCCACATCTACGCCGGCTAACCTCCCGCTCCCCCTCTCCTCCCTAGTACTCCACTCCATACTAACTACCTTTCCTCTCACTCCTCGATCTACTCCTCCTCCTCCGACTGATTGCTGAATTGGGGGTCCGGCCGTGCGTTGCTAGCTGTGTCTGTCAGCCTATCAGGTCACTTGTAGTAGTACTCCACGGATCCGTGGATTTTGTTTGTCACAGGGGTGTAGTACTTTCATCGATCATTAGTAATTTGGTTCTGTTACTGTGAGTGTTTCAGTGTTTGGCATCCTGTTGTGTTCGTCTGGGGTCTGATGCTTTTCATCCGGGCTAGCAGTTGTTGCCCATGAAATCGAATCACAGTGCTCATTCGTGGCTGCACCCGCTTGCATTCTGTTTCGTTTGGTTAATTCATTCGTATTTGGTACTTGGATGCGATACGTTCTTTGTTCATGGAATCGAATCACCATGCGCGGCTTCTGCGTCGAGGTGTGGCCGTGTGGGCCGGCGTAGAGGATGGCACCGGCGAGCTGACATGGACGTGGGTGGAGCTCGTCCTTCTCCTTCCTCATAGTGCCGCGGACGACGACAAGCTCCACCAACCCTCATCGCGCCGCCCATGGCGTGGCCACCGTCATCGGGGTCCGGGGCAAGGCCACTGCGAGCGTCCTTCCTTCGTTAAGCTAACTTCTCCCGCCGGCCACCATCATCCTCACCACCCACGGACGCCATCCTCCTCGCCAGCCACTGCTGAGATGGGAACATGGAGGAAGAGAGAGCTGAGGAGGTGCTGACATGTGGGCTCATGCTGACTCATCGCTTTTGACTTGGGTCAAATTGCCACGTTGGACAAAACCATCCCGTTATACTGCCATGGAACTTATATTACACCGATTTTAACAGTTCAGGGACAAGTTGTATCTGGTTTTGGGGTTCAAGGACGAAAATCGGATTTGGTGTAAAGTTAAGGGACCTCAAATGAACTTATTCCAAAAAAACATAGCACCAGATGGGCCTGAACTCTATCTGGGCCAAACATGAGGCTTGGGTGGGTTGTTTCACCGGGCCGAGTATACTAATTGGGCCGACCTAATTATCAAATTCAGGCCCGTTCGCTTCGGAACAGCCCAGCCCACTTCCGGCTGCCGCAGGATAGTACAAATCCAATGTACGTGGTCGTAATCCAGTGGATGCAGGCAATCACAGCCAAAATTCCGATGCATATGCAGGCAGAAAGAGCTGTACTAGCTGAGGTTGGTTCGGCCGGTGGGAGTTGGCGAATCTGACCATCGATGAAACCGATGCGGAATACGCGAATTTTTATCATTTTTAATTTTATTTATTTAAAGATTTGCAAAAATAATTTTTCGTTTCAAAATATTGCAGAAGTAATCTCCAATCGCCCTCTGAGAGGGCGAGATTTAAAAATCGCCCTCCCAGACGGCGATTTTTATGACGTGGCAGACGGCCGTTGGGCGCCGTCTGCCGCGTCGCCGCCTTTTTGCAAAAAAGACCCTTGCCGCCCTCGGCAAGGGCGATTTTTGACTGTTCCCCAGGGGGCCGCCTGCCAAAGGGCGGCCGCCGTGGCAAATTTGCATGCGGCCCCCTTGCCGCCCTTACAGAGGGCGATTTTTGCCTGCGCAGGGGGCCGCCTTTAAAAAGGAAGATTTTTGATTTTTTATAAAAGTTAAACTATTTTCATTTTGATTTTTTATAAAGTTAAACTATTTTCACTTTATTTAAGTAAGGTTATACAAATATAACAACATTTGTAACAATAAAAACTATCAAAATATATGTAACGTTAAATATAATAAAACTAAGTTGATAATATAAATGTTGCCATTTTTTTATAAACTTGATTAAACTTTTAAAAAGATTGATTTGAAAAAATTGAAACGACTTGTAATATGAAACATGTAACAGATAAATTGTAGTATTTTTTTTGTAAAAAAACAAATTTCCTTGTAATTTGCTACTGAAACACATCAAAGCTGATCAGTTTTGTGTTCTCGATGAGAATATGGAAAAAGTGCAACTAGAACTATAGAGGGGTGCGGCAAATTTGCAGGTAGCCCCCTCGCCGCCCTTGCAGAGGGCGATTTTTGGCGTAATCTCGCCCTCTGCAAGGGCAATTTTTGGTCGGCATCCCATAAAGCTCCAATGGCCCGAGGAGGTGCTCATTTCAACCGGTCACAATTGAAGGAAAAAAAGAGAGAGGTGAGGAAGAAGGAGAAGAGTCGCGAAGCGTTGTTGCTGTGCTTATTCGATCGCAGGTTAGTACAATATCCCGACGTATGGTTATATTTTGTGTCTCATACTAGTGTAATTACCATGTATTTGAAATTTGTAAGTAGATCTATAGCACTTAGATGTGGACCCTAATTTTTTTGCGAGTAGATCTGTAGCACTGTGAGTAGATATGTTGAAATTTGTGAGTAGATCTGTAGCACTTAGAAGTGTGAATAATTTTAGGCTAGATTTGTTGTTCACACATTTGGTTTGTAGTAGTACTATATTTGACCGTATGAAGGGCATTTACAATATTTGATAGTTATTTTTTAAACTGTAGGATGCCAAGGCATGGAAAAGCTACCAACTCAAGGTAACGTAAATCGTTTCTGTGATATTTTGTGTTATTCGTTGTGCGTGAAATGAGGAATCCTAGATTAACGGGTTAGGGTGTTTCATTTATTGTTGACTTGTAGTTATCGCCCGAAGACTGGAAATGCCTTCGACCCATTGCCTTTGCCTAGCTGTGTTCCAGTGCCCATGTGCTGGTGCGGTGATCCTTGCAAGGTAGCCAAGTCCGATGAAGAGGAGACATACATGCAGAGATACTGGATGTGTGCCAATTTTGAGTTTGAGCCAACACCTGAGATACGCCGCATTAACTTAATGGTGAGAAACTGATGTTTTCTAATAATTATTTGGTGTATTAAGTAGTGTTGAACAACTTATTTGATTAGTAAACATTGCATTTGTGGCAGACCCCTCCACCGCTATGTGATTTTGAGCAGTGGATCGACACCGAGATCAAGCCACAAAACAAGGAGCGGTTGGAGTACATGCGGCCATGGGATGCAGAGCGCAAGGAGAAGATAGAGCAGAGACGCAAGGAGGAGGCCGCAGAAAAAGAGCACAAGGCTGAGGCGGAAAGGAGGCGTGTTGCTGCATACAGGGAGGAGCGGGAGCGGAAGCTTGAGAGTGCGCGGCGAGCGAAGGCAGCAATGGAGGAGAATCCCGATGCGCAGAGGAAGGAAAAGTGGCCTCGTTGCACTCAGTAGTATGCACGAGTTGGTAGTTGTATGGTGTATCGATGAATAATGTTGCGTAACCTCGCAACGTGTAGCGAACTAACGAACTTGAAATGTTATTTCATGTGTCTTCCATTTTCCCTTCCCTTCTCGCCGTTGTACTCCGTTTGTGTTTCGCATTCACTTACTTTGATAGCGACCAATCGTAGCCCTCTGTTACGCGCCGAAAGTTTTTCGTCGTTTCGTTGAGTAGATGTAGCGAATGACATGAAATGTTTTCATGACATATGAGTGCGGCGATCGAATAGAGTTATATACAAAGAGGTAACACAAAGTTACTAACTATAAATATTACAAACATGTAGCACTAGTAGCCTACTGGCGAGGCCTCTTACCCCTATCCCTCCTAATGTGCCCCTGAGAGTACGTCAGCCTCTCAGCGGGCACGGCACGACTAGCGCGGACATCTGGTGCGGGCGTGTGCTGCAGCTGCTCCTAGCTCTGTGGTGGTGGTGCTCCACCAAGCTAAGAGGCGCCGAGAACGTCCTGCTCTGGCTCCTCCAGGTCGTCGAAGTCGTCGCCCTCACCAGACCCGCCCGCACCGGACCCGCCCGCCTGCGATGAAGACTCGCCCGAACGAAAAATCCCCGTCGGGTAGTATCCTCCTGCAGATGTCAAAAGTTAAGCAACATTCCGCCCGAATAGTACGTTTGTAGCACTCATCGAAAGACGCTTGCTTACCTGGCGGCTGACTGAAGGGAGGAGGGACAGACGAACCGCTCGCTCGAACAAAGGCCGACGTGCTGGGCGGAGTCGCGAACGGCCGAGGGATCGACGATCTACTCGCTCCAGCAGAGTGTCCTGTCGGCAGCGTCGGACCTAGTTGACATTCAGTTTGTAATAACATGGCGAAGGTTTTGCATAGTGAGAAGGTACGGAACTAACCTGTGGACGCACCAGCACCGTGCGATGTCGATCCTGGTGTCAGGCCGCGTGGACGTGGAACAGCAGCTGCCGGTGGAGGTACCGCGTCCACGGCTGAACGACAAGAGAGGACGCGCAAGATCGAACGCATCTTCGTCTGCATCCGCTCGAACGTCACCCTCTGCTCAACGTCGTTCAGGTGCAGTCCAGCGTCCAACCTTAGCATCACCGCGTTGATGTCGGCGTTCATGGCGCGTGCAGCGTCGACCTGCGGGAATCATTATTAATTAGGTTTGTCAGTCTCATATGTACCAACCGCGTATTACGAAAACAAGAAGTCCGAGAAACATGGACGTACCCCCAGGAAGTACTCATGGTCACGGTGCACGGGGTAAGTGTCCCTGACGCTTGCCTGGTGTAGCTGTGGAGCTGCCGCGGTGAAGGTGACGCGGGCACGTGTGCGCGGCAAGTACCACCGAAGGTAGGCAGTGTAGTTCTCCTCCGAGTGTGGGTGGACCTCGGCAATCACCTCCTCGGTGGCTACCAACCAGTCCTCGACGTACGGCAAGATCCGAGGTGCCCACAGTGTCCCTGCGTGCTGTCCCCGTCGAGTCAACCTGCAAAGAACATAATGGTCATCGAACGTTCCGCGCGTAGTCGACATAACAATAGTAAAGGTGAAAGAGAAATACTCACTGGTGGTCCTGGGGCGCGATGGGTATCGGTACGTTCACTGGAAAGCCCTGCCTCAGTCCGAACTGCCTCATAACACGGTAAGGGCAGTGAGGCTCGACGAAGATGTCGAAAACCAACGGCACCACCGTCAACCAGTACGCCGCGTCACGCGTGCACAAGGCAGACAGACCTAGAGGTGCTCTCTCCGCGACCACGTGGTGCGTGTAGGGCTCCCAGACGACGTCCGAAGGCTGCAGACGGTCGAACTCGAAGACAAACTCCGGGTAGCTCCGTCTGACCTGGACGTGGGCGTAACGGCGCTGCGACACAAGGAGAACCAACTCGTCAGAACATCAGTCGCACATAATCTGAAATTTGAAATGAAAACAATTTGTACTTACGTTGCGGTGGCACCAGTACGTGCCCATCGTCGGCCCGTCGGCTGGGTGGTCGGCTGCCGGTCCTGAAGCGTACGCAGCGGTGTCGACGATCGGTCGGCCGATCACGAACCGCTCAGCTGCCCAGAGCTGAATAAGCAGAGGGCAGCCCGCGAAAATTGCTCCAGGATCCGTCTTGCAGCAGGCCTCGCACAGCGCATGGTACGTGGCTGCAAGGACTGTCGAACCCCAGCTCCACTGCGGCACGGCCCCTAGCTCCGCATCCGCGATCGCCCGGGCGTAGTGGATCAGGCCCCTGTCTACTGCGTGCCCGGTGGTGCTGGTGAACATCACCCAGCCGAACATCCACAGTAGGTACGCCTCTAAGGACCGTCTGAGCGAGTACTCGTCGGCGTCGGGGTGGAGCTGGTCGGTCTACAAAAAAACAAACGATGTTAAAACTCGTAAGATTTCTAGGAAAGTAACAAAGTGTAATTTTTAGCATTTTTAATTTTTATTTTTTAAAAGATCTACAACTTTATAGTTAACAACTTTTTCATTTAAGATCGTTTACATATCCAAATATTCGTTACAAAATCTAAAACCTATTTAAAAGAATCTCATATCTACATTTTAAATGATATCGGATGGAGATAAACTTTATATGAAAGTTATAGATCTCACGAAGATCTACAGTTTTGTTATTAACAACTTTTTTATTTAAGATCATTTAAAGTGTCGAATAAGCATTATTAGTTTTGCAAATTTTTGAAACCTAAAATTATTTTTACAAATCTTTAAAAAATAAAAATTAAAAATGCTAAAAAGTGTAAAAGTTAACTTACTGTGAACTGCAGCAGCCAAGCCTTCGTAGGCCCGGCAGTGGTGTACATGTTCGGGGGAGCAACTCCAGGGAGCCCAGGTAGCCTCATCACGGGAGCGAATCGCTCCATGATATCCTCCCTCCAGCCACCAGCACCGTCCACTGGGCCAACAGCCTCCCCGGCCAGTGGAAGCCCAAGCAGGTACGTGACGTCCTGAAGCGTAGGTGCCATCTCCCCACAGGGGAGATGGAACGTGTGCGTCTCCGGCCGCCACCGATCTACCAAAGCAGCCAGCAGCGACCGGTCCGCATCCCAGCGCTTGGCCGGGTCGTTCTCGTCCGCCCGCGCCTCAACAAGCCTGCATATCGCTATCAGGCCTGCCTCATGCAACCTGCGTACCGTGGAGTTCAACATTAGTACCACATATTTCCAAATAGCCAAAAAATGCCATCAAGTAATTAAGCTCTATCATACCACGGAACGTGTCGCCGATCGGCCCGCAACAACTCGCGCGACGGGCGTGGACGAAAGGTGGTAAGCTGCGCACCCTGCACTGCCGACAAGTACGAACGGTGGCTCCTGTCCAGTGCCCTACTGAGGAGAGCTGGTGTCTCGTCCGCCATACCTGCATACATAAGAGTGATTACAAATAAGCAATTGATAAAGAAAAAAACATTACACAAATTGTTCATTACAATGGTAATTCGTAACGCTAAAGGTACACTACACAAATGATAGCAACATTACAATAGTTCATGTCTCAGAAGGATAAATATTACACACATGACAAATGACAACAGCATTACAATAATTTATGTCTCACAAGGGTAAATATTACACACATGACAAATGACAACAGCATTATAAATACTACATCAATTGGATCATCGCTAGACTAAAAGGCTGACAGGAATAATCAAGTCATTGCATCACCAGCAGATGACGTAGTCGCCGCACGAGAATGCCTAGGACGTGGTCGCCTCATTGTTGTTCCTTCTCCCGATGGACGGCGGCCATCGGTTGCCTGTCCAGATAGATCAGAACCTGGGACGGTTGGAGATTGCGAATTCTTCGGGCATTTCTTGTAAGTATGCCCGCGCTCATCGCATTTGCTGCACCGTAGAGTCCTCCCCCCTGCCTCCGACTCGTCCATGTCGTTTCTGATGCGTCTCGATTGACGCCGGCCCTTTTTCAGCCTTAAATTCGACGGATCTGGAATGTAGAACACCTGTGGCCTCAGAGTTGTATAAGATCCAGATATCCCGAACCCATATATCTCCTCCTTCCATGTATGAAATATTGCTTCTTTCCTGTAGTAGGGTGACACATAGATATCGGGAAGTATGCCACAATCCCCAGCTGCTGCAAGTACGTGTGAGCAAGGCAGATGTCTAAGCTTGGGCTTCATGCAGCTACAACTGCAACCGCCCTCCGCATGAAGCACACATTCCTGCACAGCTTGAACGCGGTTGATGCCGCGCCTTCGCCTGTCCACACACATTATCTCGTACCTATGAACTTGGGTACCTTGGGGAATAACTCTGTGCTTCATAGCCTTTGCTATTTTATCTTGCATATACTTTGTCACCACACTCCCAAATACAATGTTGTTATCTTGCATCGAAGAGACAATTTTCTTGTATCTGTCCCTGAAGTATGCCTGAGTGCCATGAAGGATAAATTCCACAATACCGACCAATGGGAGTCCTCGCACTCCTCGCATCACCCAGTTGTACACCTCGGCCAGGTTGGTTGTCATTATACCATACCGAGACCCGTCAGTGTCATACAACAGAGACCACTTTTTATTCGGTTCATTCTCTATCCACTGTGAGAAATTATGTATTGATGATGCCGGCCTTCTTCTCATTGTTGGTGGGTCATCATGTAGTGGACCAAGAGGTACTGAAGGATCGTCATCCTGTGGCCGATGAGATTGCTCGTCGGTTTGCTTTGTTGTCAGCTCATCCAACCTCCTCCACAACTCATTGAATTTTTTCTCCTGATTTTGACTACATAGCCTCTTAAATAGATCCATCAGGTGCTTGTTCTTGAATTGCTTGTAGAAATTGGCTCCCATATGACGCATGCACCACCTACTCCGAACATCATGCCACCTAGCTGGAAGTCCCCTCTCCGGCCAACCATTCTGCAGGTAGTCAATTGCCTTCAACATGCCCGCATGACGATCATGAATGAGGCAAACATTGGGCCTCATACGCACGACTTGGCAGCGAACTCTCTCCAAGAACCAATACCAGCTTTCGGTGTTCTCACTTTCGACAAATGCAAACGCCATAGGTAACACCTAGTTGTTCCCATCGGCTCCAATCGCTGTCAGTATCTGACCTCTGTATTTGCCTGTCAAGAAGGTTCCATCTATGCACAACACAGGGCGACAGTGCACAAATGCGTTGATGCAAGCACCCAGCGAGAAAAAGGCTCTTTGCAGCACGCTCTTGCTCGGGTCATTAGACAACGGAAAGGTCTGAATGTCGTAATAGGTATTGGGGTTTCTCTGAGCAATGGTGCCTAACAGACGAGGCAAGTTATCATAGGATGCTTCAAATGTGCCATACCTCATCTCCAAAATCTTTGTTTCGCCCTCCAAGCCTTGTAGTAGCTTATAGTATACTTGAATTTGTTTTCAATGTGTCTAATAATGGAGCCCGGTTCAAAGTCCGTGTTACAAACCATATCGCTGTACATCTCACCGGCAACAAAAGCTGAGGTGATGTTGCGGTGATACTTATCAACCCCTGGCAACCAACATGTGTGCTCACCAACAATGCTCACTTTCCAATAGTCATTCCATTTTTCCTTATATGCATGAACGCGCCACGGACAATCATCCTTCGTGCACTTCACGTCATACACACAGTTGGTAGACTTCACCACCCTAAACTCTCTATGCAAGGAGACCGCCCAATGCTTCACCGCCTCTTTCATGTCTTCCTTATGCGCATACCTGGCACCTTGGATTAGCTCGTTATCCTTGTATTCAAAGGGTGCTTGCTGCCCCTCTGAGATAACAAGTTGAGAGAAATCGGCTTTTGTCCAATCAACGGGCAATACATCTTCCTCCTCGTCCGATGATTCATCGCCCTCCGCCAACTCATTTTTAGAATCTTCCCTCTCCATTTCCTCAACAATTGCTTCGATTCTCTCCCCCTCATCTGCCACGCCTATTGTCTCCTCCAACCTTGCTTCGTTACCCCCAGTTCGCATCGATGGTCCAACATTCTCCACAGCATTGCTAGCACCTTCACCATCCTCTGTTTGCACTATAACACTGCTATCGATTTCATGCAATGCCACAAAAATAACAAGGGGCCAGGACCTTTCAAATGCCATCTCTACATAACGTCTCCAGGACTCGGTGTTATCTACAGACATTAGTTCCCAATAATATCCTTCCGTTGCATGACTGACTACAATGGATAGAGAAATTGTGTTCACTCTTGTATCCACTTTAAATCCACGTAGTAACCAACTATAGACCGACTCAAATGTTTTATCGGTTGGCCTATCGATGCCCTTTGATTTCATACTAAATTCTGACAGATCAACACCATCTCGACCATATCTAACATTGCCTTTACCGTGAACTATCTGAAATATGACCTTACTTGCCATTGTGCCTGATAAACAGGTTCAAACTTAATTTACTTCATACTACGAATATGTTGCCTAGATCAATCTGTGCCTAAGTTAAATTCTATATTAAACAAAATTCTACGCAAAAAAATGTATACATATATAAGGACATATCCTACGTATGTTCATCTAAATCGGTTTGTCCTAGGTCAAATTGACTAAAATAAATCATGCCCTAATTTTTAAATCCATATTATAGTGCTACACAACTATTTAAATAACATAGATATAGATCATAATGTATTGTACGTAGGTTCATCCAAATCGGTTCGTCCTAGGTCAAACTCCTTAAATTAAATCGTGCCCTAATTTATAAATCAATATCTTACTAAACAACTATTCAAATATTCAAAAAAAAATTTCTTTTCTTATATATTCTACACAAAATAAATAACACAAACATATAGCGGGATATTGTATTTATCTGCGATCGAGTGTGCACACCGACAGGGCTTCACCGCTCTCCTTCTTCTTCTTCACCCCTCGCTCTACTATTTTTCTCGAGTCTCGACGGCTGCGAATGACGGCCGCGGAGTTGGAAATGGAGGTTTTATAGGGGAGGGCAAAAAATCGCTCTCTGTAAGGGCGGCAAGAGGCCGCCTGCAAAATTGCCAGGGCGGCCGCCCTTTTGCAGGCGGCCCCCTAATGAACAGTGAAAAAACGCTCTCTGGAAGGGCGGCAAGGGACTAAAACGCAAAAATTCCGCGACGCGGCAGACGACGCCCAACGGTCGTCTGCCACGTCGGAAAAATCGCTCTCTGGGAGGGCGATTTTTAGAACTCGCCCTCCCGAAGAGCGAGAGCAGATTATTTCTGCAATATTTTGAAACGAAAAATTATTTTTGCAAATCTTTAAATAAATAAAATTAAAAATGCAAAAAAATCCGGAATACGCTGCGCTTCAAAAATGGCCGCCTGCTCGGCGTGGAATTAAAAGCCCAACAAGCAGCAACCAGACAACAGCTATCACGCATCACGGCGCAACGCCAACTCCATGTGGCGATCTACCAAACCTCCCCGTTCTCTCTTCTCCTCCTCTCCTCTCCTCTCCTCTCCTCACTCTTCTCCAGCATGCGCCCCTGCACTGCACGATCCAAGTGGAGTGAAGTGCCAGTCGTCTCTTATTTTCAAAATATAAAAAATTTTAAATAAATATAACATAAATAGATTCGTAGTATTATGATGTATTATATTCACCTAAAATTTTTTATATTTGAGACGTAAGGAGTAGTAATGTAGATATCCATCAATCCTAAAAAATAAATCACTATTATTATGAATCTAATGGTCACATTTGAATCAGGTTTGTATTCGTGGGACAGAGGAAATAGATAGTAGTGTAACATCACATCACGTATTCACGTGCCAAGGAAGGTCGATAGCGATGCGCGTGGGTCGTGGGAAGGAGGGGGCTCATGCTCATCTGGTTCCAACAAAGGCCCCGTTTGAAAGGACCAGAATTAGGTACGTACGCAAAACGAAACAAATCATTAGCATATAATTAATTAATTTTTAATTATTAAAAACTTGAAAATAGATTTATTTGATTTTTTATAATAATTTTTATGTAAAAAGTTTTCACACGAATTATACTGTTTAGTAGTTTAAAAAAATACTAATAAAAATTGAGAAAAAATATATATGTTGTTGGAGTTTAGAACGGGACAAAGTCGCCAATCATCATCCATACTCTCACTGTCTCGCATGAGTGCTGCTGCTTCAGTCGCTGGATCAACAGTTCAACACGCCTACTCATACTACTAGCTGCGTGCATCTGCGTGCGAATTCCCAGAGTGAACCACCCATGTTGGTTGCGTGATTTAGCGCTTTTGACAAACAATTTTGTTAAGGTGAATTTGGCAAGACTACAGTTTTAATGTGTTTTCTACCGATTTAGCATTGGGGCTTATCATCAAAATACCATAAAACTAAAGATTTAGTGTAAATTGATATTGTAAAACTGTTTATAACTTCAGCAGAACAATAGTGTTAGAAAACTAAACTCTAAAATTTTTATAGTTTTGTGATAATTTCGTTACTAAATTATAGTTTCGTGATAACTTCATTACTAAATTTTTAAATAGATATATAGTTTTAAGATATTTGACATAATAGATCCGGTGCCACATCTATAGTTTTGTAATACTAAGTCTATAATATAACTTTATGTTACATTCGGCAGCTAGCGATTGAGAGAAGTCTCTCGTGCTTCGCACGCACGTTTCCCGAATGGTTAAACGGTGTGTTTTTGCAAAAAAAAAAGTCTATAAAAAAGTCACTTAAAAATCATATTAATCTATTTTTCAAACTTAAAATAGTTAATACTCAATTAATCATATGCTAATGACTCATCTCGTTTTACGTGGCTTCTCAATCTTCTCTTTTTCTCTTCTCTCAAACACAACTTTATAATACTTTTGGTTATGATAGTTGTATTTTTGTAAAATTCATTCTCCTTTTCTTTCAAATGAACCCATGCAGAGTCGCTAAAATTACACAAAATGGGTAATACCAATCGGTTTCGAATGTCAAGAGTTTGGTGCTGGTCGACTTGCATACAAGAAAAACATTCGTCAGATGTCTGTTCGTAAAAATTCAGAAAAGGCAGGTGTTTGGCTTGCAAGGATGCTCGGACAATTATTTGCAAAATTCCTATGAAACTGCAAGTATGAAATTTACTACCTTTGTCACAAAATATAAAAAATTTTAAATGAATATGATATATTATATGAATCTGACAAAAAAAACATTAAGATATGTCGTATACATCTAATTATTTTGGGAGGAGGGAGTAGCAAAAAGAACTCTTTCTCGGTGGAATGACGACGCCCATCTTTTGTTCACCATTTCTTTAATACAACTAAAAGAGTAGATCCAATGTACCCCGAATCCCATAGTTTTAAATGGGGGTATGCAAAAAAGGTAGTATCAGTTGCCGTACGAGCGGCCGGTGAGTCGCTTCGCATTTACGTTACCGGCAGCTCGGTGAAGTTTCCTCTTTCAAACAATTGACTCTGTCCATTAGATGGCACTTACTCCTATGTGTGACATTTGCAAGAACACAATGTTGGACCTGCAAGAACAAGTCATTACACATGAGTACTCATAACTCCATGATCAACAGACAAAAGAGAAGCTCGGATCAAATGCAACTGGGTAAAGGAGATTGAAAAAAACTTCCTGTTGGAACAACAGTTTACTGCAGTAGCAAGGTAGTTGACTAAATCACTTTGATATAAATTAATGAGGTGAGAAGTGTGAAATCAGTTGACTATATTGTTCGCTCAGCAAGGAGAGCACGGATAAAACATCTAACAGACCACTCGTTTCTCAATGCAGTCGGGCTGGCATGAATGTGTGCAGAGCAAACAAAATTATACTCCTTCCGTTTCATATCATAAGTCGTTTTGATTTTTTTCTTAGTCAAATTTGTTTAAGTTTGTTCAAATTTATAGAAAAATATAGTAACATTTTTAATAAAAACAATCAAACTACCAAAACATATTTAATGTTATATTTAATGAAGCTAATTTTGTATCATAGATGTTACTAATTTTTTTATAAACTTAGTCAAACCTTAAAAAGTTTGACTAGAAAAAAATCAAAGCAATTTATAGTATGAAATAGAGAGAGTACATGCTAAAAACTGATTCTACTTGATCAAAAAGCCGGAACACAGGTAAACCTAGTTATACCACACTTGAAGAGTTGTTGCCTGCAGTTATTGAATAAAGAGAATTTCACTTGTATCCATAAATCTGTGAATTAGTGCTAAGCATGATCAGTTAACACAAAACAACCTTGCCTCCAGAATATCTATTTAGAACAGATTTGGATGATATATTCCTTATGCCTTAAGATACAAAAATGAGGTCTAACAACGAACGGAACGTAGTAACACAAGACAAGTCTTGAACAGGTTGGTCGAATACTAATATATTTTCCACATATTCAAAGTAAAGAAATTCTGGTGTATTACTCTCTTACCAATCATTTTATTGATATTAAAACAATGATAATGTCACACATAGCTGTTTTTATCTGAAAAATTCAATTCAGCACGAGTTGCCCATCCACATTTTACAGCATCATCACAAAAGAGCATTCCTCTAAGTTAGTAATAACAAGCATTGATAAAATAAGTGTACTCAGGAACCTCAGTTTGACAGCAAAGCATAATATTTTGTGACTTGTATTGAGATTTCTGTCACATTAATTACAGACTTTCTTCAGCCTCAATTTTACCTTCCATGGAATATCTCAAGCAATCCTGCATTTCAAGCATATGTTCCCCTAGTTATGGTGGAATTCATTACTGAATCTGAAAGGGATCATCCAGCCAATCAATATGGGAGGTATATCAACCAACCTACTTGCCTCTATTATCTGTGATGAAAAACAATGTAAGGATCCATTTAAACCAGTTCCAATTATTACACCCAAATTTAAGTAGGACATTGTTTTTTTCCTTTAATTTGTGATTTATCACATTTGTCATTAGTGGTTTTAGAGTCACTGTTGGCCATTAGTCTACAGTACAAGCCATGGTGACTGGTGAACAAAGGACACAGTAAACTATCATTGTTCACTATTATCATGGACTCAAGGTATCATAGATTGCTTACCATTACATTTATTGCTTATTGTTACTTGGCACAATATTGCAAAGTAAACCGTACATGATATATTCTGTGAAATGTTAACTAGCGATAGCATGGTATAGTAAATATTAACTATATAAGTTTGTAATTTAAACTTTTAGCTGACATATAGTCAATACATAGCAGGTACATAGGCAGTTAGCCCCTGAAGTCAGTGTTGAAGAGATTCAAAACATGAAAACATTTAAAAGGGGGAATCTCTTATGCCCTTTATTGAATAAGAAGAGAAAATTGATTAAATAGAATACCAAATGGCATTTTGTTAGAGTTTAGACGGTATCTAGGCAAAATAGTTTATAAAGAAACTAATTGTATTTTTCCTCAATGGACAGTCTCAATCTCACTAGTACTTCATTTTGGGCATGGCACAAAGGACAACATCCACCCAACATCAGATCTTTATTAAGGAAACATAAACCAATTAAATCCATAAAAAATAATTTCAGAATCAGTTAATTTTGAGGATGTGAACAGTATGGATCAATTCAGTGTCCAGATTTTCTTCGAATAAATTAAAAAGGTCTATTTCTAGTCTCACAACTTTTTGCTCGGTTTAATTTGTTCCTCAACTTCAAAACCTGGTACACCTCGTCCCTCAACCATCTAGACCTCCCTTCACTTGTTTGGCCGTATTGTTTTTACCAGTTTTAGGTCCAAATTGTATCCGATGCAGGGGTGGGCCCACATGTCATAGAGGAGGCAGTTGGCTCACAATTTTCTCTTATTCTTTCTCCATCTAAAACAAGTGAACCTCGCCACTAATTCCAGGTTCTCTAGATGCATAGCAGCGAATTCTTTGTTTAGTATTCGTAGCATCATAACTTTCATTAAAGTGGCAATATTCTACTATTACTCTTTCTTGCAATAAATTATATATATTTAATTCTATTCCTTTTCAAGTTCGTGCATCCCAGACTTTTCCTGTTTACTTTAATCTTCTTCCATCAGCAAAGAACATAACCCAAGACACGAGAGATTTGCCCTTTTGCTTTACATTCTCCTTTTGCTTACTGACTCAATGTCTAATATTGTCATCCAAATCTAACAAAACAAAAAGAACGATAAACACAGAGGGGCATAGCTTTACCGTTTAACCATCTGATCTCCAAGCTGACAAAATTTTCAAGAATGATCTGAAGATGTCTTCTCAGTAACCTCGGCGACAATGTCGCCAATGAACTTGATGAGCGAGCAGAGCCCGCCCAAGAAGTTGTGGTCAATCACCCCCTCCCCTTCGTCGACATGCGCGAAGTCCACCAGCTTCACCCTTACACCGCCGCCTCCACCTCCGGGCGCAGCCGCCGCCGCCGCCGCATTGGCGTCATAGCCGAACAGAATCGACGCCGAGTAGAAGTGGTACAGGGTTTGCTCCTCGAACCACGCCTTGAGCTCGCGCAGCTGCGCCAGGACCCCGCCCTCCCCTCCGTACACTGCCGCGGCGAGCGCGCAGTCCAAGCCGTCGCCGTCGCACGTCGACACGTACCGGCGGAGCACGCGGCGGACCCCGGCTGCGTCCATCGCCTTCAGCTCCGAGCGGTCCGGGCGCCACACGGCGCCGCCCTGGGCGTCGACCACCCGGACGCCGGAGACGCGGAAGCCGAGGAGCGCGCTGGTGGTCTCACGGTCCTTGGCGAGGCACTTGGCGACGTAGGGGTCCGGGGAGCGCGGCGGCCACGTGCAGGCGCCGATCTTGACGTCGGCGACGCAGGGGGACGGGAGGCCCGCGAGGAGGTCGTCGAGGACGATGTGCGGGTAGGGCGCCCCGCCGGGGCTCGCCGGGGTCGGGAGGAGGCGGGTGCCGTGGAAGCGCGGGAAGAAGGCGTCCCGGACCCGTGGCGGGACGGCCGGGTGCGCCGAGAAGGCGGTGTAGAAGGCGGCCTCGTGCTCCCCGCGTTCCCCGGCCTGGAGGGGCTTGTAGAAGAGCCCCTCGCCGTCGACGAGCGGGCCCAGCTTGTCGGTGGACGCGCGGTGCCCCGCCACCTGGTGCTCCGGCGGGCGCAGGTCGGAGGCCATGGCGGCGGCGACGACGGGTGGGGNGGGGTGGTGGGGGTGGTGGAGGGGATTCGGCAAGAGGAAGCTTTTAAATAGATGGTTGGGAATTGCGAACCTCGAGATGGTGACGTCGGCGGCTTTTGTTTTATTTATTTATCGATCTGTTCCCTCGCTGACCGGGCGCGGGCGGCGGTGGCGGCCCACGTTGTTGTTGCGAACGAAATCCTCTGGCTTGGCTCTGGCGTGGCTGATGGGATTGCTTGGAGTTGGAGCGCGTGGAAAGGTTTTGGAAGCCACCGCCCACCGAGATCGAGCCGCCTCCGATTCAGTGACGTTTCGTCGGATGGCCCGTGAATGGTGAGAAAGTTTCACCGCTGAAGAGCGCAGCAAAATTCCAAAACCATGGCTAGGACAAAGGAAGGATTCAGTGGCGGCGCCAGATCCGCCCTGAGCTCGTCGCCCTCCACCCCATCCAGCGACGAGCGAGGAGCCGAGGACGGGAGCTCGCCGGCCACGCACCGCCTTGGTCCGTGCGCAGGTGGAAAGGGAGGGGGAGAGGAGTGGGGGCGCCGACGCCGCCAGATCCCGCCGACCAATTTCGATCTCGCTGTCGAGCCCGATTCCGCCAAGGTGGGGTGAGAGGGAGCGACGGCCGCTCGGAGGGGATTGCGAGGGGAGAGCGATTCGGGGGCCGGGAGAGAGAACGGCGAGGGGGAGGGCGCTGACAGGTGGGGTCCGTAGATAGATTAGAGCTATGCTTTTTTATAGAGTTTATTTATAAAATGTAAAAGTTCTAGTTGATTTGTTATAAAAAAAATATATAAGAAAAGTTGACGTACATGAAATTAAAAGGCCGAAACGAAAAAGTACTAGGAGTGGCTAGTAGAAGAGGGATCCTCCGACAAATAACCATCTAGCGTGGATCGCTGATATATGGGTGCAAGAGCTACGGAGCCCATATGTTAGCCCCTCAAAGTTAGAGGACAGTAAGTTAAAGAATTTATTTTAGTGGCCGGTATCATAGAGCCAGTGTCCTTATAACAATCTCATCCTTCTTCACGTGTTAGTCTGTTAAAATACAACTATGAGTATTATGCACTTCTCGTGACCTTACAATATGTATCGTTATACAAGACGGATGAAATCGTGGCAGCACGGAACTTTTTAAAATTTTAATTTTAAAAAAACCTTTTTGAGACTTATTTTCAACATCTGAACCTTTTGGTTGGCGTGACAAAACAATACTGTCACGTCGATCTAAATGACGCGACAACGTTATTTGACCACGTCGATCTAGCTGGCATGATAGCCATGCCACAGTGATTAGCGTGACAGAACAAAACTGTCACATTCGTTATGGGTGATTTTGCCACGTCAGGTGGACTGGCATGATTAAAAAGTTTAGATTTTGAAAATAAATTTTAGAAGGATTAATTTTTTAAATAAAAATTAAAAAAGCTCAAAAAAAATAAAAATACCGGTAACACGTAACATAAACTAAATATAAGTTCATTTGCGGCAAGATGATTTGAGAAATATTGTATCAAAGGAGAAAATAAGATGCAATAAATTTAACTAACGCTGATAAACTTGATCATCGTGGCATAATCAAATACCACAAATTGACCAAGAAGATCTTATCCTAATCACCCTTGTTGCTGAGCTCCTTGCCTGAGCTTAGGGATGAGGGACTAGCAGGGGACGTGAGTCGTGTTTCTCTCATGTTTTGCACTAGGTGAAACTCTGCGTATTACTAAATAAGTTTAGTATGATAATAATAAATAAAAATAATGTATAAGATAGTTAGATGATATAAGCTTACATAAGTTTATGTGATTTATGATAATTTAAATAGTATATAAAGATGATTCAAATGTAAAAGTAAGGTAATGTGATTTTATGAGAGAAAAAAGAAAAAAAATAATTTAGACTATATATTAATCATTAAGGGCTAAAAACAATTGAGATAATATGGCTTAATGAGAGAAAAAAATATGGAAGATAATTTGGACCATTGATTAATCATCTAAGGGCTAAAAATAATTGATGTGATATGACTTAATGATACAAGATAAGAAGAGAGATAATTTAGACCATAGATTAATCATCTAAGGCTAAAAACAATTGATGTGATAGGCTTAATAAAAAAAAGAGAAATAACATTAACTAAGTGATGATGAACTATATAGGTATATAGAATATTATAAAGGATGATAGAGATATATATTGAAATATTATGTGAATTATGTGGGATGATGATTTAACATGTTTATATTTTAAAACTCTAAAATTTAATAAATTATAAAATTATAGATAATATAGCATGTTTGTATGATATTTAAGATGTAATAATTGTTAATAGATGATGATGTATCATCTTTGCATGTTAAATTTTAGGATTTAGTTGGTTGTAACTTAATGATTCCTCACTATTTTCTCTAACTTTATCCTGCACCAAAATTAGTCATCGAAAATAATTTAGCACTAGAAATTAGTTGAAATGTATCATCTAGCATACAATTTAGTGCTACGTTTCCTACCACACATCCACTATCTAGGCCCATATAACCACTCACTACTTATGTTGTGTTCGGCCTGCTGTGTTCTAACTCATCTCCCTCGTGTTTCACGCGCACGTTTTGCAAACTGCTAAACGGTGTATGTTTTGCAAAAAGTTTCTGTACGAAAGTTGCTTAAAAAAATCGTATTGATCCATTTGTAAAAAATAGCTAATACTTAATTAATCACGTGTTAATGGACCGCTCCGTTTTTCGTGCGCAGGAGTTGTGTTCCCAACACACAATAATGAACACAACCTTAGTAACTTGTGGCATCCATCAAGGCCTAAGTTCATGACTAGTCATCGCCCTGACTAGGGATGAAAAAGGTCGGAAACAATCGAAAAAACTGCCTCAATCATTTTCATAACCATATTTTTTTCTCAGAAACGAAATCGAATATGGTAAAGTCGAAAACTAAAATGATATCGGAAAACCGAAAATGGAACAATGCGGACGGAAACATACCAATATAGATCGAAAACCGGTAACAAATACAAAAACATTAAACTATAAAAACATATATTTAAATTTACATAACTATGTAATATGTACAAATAAATTCAAGCTTATATTATATAAATTATAAATTAACTCCATTTTAGCCATGCACTCAAGTTAGGGATATGATTGAAGAGTCAATCAGTCTCTAAACTGTGGGTCAAGTAGAGACATACTCTATAAATAACGACATATTTAGAAATACGGTAATTACCATATTATAAGAAATAGTAATTTTCACAAGAATATTGTAAAAGAATATTGTAAATATGAAAATGATCGGTATAACAACAAAAACCAGTTCCATTTCCATTTTTGTTTCGATCAATTATCATTCCCATATGGCTCAGTCAGTAGAAAGTTGAAAACAAACACTGGTTGCCCAGAAATTTTCATTACTGTTTTCACCCCTAGCCCTGACCGAATGAGAGAGAGAGTCCGATCGTTGTTGTGTCCAACATTTTTCATGTGGTGCATGTGCTCTTAAGTACTATTTTCAACATTGTAGAAATACATGGTTGTTCCAGAGAATCAAGGGCGCAATTTTGAGCTCGATATTGAGAGAGTCAATACTGATTACTGAAAAAAAACTAGTTCATACAATAGAGGCTTACTAAAACTTTATCAATACATTGGTTTAGATCCTATTAGTTATGCAAGGTAAAAGAACACATTATTTTGGGAGGCCAAATTGGCTCAATGAAGCTTTGTTGCTGCATAGTAGCCTCATTTGCTGATCTCCTTCCTCGTAGAGCATTTTGTAGAAAGGACTTAAGCATAGAATCAAAGCAAGAAAATGTTGTTAGGCATGTGCGCGCACATGCATTTGGCAATAAAAAAAACTTCATCTAGGATAGAACTATGATGGATCAATGCAAACAATTATTGTGGCCTGATGGATCACACTTGAGTCTCCAATACTTTGACTTGTTCTATTTATACGTAGGGCCATAGAATTTTCCAATTCTTTTTAAGTGATAATTGAAACCTTAGGTGTATGGATTTTGAATATCACATACACACATGTCACTCATGTTTGTCCCACTTCAATATTTTGTTAAATAAAAAACCAAATCAAGTGAATTGGACATGAGGGGATCAATCCCACCCATTTCAAGTGAATAACACTTATTCGCATAAATCCTTAGCATAGCTCCAGCCATAGAATTGACAGAGTAACGAGAAAATTGCATGGTAAGTCAAATAATAATAATAATTGAAAGTACACCATTATAATATCACTAGCCTTTTCCTTTGAGAAATTTCAATGGATGCCCTAACCATAATCGATTGAGTCAACTTACCTGTTGGGATCGATTCTATAACTCTGCAAATTTAACAAGGGAGGAAGAAGAGATTCAAAGGATGTTACCTATCATATATGCAAGTAAACGACACATCTATTTATTCTTCAATAAACAAAATATAGCAAGTTTTTTTCTGGTAAGAACAAAAACAATTGAAAGAACAAGGTCGCCATGCTCATGGCTATTAAAATTGAATGAGAGTTCAAACACATAGAGGAAAAGTTGTTATTTCCCTTTGAGCCTCATTGATTCCTTCGATTGTTCACTATTGCATGTAGATCCAAAATAAAAGTGCAAAATGGTATCCAGATGGTACTGGGTTGTTGTGCTATGGGCCGCTTGTTATGCATCATTTCTAGGCTAAGTTAGGTACACATGTGGATGAGCACGTGTACAAAAAACACTTTAATTTTAAGCATGCAACACAAATTCTCATCGTAACAATTCGAACATATCAAACCCTTACATAACAGAGTGAACAAAAGAAATAGAATACCACCTTTATCTCTTAATGTAGGAAAGCAATAGCCTAATGAAACAAAAGTTGCACACGCATGGAAATGAATTGAACCGATGAAAACAAGAAAATCCCATTTCATTACCTTTCAGAAGGCTATGCTTGCTTTTGCTTATATAAGATAAATAAATATCCATATCCTACGTGGAACAACTATGAGACAATTTAATAAATGGTCATGAAGTACTTAATGACTATGTATTTTTCTGACTGAAATTAACTTTGATCTGTTAGTTACTTTTTAAGGTTGTGTTCTTTTTCCTACCTTTTCAACTTTTACTCCTTCGTTTTCCGTATGCACGCTTTCCAAATTGCTAAATGTTGTATTTTTAAAAATTTTTCTATATGAAAGTTACTTAAAAATCATATTAATTTATTTTCAAGTTTTATTAAACTAATACTTAATTAATCATGCGCTAATGGACAACATCGTTTTTCGTGCACCTCCCGAACACAGCCTTACATACATTAGGTATTTTCATATACTTCTATCAACATATTTCCTTTTCATCACAATTATTTTGGATTTCCAGACTAAGTTAGGTTGGTTTTTATATCCATATCAGTATATGTATTTTTTTTGCTTAGCAAAAGATGTTAAATGTTCTTGTGGCATTATGACATCTCATGATAAATTACCATGATATTCATGACACATGATCTGTGTCACATTTTAACTTAAAGGAAATACGATGTTCCATAGTGTCGGTGACATGGGACCGGGGGTATCATGACTAGAGGCTTGGGTGGTCGCGGTCCTCCACGTGTCCCCACCCCCTCGGGGGGGGTCGGGCCCGAGGGTGACGTGGCCGCCCCTCCCTCTGTCTCCCCGAGGGGTCGGGCCGCTCTCGTTTCGGCCCCGAGGGCTGGGGCGCCCCGACCCCCTGTGATTTTGGCGCCACGTGTGCGGGGTAGGTGAGCATAGCAGGGCTCACCTAACCGCATTTATAGCGGGTCAGACGAGCGCACCACGCCGCATTTAATACGGCGCAGCGCACGCTTATCCGGTCCGTGACCGGTCGCGGTGTGTGACCGGTCACAGACCGGTCAGATCGCGGGTTAGGTGGCGACAGGCGGCGGATGGCACGCCTCGCCCCGTCCCGTCGGAATGATGAGAGCCTCCTGGCTCTCGTCCCTAGCCGGAGCCGGCGTGCTAACTCCTGGAGTTGGTATGTCAGTCCCGGTCAGATCCAATCCAGACTTCAGCGCAGGCGTGGCAAGGAAGTCGTCGGCCATTGAATGAAGGTTGAAACGGGCGTCCACCGGGAGAGCTGGCGAGCGGGGCAGAAGGCGTGTACCATGCTTGTCAGAAGTCACTTCCGGCTGTAGACTGGCCCTGATTGTAAAAAGAATGTTTCTTTTCTTAGGCAGCTTGAGGCCCATGTGGTGACCCCTGATCAGATAAAAGGAGGCCCAGGCCTAGGAAAGGGGAGGACTCCGGCGAATACGTTGGAGAGACAGAATTCTCTTTGTATTGTTGGAGACCCTCAGATCCACCAGAACACAGGAGTAGGGTGTTACGCTTCTCAGCGGCCCGAACCTGTCTACGTTGCCCGCGTCCTGCGCGTTTCCTCTCTCGCTGACGTTCCTCAGATCGAGGACGAAGAACCTCACTTAGCGCCCCCGGCCGAACCGGCAAAGGGGGGCCCGCGCGGTCTCCCGGTGAGGAGCCTCACGCTCCGTCACATAGTTTTCTAATTTGCATTTTGTATTGACTCGGATATTTTGCAAATGCAATTGACTTACCTTAATATCACTTAGGAGCCTATATGTTTGACCTAGCAAAAGATGTTAAATGTTCTTGTGGCCTGATGGCATCTCATGTTAAATTACCATGATGTTCATATCACATGATCTGCAACACATTTCAACTTAAAAAGAAATATGATGTTCCATAGTTTTCTACTCCCTTCATTCCTAATTGATTATCATATAATTTTCTTGAGTATATTTCCAAATGATCATCACATTTGTGGTCATTCACTAAGTCTATTTGTTATTTGTGCATTGGAGTAAATGGACATTGATGCATACATCCATGCATACATGTATTTAAAATCAACATGCAATGTTTTGATTTGCTATTGGATAAAAAATAATGGGGATGGTTCATGTATCGAGTTTGTTGTCGTAGTAAATATAGTATGAGAGAGTTATTAGTTTTCTTTGGTCTTGGTGCACCAATGTAATATAATGATCAATTAGGAACGGAGGGATTACTTTACATTTAGTATTAACTGATACTTTGCAAATGCAATTGACTTGCCTTAACATTACTTAGGAGCCAAATATGTTTGACTTGTCCTTCACAACACTTTTCATGTTTTAGAATGGATGTTATAATGTTTTTAGTGCATCTTATTTTGGATTGTCACCCAATGTTTATCATATTCTATGTTAGGTTTGGTTCTTGGTTGATATAAGGGCATTCTACAATATGTATTGTACAATATTAATATTAACTTAGGATGTAATTAATGACTGGGTAGCATTCTCAGACTAGCATATATAAATATTGGTTTCATTGAGCTTTCGAACTAAACTTGGTTTCTTTGATCGTATTGGTGTCTTGCCGTTCGTTTGTCAGGAGAGGATAGAGAGAAAAAACCCTCGTTTTCAGCACATATGTTTTCTGAACTACTAAATGATACGTTTTTTGAAAAAAATTCTACAGAAAAATTGCTTTAAAAAATCATATTAATTTATTTTATAATTTAAAATAATAAAAACTTAATTAATCATGCGCTAATGTTTTGCCTCGTTTTGCATATCTTTTCAACCTACCTTCTCCTTTAATTTTCTCTTCTCTCAAACACACCTAACCACTACTGAACTCCTGATATATGTTGTCAGTTGAGACCACAACCATATTTACGGTGCTTGCTTGTTTCCTTGCAATTTATATTATTTTAACATCTAACAAGACCAAACAATAAGCTTGGCCATATACCGATGTATTAGTGATCAGGCCGCAGGTTGCTTTGATCAAAACAAGTGTACGTCAATTTACAGTTTAGTGCATTACCTGCAATTAGTTTTTCAGGAGATTTATGTATGCCATCATTTCATGCTACGATGAGATTCACTTTGATAAATTGTATCTTTGCTGCTTCTGTAGGGTTGCATTGCAAGTTTATTCATATGCAAGTTTTAAGGAAATTGTACCTTTCTATTCTGTTGTGACTTCTTCTTTATCGTGTTATGTAATTATCGTTGCACCATGATACAAATAATCTAACAAACTATATACATGAGATGCACAACGCCTTAGCATCTAGTAAAATATATGGATTTCATATTTCTATGGAGAAAGATAGAGTCATGGTAAATATGAGAAAAATCTAAGCACAGAAACAACCCCGTCCCCATTGGTTGGTGATATCTTATTATTATAAGCCGTAATGTCAAAAATTTATATATGTGTTTTTAACAACACCAATGCTGAAAAGAAACTACGTTGAAAATCCTTTAAAATCAACTTTAAAATTATTAATTTGAAAATTCAAAATTTGACAATGGCTTATTCTTTTAGGGCAAATGATAAGGCCCTCCATGTATAATCAGTTTTTTTATTCTAATCAAATTTATGAAAATTTTCAATTAATATGCAAATTCTTATTTCTACGATCAACACGAGACTAATAAAAGAGTCTATAATAAATAAATAAATATAAATACTCCACCCAGACATTGTTGGATGAGGCCAACTAATTTAGAAAGAAAATAAGCCAAAATATTTATCTAAAACGACAAATAAAACTGATCTGAGAAAGAAATAAGTCAAAACATTTGTCTGAAACGACAAATAAAACTGACCGGAGGCAGTAAAAAATAAACATCTGATTTTTATTACATCTGGCTCGCATGAGGAATGTATTGGTTTAGCTATCACTCCTACCCGACTCTGCCTAACCGTCAGCCCGTCCTGTTCCCTAACAAATCCACTACACCCGTTTGCGTGACGCAAGCGGACAGCACGCGCAACACCCCCCCCACTCCTCTCACTGCTACGTGGGCCCTCATCCAAGCCACGTCACCTGATCTATCTAAACCCACCTCCTCTGAATTAACCACGGTAAATAAATTGGTCGAAACGGTAATTAACGCAGCGCGGAGGAGTTCCAATATAAAACCAGCCTCTCCCTCCTCCCGTCTCCTCTCCTCCGTTCCGCGCATCGCTACACCCCAAAAACCTCTCACGCGTTCTCTCCCCTCGCCTCGCCTCGCCTCGCCGCCGCGCCGCCGGCGAGAGGGGGACTCCCCGCTGCCAACGGCGACGGGATCGTAGGCTCGTGGAGAGTCACCGCCGCCGCCGTCGCCCGACGCTCGCCGCCGGACGGATCTAGCCGTCTACCGCGCCCGCTCTCGAGGCGATCGCGCCGAGCTGAGGTGAGCCGCCCCTGATCCGATGCCTCCGTCTCCATTTCGTGCGTTTTTGGGTGGGCTGGGGCTCAGATCTGGCGGTTTGGGATCCCGCGGCCGCCCGATCTGTGGATCGGCGGGGTCGATTCGGGCGGCGGCTTTGGTCTGCTCTGCTCCGCCGTTTTGCTCGGCTCTGGTTCCGGACGACGCGAATTTCGCGAGATCGCGTGGGTTTTTGGATGGGTCAGGCGTCAGATCTGCGCGTGCTGCTAGCGTTGCAGCTTTTTTTCGTGGCGTATCCGTGAAAGAGTCGGGGTGAGATTTGCATCTGTACGTGCTTGCGCATTGCGGTGTTTTACTCTGCCGTGCACTGGGCCATCACTGCAGAAAGGTTGCCGGGGTTTGGGCTTTTGACCCTGGAGTGGTTGGAATCTTGCAGTTATTTGGGGTGGGTGTGGGCCAAATCTTTCGGGTGCGATTTTTCCTAAGTTTCCTTTTAGAGAAACATGCTCGTTTTTAGCCATACCAGTGTAGGATAAGAGCGTGATACGTGCTGACCACTTTACGTTGCTCCTGAATATCTGATTGATGATAGCTGTGTGTTGTTTAGGGTGGGGTATCTATCATAATTCCTTTTCAGATAGGAGAAATTTTGTGGGTTGTACGATATGTTAGCCCAGGCACACTAAATTTGGCTTTGGCTAAGCTGGTTCCATCTTTCGTTTGATTGCAGGGTATAGCTTGCTATCATGGCGTCAGCCACTGGAGCGTCTGGATGGCTGAGGGGTAAGGTGAAGGGTGTGACTTCTGGGGACTGTCTTCTCATCATGGGGAGCACAAAGGCGGATGTCCCGCCACCTGAGAAGTCAATTACTCTGTCATACCTCATGGCCCCAAGGCTGGTAAGATTTATATGAACTTGATGTAGTCAGACAATATAACTAATGTTCTAGGTTCATTTGTCTCATGAATTTGTGGAAGTCTTTGGTCTGTTCCAAAGTGGACAGGCAGCTTTTGTGTAACCCCTAAAACTAATGGAAATACTCCCTCCTTCCTTTTTTATATGACCAACGTCAAACAAATAAAACCAGAGGGAGTATATTAGTGACAATAGTATTCTTTCGACCATTGCATTAATATTCTTACAGTGTAGTTTTAGATTTTCGTATAGTTTAAAAACTTAGGAATTTGTTCTTATTCTCTAGTCTTTCCCTACCTTTTCACTTATGTATTGAAACTAAAACTTGGTGCTACTCAAGGCTCGCCGTGGTGGAGTGGATGAACCATTTGCTTGGGAAAGCAGGGAGTTTCTAAGGAAACTCTGCATAGGAAAGGTACTCCATGTGAACTTCAGATCTTCTTTGAATTTACCTGTATGCATAGATATCGATTGTGTTTGTAGAAAACATGTCTGTTCCCCTGTTACTAATGAAAAATTCAAACCTGTTACAGGAGGTCACATTCAGAGTGGACTACACAGCTCCAAATGTTGGACGAGAATTCGGTACTGTTTACCTCGGTGACAAGAATGTTGCCTACTCGATAATTGCTGCAGGATGGGCAAGGGTAAAGGAGCAAGGCCCAAAGGGCGGTGAACAGAGTCCATATCTTGCTGAGCTGCTAAGGTTGGAGGAAGTTGTTAAGCAACAGGGTTTAGGTCGTTGGAGCAAGGTTAGCAAATCCTTTTGTTTCTGTCCCCTCCCCCTTTTTTTTTGTACTGCAAGAGATGAATGCTTTATTGATTGCTTTTATATGCATGTTCTTTGCAAACTTTCAGGAACCTGGTGCTGCTGAAGAATCAATAAGAGATCTTCCACCATCAGCAATTGGTGAAGCGAGTGGTTTTGATGCAAAGGGTTTTGCAGTTGCGAATAAAGGCAAGAGTCTGGAAGCCATTGTTGAACAAGTTCGTGATGGCAGTACAGTTCGTGTTTACTTGCTCCCAAGTTTCCAATTTGTTCAGATATATGTTGCTGGAGTTCAGGTATGCTTGCCATGGACCTTTTGTCTACTGTTGTTTCTTTTTCACGTTTAGAAGGTGGATGTTGATTAGACAAAAATGTAGGCTCCATCCATGGGGAGGCGCCCACCAAATCCTACAGTGGTGGCTGCAGCAGAAAGTACTGCTGATGGCGCTACAAGCGGTGGAGATTCTGAGGAAGCTCCAGCACCACTGACTACAGCCCAAAGGCTTGCTGCAGCAGCAGTTTCTACTGAAATTCCACCAGACAGGTTTGGAATAGAAGCTAAGCACTTCACAGAGACACGGGTTCTCAATAGAGATGTAAGACATATCATGATTCAAAGTTTTTAAACCTCTTTGCAATCAATAATTACTATATATCATAAGTTCCTTCTGTTATCTTCTGAACTTTCCTCTAGGTGCGAATTGTGGTGGAAGGGACAGATAGTTTCAGTAATATAATTGGTTCAGTGTATTACTCTGATGGGGATACATTAAAGGATCTGGCCCTTGAGCTTGTTGAAAATGTACGATCAATTATTTATCCACTCCCTTTCATTTGACTTACATGATTCCTTTAAGATTCCTTCACGTTTTATTTTAATAATGAGATCTGCTTGCAATGAAATTCTTTTGTATGATTAATTGTGCAGGGTCTTGCCAAGTATGTTGAGTGGAGTGCCAACATGATGGACGTTGATGCAAAAATAAAGTTGAAGAATGCTGAGCTTCAGGCTAAGAAGGACCAGTTGAGAATTTGGACAGGATTTAAGCCACCAGTGACAAACTCGAAGCCAATCCATGACCAGAAATTCACTGGAAAAGTGGGTTCCCTGTTCTCACAAGTAGTGTGTTCAACATGATCATGTGATTGAAGCTAATTTGGTTTGTGTTGATCCTTTCATAGGTTGTAGAGGTTGTGAGTGGGGATTGCATCATTGTTGCTGATGACGCAGCTCCTTATGGAAGTCCTTCTGCAGAACGCCGGGTTAATCTTTCAAGCATTAGAGCTCCTAAACTGGGCAACCCTCGTAGAGATGAGAAGCCCGACAATTTTGCTCGTGAAGCTAAGGAATTCTTGCGCACAAGATTGATTGGCAAGCAAGTATGTACATAGGTTTTGTGATATTCCATTGGAAGTTCCATAACGAGTTGTTACCTTTGTTGAAAATTTATTGATTTTTCCTTCTTCCTATTTTCAGGTGACTGTTGAAATGGAATACTCTAGAAGGATCAGCACTGTGGATGGACAGCCCACAACAAACACTGCTGATGCCAGGGTTTTGGATTATGGTTCAGTTTTTCTTGGTTCACCTTCGCAGGCTGATGGTGATGATGTCTCTTCCATTCCAAGCTCTGGCAACCAACCTGGTATCAATATTGCTGAGACTCTGCTCTCACGGGGCTTTGCTAGAACATCTAAACATCGGGACTACGAAGAAAGGTCACACTATTTTGACCTGCTGTTAGCGGCTGAATCACGAGCTGAGAAAGCAAAGAAAGGAGTCCATTCTGCAAAAGAATCACCTGTGATGCACATAACAGACTTGACAATGGTTTGGCACTCTCACTTGTTCTTTTACTTTTCTTTTCCTTTGGCACCTTTATTAACTCGTAGTTCCTATGTGCTCAGGTTTCAGCAAAGAAGGCCAGAGACTTTCTTCCTTTCTTACAGAGGAACAGAAGACATTCTGCGATCGTTGAATATGTCTTCAGTGGCCACCGTTTCAAACTAACAATTCCTAAGGAGACTTGCAGCATTGCCTTTTCATTCTCTGGTGTTAGATGCCCTGGTAAAGATGAGCCCTACTCGAATGAAGCTATTGCTTTGATGAGGAGGAGAATTCTACAGCGAGATGTGGAGGTATGACTCTTGTGCATCTTTGGTTTATCCACTTCCCTGGCTTCGATTTCTAAATAATACCATGTGATTCTACAGATAGAGGTTGAAGCAGTTGATAGAACTGGGACATTCTTAGGTTCCTTATGGGAGTCCAAAACCAACATGGCTTCTGTTCTTCTGGAGGCTGGTCTGGCCAAGCTTAGTTCATTTGGCTTGGATAGGATTCCGGATGCAAATGTTCTAATGAGGGCTGAACAGTCTGCAAAGCAGCAGAAACTCAAGGTAACCACTTCTATTCTTGAACTACACAAGGAGAAAACGTGCTGACATCGTTTTCTTTTTCAAGATCTGGGAGAATTATGTAGAGGGTGAAGAAGTTTCCAATGGATCTGCATCTGAATCCAAACAAAAGGAAATTCTCAAGGTTTGTTGATCAAGAATATATTGGAATGTACATGCATGCCATTTTGTAAATAAACTGTTAACCTGGTTTCCATATTCAGGTCGTTGTCACTGAAGTCCTTGGTGGTGGAAAGTTCTATGTCCAAACAGTAGGTGACCAAAGAGTGGCTTCCATTCAACAACAGCTTGCATCTTTAAAACTTAAAGATGCACCTGTCATTGGTGCTTTTAATCCTGTGAAGGGGGAAATAGTTCTTGCTCAGTTTAGTGCTGACAACTCCTGGAATAGAGCAATGGTATGTTTCACTTCTATCTTGATCTTGAAAGTTGCATTGCATGTCTCACTTCTATGTTGAAAGTCGAAAATAATTATGTGTTGGGGGTCATGGTTTAGGTTTATGCTAACCTAAGCAGCTTACTAGAACTTCACAAAATTTCCTTTGGTATTTACAATTTTCCTTGCAAAGGGGGTTTACTGGCATTAATTGTCTTGTGACTTTGGAAATGACAATATGCTATCTTTTCAAATCAATTGTTCCCTTGGTTGCTGGTTAGCTGTTCTGTATAGTCAAGTAAAAATTTCTACAAGTGGTTGGGTCATACCGATTGAGTAATTGCTTATTTTCATAAATGTTTGGACCACTTGAGTTAATTTTGACCCATGAAATGGGTGATATTGTTAGAATCTATTCTAACTCATTTAACTTGCTGTAACTTGTTTTATATAATTTACTATGTTCCTGCTAAAATGAAGGATTGGATAAAAGGGAGTTAGATGATATATTCTTTTGCTGAATATTTAAGGGACTTGGGGCATTACTGTTTTATGCTAATGTTGTTTTTACCTCATGACTCCACTAATGTTCTGCTGTTGATTGCCTTAACAGCTAGGTTGTTTTAATTACATGATCCGTCATCCTTGGGATCATCTGTAGGAAATTGCACAAACTCATGTTTCATTCTTCTTATGAACCATTAGTCCTGGACTTGTTATAGTTGAACATTCCTGTTTCTAGTTTCTGGTTTTTCCAAAATAATTAGGAAGTATTTCCATTGTAACTGATCTGCAGATTGTCAATGGACCTCGAGGAGCTGTAGCATCTCAAGATGACAAGTTTGAAGTATTCTACATTGACTACGGCAACCAAGAAGTCGTTCCTTACAGTCGCATCCGGCCTGCTGACCCATCAATTTCCTCTTCGCCTGCTCTTGCTCAGTTGTGCAGCCTTGCCTTCATAAAAGTGCCCAACCTAGAAGATGATTTTGGCCATGAAGCAGCAGTCTATCTGAATGATTGCTTGCTCAACAGCCAAAAACAATACAGGGCAATGATTGAAGAGCGTGATACCTCTGGTGGAAAGTCCAAGGGACAAGGGACTGGAACTATTCTGAGTGTTACACTGGTTGACGCAGAGACAGAAACCAGCATCAATGCTACCATGCTTGAGGTTCGTGCTACTTGCTACTTAACAGTATGGGTGTGTTCTTTTGGTGGTGTTGGGAAGAAATTCTCTCCGCACGGAAAATGGAGCGACTCATTAGCACATGATTAATTAAGTATTTACTAAATTTTTTTGAAAAATGGATTAATATGATTTTTTAAAGCAACTTTCATATAGAAACTTTTTGCAAAAAATACACCGTTTAGCAGTTTGAAAAACATGCGCGCGGAAAAAGAGAGATGTGAGTTAGGGAAAGTAGGGGGAAGAACTCATGTTGTGGTGACCTTAAATTAGTTGCCGGTTAGCTTCTGCAAAGTCTGGTGCCGTGTTTACACATATTTTATTTTTTGTTAAAAAAAACTTGTTTCAGTAATTTGGTTAAGTAGTTTTAGTATGCGATTCAAACTACCGAGGACAAGTTCATATTTTTTCCTAGCTATTATTGATTATAGGATGGAAACAAGACAAATGGGTCATTTTCACAGCATGGCTTGCCCTTTCTTATTTCAATCACGTGAAACTTCTTTAAGGCATATATTTTTTATTAATATCATTTGTTTTATGCCGGTTACACTTGTTGGAGTTCCAAAAACGCTCATACGTTTGATAAGATTGTGATGGTCTGTATTTTAATATAGTTAGGATCTGACTTGAGTCCTCAAGAAAAAAAAGATTTGCTTGTGTTCAGAAAACCAACGCCACCTGAATACTTTCAGGTTTGATATAGTTGTGTCATAGATGGCATACGCCTTGTTAGGCCAAATTTTGAATTGTATTTAAATGTTGGTTTGGTCAACGAAAAGGAAAACATTGTCTGCACTTGCTGGCCCACTCTAATTTATCAGATCTGCGAATCACCTATAAATCCTATTCAGCATACTGCTCAATATATTATTTTGTTTCTGTTCCGAGATTGAAGGCTGCTTTCAAGTCATTAGAAGTGTGAAATTGGGTAATCTCAAACTTATCTTCATTGTCAATATTTCCATTCTGTTTATGCAGGAAGGGCTTGCTCGGCTTGAAAGAAGCAAGAGATGGGATACTAGGGAGAGAAAGGCTGCTCTCCAGAATCTGGAACAGTTCCAGGAGAAAGCAAAGAAGGAAAGGCTGCAGATCTGGCAGTACGGTGATGTTGAATCTGACGAGGAAGAGCAAGCTCCAGCTGCTAGGAGAACCGGAGGGCGTCGGTAGATGAGAGAAGGCTGCTCAAGACAGCCATGGCGTCGGTAAGCTATCAAGTTTTGGACACCGGGTCAGACTCTACCGGGAGCTTTAGAAGAAAACATAGAGAAAAATGAGGATTACCTTATTTATGCAGTTAGAACAGAACTTAGCGAGGCGAAACTTCCTCAGTTTAAGCACTGTTGCTTGATGCTGAATTGTTATTCCGTTTTACACCGTAATGTTGAGGTTAAGAAGATACATTGTTTTTCCCCTAAACTTAATAAGGTCGTGTACTTTGTGCACTGCAGTTCTTTGTAGACACAACATAATACCGAGAGCGCAGTCAATTAAAATTCAGGATTGAACTAAAAAGGTATCCCAAGATTGTCACTGTTGTCTTTTCTGGATTCGATTGTTTTACTTCGTTATGCTTGTTCTGATTGCATTCATGGAACCTTCGTCGAGGGGAAGGTAATCATGTACTCCCACAGTCTCAAAATATAAACTAAGATTGTACTCTCATCGTCTCAAAATATAAACTAAAATATAAAAGATCCCATCGTCTCAAAATATAAACTAAAATATAACTTTTAGTATTCAAAATTTGTCTTAAAATATAGCAATTTTTATGTTTTTATATTTTTTCAACCAATCATAATTTTTTACCCATAACCTTTTTCCTTTTAATTTTTTCTTTTTTTAATATGTGTCCAAGCCTCAAAACTCGTTTAGGACATACGCAATGTATGTTACCCAGATAGTAAGAAGGTGGGTCCCATGATCAAGAGGTAGTAAGCTGTAACACTTCCCACAATGCTTATATGAGTATAGTTGGTAGCAAGGTGAGATCCACCTAAAAAAAATCATCCATCCCAATCCTCCTTTATCCTGATCCGGTAAGAATCTTCATATTTTATTTGGTTGCTGTCGACAGTAGCATAAATATTAGGTAATAACTGCTACCTTTTTCTTCCATAATACTATTTACTACCGGGTAGCAAGGATGTATTAAATGTTTGTTACCTTGTTTATTGTCATATGATGGTTGCTCTTATATTTTAGTACTGAATAACCTGCGCATTTCACACTTGCTCCTTGGATTTTGTGACGCGTGGAGAAAGCTTCTTGTGAAATCCGCAGTGTCTTCCATTTGTTATTCCGGTCACGTACTGAATTCAGTCAGTCAGACAAGAGGTGCTGTTGCCAGTCGGGGGCTACTGGCGTGCATGCCTGACACACGCACCATTTGTGAAATACTACTACTAGCAAAATACTTTTTTTATCTCAAAATATAAAAATTTTGGTTGAATAGACACATCATAGGTACTATCAAAAAAATTATGTTCAGATTCGTAGTGGATATATCATATCTAATCAAAATTTTTTATATTTTGAGACGAAGGAAGTAGTTTTTTCACCATTTACCAACTTGTAATTTCTATAAAAGAAAAAAACCTTCTCATCCGTCAAATACAATATATTAAGGAAAAATCGCGTTTATAATGACGACGCTATAAACCTTGAAAGTGTAAGGACGTTAATCACAATCCACAACCTAATTCCATAATCACCCTCTGATACACCACTATCACCATGTTGTCAGGTTGTCCACTTCCTCCCACTTGTTGCACTCGTCCCGCAGGTGCACCATGAATCCTCCTTGACTCGGGTCATGGCCATGGTTGAAGCAGCCCGCGGTGGCCATCGGTAGAGCCGATAGGGGACTCCACCAGGAAGCTGCGCGTGATGCACGGTCACGTCGACCACACCAAGGATGATGGTCGGCTTCATTGACTTCTGCATCATAGTTATTAGGACCGAACCAGATATTGAATCGGTCAATGCCTCGGTTTGCTGTTTAGTCTGTTCAACCTGTCGACCCACTGGTTCAATCCGGTTCATATATGATGAGATCTATATAAAAATCACTTTATATATATTAAGATTTATAACAAAATCCTTCGGCTATAATAGCCCTACCCATACCGGTTTTTTCAGATTTCGCAATTGTTTTTGGCTTCTCGAAAAGATTTACACGTGGTGGCTATTTTGCAAAAAACTCCTTACGTTTGTACGGAATAGCGCATATGCTCTCGAACCGACTGATGCCCCGTTGTGTTTTCTCTGGAGAATCCCTCGTATTTCATAGAAATACAATGCAAAGAAGCAAAAATTTCGTTTCTAAGGGTAGTGCTGTAAAACCAAAAAACACGGGTTTTTTTCAAAATCACTACAAGGCTCAGTGATGAAGTACCTTTCTTGGAACGGGCAAGTTAGGGGTTCGAATCCCACCCAGCCTTATTTCTGGTTAGTTCTTCGACTTTAAGGCGGTTTCTCCCAAAAAACCAGCGGTTCAACTTGTTTTTTTGGGTTCAATTGCACAACCGATCTTTTAATTGGACCGGACCGGCTAAGCCCTTGGTTTCGGTTTTTTTCGGTCGGACCATCAGTCCGATTCGGTCCTAATAACTATGTTCAATACGTGATTGCGGGGCCATGCCATCGCTCATTGGTTATGGTGGTGGACTAGCCGATAAATGACGACACGAGGAGTCGAGGAGCCCTCCTGCCAATGTGGGCACCAACACTGTCTTGCGGATTTGTCTATCGATGCGTGAGACGTTTCCTCTATGGTGGACATGTAGCCCTTTTGAACCCCCTTCTTTGTCGTCGACGGGTGAGAGCATGAGGATGGGGAAGTGACCTGCGCTCACTAGTAACAATGCTAAGGGAGGTGCTGGATCAAATACTAGCGCCGAAGGTCAATGGCGAGGAGCGACATGAGACTGGCGAGCAACAGGGAGAAGAAGAAGGAGAGAGGTTTCCTAACACATGGACTCCACAATCATTGGAGGAGTCATGCTCACACACAAACATGTCATGCCACATAGGTAAAAGTGATAAACAAATAAGTAAAGTGCACGATCGGCTGCTAAACTTATTTGCCTATGTCATCTAGGCCAAATTTCTTGTTTATTCATTTTTTCCTCTTCTTTTTTTCTTTCTTTTTTTCCTTATTTTTATTTTCTCCTCTTCCTTCGCACGACTCAGTATACATTTAATGATGATGCCATCAACATTTGTGTGACATGTCATGTCAGCGGCATGTAGAATTTATGACATGATATTATAACTTATTTGCCGCTAAACTTAATAAGATATGTATTTTAAAAATATGAGGACTTAGGGTCTGTTTGGTTAAGGGCAAGGTTGCATAGGATATTGCCATCCATGTTTTTAAGGATATGTTATTGATTTTTTTATTTAGTTGTATGGATGGAATAAACTAACTTTTTATTTGGTTGGTAGGATAGAAGTGGATGAGATGAAAGTAATTAACTAGTTGTAATATCTTAGTTGGTCTAATAACAGTGAGTCATACAATTACCAATATGAATAAACAATTATCAGCATTAGTCTTGCCATACTAATTGAGTAATTAATATCAAAACATGCTAATATCATTAATCATACTCTAATCGATTCATTAAACAACATTAATTAGCATGTTAGACAAGGTGGATGGCTTCATCCGAAAAAAAATCCTAGATCCATCAACAAGATGTTGAAAGAATATTTTCTTTTTTTGGACCGCCTTATCCATTTTGCCTCAAACATCATCAATACTTGGATGGCCATATACCCCATGTCCTAGTGTAGGTAGGACATAGGGCTACACTAGGACATAGGGCTACACTAGACATGGGGTATATTTGTGCCCTCAATATTTTTTGGCAAATGAATGTAATTTGACATGTATAGTATATGTATACGTGCGAGGTGAGCGTAGCTTAACTGGTTAAGTTTCTTGTGGTGGGACTAGGACTTAAACTTGGATGCTCGTATTTACGACTAATTATTTTTTTAGTTATAAATATGTCGGTCTAGTCTTTTGAAGGAGCTCATAGGGATATGGTACACATATAGATGAGTGTGCGTACTTTATGAGTGTCTGCGCTTGTCCTGTGTTTCTAAAGAAATATGTGTGACCACAAAATCATCCTTTTCATAAGTATTATGATTTTTTCTTAGCCATTTTATAATTTTTCTATAGTAATAATTTTTATTTACACTAATAACTTTTTTCTCATTGCATGATGCTTTGGTAACTCGGTATCCTCATCATCGAAATCCACATACACTCTTAAATCACACATGCGAACGTGCTTAGATCGATCATACATTTTATTTTTATTTAAAAATAAGAAGGTTCGTCTCTCCATGTAACAAATAAAACGTACAATCTTTTTTAAAGTAAATTTGATAAAACCTCAACTAGTTTAAGTTGTACAAAACCACATGAGTTTTGTATGTGACACGTAACACCATTATGGTCTTAAAATGTCTAAAAACCACACTGTTAACCAATTTGATACACTCATATATCAAAATTTTTAAAAAAACTTTATTTACATGAATGTAACATTTAAATGATGGATAAAAGCTCATAAATTTGAGATGCCATTGAAAACATAAAAATGTGATAGATCAAAGTCAAATAGTTAATAGTATGACTTTATGAAACTTGATGGCAATAATGGTTGAGGTTACGTTGTGTAACTTGAAAATAATCGGTGAGGTTTTATGAAATTTATTTATTTTTTAAAAGAAAGTGCTAGGAGCGACGGATTGGAAGAGTACTTGTCACATAGCTTCACAGAGGCTGCCGAGCCACGCCTGGCAGTTACACCACTACTGCCGTCTGCTCCGCCACTGGCCACCCCGACCTCCCGCTCGATCGGCGTCGACTCCTCGCCCACCCGTCCCCTGCGCTGGTCTCCATCCATCCCGCGAGCTGAGCAGGGGCGCCGTCGTCCGCCACTGTTGATTCCGCCGCATCCTGGTGAGTATTCGTCCATTACGCACAATCTCTCATCTCTCTACCCACGCACTTTTTATTTTCTGTGGAATTTGCGTTAACCCTAACTTCTCTTATAGATCAGGAAGCTTTTTTTTTCTTTTAGTTTGCCACCTTAATACTGATAACACTTTGTTGTTTGTTCCCAAAAAAAAGGTCTGCCATGGGAATTAGTGGCATAACTAGGATTTTTTAACTGGGGTTTTGATAAACTAGTTAGTTTATAAAATAAACAATATTTTATTATTGTACATTATTATATATTTAATATTTTATTTTATATTATTTTTTAAAAATATTTATCGATAAAGTGTTGGGTACCAATGAGCCTATCCCTTTTATCAATTTTATTGTATAGATGGGTGAACGATTTGTAGGTTTAAGTATAGGTTTCTAACTTTTAAATGTGATTATGTTTTTATTATAATAGATTTTGTGGAAAATTTCTATTGCACATGCACGATTACTAGTATAACATAACATAAGACGTGCAATCGTATATGATAAAAGTCATAACTTACTTGAGTAATATTTATAATGTACTATGATCATTAGATTCATAATAAATTTCACTCTCTAATTTATTGTAATTTATCCATATAAACTATAGATATTTATATGACTATTTGTAGCATTGAATGTTATCTTCATATATAATTAGTTAAGAGAGTTCTAGATTATGTTGAGGAAAAAATATCTCCTAAATTCTAAAAATTAGTTAAGTACCTTGATGTCATAATAATTACTAGTAAATCATGTAAAAATTACTACTAACTAATATTATTAATATGTCATGATAACTACTATTTTGTTTCATATTATAAGGCGTTTTGACTTTTTTCAAAGTCAAACTTACTTAAGTTTGACCAAGTTTATTTAAAAATTATTAACATCTACAACACTATGCTATACCGTGCTGATCCTAGGCTAGAACGTACTATAGACGCAAGCCTAGCCTAGACACCAACCATACCATAAGATAATACTAGAAACAACTCAAGCATAACTCTGATATATGAAAACAATCTCAAAGATAACAATTGATTTTCTCTTTTCTTTCTTTCTTTCTTTCTTTTTTGGGTGCAGCTTTTCTTTTCTTTTTGTAAGCACCTTTTTACCTTTTTTCTCTCTTTTCTAGCAAAAACCAACTTAAGGACCTTAATGTAAAATTACAAGAAATAAGAAAATTATAGGGACTCAAATACAAAAGTGCAAACCTTAAAATTAAAATTATATAAAAATGGAATGCTCTCGTCACATAGGTTTTGGTTTTGTAAACATATCTCGAATCCGACACTCGCAAAATTTTCACCAAAGTGTCTATCAACTCAGGGTATGATAAGGAGAACATACGTTGAGGAGGAGTGGATGGATGAGGCCGGCACCTAAGTTCGGATTTGGTGCATGACATAAAAGGGACACTATTTCCAGCTGACCCAATCTACTATTATTTCCCGAAGAAAACAGAAACCAATCTAATCTAATATCCTCCTTGCATCTTCTCACGCGCAACCACACGAACACGACCACGAGACAGAGCACAACCGCACGGCAGAAACCCTAGATGCAATTCCAAAATTGACCAACAAAAACTTCTGAAAACGAAAAAAGCGAAACCTTGGCGACAAGACGATTTCGCGATTCCGTTTTTATAGGTTCTGATGACAACAAAGACACGTCGACAACGACGATGGTGGTAATAGACATGAGTAGAACTCAAAACTCTAAGACCAGCAACATGACGCGACGATGCAATGTAAAACTCAACAAAGTAAAAACTGAAAAGAACAATGCAATGGCAGAAATATTGTTAGGTAAAGGATGGACTTTTATTTTTTTGTATGACTATTTTTTGGTTACAGGTAGATAAAAAAACTCATCGAGCAACAAAAACTCTAATACCACTTGATAAAGCCTGAGCTACACTTGATACGCTCAGGGATCTGGTTGGTCCGATCTTTCGGTGAGTTGATGATAACTACGATTTAGGAGAAACGTTGACGATCTGACTACAACCATACGAGACATTGTTGTGTTGCGCCTTAGAGATCGATACACCTTTCCGTGGGTTGTTGATCTTGCCGGTGTAGATCAACGTTATTCCTGCAAGCAAATCGAAGAAACAAGGAAGAACAAGATAAAAGCAATCTAAATTGCAAATAGAAAAATGATAAATTGGGTTCCGAAGACGAGTAATTAGGTGGTCTAGCTGACACACGTAACTGCAAGGTAAAGTAGCAATGGCTAAAATTTTAATCTAACAAAACCCAAGAAACCGTGAAGGGGTACCTAACAATTTAAGGAGGTGGGAGGACGACCAAGGGGTCCCTAGGGTCCTGCTCCACCAGGTTGGGCCGCACCCCACATGGGCCCTGTTGGTATTTCTTAACGTTCACGGATAAAAATCCGCAAGCACACAGAGATACCGCTGTAGCAATTCACCAAGGAGTATTCCAAGGTATCGAATTTCCACAGGGTACGGGTGTTAAGGTCTTCTTCAGGTTCATCCAAGGACACAAGACAAATGTAGACCAAAGAATAGAGAGGATTTTCTAATGTGGTACAGGGTCATTTAGGGAGCTTAACTTAAATCCTATCGCTTACTTCAGGCACTGGCTTGCTCCCTGCTACCAGAATGCGCTCTACTCCGTATCCGGACAGGGAAGACTACGGTGATCTTGAGGGCTGTCACCACCTCTACACCAACCTCTAATGTACTATGAGATACGCAACAAACACTGAAAATTAACAACCTAGACACCACATCTAAGATATTAATTACTACTTTAATGTTTATAACTCATCAAAGCAATCACTATCTCTTAATAAGCAATAGTGAACAATGATACAACAAGCTAAACAAGAACTAACTAAGAAGTATACCACACAAGATAAATTTCAATTACTCAACTAAAGTAAAGTAATTGTTAAGGTATAAAAGAATAGAGAGAGATACCGACAACTCCGGAACTCCTCCAACTCTTTCTTCCTCACTCTCTCCCTTATTCTAACTATACATGAAAGAATACAAAGAGCCTCTTATAATCTAGCTCAAGTCTTGGTGTGTGTTGAAATGAAGGAGGAGGACTCTATTTATAGCTGCTCAAAGGCGGTTGGAGCGTGGGAACCGGTCACAACCGCCATAGGAAAGTCGGTAGTAATTGCCAAAGGCGGTTGTGGCTGGGCTGGGCTGAGCTTGGGTCGGCTGACCCCAGGGGTTGGCCGACCCCTGGCTGGTCTCTCTGGCCCACTCCTTTCTCCTGGGCCCTGACAGGTGGGTCCCTAGTCCATTGGCATGGTGGTTGGGCGCAGTTGCAGGTATTTCGTTGGGTTTTTGGGCCCAAGACTCCATGGGCTTGGATATGAATGTAATTCTTCCCCTCCTTTATGTATATTTTATCTCAACTTTGGTAGTTTGTCACCTGCATCCAAATATACACCAACACTCGTGGAATTTGTTAGAAATAAATCCTACCACTACGTTGGATGTTGTCTTTGTGTAACTTTCTGCAGGTATTGACGGCCTAAAAATGGACTTTAGTGGCCGTCAACAAACCCCCACACTTAGCTCTTTACTCATCCCGAGTAAAGGTTAAGGATTATTGTGGAATAAAACTTTCCAAGGTAATGCTAGTATACAATCTATTCTAAGCCATACTGTACCTGTGAACTTTTGAAGTGTCTATCTTACCATCTTGGGTAATTGATGAATAGAACGGTCGTGACTCAAGTCGTTCCTGTTCCTCCTGTCAATCACTTGGGTTTTTCATATATTGTCAAAATATAGCTATACTCCTCAATTGACTCTCTCTCGAATCACTCATTTTGATTTTGGATCCTCACCAAGGCATGTATTGCTGAATTGTCCCTATGCTAAAAGGCTATATATGTGGAGCTTGGTAGGGATAAATCGGGGCATACCTGCATCACATATCTTGCCAAGCCAAAAGACTGGACCCAAGAAGATAGCAAGTCATATTTTCTGATCAAGAGTGTGCATGTCTATGGTATGGTGATGGAAAAAGGAAAATGATAACTCCTTTTGTATACCTCTTTCTCCTTCTTTTGAAACTTGAGGGAGGGCATGGCTACCTTTCTTTTTCTCTCTTTTTTTTCATCATGCCTCATTCTTGTTTGAGCAAGACTGCTTTCCTTTCTTTTATTTTTTGCATAGCCATGCCTCTCTTTTCTTTAAATGATAATTTGGAGAAAGAGGCATAAATAACAAGGAGTATTTATTTTGTGGATGATGGATGCTAGCTTCCAGTGTAGAAGTTTAGCATATGTGGATGTATGTGGCGTGTGTGTGATCTTGATCATGAAAGTATGAAAAGCATCTAACACGGGTCATAATATTTTGACAAAGCTCAATGTAATGTCGAGCAGCCAAAATATATATAAGGTTTGCAAAATGAATGTTATTTGATTTTAGTAGGTAATCACATAGTCAATGAGTATTTCTCGAAAAATTTAATTTTTGCAAAGATAAAATCCCAAGTATCATGACAGTTAGACAGGAATTTCTTTTGTCTTCTCCATATCACAAATATCAATTCCTTATATTAGCAAGGGTTCCTATGATAGATGTATGTTCACAAGTAACAAGTGTAGCAAAGAAATAAAGAGTATACATGCCAACCATAGAAAATTTCATTTGTTGAGGGGCATTGCTTTTTAATTGGGAGTCAATCTAATTTTTATTCAAATCTTTCATGCAGGTTTGACTCACAAACAAGGGAGGAATAAGAAGGAGGCGCGCAAACCAGACTGCACGGCGGAAGGGTGACAGAGTCGAGCCAGGCAGGAGTCAAAGGGGAGCATCCAATCGGGGGGGTTAAATGATTGGAGCTGAGACAAGTGCATTTTTAAGGATATCAAAAGATATTAAGCACTCATCATCAAACTCAAAGGGTGCATCCTTAGCTAAAAAGTTTGTCAGGGGTCTAGAGATCATAATTTTTTTTTGATGAAACGCCTATATAACCCCGCATGACCAAGAAAACTGTGGATTCCCTTAACATTCACAGGAGGTGGAAGCTGATCGATTACCTCTATCTTTGCTCTGTCCACCTCTATTCCCCTTTTGGACACTCGGTGCCCTAACACTATTCCCTCTCGGACCATGAAATGACACTTTTCCCAATTAAGCACCAGGTCCTTTTCTTGGCACCTCTACAAGACCTTGTCCAAAATTTGGAGACAATGATAGAAAGTTTTCCCATAGACGAAAAAATCGTCCATGAAGACTTCCATGATTTCTGCGATCATGTTGGAAAGGATAGACATCATGCACCTCTGGAATGAGGCTGGTGCGTTACACAGGCCAAAAGACATTCTAAGGTAAGCGTAGGTTCCATATGGGCATGTGAACGTGGTCTTGCTTTTGTGTCACACCCCGAAGTTTGCGTTCCAGGTAAAATTCGTGAAATAAATCGCGTAAAATAAATTTTCTTTTTAACCTAGAGCAAATTTCTAATTTAAAAATGTATTAAATCAAGTGGAAATGGCATGGTGGGATTTTTCTTGAGTTCCCCATGTTAAAATACATTAACAGGATTTTTAGTGAAATTTTCAGAGCCCTAGAAATAATTTTAATCAATTAAAAACCTCAAGCGCAATAAATAAACCCCTGGGAAAATTCTTTTTCCTTTTTTCTTTTTCTTTTCCCTGTTTTGGGCTGTCGGCCCAATTTCCTTCTTCCTCCCGGACCAGCCCAAGCCGCCGCGCCGTCTCGCCGCGCCCCTTCTCCTTCTCGGACCGGCCCAAGGCCGCTCGCAACCGCCCACCGCCCCCTCCTCTCCCTGTCGGGCCGGCCCAAGGCCGCCCGAGGCCCGCGCCGCCTCCCTCCGCCTCGGGCCGCCGATAGGTGGGGCCGGCGCCCGGGCCGTCTCCCCCACGGCCGGCCGCCGCCGCCTCCGCGCGCCCACACCGCCCGCCTTCCCCGCGCGCCCACGTGCCGCAACCGCCGCCCGTACCCCCTCCCCGCATCGCCCGCGCGCACGCGCGCCCGTTTCCCCCCACTCCGCATCCCCACTCCTGCGCCGTAGAGGGCGAGATTCGCGGCTGAATCTCGCACCCTCTCTCCTCTCCCGCGTCGAACTCCGGCGAAGAATCCGCCAATTATATTGATTATCTTGTACCTTTGACAGCTTGGGTAATTAATTCTTGATTCGCTGATTTTAGGAGTGCTTAGCCATGCTTAGCTAACTTAGCTCACTAAAGGGGATCACCTTAAATAATTAATTAATGTAGTCCCTATGGTGACACTTTGGTTTAGGAGCCACCATGGTAATAATATTTAATTAAAATATGCTAATGGTGGGCTGTGGGTGCATGGTTTTGATGGAAGCACCCATGGCAATTAAGGACCGGTTCGCGGGAAACCCTGGAAGAATTATCGTACTTTCCACAAGCCAGCATGGGTAATGGCTGGATTTGTAGTATGGCTTTTTCCTAGCCGACGTACCTAGGCGAGGGTGGGCGTGATGGAGTTGGGTCGGCGGGGGTTTACCCGTTGATCGGCTGCCGGATTCACCTAGGCACGAGAGGGGGCTACCTGCCTTGGTGTAAAGGTGGGGGCGAAACCTGAGGTGTGGTGCGCTTGGTTAGGAAGGGTTGTGCGAAGGGTCCTATCGCAGTTCTTTTCCGGTGTACCGTGGTGGTATGTCGGCGCATGGTAACGTGTTGTGGAACTGTGTCTTGTGGGTACAATTGTACATCTCTGATCAGAGTAGAACTATTCGAATAGCCGTGCCCGCGGTCATGGGCGATCAACCAGATTCACCGTGATTAGTTACACTTTCTAATAATTTGACCTAATGGAACTGGTGTAGTTCAGGTGGTGGTTTGGGCCTGTCGCAACGTGGTGTAACGTTGGGCAGCGATGGTTCAATTTTTGATTAATTAACTCAACTGTTTTTACCGCATTCAACTATTGTTTATAAAGGCGTATTTTATGCAAATAACCCCTTCAGCCTCCTTTGTTATTACTTGCATCATTACTCCCTTTCCGATATGACTTGTTGAGTCCCCTATAAATTCAACCCCCACGCTCCCCTCTCCTCTTTTCCCTAAACGCCGCCGCGTCCAGCAAACCCTGGCGCCGCCGTCGCCGCAGCTGACGTCATCCTGACATCAGCCCTAGGGTTTTATTGCGCAATAATTGAATAAAGATTTTTCTGTTTATAGTAAAAACACAGTTAAACTTCTAAAATTCATAACTAATTCATTCGGACTCCGTTTGAGTTCGTTCAAGTTGCAGAAAATTCATAAAAATGTCTAGAATCCATTAAAAATAGTTTTGTTCTCTGTTTCAGTAGACTTATAGCCTGTTTTCTTGTGTGCTTTGTTTGTCGTTTAGATTTCGGTAATTCCGACTCTCCGGTTTACTTCGTGGTCGTTGCCGAGGTCGATCCAGCGCAAGAGCAAGGCAAGTCATGCTTCGCATTGATCATATTGTGCCTAAATTTTCAAATACCTTATTTTTCTATAAATGCTGCATTATTTCGTAATGTCATTTTATGTGGGTTCTTACCTATTGTACTCAGCCAATTCTTTTGATTATCTTGTACCTTTGACAACTTGGGTAATTATTTCTTGATTCGCTGATTTTAGGAGTGCTTAGCCATGCTTAGCTTACTTAGCTCACTAAAGGGGATCACCTTAAATAATTAATTAATGTAGTCCCTGTGGTGACACTTTGGTTTAGGAGCCACCATGGTAATAATATTTAATTAAAATATGCTAATGGTGGGCTGTGGGTGCATGGTTTTGATGGAAGCACCCATGGCAATTAAGGACCGGTTCGCGGAAAACCCTGCAAGAATTATCGTACTTTCCACAAGCCAGCATGGGTAATGGCTGGACTTGTAGTATGGCTTTTTCCTAGCCGACGTACCCAGGCGAGGGTGGGCGTGATGGAGTTGGGTCGGCGGGGGTTTACCCGTTGATCGGCTGCCGGATTCACCTAGGCACGAGAGGGGGCTACCTGCCTTGGTGTAAAGGTGGGGGCGAAACCTGAGGTGTGGTGCGCTTGGTTAGGAAGGGTTGTGCGAAGGGTCCTATCGCAGTTCTTTTCCGGTGTACCGTGGTGGTATGTCGGCGCATGGTAACGTGTTGTGGAACTGTGTCTTGTGGGTACAATTGTACATCTCTGATCAGAGTAGAACTATTCGAATAGCCGTGCCCGCGGTCATGGGCGATCAACCAGATTCACCGTGATTAGTTACACTTTCTAATAATTTGACCTAATGGAACTGGTGTAGTTCAGGTGGTGGTTTGGGCCTGTCGCAACGTGGTGTAACGTTGGGCAGCGATGGTTCAATTTTTGATTAATTAACTCAACTGTTTTTACCGCATTCAACTATTGTTTATAAAGGCGTATTTTATGCAAATAACCCCTTCAGCCTCCTTTGTTATTACTTGCATCATTACTCCCTTTCCGATATGACTTGTTGAGTACGGTGGGTAGTACTCAGTCTTGCTCAATTTTCCCCACACCAGAGTTGGAGTACGTGTCAGATGGAGGCTACTCGGAGGAGTAGGCTTGTGCTTGCCGTCAAGGGTGCCCGTGGAATGGAGTTGCCACGCTGCGAGCGTCTAGTTTATTAGAATAGCTTGTTTTCCTTTTTCCGCTGCGCTTTTGTAAGGGATTTTTATAATGTTTGTAAATCGTGGATCTGTATGTCAACTTTGTCGTTTGTGTACCCTGGCTGGTCCTGGACAGGGATTTTAATACACATTCTGCTTGGAATTCGGGTTAGTGAATTTCTGGGCGTGACAAGTTGGTATCAGAGCCGACCTTGACCATAGGACAAGCCAACTAGAAACCCTAAGAGCCCTCTGAAACTCTTTCATGTGCATTTGCCCTTAACTTGAAATTGTTTTGGGAAAAATTCGGGATCTTTGGTCTTTGGGATTTTTGGGAAAAAGTCGGGTCGCTTATTCGATGGGAATTACTTAACTAAGGTTGGTCGGAAGTTTCAAAATTTTTGGAATAATAAATTTTGGGTTTCGTTTGAATTCACTTTGAAAATTTGTCGAGAAAGTGGATTAGGCCCTAGTTAAGTCTTATGAGAAGCAAAATTTATTTATTTTGGTTCTTACTATTATTTTTGTTTTAATAATGTTACTATATTATTATTTTCCTATTATTTAGGTGTTGTGTTAGTGTTTATTTGAATCTTATAAAATGTTTCATGCACCAAAAATTTTCTTTTGTTATTCGTTCTTTTATTTAAAGTACTTAAAGTTGTTTTCTTTAATTTGGATTTGAGCATGCATTGATTCCCATCCCTTGTCCTCTGTAGATGGCAGACCTTCCCGCTATGCACCGTGGTGAGGATCTGGATGGTTGTGTGGCAGAGCTTGCCCGCATGACCTTGGTTGTGGGGTACCCTGAAGCGCCGGAGTACACCACGATCGAGCCCCTTAGTGGCGAGTTCCCTTTCAGAGTTCGCTTGGAGGTCCATGGCTTTGTGAGCACTAATCTTCCCAATATGGTGACCAAGGCTGCTGGAGGTAGTGTGGTGCATGCTTGCCAGGAGGCCGCCTACAGGATGATGACCAGGATCAGCGACAGGCACTCCTACGTCTTCTATCCCTCTGCGTATCGCTACCACCCTCGTCGTTCTGCGAATAGCGACGCCAGCACCTTTCGCCCGACGACTACGGGGAATGACACCACCTTCGGACGGATGTGCTCGGTGATGAGGGGATTGGACTGGATGCACACCGACCTCCACAAGGCATCCAAGGCTCTCAATGACCAGCAGTTGATCAAGATTGCCCGCTTGGAGGATGAGGTCGCTCGGCTCAAGGCCGAGAATGCTAGGCGGCAGGGACGTCCAGCGCCAGGTGGACTCAGGATTCGCACCACGCCCAGGAAGAGGACCACAGCTCTAGTGAGGATCCAGCTTGCACCGAGGAACCCACCACCAGCCCCAGCGCCAGTTCCACCGTCCTCACCAGCGTTCGTCATCGCCTTCGCCCCAGCGTCTGCGTACCAGGGTCCAGCCGGTGGCAGCGGAGGTTGGTTGCAGACCACACCCAGCGGCAGCTACGGCAGTGGTTCTAACTCAGAGCCAAAAAGCGGAGACATTGCCATGGTGGATTCCAGGAGCCGTTCGGAGGAGCCCGGAGACGAGTAGGACCCTGGCTATGACTCCACCGACCGCAGGAGCCGTTCCAAGCATTAGGCTCGCTACCCTTAGTTTCACCGTTTTTCTTAGTTTGCTTTCGTGCGAGTTCTGTGTGCTAGGTTTGTTGCTTGGGGGTTTAGCCGATGGTCGATACCATGTGCCTATGGTATGGCTATCTCAATAAGGATTTTGCTTGCTGTTTGAAGTGTTTTTAAATTAGATCAGAAAAATTACAGTTAAATTATAATATTTTAAAGCTTAGTTTCTGAGCAGTCTGTTTTCTTTCTTTTCCATCTCTTTCTGCTGGTTCTTCTCCTTCAGACGGTCAACACAAGAACGAGCGGTAACACCAGCGGTCAGGAGGATCCATCGGCGGGAGCACAAGCCAATGGAGCACATAACAACGTTCCTCCTCCCCCACCACCTGAGAATCCCACTATTGCTCAGGTGTTGGCTAGTCAAACACAGATGATGACGGCCATGATGCAACAAATGCAATAGCAGCATCAACAGATGCAACAACAAATGATGCAGCAGATGCAACAACAAGCTCAGCAGCAGCAGCAGCAGGCCTAGTAGAACCAACAATTCGGTCCGCCTTCCCAATCCAAGCTGCCAGAGTTCCTTCGCGTCCGGCCACCAACTTTCTCAAGTACTACCAACCCCATGGAGGCGAATGACTGGCTCCATGCCATTGAGAAGAAACTCAACCTCCTACAATGCAACGACCAAGAGAAGGTCGCCTTTGCCACCCACCAGTTGCAGGGCCCTGCTTCAGCCTGGTGGGATAATTATTTGGTCACCCGTCCGCCCGAAACGGAAGTCACCTGGGCGGAATTCTGTTGTAGTTTCAGGAAAGCTCAAATTCCCGATGGCATCGTGGCCCAGAAGAAGAGGGAATTCAGATCACTCCATCAAGGTAACCGGACGGTGACGGAGTATCTCCTTGAGTTCAACCGTCTCGCGCGTTACGCCCCGGAGGACGTGCGCACCAATGTAGAAAGGCAGGAAAAGTTTCTTTCCGGTCTGGATGATGAGTTGACCAATAAGCTAATCTCGGGCGATTATGCTGACTTTGAGAAGCTGGTGGACAAGGCGATCCGTCAGGAGGATCAACGCAACAAGATGGACAGGAAGAGGAAAACAACTCAATCAGGGCGCACCAGGGGAATCAACAGAAGCCTCGGTTCATCGCCGGACAGCAGGGTGGACCTTCCACCATGATTGTTCGCCAGCATCGACCCTACCAGCCCGGCAACTTCAACAACAACAATACTGGCAACCGCAACAACAACGGGGGACAGTTCAACCACAACCCGGCTCCGCGCCTACCAATGGCCCCAGCTCAGCCAATTCCATCAACTCAACCCAAAAAGGAGTCTGGCGGAAAACCATTGGTTTGCTTCAACTGCAACGAGCCCGGACACTTCGTCGACAAGTGCCCGAAGCCGAGGCGCACAGGACCCAAGTTCGTTCATGCCCACGTCAACCATGCGTCGGCAGAGGAAGCGCAGGCTTCACCAGAAGTGGTACTGGGTACGTTTCCTGTCAACTCTATTCTAGCCATCACACTTTTTGATTCTGGTGCTACGCATTCCTTTTTATCAAAGCGTTTTGCTGGAACACATGGGTTGTCAGTAGTGGAACTTAGAGCGCCTATGTGGGTTCACACTCCTGGGAATGAGATGACCACAGCTCACTATTGCCCCTCTATGGTAATAGAAATCCAGGGTTCTAAATTTCTAGCCAACCTTATCCTTCTTGAATCCAAGGACCTAGATGTCATTCTTGGGATGGATTGGTTAACAAGGCACAAGGGAGTTATCGATTGCGCTAGTCGCACTATCACTCTGGTTAATGAGAAAGGAGAAGTGGTGACATTCCAGTCACCGACACCCCAGAAGCAGAGAGTGTGCTTGAATCAGGTCGATGGGATGGAACAGACCGCAGAAGTAGGGAAAGACCTTAAGAAGTTGGAGGATATTCCTATCGTCAGAGAGTATCCCGAAGTCTTCCCAGATGACTTAACCACAATGCCACCAAAGAGAGAAATTGAATTTCGGATTGACTTAGTACCGAGAACTGCCCCGATACACAAGAGGCCCTATAGGATGGGATCTAACGAACTGGCGGAAGTCAAAAAGCAAGTTGATGAGCAGTTGCAGAAAGGATACATTCGCCCGAGTACGTCACCTTGGGGTGCTCCGGTGATCTTCGTGGAGAAGAAAGATAAGACCAAGAGGGTGTGCGTAGACTATTGCGCCCTCAACGATGTGACCATCAAGAACAAATATCCGCTACCTCGGATTGATGATTTGTTTGATCAGCTGAAAGGAGCAACATGGTTCTCCAAGATAGACCTGCGATCAGGCTATCACCAGCTGAGGATCAAAGAGGAGGACATTCCGAAGACGGCATTCATCACTCGGTATGGGTTGTTTGAGTGCACAGTCATGTCTTTTGGACTTACCAATGCACCGGCCTTCTTCATGAACTTGATGAACAAGGTGTTTATGGAATTTCTGGATAAGTTCGTCGTGGTCTTCATCGACGATATACTCGTTTACTCCAAGTCCAAGGAGGAGCACGAACAACATCTCCGTCTGGTACTCGAGAAGTTAAAGGAGCACCAATTGTATGCCAAGTTTAGCAAGTGCGACGTTTGGCTCAAGGAAGTACAGTTCCTAGGCCACATCATCACCACTCAAGGAGTGGCGGTGGACCCATCGAATGTGGATTACCAAGTGGACGCCTCCGCGCACGGTTTCACAGATCAGGAGTTTTCTAGGACTCGCGGGCTACTACCGTCGGTTCATGGAGAACTTCTCCAAAATTGCCAAGCCAATGACACAGTTGCTAAAAAAGGATGAGAAATTCAAGTGGTCAGCAGAATGCAACAGAAATTTTGAGGAGCTTAAGAAGAAATTGGTGTCTGCACCTGTATTAATTTTGCCGGATCAGACGAAAGATTTCCAAGTGTTTTGTGATGCATCCCGTCAAGGGTTAGGATGTGTATTGATGCAAGAAGGCAGAGTGGTCGCATACGCTTCACGCCAACTGCGCCCACATGAGAACAACTACCCCACTCATGACTTGGAATTAGCAGCGGTGGTTCACGCTTTGAAAATTTGGCGGCACTACCTCATTGGTAATCGCTGTGAGGTCTATACCGACCATAAGAGTTTGAAGTATATCTTCACTCAGCCTGATCTGAACCTCCGACAGCGCTGATGGTTGGTGTTAATCAAGGATTATGACTTGGGGATACATTATCACCCTGGCAAGGCCAATGTGGTGGCCGATGCTTTGAGCAGGAAAAGCTACTGCAACGTTACTTTTACCGAGGAAATATGTGGCAGATTGCGACAAGAGTTTGAACACCTAAACTTGAGTATTGTAGAACACGGATTTGTGGCTACTCTGGAGGCACAGCCCACGCTCGTGGAGCAAGTTCGGGCAGCCCAAGTCAATGACCTTGAGATAGCTGAACTCAAGAAGAATATGAGAGTCGGCAAAGCACGCGACTTCGCCGAGGATGAACACGGGACGATCTGGATGGGAGAAAGAATATGTGTTCCAGAGAATAAGGAACTAAAGGATCTAATACTTACAGAAGCTCACCAGACCCAATACTCAATTCATCCTGGCAGTACCAAGATGTACCAAGACCTTAAAGAAAAGTTCTGGTGGGTTAGCATGAGAAGGGAAATCGCCGAATTCGTCGGGCTCTGCGACGTATGTCAGCAAGTGAAGGCGGAACATCAAAGACCAGCCGGGTTACTACAACCTCTGCAGATTTTGGAATGGAAATGGGAAGAGATTGGGATGGACTTTATCACAGGTTTACCAAGAACATCAACAGGGCACGACTCCATTTGGGTAATAGTGGATCGACTCACCAAGGTCGCTCACTTTATACCAGTACATACCACTTACTCGAGAAAGAAATTGGCAGAACTTTATTTGGCAAGGATCGTGAGTTTGCATGGGGTGCCTAAGAAAATTGTGTCTGACCGAGGCAGCCAGTTTACTTCGAGATTTTGGCAGAAATTACAAGAAGAGTTGGGAACTCGTCTGAATTTCAGTACCGCTTACCACCCTCAAACGGATGGTCAAACTGAGCGAGTCAACCAGATCTTGGAAGACTTGTTGAGAGCTTGCGCACTTGACTTTGGTAGGGCTTGGGATAGAAGCCTGCCGTACGCCGAGTTCTTCTACAACAATAGTTACCAGGCTAGTTTGCAGATGGCACCGTTCGAAGCATTGTACGGCCGAAAGTGCCGCACTCTGCTCTTTTGGGACCAAACCGGAGAGCGTTAGTTGTTCGGAACTGAAGTCCTAAATGATGCAGAAGAAAAAGTTAGAACAGTTCGGGAAAGATTGAGGATCGCATAGTCTCGGCAGAAGAGCTATGCAGACAACCGCCGAAGAGAGCTCATCTTTGAAGTTGGGGACCATGTGTACCTTCGGGTCACACCACTTCGAGGTGTGCATCGTTTCCAAACCAAGGGAAAACTAGCACCACGCTTTGTGGGGCTATACAAAATTCTGGAGCGCCGAGGTGAAGTTGCCTACCGGCTTGAACTACCCTCCAACATGCTCGGCATTCATGATGTTTTCCATGTGTCGCAATTAAAGAAATGTTTAAGGGTACTCGAGGAGCATGCAAACCCGGATCGGATCGAAATTCAAAAGGATTTGACTTACTTGCAAAGAACTACCCGCATCCTCGAGACCAGTGAAAGAAAGACAAGAAGTAAAGTAATTAGGTTTTGCCGGGTTCAGTGGAGTCACCATTCAGAGGAAGAAGCCACTTGGGAAAGAGAAGACGAGTTGAAGGCCGCCCATCCGCATCTCTTCGCCGAATCTCGGGGTCGAGATTCCGTTTAGGGGGGGTAGGTTTGTCACACCCCGAAGTTTGCGTTCCAGGTAAAATTTGTGAAATAAATCGCGTAAAATAAATTTCCTTTTTAACCTAGAGCAAATTTCTAATTTAAAAATATATTAAATCAAGTGGAAATGGCATGGTGGGATTTTTCTTGAGTTCCCCATGTTAAAATACATTAACAGGATTTTTAGTGAAATTTTCAGAGCCCTAGAAATAATTTTAATCAATTAAAAACCTCAAGCGCAATAAATAAACCCCTGGGAAAATTCTTTTTCCTTTTTTCTTTTTCTTTTCCCTGTTTTGGGCTGTCGGCCCAATTTCCTTCTTCCTCCCGGACCAGCCCAAGCCGCCGCGCCGTCTCGCCGCGCCCCTTCTCCTTCTCGGACCGGCCCAAGGCCGCTCGCAACCGCCCACCGCCCCTCCTCTCCCTGTCGGGCCGGCCCAAGGCCGCCCGAGGCCCGCGCCGCCTCCCTCCGCCTCGGGCCGCCGATAGGTGGGGCCGGCGCCCGGGCCGTCTCCCCCACGGCCGGCCGCCGCCGCCTCCGCGCGCCCACACCGCCCGCCTTCCCCGCGCGCCCACGTGCCGCAACCGCCGCCCGTACCCCCTCCCCGCATCGCCCGCGCGCACGCGCGCCCGTTTCCCCCACTCCGCATCCCCACTCCTGCGCCGTAGAGGGCGAGATTCGCGGCTGAATCTCGCACCCTCTCTCCTCTCCCGCGTCGAACTCCGGCGAAGAATCCGCCAATTATATTGATTATCTTGTACCTTTGACAGCTTGGGTAATTAATTCTTGATTCGCTGATTTTAGGAGTGCTTAGCCATGCTTAGCTAACTTAGCTCACTAAAGGGGATCACCTTAAATAATTAATTAATGTAGTCCCTATGGTGACACTTTGGTTTAGGAGCCACCATGGTAATAATATTTAATTAAAATATGCTAATGGTGGGCTGTGGGTGCATGGTTTTGATGGAAGCACCCATGGCAATTAAGGACCGGTTCGCGGGAAACCCTGGAAGAATTATCGTACTTTCCACAAGCCAGCATGGGTAATGGCTGGATTTGTAGTATGGCTTTTTCCTAGCCGACGTACCTAGGCGAGGGTGGGCGTGATGGAGTTGGGTCGGCGGGGGTTTACCCGTTGATCGGCTGCCGGATTCACCTAGGCACGAGACGGGCTGCCTGCCTTGGTGTAAAGGTGGGGGCGAAACCTGAGGTGTGGTGCGCTTGGTTAGGAAGGGTTGTGCGAAGGGTCCTATCGCAGTTCTTTTCCGGTGTACCGTGGTGGTATGTCGGCGCATGGTAACGTGTTGTGGAACTGTGTCTTGTGGGTACAGTTGTACATCTCTGATCAGAGTAGAACTATTCGAATAGCCGTGCCCGCGGTCATGGGCGATCAACCAGATTCACCGTGATTAGTTACACTTTCTAATAATTTGACCTAATGGAACTGGTGTAGTTCAGGTGGTGGTTTGGGCCTGTCGCAACGTGGTGTAACGTTGGGCAGCGATGGTTCAATTTTTGATTAATTAACTCAACTGTTTTTACCGCATTCAACTATTGTTTATAAAGGCGTATTTTATGCAAATAACCCCTTCAGCCTCCTTTGTTATTACTTGCATCATTACTCCCTTTCCGATATGACTTGTTGAGTACGGTGGGTAGTACTCAGTCTTGCTTAATTTTCCCCACACCAGAGTTGGAGTACGTGTCAGATGGAGGCTACTCGGAGGAGTAGGCTTGTGCTTGCCGTCAAGGGTGCCCGTGGAATGGAGTTGCCACGCTGCGAGCGTCTAGTTTATTAGAATAGCTTGTTTTCCTTTTTCCGCTGCGCTTTTGTAAGGGATTTATATAATGTTTGTAAATCGTGGATCTGTATGTCAACTTTGTCGTTTGTGTACCCTGGTTGGTCCTGGACAGGGATTTTAATACACATTCTGCTTGGAATTCGGGTTAGTGAATTTCTGGGCGTTACATTTGGTCATCAAGATGGATGGGGATTTGATGATAGCCAGAGTACCTATCAAGGAAACAGAAGAAGGAATGATTCGCTAGCCGTTCTAACTTTTCAGCAATAAAGGGTTGCTAGAAATGATCCTTCTTAGTAGCCTTATTGAGCTTTCTGTAATCGATACACATCCTTCATCCCGTGACTGTTCGTTGCGGAATTAACTCATTTTTAGAATTTTCAACGATTGTCATTCCTCCCTTCTTTGGCACAACTTGGACCGGACTAACCCACTCACTGTACGGCATGGGATAGATGATTCCGGCGTGCAGGAGTTTCAAAACCTCTTTCTTAACAACTTCTCTCATTGCGTTGTTTAGTCGTCTTTGGGGTTCCCTAGACGGCGTACTCTCGGGCCCAATGGGTATACGATGGGTGCAAAGAGCGGTACTAATTCTCTTGAGGTCTTGAAGAGAGTAGCCAAGAAAAGAGCGATGTTTTTCTAACACAGCTAGAAGACGAATGGTTTCGTGCTCAGAAAGCTTGTCACTTATGATGACAGGAGCTTCCTTGTCGCCGTATAGAAAGCATAGCGAAGGCCATGCGAAAGGGGTTTTAGCTCGATTGGAGGCCATGGTGGCGGCTTTATGGAAGGTAACTCAAAGTGTTCGCCAGATTCTTCTTCTTCTTGGATGAAATTAGGGAAATCTTGTTCAAGAGAAGATTCAGGGGACTCATAAGGAAGAACAACCATCACTTCCTCCGTGGATTCTTCTTCAGGAAGGGCGTCGGTCAAAGCATTTCTTAACCGCGAAAATGGGACAGAAAACTTATCCCCTCCTAAAGAGATTTCAAGGCTTCCTAAAGATGGGGTGTCGATGAGAAGTCTCTCTATCGGATGCCCTATTAGAATGTCAAAGTCTTGGATCTTGAAAACGTGGAATCCAGGATAGCCTCTTTGTTGTTGTGCTAGACAGGTACGTCTTGTGTGATCCCAAATCCTTCAATTAATTGTCCAGCTAGGTGTTTGAAGAATTTGTTGATCGGAGTTAGAGCTCTATTGCCTAAACAGGCAAAAACGAAATGAGATTAGCATCGACCGTTGGACTGTACAGAATGTCTATTTTACTCCCTCCTATTTGGCAAGGAATGGTGCGAGAAGAGGAGTTAATCCGAATTACTTCGAAAGAGGACTTCGCCTCTTTTAGCCATTCGTTGCTCATTATCGTGGTTAACTCCTAAACAGTTTCTTTGAGAAATTCATCTTTGAATGGGTCGAGAGGTGGAGAAAGATTAGGTGGCTTCTTTTTGCTGAAATAATTCAGGGTGTTTCAATAATCTTCATGAAAATCATCCTTGAAGTTAGGAGAGCATTTTGGAGTTCGAATCTCTTCGTTCTCCGATGTTGGTGGTTTGGGAGAGGACTCTTTAGTCGAATCTATTGATGTGGAGAGGTTAGGTTCGGGTTCGACCATTGAAGGTTCCTCATGATTCGACACGGGTGCCTTCTGGAGGGCTTCAGGAGATTGCTCAACGAAGGAAGTGTTTTCCAAGATTCGATCTAGAATTTCCTTGCCTTCGGATGAGGTTTTATGCATGAATGACCCTGCGGTAGTGATGTCGAGATGAAATGCAGACTCATTGTTTAAACCCGTATGGAAATGTTGCATCAGTACATAATCGGGTATAGACAAGTTTGGACTAGATCGTACTAATAAAGTAAATTTGGCCCAAGCCGCATTGATTGATTCTTTCTCGCTCTGCTGAAAGCTAAGGATTTCTACTCGTAGGGCCGTAATACGTGTTACAGGGAAAAAGGCAAGGCAAAACCTGTTTCGCAATTCTTCTCATTCAACGTTTACATTCCTGACGGTAAGTGTGTACCATTGTTTCGCTCTCTCTTGAAGAGAGAAAGGAAACAATTTCCACCTTATGGTTGCTTGTGACATGCCTTGAATCATGAGGCATGAGCACAACTACTCAAACTCTCACAGGTGATGGTATGGATTTTCCAGTCCAGAGAAAGATTTTTTCCTAACCATGTTAATGAATTCAGGGCGAATTTCATAGCCAGGTATAAGAATAGGCTCCGATGAAGGAGGTGGCTCATAAAATTCGCCCCTAGGAGCTGATAATTTATAAATGGATTGGTGCTCCATGGTAGAGAGGTGATTACAGGAAACTCCTCTAAGGGTAGTAGGGGTAAAGGTAGAAAGAAAACTAAAAAGATACGAGGATGAACAAGGTTCGGAGATAAACAACAAACATTCCCCGGCAACGACGCCAGAAATGCTTGTTGGTATTTCTTAACGTTCATATAAAAAAAATCTACAAGCGCACGGAGATACCACTGTAGCACTTCACCAAGGAGTATTCCAAGGTATCGAATTTCCATGAGGAACGGGTATTAAGCTCTTCTTTAGGTTCATCCAAGGACACAAGACAAATGTAGGCCAAAAGATACAGAGGATTTTCTAATATGGTACTGTTAACACCAGAATTTGGTAAGCCCCGAAGACCCCATCGGCCCAGGATCCATATCGGCTCAGGGTTGGTATCGGCCTAGAGTCTTATATCGGCCGATGGGGGTTATCTTAAACTAACTACTAACAGCAGTCGGATTCTTGTTAGATTCGGGAAGATCTTATCCAGAGAGGACCGAGTTTGAGGAGAATGCGGCTTGTATCTTTTAATTAGGAAGAGTTTGTTATTGTGTTAGTGTCCGGCAAGGACTTTATTTTTTTCTTTTTTATCTTTAGGAAAGTTTGAGTCCTAATCTGTTAGGATCTTTGTTAGCCTATGGGTATAAATATGTAAGCCCAGGGTACATGTAAATTATCTCACGATCAATACAACTTCGGTGCATCGCCAACCTCTTTACTTTCGTCTTCTTCGGCGAGTTCATGCCCTTCCCATGAGGGGTAAGTCTCGTCATGGCTGCCTGCGCTGTCGGGGCTAGGGCTTCGATGTTCTGATCTCGTCAACGTAAGCACCTACTATCATATATCTTAGGCAATCTGGTTTGGCTTCTCGATTTAGCCTTATCGGCCGAGATTCGCTTTAGGGTTTATGCCGGTATCGACTAAATCGCTTTGCTAAATTAGATTGGCTAAGGTATCTACCACCCTGAAAATTAGTCAAGGGCTTGATTGTCTAGATCTTGCATTTTTTTTCATACTTAGTGCTGCATCAGTTTGGTTTGACCTACTAAGTCGTGATTAGAACTGTAATCTCTAGCCTGCTTGTTGATTGCCAATAAGGGTTTCATCGGGGTTTCAGCCGGTGAGTTATCTGGACGTTGCATCGGCCTAAGAGTTTTACATATAGATTGGATCTGGCCGATGACAACAGAGTATATATTGTTTATCTGCTTATTGAGAGTTTATGCCATCGGATCTCTAGCCGATGTGTGCTTTAATCTTCAGATCGATGTTTATCTTATATTTATTTGGATTATGCTATATCACTTTGCTATATCATCATGTTATCATCAGCCGATCGCCCCTATATAGATACTTGCTTAGTACACAGCCGATGGTTCGAAACCCTAACTACATCGGCTGGTACCGGCATCGGCTGAGACTGTGCTATCGGCCCATTGGCTGATCGATTGCTTTGGCTATCGGTCTATCGGCCGATACGTTTTTGCCTTATCAGCCTTATTGGCCGATAGATCTTCTGTTCTGCTATTTTGCATATCTTGTCAGTGGCAGGATCAAACTGACTGGCACGTCCACGCTTCATCAATTTTAGGACCTGCACTAGAGCTAAGCAGATCTCCCAGGCCTTCGTGTGTCCGCACGCCGGATCTTCATCGACGGTACGGATTCGGCGTCAACACATTTTTGGCACGCCTGGTGGGACCGTGTTTTTGACAACATATTTTTACACAGCTCGTGGAACCCACGATTGGTGCAATATGTCTGATCAAGAAGTCAAGGTCAAGGAAGAACAATTTCTCAAGCCGATGGAGGAGGAAGAAGAGCCGATGGACGATGAGACGCTTCAAAAGACAGTTGATGAAATCGTTTGTCGCACTGTGTTTGATCGATCTGGAGTTTTGGTGAGTACATTACATGGTTTGATCAAGAAGATAGTTCCCAGAGTGATTGCATTAAGAAATCAGACTGGGGGACAAATCGACGAACAATTTCAGCATCGGCAACAACGACATTGGCTTGGGGGGCAAATAGATCAGCATCAGCGTGGAGAGCCACATCACCAATATCGGCCAGAAGAAACTCAAAGATATCAGTCTAAAGAAGATTGGGCCGATATGATTGCAAAGGTAACGGAGGAGCAGTTTGGAATTAAACCTAAGGATCAGACTTCTATGTATCGGCTGCCATATCCTGGATGGTTTGATAGAGTTCCACTTCCAGGCCGTTACAAGATTCCAGACTTTTTCCAATTTTCATGGCAAGATGATATATCTACGAGGGAACATATCAGCCGATTTTTAGCTCAATGTGGGGAGGCATCGGCTGAAGAAGCTCTGAAAGTTAGATTGTTTCCATTGTCTTTGACTGGATCGGCCTTCACATGGTTTTCATCATTGCCACCAAATTCTATCAGAGGTTGGGCCGATCTTGAGAAGCAATTTCACCAGTACTTCTTTGCTGGAATTGATGAGTTGAAGCTTTCAGACTTGATTTTAGTTAAATAGCAAGAAGGAGAATCGGCTGAGGAATATATTCAAAGGTTTCATAATATCCGTGGCCGATGTTATGGTTTGAATTTAAATGATGAGCAGTTAGTAGGACTTGCATTCCAAGGGTTGTCAGAAACTATCAAAGGCAGATTTTTCTTCTATGAGTTTGACAACCTAGCTCATCTGGTGCAGACGGTATCGGCTTACGAGAGCCGATGTCAAGAAGAAGAGAAGAATCAGTTTTGGGGCGATCAAGGCAAGGGTAATTTTGAAGCATGACTTCTCATACTCCAAAACTGCCAAAAATGTGTTGATGCCGAATCCGTACCGCCAATGAAGATCCGGCGTACGGACACACGAAGGCCTGGGAGATCTGCTTAGCTCCAGTGTAGGTCCTAAAATTGATGAAGCGCGGACGTGCCAGTCAGTTTGATCCTGCCACTGACAAGATATGCAAAATAGCAGAACAGAAGATCTATCAGCCAATAGGCCGATAGGGCAAAAACGTATCGGCCGATAGACCGATAGCCAAAGCAATCGATTAGGACTCAAACTTTCCTAAAGATAAAAAAGAAAAAAATAAAGTCCTTGCCGGACACTAACACAATAACAAACTCTTCCTAATTAAAAGATATAAGCCGCATCCTCCTCAAACTCGGTCCTCTCTGGATAAGATCTTCCCGAATCTAACAAGAATCTGACTGCTGTTAGTAGTTAGTTTAAGATAACTCCCATCGGCCGATATAAGACTCTAGGCCGATACCAGCCCTGAGCCGATATGGATCCTGGGCCGATGGGGTCTTCGGGGCTTACCAAATTCTGGTGTTAACAGGTACAGGGTCGTTTTGGAAGCTTAACTTTAATCATTTCACTTACTTCAGGCACTGGCTTGCTTGCTGCTACCAGAACGCGCTCTACTCCGTACCCGGACAGGGAGGACTATGGTGATCTCGAGAGCTGTCACCACCTCTACACCAACCTTTAACGTATTGTGGGATATACAACAAACACTAGAAATTAACAACCTAGGTATTTTTGGCACGCCTGGTGGGACCGTGTTTTTGACAACAGATTTTTTCACGGCTCGTGGAACCCACAATTGCAACAAGATGTTTGAGAAGGAAGTTAAGGCCAAGGAAGAACAATCTCTCAAGTCGATAGAGGAAGAAGAAGAGCCGATGGACGATGAGATGCTTCAAAAGACAGTTGATGAAATTGTTCGTCGCGCTGTGTTTGATCGATCTGGAGTTTTGGTGAGTACATTACATGGTTTGATCGAGAAGATAGTTCCCAGAGTAATTGTCTTAAGAAATCAGATTGGGGGGCAAATCGACGAACAATCTCAGCATCATCGGCAACAACAACATTGGCTTGGGGGGCAAATAGATCAGCATCAGCCTAGAGAGCCACGTCAACAATATCGGCCAGAAGAAACTCAAAGATATCAGTCTAAAGAAGATTGGGCCGATATGATTGCAAAGGTAACGGAGGAGCAGTTTAGAATTAAACCTAAGGATCAGAGTTCTATGTATCGGCCGCCGTATCCTGAGTGGTTTGATAGGGTTCCACTTCCAGGCCGATACAAGATTCCAGACTTTTTCCAATTCTCAGGGCAAGGTAATATGACTACAATGGAGCATATCAGTCGATTTTTAGCTCAGTGTGGGGAGGCATCGGCTGAAGAAGCTTTGAGGGTTAGATTTTTTCCATTATCTTTGACTGGATCGGCTTTCACATGGCCTGCCCTGGAGTTAAGCAGATCTCCCAGGCCTTCGTGTGTCCACACGCCGGATCCTCATCGACGGTACGGATTTGGCGTCAACACATTTTTGTTATTTTACTGCAAAATAAGTGCAGGTCCTAAAATTGATGAAGCGCGGGCGTGCCAGTCAGTTTTCACATGGTTTTCGACATTGCCACCAATTTTAGGACCTGCACTTATTTTGCAGTAAAATAACAAAAATGTGTTGACGCCAAATCCGTACCGTCGATGAGGATCCGGCGTACGGACACACGAAGGCCTGGGAGATCTGCTTAACTCCAGTGCAGGTCCTAAAATTGATGAAGCGCGGGCGTGCCAGTCAGTTTGATCCTGCCACTGACAAGATATGCAGAATAGCATAACAGAAGGTCTATAGGCCGATAGGGCAAAAACGTATCGACCGATAGGCCGATAGCCAAGACAATCGATCGGCCGATGATAACATGATGATATAGCAATGTGATATAGCATAATCCAAATATAAAATAACATTGATCTGAAGATTAATGCATACATTGGCCAGAGGTCCGATGGCATAAACTCTCAATAAGCAGATAAACAATAAATACTCTGTTGTTATTCGGCCAGATCCAATCTATATATAAAACTCTTGGGCCGATGCAACATCTAGATAACTCACCGGCTGAAACCCCGATGAAACCCTTATTGGCAGCCAACAAGCAGGCTAGAGATTACGGTTCTAATCATGACTTAGTAGGTCAAACCGAACTGATGCAGCACTAAGTATGAAAAGAAACGCAAGATCTAGACAATCAAGCCCTTGACTGATTTTCAGGGTGGTGGATACCTTAGCCAATCTAATCTAGCGAGGCAATTTAGTCGATACCGGCGTAAACCCTAAAACGAATCCCGGCCGATACGACTAAATCGAGACGCCAAACCAAATTGACTAAGATATATGATAGTAGGTGCTTACGTTGACGAGATCAAAACGTCGAAGCCCTAGCCCCAACAGTGTAGGCAGCCATAACGAGACTTACCCCTCGTAGGAAAGGCATAAACTCGCCGAAGAAGACGAAAAGTAAAAGGTGGCGATGCGCCGAAGTTGTATTGATCGTGAGATGATTTTATATGAACCTCGGGCTTACATATTTATACCCATAGGCTAACAAAAATCCTAACAGAATACGACTCAAACTTTTCTAAAGATAAAAGGAAACAGATAAAGTTCTTATTGGACACTAAACACACTTTCCTAAAGATAAGAAGGAAACTAACAAACTTATCCTAATTAAAAGATACAAGCCGCATCCTCCTCAAACTCGGTCTTCTTTGGATAAGATCTTCCCGAATCTAACAAGAATCCGACGGCTGTTGGTGGTTGGTTTAAAATAACCCCCATCGACCGATGTAGAACTCTAGGCCGATACTAGCTTCGAGCCGATATGGATCCTAAGCTGATGGGGACTTCGGGGATTACCAAATTCTGGTGTTAACACCTAGACACCACGTCTAAGATATTAATTATTACTTTAGTGTTTATAACTTACCAAAGTAATCACTATCTCTTAATAAGCAATAGTGAACAATGATCCAGCAAGCTAAACAGGAACTAACTAAGACATATACCACACAAGATAAATTTCAATTACTCAACTAAAGTAAAGTAATTATTAAGGTACAAAAGAATAGAGAGAGATACGGACAACTCCGGAACTCCTCCAACTCTTTCTTCCTCACTCTCTCCCTTATTCTAACTATACATGAAAGAATACAAAGAGCCTCTTATAATTCAGTTCAAGTCTTGGTGTGTGTTGAAATGAAGGAGGAGGACTCTATTTATAGCTGCTCAAAGACGGTTGGAGCGTGGGAACCGGTCACGACCGCCATAGAAAAGTCGGTAATAACTGCCAAAGGCGGTTGTGGTTGGGCTGGGCTGAGCCTAGGCTGACCGACCCTAGGGGTCGCCTGACCCCTAGCTGGCCTCTCTGGCCCACTCCTTCCTTCTGGGCTCTGACAGGTGGGTCCCTAGTCCATTGGCATGGTGGTTGGGCCCAATTGCAGGTACTTCGTTGGGTTTTGGGGCCCAAGACTCCATGGGCTTGGATATGAATGTAATTCTTCCCCTCCTTTATGTATATTTTATCTCAACTTTGGTAGTTTGTCACCTGCATCCAAATATAAACCAACATTCGTGGAATTTGTTAGAAATAAATCCTACCACTATGTTGGATGTTGTCTTTGTGGAACTTTCTATAGGTATTGATGGCCTAAAAATGGACTTTAGTGGCCGTCAATAGGCCCCACTTGGGCCGAGGTCCCAGATAAAGTTACAAGCCCATATGCCTATTATAGGTGATGCAACACCTTATTTCTGTGATTGCAGCCGACTGAGATGGAATTTAGAGATGAGGCTGGATCCATTGGAAATAGGACTCCGAGAGCTTTCTATCAAGTACTCACGGGCCCAAAACGGAGCTTGTACGCATATTTGGCGACCGTTTGAATTCAACATTGTAGTAGGTGGCCAAATTGGATTCCAGAACTTGGACAACTTGATCTTGATGTCTTCCGGTTAACCTATAATGTGAGCAATGGTTGTATCAAAAGTTGCCATGCTCACATCATCCTTCCCTTTTTCACGGAAAAATCATCATTGGTTTTTTCATATGGTGCTCTTGTTAATGCCAAAATTTGGTAAGTCCCGAAGTCATCATCGACTTAGGAATCATATCAGCTTCAGAGTCCTGGAATTAACTGATGGACATATCAAGTTGCCAACCGAAGGCTTGTTCGATCTAGATTAGCTAAGGTATCTACCACCCTGAAAATCAGTCGAAGGTCTAATTGTCTAGATATTACGTTTCTTTTCATACTTTGCGCTGCATCAGCCCTAGTCATGCTTAGAACCATAATCTCTAGCCTGCTTTTTGATTGCCAATAAGGGTTTCATCGGGGTTTCAGCCGATGAGCTATCTGGACATTGCATCAGCTCACAAGGATTACATACAAGTTGGATTTAGCTGATGACAACAAATGTTTTATTGATTATCTAATCATTTGGATTTAATGACATCGGACCTCCAGCCGATGTATGCTTTAACTTTCGGATCAACGTTTATTCTATCATATCACTATTAGCCGATTGGTTTTTATTGCATTATCATCAGCCAATTGTCTTTGTATTGTTATTTATATCAAGTGTTAGAATCTACATAGCTGATTGTTCAAAACCCTATCGACATCGGCTAGTATCGGCATCGGCTGGAATTACTCCATCGGCTTGTCAGCCGATCGGCTCTTTGATCTGCTGTTTATATATCTTGTCAGTTGCAGGATCAAACTGACTGGCACGCCCGCATCTCATCAATTTTAGGACCTGCACTGGAGCTAAGCAGATCTCCTAGGCCTTCGTGTGTTTTGACACGGCTCACGTCAACGCAAATTTGGCACTATCGGTCGAACGCGGATTTTTCATCAATAGCTCTTCGCATAGTCCATTTAAAACAACCTATTTCTTGCAATCAAAACTAGAGAAATTCAAAGTAGCATGATTAGCAATGATATCACTCTCTAGCTTGCAATTTTGATCTATGGTTACAGGTGGTTCGAAAGCTGAACATTTGTAAACTTTGTGCACCAAATGTACTCCTCTATCATTATATTTGTCAAAGATATGAAATATAATATTAGTTGGGCATGATAAATCAATAGCAAATAATTTCTCCTTCAATTTATTGAGCTCACAAAAGTTATCAAATAGAACATACCCCAAAGTACTTAAAGAAGATAGCAATTCACATTCCTTAACTTCATTAGTGATTTGAATAACATGCTTAAAATCAACACATAAAGAATTAACAATAGAAATAGCATGTTCGTTCACTAGTTGTGGTATGAGTATAAATAAAGCATTATCACACAACTTTTCTTTCTCACAAGGAACAATAAATAAATCAACTTGTGACAAAGGAATTTCAGCAATGGGTTCCACTAATGGTTGCTCTACTGTAGCATGAAAAATGGACATGTTGTTAGTGTTATAGATAAGCCATACCCAATAATCTTGGGTTGGGCTCGGTGGAGCCCACCATATACCAAGTCTTATACGGAATCATGCCTCATATACGGAAGATGTTTCGGACAAGGAAGGAGATGAAGAGTTCTAGTTGGATACTACATGGGCTACTCGGATTGTATCCATACCTTTTTCCTTAGTTGTACTTGGACAAAGGGATATCTGAGGGTATAAATACAAAAATCCCTTGGAAGAGAGGCACCAACAGAGGCCAACACATGCCAAGTCAGAATACAAGCCTAGATAGACCTAATTTAGAGCCACAAAGACTAACATGAGGGACCTAATGGTACCTTCAATCTCACCGAGTTCATATTCGTGGAAGAAGACTACACTAGCTGTCGACTACGTGTTCGAGCTCCATGCCTCCAAAGCCGATGTCGACTAGATTAGATCATCCCAAATATTATACTCGTGTAATATTTATATATAAAGGCAACACCGACTTCGGTCAACAGGAGTAGGGTTATTACTTATCTGTTAAGGGGCCCGAACCTATATAAAAATCTCTGTCTCCCGTCTCTTTTACCTCAATCTCGCATATACCTTGGTTCCAACGATCCCCATACTCTACAAATACCGTGGTCGACGTATAGCCCGTCGACACATGTGTAGCTCAAGTTGAGAATACTCACCTTTATTTATCTCAGCACCATTTAACTTACCTTTGATGCTCTCTTCAAATAATGGTGGTGCAATGGACTTAAGCTCAAGCGATGAGAAATGCGGTTCCATCATGTTTCTCTCCTCCTTTCGGCAATTGTTTACTTCCTGCAAATTATTAGTAATAGAAGGCACGGGTACAACTTGTTGCCTCTTCATATCCTCAATTTGTCTTTTCGCATTGCAAGCAAGTTATAACAAATGAGAAAAAGAGTTATAACTGTGACAAGCAAGCATGTCCTGAATTTTTTTGTTAAGCCCACGTAAAAACCTTAATTCTGTATCTTCCTTGCATTCATCTAAACTACAACGTAATAAACAAGCATGCATACTATGATATTATGAAGTAGTAGTTTTGGAATCTTGTTTTAAACATTGCAATTTATTGAGCAGAATATCAGCATAATATCATGATAGTATGAAGTAACAGTTCTCTTTTTTTTGTTTTTTCAGCAAAAACCCATTTAAGGATCTTAATGTAAAATCATAGGGACTCAAATATAAATAAGAAAATTATAGGGCCTCAAATGCAAAAGTACAAATCCTAAAATTAAAATTATACAAAAATGGAATGCTCCCGTCCCATAGGTTCCGTTTTTGTAAACAGATCTCGAATCCGACACTCAAAAATTTTTCACCAAAGTGTCTATCAACTAACGGTATGGTAGAGGAGGACCGTACGGTGGGGACGAGTGGAAGGATATGGCCGGTACCTAAGTTCGGATTTGGTGTATGACATAAAATGAAAACTATTTCCAACCGATCCAATCTACTATTATTTCCCGAACAAAACAAAAACCAATCTAATCTAATATCCTCCTTGAATCTTCTCACGCGCAACAGCACAGATACGACCACGAGACATAGCACAACTGCACGACAGAAACCCTAGATGCAATTCCAAAACTAACTAACAAAAACTTCTGAAAACTAGAAAAACGAAACCTTGGCGGCAAGACGATTCCATTTTTATGGGTCCTAACGACAACAAAGACATAGCGGCGATGACGATGGTGGTACTAGACGTGATCAGAACTCAAAACTCTAAACGTACTAGACACTAAGACTAGCAACACGACGTGACGATGCAACGTAAAACTCAATAAAGCAAAAACTAAAAAGCACAATGCAATGACACACATAATACTTGGTAAAGGATGGACTTCTATTTTTTTGTATGATTATTTTTGGTTATAGGTAGATAAAAAAAACTCACCGAGCAACAAAAACTTTGATACCACTTGACAAAGCCTAAGCTACACTTGATACGCTTAGGGATTTGGTTGGCCCAATCTTTCGATGAGTTGATGATAACTGCGATTTGGAAAAAACATTGACGATTTGACTACAACCATACGTGATGTTGTTGTGTTGCGCCTTAGTGATCGATACAATTCTCCGTGGGTTGTTGATCTTGCCGGTATAGATCAACCTTATTTCTGCAAGCAAAATCAAAGAAAGAAGCAAGATCAAGATAAAAGCAATCTAAATTACAAATAGGAATTGAATACAAATGATATGTTGGGGTTTCGAAGACAAGTAATTAGGTGGTCTAGCCGACACACACAACTATAAGGTAAAGTAGCAATAGATAAAACTTTAATCTAACAAAACCCGAGAAACCTTGAAAAGGTACTAACTATTTAAGGAGGTGGGAGGACGACCAAGGGGTCCCTAGGATTGTGCTCCACCAGGTTGGGCCGCACCCCACATGGGCCCCACTTGGGCCGGGGTCCCAGATGAAGTTACAAGCCCATAGGCCCATTATAGGTGACACAACACTTTTTTTCTATGATTGCGGCCAACTAAGATGGAATTTGAAGATGAGGCTAGATACATTGGGAAGAAGACTTCGAGAACTTTCCATGAAGTACTCATGGGCCCAAAACGGAGCTCGTATGCATATTTGGCGGCCGTTTGAAGTCAGCACTATAGCAGGTGGCCGAATTGGATTCCAGATCTTGCATAGCTTGATCTTGATGTCTTCCGGTCGACCTATGGTGTGAGCAATGGTTATATCAAAAGTAGCCATGGTCACATCAGGGGTGATGTATTCAATGCTTATTATTTGATCACCATGTCACATGCAATTGATATTATCTATTGATACTTGAAATTGATTCTGAAATTTGGTTACTCGTGCTTTCGGAATAGGTACCGGACTCAATTGGCATAGAATCAAGTTTTTGCAATTGGCACCAAGAATTTAATTTGATACATTTTGAATCGGTGCCAAGAATTTGAGTTGTGTCTGTTGTTTTACTTTCAGTATCTCTTGTCACACACAATACACCCCAAGGATGCAAAGAGATAGGGGGATCCCTCACATTCTCAAAAATATGTGCATATGATTTCACTATATATATTTGTATGCACACATTTAGGGGGAGCTCAAACTAACCTTTGGATTGAAAAACATTTATTATCAATCTTTTGTAAGCTTTGATCATGTTCTCATCAATCACCAAAAAGGAGAAGATTGAAAGAGCATCTATGCCCTAAGTGGGTTTTAGTTAATTGATGACAAACGATTAATGTACTAATGTGCTTATTGAGTGTATAAGCAAGTGATTAGTCCAATGAAGAGTCGATGAAGACGAGGAAGAAGAAGATGTAATACATTGTGGTTTCATCGCGATGCAAAGCTACAAGTGATGGAAGATGGCAAGATGCGGTGAAGGATTGGCAAGACGGTTACACGATGGACCGTGCATGGGAGAAGGGCAAGCGGAGGCTTGGCGCTGAATGACCCGACGTAGTAGTGAAGGAGCAAGTGCTTGGCCGAATACCGACGAACCGATCGAGGCCATAAGATGTCACAAGTTGCTGAGGATCAATCCTTGGTGAAGAAGAAGCACAAGATGAAATGTTGAAGATCAAGAGGATGTGATTCATTAATGAACATCAAGCCAAATTCCAGATTAGCATTGATCAAGGCAAAGAAAGAAGATGACATAGAGATATTCATATTGGTATAGCTTTTTTATTTGCTCTTGAGTTGGTAGGAAAATCGTACTATTAAGTGAGATGTTGCCTTGATGTCTAGGGATGAGTTTGGTGCTCAAAATCTTTGTTGAAGTGGTTCTCTCTCTTGAATTTGTGTATTGAAGTTTTTCAGAGTTTTCTAAAATAGAGTTCGGATTTTTCTGAAGTGTATTTGCCTTTGAAAAATAGAACTAGTGTGTTTCAAACTTTTTCAAAGGTGCTTCAAAAATTTCTGAAGCGCTGTGAACTTGAGAAAATCGGTACTGGTGTTTTCCGGAATTTTCCGAACCATGTTGAACTGGTTGATTTCGGTACTGGTGTTTTTCAGATTTTTTGAAATATTTTCAAGAATTTCCGAAATGCTATTTTGCCTAGTTTTTTGATGTGCTTGTCCTGAAATTTTACATTGTTCAAAAAATTCCAAAAGTACTATAGCAAACTCCCAAGGAAACTCCGAAGGTACTATTGAAACTTCCGAAAGCTGGTTTGCTCTCTGGTGATTTTTGGGTATTTCCGAAACTACTTCAAAAATTTCCCAGAAAAATGGAATCTTTGCCCCCAATGGGCAGATCTAAGGGTGTGACTATAAATAGCCTCCTCCACCCACAAGCTAGGGCTGCTAGCTCCATTCCTAATCTTTTACCCTTGGCTTGCTTTGATTTGAGATTCATTTTGAGCCTTGTCTTCTCACTTCTTTCTCTCCATCGATCTACAAGCTTGTATTTCGTGTGTGTATGAGAGTGGTTGATTTGAATTTGTTTGAGTGCTTGGTGTTGACTTCGTGAAGATTTGTTGAGCACTCGATTCATCCTTAAGAAATCTTTTTTGCATTTCTTACTGTTGGTGGTTGAGGACACCTAGATGACTAGGAATCAAGCTCGAGACACCGATTTATTTGTGGTGTGCCGAGAAAGTTTGTGTAGGTTGGATCTCACCTTTGGAAGGGAAGAGATTCCCTTAGTGTAAGGAGAAGTGTATTTGTGCAACCTCACGAGTATAAGGTTCGAAAAGGCCTGGCTTCTTGTGAGCTCCTCAACGGAGAGTAAAATCCACTTAAGGATTTGAACTTCGAGAACACATTGTCTTATAAAAATTCCGGTGATATCTCTCTCTTACTCATCTAGCTTTGCTATTTAGAATCGCTAGTAACTTAGTTACTGTCTATGCAATCTTTTTCCTACTTGTGTCACTATCCTTTTTTGCTTTTCTTGCTAGATTGCTTATAAATCTGAGATTTTCGAAAATATCCAAAAATATTTAGAAGTATCCGAAAAGTCTAGCTTCCGTATTTTCATATTTGTTTTAAACGCCCACTAGGCGACATCAAGATCCTTTCACTTTTCACCAATGTGATAAGCAACACAAATGTGTATCCCCATGAGATCGGTTTATCCTAATTCTGTATATTGAAATAAATTTTGTCTCAAACAACACTACTTGAAATTGATCTAATAAACAAGAAGAAAATGGATATGTTTTCTAGATTATGTTGTGCTTGCATGTTATTTTGGGAAAAGAATATGTTATTTTTTAGTGTTGGCTCGAGTATAATCGCTATTATGGAAGGAAACATCTTTAAAATATAGTTTTTCTTCAATTCGATACTAATCAAATTAATTATGTACGACTGAGGTGTCTTAATTAATCTCATCCGTAGGAACATAAAAATAGCTATTAGTTTGCCAAACCCTCCTATAGGTTATCAAATTGGTTGGGTCCTTTTGTGTTCGCGAGGGCATACATGTGCAGCTCATAGCCCATGAACAACACGACCCGTTTGGCTATGGGTCGTACTGGCACAACCCGTCTAGCCACGTCGTTCTTGTGCTACTACCGGCCCGCGGTGCCAACACGACAAATGCATGTAGCGAGCCAGCGCGACATGATCCAGGAATAGCACATGGCCTAGCCCGTGCGGCACGATGACGATCGACGACTGGCGAACAACCGCTAGTCGAGCAATTGCCATCTGAGCAGGAGCTAGGAGAAAAGGAGAACGGAAGAATTGAGAAAGCCAAGGGCTTAGGGCAGAGGAAGCGATGGTGGACACTCGTTGACGTAGACATGCACGATAGCGTTATGGCATGGCCAACCCTATTTGCGAGCACAACTACTAAGTATGTTGGTCATTATGGGCTCACCGACTTAGGGCGAAAGAAGCAGGAAGTGAAGGGCCATGACGGTGCTTCGCGAGGAGGAAGAGAAATGTGCTATTGGTGAGCGGAGGACCTCACTAGAGCTTCGCCGAAATTTGTGCAGCAGGATGCAACGTACCCTGTTCGCATGTTTTTTGGTATATATATCAAATTTGGACTAACCGATCTTCACACGACCTACGTAACCTAATCGTGTCAAGCCAACATGACATGACCCGACATCTTACTGGGTCGTGCTTGGGCTCCAGCCTCAACACGTGGGTCGACACGACACGGCCGTTCGATGAGCGGTGTCTAATCGAGCAGTGTCTAAACGTACCTATTATTTATCCACCATCTGAACTCTATAAAAAAAGTAAAATAAAAATCTACAGTCCCAAAAGGTTTAACCATAAATGCTTTATGTGAAAAATGGGACTATGAGCGACAGATATTTTCTCTATTTTTCAGATTTCCCCGTTTGGGTAGGGTACTAATAAATTTCCCTCGCCATTTTGAGGCCTCTGTCGTGCGTGCCTGAGTTATCCTGAGTGACCCCTCCTCGTCAGTTTGCCCTTGCCCACCGCTGCCGCCTCCGCCTCCGCCGATCCCCATCCAATCCCGCGAGCGAGCAGGGCGCCGTCGTTCGTCCTGCTGCTTCCGCCGTATCAATCCTGGTGAGCACATCCTCCGCCACCGCCGCCTGTGCCGATCCCCATCCATCGCGCGGGCGAGCGAGCAGGCCCTACTGCTTCCGCCGCATCCGTTACGCACATCCTCTTTCCCATGTCTCTCTCTCTCTCTCTCTCTCTCTCTCTCTCTCCCCATGCACTTTTTCTCGAATTTGCGTTAACCCTAGCTTCTGTTCTAGAAATTTGCCTTAACCTTAATACTAATAACAGTTTGATGGTTCCCAAGAAGGTACCCCCATGTCCCATGTTTAGATCCGCCACTGCTGGGAATTGGTGCTAACTAGAGTAGTGGGACGGATGAACTGGTTATGTTTTGTGATTCTGGGTTGCCAATTTGGGGAGTTGGGTACAATGTTGGTCCCCTGTTCACCTGCAAAGTTTTTTTTTAAAAAAAAATAAAAGAAATCAATCTGCAAAAGTTATGCAAATTTATGGTATCAATTGAAATGGATGGCTAAGAACAGTCCGATGTTAAAATATAGTCAAGATACCTGGCTCAATGTGCAATTCACTCTTTTTCACGCAAATGTCAGAGGATCTCGAGTGGATCCATCCATGGTTCTTCCCAAGCAAACCGCAGGATTGCTGGAGACCGATGGCGCTGAGAGCTTTATACGCAAGCTGCAGCTCAGCGTTTCTGATGGCCTTCCTCATGCGGCACCTGTTCCAGAACTGAGGACACAAGAGCATGAATTGGTGGGTAATTCATTCTGACTGCTGCACGTCTGTTCCTTTCATTCTTAGTGGGAATTGATGCTATGCTTCTTTTATGTGTATGATCATGTAGATATATACTATATTGGTGTTGCACATGTTACAGGTTAAAAGTGTTTTCGAAGTGCTCCAAGGCTTTGACACGGTCTTGCTCTACTGGGACAAGACTGCGCCGGGATACTGTGAGAAAGCAGGGGTGTATGTTTCGCACCTGTCGCAGACCAGCCTCAGAGCTGTGCTCAAGCCTTTTCTGTTTGCCGCGACATGCTTGAAGCAGGTGGAGCTCTTTGTTGGGAGGATAAGATCATGTGGTCACGGAACTCCGACGCTAAGTGCATTTGCTAGTTCGGTCGATTCTTGGCTAATGGTGAGGTTGCAATTCAGACTGTATATAGATTTTTTGGGGATGATGTTTGTTTTGTCCGAAATTCCAACCATTGTTGTCATGTTAATATCAGAGGCTCCGCAAAGCAGCTCTGAAGGAGGAAGAGCAGTTGTTTCTTTCAGTTGACAGGGCTATAACTCTGCTGGGATTGACTGATTCCATGTCAAGGTCATGCTCCATTCTACTATAGTATTACTTTTCTTCCTCAAAATGGCCATTACTTTTAGTCAATGACCTCTTACTGTTGTACGAATCAAAATGGATAACTAGGTTAGTTTTTAACAGTGATGTTGATGTTACTAGTTGATTCTACAGACATCAGCATGTAATGTGTGATGGCAAAAAAAAACATTGTGTAGAGATATGAGATATTATACAGACATACGATAGTATAGTCTTTTTTAAAAATCCCTTTAACCTTTTTAGGTAATTTTTTAAAACCGGAGAGACTGTACAAATGACAACTTGTGTTTTCAGTGCCATGCCGTCTTATCACTTGACAGATTGTGGCTTTCACTCACCCCATGATATAAAATCTTATGCAGTTTATGTTCTGGAGCAGAACATTTGTATCAAGTGGTGCAAGGAGCTGTGCCTGATGCCTTTTGGAATTCTGGTGCACAGATGGCATCAAGTGAAGTGGCTGTTCATGTTGTAAACCATCTTTTTAGGAAGTTAAATGAAGTCTGTCTTGTGGAAGATGGCGAGGTTGCCACATAAAAGCCATTTGTCGAATTACTTGGTCTTATATGTTTATTATCAGAATGTTCAACAATCTTACATTTGAAATCGCTATAAATTCCAGGGTGAACCTTATCATATGCTGCTAATGATATTCGCTGGAAGCTTGTTGCCATATCTTCAGTGTCTTGATTCCTGGCTCTATGATGGCATTCTTGATGACCCTTATGAAGAGGTATTGAAGGAACACAATTTTTGAACTACCTTTTGAGATTATCAACTGATATTCCTAAATTGAAAGTTTTCTCTATACGTTAGCTGTGAAATACTTTTAAGGACAGCCTGTGTCCTTTGCTCGACCTGAGCTACCTTGATTTCAAGAGACAATATTGTTATGTCATAAACACAAATGATTTTTTTTGGTTGGATTGGCACATGGCAGAGGTCTTAAATCCTATTCGATTTGTATCCTTAAAGTCACCTGTAATCATATGCAATTGTGACCCTGACCTGTATATCTGCTATGAGCATACTATAATCCTTTCTAGTATGAGGTTATTACACTTGTGTCTGAAATGGTTCGTTGTGTTGGGCTCATTTTTTAAGTTTGTTGAGTCATATGAACCCTTCCGTTTCATTAAATGCTTGCTGCAGAATTGCTGCTTATGATCATGTAGTTAAACATTATCTCGATTATACCAGCCTAACATAATCCTGTTAGGGATGTAAGTACTTTAATTTTAATTTTATTGAGCAGCTATCATGAAATGTGTTACTTAAATTTGCATTTTAAAAACTTTCCTGTTGTGGTTTGGGAACTTGTTTTCTGTAGATGTTCTTTTACGCGAACAAGGCAGTTACAATAGATCAACTGGCATTCTGGGAAATGAGTTATATGCTCAGAGTTCGAGGACCACGAGCTGACAGCTCATCAACGTTAGCTGACAGTGAATCTGTCAGGAAAAAGGAATTAAGCAACCAGGAAGCAACTGCTGCATCAGCTCTCTTGAAATCTAGCAATCAAGGTTGCGCTGATATATTATGCCCAGTGTTCTTGAAAGATATTGCAAGAGTCATTTTATCTGCTGGAAAATCATTTCAGCTTGTTCAGCATGTTCAAGAGACACATCGGATTCAAACTCGTGAAGTCATACATGAGTTTAATGTTGATCAGCATGGCAATTACATTAGTCAACAGAAGTTTCGGCCAGATACCTCTAGTATAAGAATTCAAGAAAAGCATCTAAGATGTGAAAATATTATTGAAGAATCTACAGACCAGTTTGGAAATAATTCTCGCAAAATGGATTTCTTAACCTTGTCTGAGAGTTTCTTGATATGCCTATCTGGTCTGTTGGAAAATGGTGACCATGTTGATGATTACTTAAGAAAGTTGTGTGCTGATAATGCTCCAGTTAACAAAAATTTTGTGCACAGTAAGAGTAGTGTACAAGAAACAGAAGAGGCATGTGGAGAAAACAGCTCTGAGAAGACTTGGTTAAAACTCCTAAGAGATGCCACATCAGGAAGGAAATATGACAGCATGGAGAAAACCTTAGCCAGAAATGCTGTTATGAGGGATCCAACATTTGTTACTGGAGACCATCAAGACATATCTTCCGTTGCAGTAGAAAGCCATTTCAACCTATCTTGCTATGAAAACCCAGCCATCACTGCTTGTCAAGAAATGCTAGAGAGGAACAAAAACTCTTGGAGCGACTTAAATATCTCTAAAAGTTTCCATCTTCCTCCACTGAATGATGAGAACATACGGAAGGCTATATTTGGTGATAGACACTCTTCAGGAACCAGCCCTGGTGATACACGATCTACAACATATTTCCCCAGACTAGACGGAACTGATTACAAGTTTGGTTTTCAGTTTGATGATTCAGAATATATCCGCCAAGAGGATGACAGGAGAACCTTGGAGGACCTCTATACATTCCCGACTCTTCTGCCATGTATAAATGTGAGATTGATTTTGAAGTATAGTTTCTTGTTCATGTTTTCTTGTTAGTTGGTAACCCTGTCCCCCTTCAGGAAAATGTCCCGCTGTCCGAGATCCTACCTTTGCAGAAAGATAGCACACTTGCATCAAGAGCTTTAAAGTTTATTCAGAGCATGAGTTTGAGAGATCCTCTTCAACCAGTTGGCATCATCCAAGAATGCCTTTCTAAATGTATAAAGAGACAGGTCTGCTCAAACATTATACTAGTATTTAGTTATATAAACATTATACTAGTATTTAGTTATATAAACATTATACTAGTATTTAGTTATTTATGCTATATATCTTGTTAGTCCATCTGTGTAACAGGTTTTTGCATTCCCCCTCTGAACAGGTTGATCACATTGGCAAGCAAATCTTGTCAAAGCTAATGGGTGACTGGAGATTAATGGACGAACTCTTTGTTTTACGTGCTATTTATTTGCTAGGATCAGGTAGTATGCTATCAACCTTATCATTGAGCTATTCTTAACCTCTTTGTAATATTTTCCTCAAAAAAACTTTTTAGTACGTCAAAGGTTACACGTTTCATCAAAGAAACAAACATTATTTTCAATCTGAGTAAAGAAATAAATACAATTCTATTGACCAACTTGAGCCTTCAGGTGACATGCTGCAGCAGTTTCTGGTAACAATTTTTGATAAGCTCGACAAAGGAAATCCCTGGGATGATGATTTCGAGTTGAATACTTTGCTACAGGTGGCTCTAGTGTGATAAAATTGATGCCCCATAAGTATCTTAAATTCTTAATAGCATTATCAATTCTTGGCTGCAGGAATCCATCAGAAACTCAGCTGACAAAATGCTCCTGACTGCGCCAGATTCTTTGGTTGTTTCATTAGCAAAGCATGACACACGCAACGAAGAAGAAACTACATCAATTTCCAGGAAAGGTCGTGCACAAGGTTTTGGCATTGAGGCACTTGATGTGCTTAATTTTACATATAAGGTATGCACAAAACAACGACAATATTCTGCATTCTTTACCATGTGTTCATGTTATGCTGGTGTGTGGCAGGTGTCTTGGCCTCTCGATCTGATTGTCAATACGGAGGCACTGAAGAAGTACAATCAGGTACTTACTTTCTAGACTATTATTTAACAGTGCCATGAGTTTGATGGCTTTTGGCCTTTTGCTGTTTTGCTCGATCAGGTCATGGCATTCTTACTAAAGGTCAAGCGTGCGAAGTTTATTTTGGACGAAACTCGAAAGTGGATGTGGAAGGTACTCATCCATCCTATATCCCTGCTACCATCTTATTCAATCTATTTATTTATTTATTTTGCATGTTGTCGTCTGATAAATCTTGAAACAGTATAAACTCATATAGTGTTTGATAGTTGGGTACTTGGATCTGCTCTAACTTCTCAGCATGATAGCTTCATTCTGATGTATCAAACCTTTTCACGATCGCAGGGTGGAGGGAGCACTACGCATAATTTTAAGCAACATTTAATAGTTGAGCAGAAGCTCCTTCATTTTGTTGATGCATTTCATCAATATGTCATGGACCGGGTGAGTTGGGTATTTTCGATCTGTTCCATTCTACAACTCTACTGTACTCATGACAGTTTTTGAGTAGGTATACCATAGTGCATGGACTGAGCTTTGTGATGGCATGGCATCCGCCACTACACTGGATGAAGTCATGGAAGTTCATGATGCATACCTCTCTTCTATTCAGCGACAATGCTTTGTGGCCTCTGATAAGTTGGTAAGCAACTTGTCATTCTTATAACAATCAATGGTTAATTCCAAAAAAATTGTTCTAGCTAAGAATGTTCATTGCCTGTGTGCAGTGGGCCCTTATAGCCAGTCGAGTCAAGACCATTCTTGGATTGGCACTCGATTTCCACAACATAGAACAGACTCTCGGTACCGGTGGAACTGCTCCAGCCGTCAAGGCAAGATGCGAGATGGAAGTGGATCGCATCGAGAAGCAATTTGATGAATGTGTTGTATTTCTCCTGCGGGTATGTTCCCATCTACTGCCAGCGAAACTTGATGATCTCCTATGTTGTCTGAACTGGTGGCCGGTTTCAGTAGATTCATGACCAATCTGAATGTCCTTTTTTCAGATCCTATCTTTCAAGCTCAATGTTGGTCACTTCCCCCATCTGGCGGATCTCGTTACGAGAATCAATTATAATCACTATTACATGTCTGACAGCGGAAGCTTCTCTGCCATCCCTGGATCTCGGCCACGGTAGCAGTCTTGCAGTGCTCATAGGATCGTAGGTGTTGCCCTCCATTTTGTGGGGAATGTAGATACTGGATTTGTATAAGTGTGGTCAATGCTGATGCAGCCAGGAAGGCATCACCATATCCCAGGATGCAAATGCATTCTTACAGAATGTTTTAGGATTTATAGGTTGTAATTTTTGTGCCAGTATGGTTTTTAGTAAGCTGTAAATTTTTGCGCCAGTCTGTTTTTTTTTACAAGACTTATCCCACGTTCGCTTCCAATGATGGCTTCAATACAAGTCGTTTATCATCGCGTTCAATTGAGGCTTTGTTGAAATCGTCACCTACTCACCTGAGCTGCCATACTGCAGCCGCACACAAGGCATAGTTTACTGGACTTATAACAGGTACAGCAGCATAAGCCAAAAGTAGTGAACCTTTTCCATTTTTTAGTCCATAACTCGTTTAAGCCTATGGCTACTGATCCTCTTTCGGAAAAAAAATATTATGAAAGAATGCTTAATTTAATGATGCAAATAATTGAGTATCGGCGTGAAGAAAATTGCTTTTAATTCTAAGTTGGATATGAAAAAGTAAATTTCAGTGTTATATCTAGTACGTTTTAAACCGCACAAGATATCTCTTGGCGCAAGTAATCAGCAGTTGCAGAGTCGCATTTTTTGACTTCTTTCTGGAAGACATGGTCTTGGAGTTTCTTGGCTACTGCGTCACCGTTAACTGGGAGTACAGTATTTTATCCGTCCTAAAATAAATTTATTTTTCATTCATACTACACATATCAATATAAAACAAAAATACTAAAATATCTTTATTTTATCAAATCTTAATACAACTATTCTTCATTTTATTTAATCCCAATACAACTATTTCCTACTCTATCTACTTATAATTATTTTTTACTTTTATAAACTTCGGTTCAATGATTACATTAAAAATAAATTTATTTTGAAACAAATGTAAGAGCTAAAAACGACCTTTTTATAAGACAAGGATAGTAATAACAGTCTGTATGCGTCAAACCATCGTGGTTCGGGGAGAGCTACGGATCAGACGTTTGACGTCTTCCAGGCTGCATGGCGCACATGCTAATACTGCACAAAAAAAATGGTCTGAGCCATATTCTCTGACAGCTGCATGCTTATGTGCTCCTATACTATATACAAAGCCTCTCTCTCTCTTAACAATATTTTTAGCAAAACTTTAAACAATTTTTCTTTCTAAATTATTTATTTTATCGACAATTTGATTTTATTATTATATTCGTTACAATTAAATCTTTACAACAAAATTTCACTTGATTATATTTATAATAAAATATATAAATATAATTATCCTTATTGAAACATTTCTATATTATGCATGAAATAACGAATTGTAATTGATGAAACATTAAAAAATATTTAATGAAACATCCAAACAACACCACGTGCAATAATTATAAATGAATTAGTGAAACATCATAAAATACTTACTGAAACATCCAAATAACACCACGTGCAATATTTGTAAATAAACTAGTAAAACATAAAAACATATTTATTAAATCACCAATAGCACCACGTGTGGCACTTAAAAAAAATCAATTGCAACATAGAACTTAAAATGTGCAACATAGTCAAATTCCAATTGAAACATTTATTTCTCACACGCGAAACATTGAATTTTAACAGACAGAAACATATATATATTTTTCGTCAGAATACAATCAACTGAGATCTTGTTGTAAAGATTTAATTATAACAAATACAATGGTATAATCAGATTATAAATTAGATAAAAAGTTTTGAAAAAAATATTTAAAGCTTACAAATATAGTCTCATGCATGCATAAAGTCTACTGTGTATAGCATACAACATAGTAAATGCGTAGGAAAGAGAAGGAAAAGAGAGAAAATAATTCCTGCAAGCGTCAGCTCAACGTTCGATTTTCCGTTCTCCGCCGAACGACCAATAACAAGCATTCTTATCGTGGTTCTCGTAATACAATGTCATCTCATCTGGTTGCTCAGATAACCAATAAGTTTTCACCAATTTTAGTCTATTGTATGGCATATCATTTATACATAGAAGATGGGTTAATAATTTTAGGGGTTTAATTTTCTATGGGCGAATGGTTGCCATAACGTTCTATGAGCCGGTTATTTCTTGGAGGCAATTTTTTTGGCATCCTATTGCTATACCACGAGATCCCGTTCGGATGCTATGATAGCAAATAGGTATCAAATTCTGATACCCCATCGGTACCGATTGATCTGGTACCAATCGATACTTGTCGGTATCACATCTAGTACTAGTTGACACCCATCGGTACTAGGTCGATGCCCTTTCCCTCTCCTCTTGATCTCCAATCTGCTCCCCGTCTTTGACTATGGTAACATACTCCTTGGCGGCGTGAAACCCTTCTCTGGCAAGACCCCCTTCCTTCCAACACCCCCCTCCCCCACCCACACCCCCTTCGGCGACACAGCAAGGCAGCACAAGCCCCTAATCCCGACAACATGCTCCCTAGCGACGCGGGGATTGGTGGGACGCTTCTCTAGCAAGCCTTTCATGCTGCACACCATGGCGGCCGCCATTGTCATCTTCCCCTAATGGTTCGCCGCCGTGCCGGTCATGGTGACGATGGATGAGGTAAGGTCATTGCTGCTCAGAATTTTAGGGGGGTGCTGAGAGTCGGCTGAGCCTTAATGGTAGGGAGGAGGGCATGCTTCTGGTCCAACTCCACTGGGAGCGACTCCGATGCTTCGGCGACATAAGCTAAGGCTGAGAGTACGGTTGCTGCAGAAGGGAAGGTGGATGGCAAGGTGTTTTTTTGCCATCGTGCCCATCATCCTCTGCTCTAAGGACTGCCTCTCGCTCTCGGTGCTCATCGTCCTTCCTTGCAAGATGAGCTCGAACAGTCGCATGTTGTGGGTACAAGGGAGGGGATCCCATCCCTCGAGTTCTTTGACGAACCATTTTTCGTCATAAGTTCATCATAGAAGTTACTTTATGACGAATTTTGCATCTTCCATTACAATTTTATTTTGTCATAGATGTGTCTATCTCCACTAGTGAGTGGGAATCCCAGTAGTTAGCATTTTTGGGTTTTTTAGGAGTTGTGCATGGGTAGAATTTGAGGATGACCACTCTTTTATAGTAGCAAAGATAAGAAAATAGCTAAATTTGCTTCGGTTACACAACATCAGGATGTGTCCTAGAACAAACAAAGCCTATAAATAAGTAGGAGTAATCCACATCTTATTTATTATATTATTAAGATAGCTTTAAAAGAAGAAACCAATTTGCTCCAGAGGTTAGAAATTCTCATATTAATCAAAAAAAAATCTTAACCATTAGATTATGATGGGTCCGAATTATAACAGTATAGATTGATTGATATAGTTGTATTACAAAATACAATTATATATATAGATATAGAAGCTAAGAGCTATACTTCTATTTACATATAATAGTTCATAAAAAAAAATTTCAGAGTATATATTAAATATAACTCTATGTAAATTGTAAATTATTTAGGTTCGTGCAAAACTGCGTGAGACAACCCTAGTTTAGCTAATTAGACAAGCAATTCCAAACCGCGTGAAAGCAGTAAGGAAGATATCGATAGTTCAAAACTGCACTAACGAACTCCCTCTCATAATCGAAAACACATCCACATGACATCGCAAACACCAGCGTATTTAATGCACAACCTGCATGTAAGCTATGGAGACGGGGACGACGACGACGTCCTGCTCTTGCACTCCGGCCGCCGCTCCTCCTCCGCCACCTGCTGCGACCTCAGCTGCTCGTAGAACCGGTTGATGAACTCCTCGGCCAGGCCGTCGATCTCCTGCTCCCTCCACCATTGCGGCGACCGCTCCGGCGGCGAGCGTCCGTACCTGCCGCCGGCGCCGACAGGCACCGGGCTCATCATCGCCGCCTGCTCCCGCAGCATCTCCCTCGCTTGCTTGCCTCCCACGCAGGGCGGCAGGCGGCGGCGGCGGCGGCCTTTCGCCGGAGCGAAGACCGGGGTGGCGGAGCACGAGAACTCGTAGCCCTGGCTGAAGTAGTAGCCGTCGTCGTCGTCGGCGGAGGCGGCGGCGGAACGCGACACGCCGCAGCCGGAGCCCGCCGTGAGCAGCCCTTCCCAGAGCTCCCTGCACTTGGCCACGACGGCCGCGAGCATGGCCTTCTTGGTCGACATGAAGATCAGGAGGTCGTCCTTCCGGGCGCCGCTCGTCAGCTTCGCGATCGCTTGCTCGTGATCTCGTCGCTTCATGGACTACTTTCTCTCTGTTTTTTTTTTCAAATATGAGCCATGTATTATTTTAGATTTGTGCATGAGGATTAAGAAAAATAGCTTATAACTTAATAAGTCATTTATTTATGGGAATTAACATTTATTTATCCGAATACTGCAAAAAATTTGGAAGAAAAAAGTTGACAAGGTTAAAGCGACTTACATCTGAAATCGGAAAGAAATAACTCAAAACAAGAAGTGATAGAAATGGCGGATGAATGAATATGGAGATACATGGCATGGCAGCTCGATCTGGTGGTATTTGTAGGGTTTTGGAGATCGACGAAAGCTTAGAGTGGAAGGACAGTGTCGTTGGAAATGTTCAGGAACATCGATATGACATCGTACTGATAATGATTAAGTGTTAATTGTACTGTTGATATTTCCCGGGAAGAAGAGGGGAAACTACTTGGAGAGAAGCCTATAATGTACTGACGTACATCTTCCTTGCAATTTGTCTATATTCTATTTGTGAGTATTAAGATACCTGAGAAATTCAAGCTGTTTGATCCTGTTTCACATTATCTGGCACACAGTCCAGAAAATCCAGGTGAACTTACGAATGTTTAGCAGCAACCAATTTTTCTTTCGTTCAGATAGCTGTAACTTTTCTGTTTGGGGGCGATAACTGTTTTGCTTAAACTGTCATCGATATTCAATCAGCGCCTTTCCCTTGGAAACGAATGATATGTATACATCTCAAGTGAATTCAACTGCAGAAAATTCTTGTTTTATTATCTCTTTAATTTATTTCACTTTTCTGCACTGTTTGAACCCCTGGTGAAGTACGGGAGACCTCCAGCCAGACACACACACTTCATCAAGTCAGTGATGTTGTAACACAAATTAATTAAGAGGACTTAGTGCTAAACTGCTAATATATGCATTTTCCTATCAATAAATGTCTCTACCACCACGTATACAGATCCTTTTCACCTTCAAACAAAAAAGGGAACATCACCATCAAGCTGAACAATGTCGGCAAGGCAACAGTTTTTGTAGCACACAATAACTGCAGTGCATTCACAGTGTTCATTGATTGGTTGACTATATATTGTTAGATGCTACTCGATCGCATGGAAATTTACTGGGAGTTTCCTGCACACTCGACTGATCTGCTTGTGTATGGGCAACAAGTATCAGTGCGCTGGTTTTATTATTCGTTTAAATCAACACGCAAGAACATATGCACATGACTTGGGTAGCGTAATTTCGTTTTGTTTGACAGTGCTGTCAGCACGGTAAATTGCAGCCGCTCTTCGTTCCTCCAGCCAACGTTGGACGTAGATCCGCAAGTGGTAGATTAATTTCTTAATAATACACGTTAAGCATCCAATCATCCATGACTGTATTGTTTTGTTTATTCTCTAACTAATTTGTCACTTTTTGAAGTCAACAAGTGGTTCATTCTCCAATTGAAATTTGTCTCCAAAGTCTGAACATTACTGAAGCCTGAACCAGGAATTCAGGATAGAGGAAAGAGCTAGGAGGCGTTGGTCATGTGGGCCGACAATTTTTACTCTGGGTAAGTGGCATTAATTGGGCTTTGAAGCCTTGAACAGGACATGTGCACGCTTGCATTTACTTGCCTTTATTTACCTACTAAAAAACCAGCGCATCAGTGAACGCGTCTGTTTAATAACCCGTGCAAATTATTATTTTTTAAGTGCGTAGTTTTTTCACGTTATTAAATTAACTTTATTTTGAAAAAGATGATGTCCTATAATGTGTGCAGTTAAACCTAACACTATCTTAAATTATTAAAATATAAATTCATATTAGTAGATTTTTTACTAACTCTTGTGTCTTGATATATAGTTTGAAAAATATAATGATAAATCATATGCATTGAAGAATATGTCGATGTCCAAAATGATTCTATTTTTTAAGAATAGATGTAGTAGAAATTTTACATAATTGTTAGTTCAATTTACTTGAAACTCATGCAGAATTGTAATTTTCAGTGAATTTTTAAGTTCAAATTTAATGTAGCAAATCACATATTATGGAATTTGTTTTAAAAAAATTTCTCCTTTTTCTGTCCATATAACTTAGGGTTTCTTAATTTGTGAGAAAAGTTATATTTGAGTTGTCTATTAATTTTTTAAGGAGCTATGATGCATATATTTTTCTTTTTACCACATAACAAATTACAAATGTATAAAATTTAATGCTATAAACTATACACACGTACATCAATGACATGTGCTTCACTGATTATATTCTGCTCCATCCTTCAAAATAGTTCAAGCCCCCGATCGATCATTCTAGATTCCAAATCCCCTATCCTTCTTTTCGATTGATCATTCCAGATTCCAAATTCTGCATAGTTCTTTCCAGAGACTTTTCACTCTTTTCTCTATAGTCTGCACCTAAGCAGGACAGCAGGTCAGGAGCTGCAAGCCTCCAACATAGCAACAGCCAACATCACCCAACTCACAAGCACATAAGAAGTGGCATAGTTTTTCTTTTAAAGATGATTATTTTCTCTAGATTAATCCTTGATTTATTTAGAATGCTAGACATGCCACGTGGACCAATCAAATTTGGCGAACAAAGCCAACATTAGAGATATAGATAGATTTGGAACGCAGAAAACAATTCGTAGTTTGTAAAAGTATTGAATTGCTCACTGAAATTTCTGCATTTCGAAATGCTGTTTCGTCCATAAAGACAGGGTATGGTTACTTCGTCATAAAGGTAAAAGAAGTACTATACACGGGAGAATAATGTGATGCACGCGGCGGACGAGATCGGAGCCAAAATTCGTGGAGATCAACCCTAAATTGCGTACACAAAAACAGTACCAAATACTAATCAGCAAAAAGGATTGATCCACCAAGCTTAAGCTTTCCTTTGCCTCCACAACTGGACACGTCGATCTCGTGACCATAATGCACGTGGCAAAGCCGTTGCAAATCTCGCAGACGAAAGAAATCGAATATACAAACAGCTTTAACTAACTTTGCCATATATGTATGAGTGTGGTGTTATACATGTAGCGGTGGTATGTGTATGTATGTGTTTATCGTGTCATCGAAAAAAATAAGAATAAGTCTATTTTATCTCTCTTAACTCTTGTCCTTAGTCGAATCATATCTCTCAACTATAAAACTGGATATAACGTCTTTCCCATCTCTAAAAACTGTACAAATCGACTGCAAAGACAATATTGAGTTTAAGGAGGGAAAATAGACTTATCTCAAGAAAAATATGACTTCACTGTCCAACACTGTGGGCCCGTGGGCCGAGCCGGAAGAGGAGGTGCAAGGTCCAGCGGTGGAGGCCCATCTCCTCGAACGTCGCGTCGCCGCTGCGAATCTCCTCCGACGCCGCGCCGGCGAACCGCACCAGCCGGAACGCCCGCCCCGTCCTCCTCCTGCAGTATCGGAACAGCTCCGCCACCGGCCGTGTCGCGCCGAACTCCTTCTGCACCACCAGGCCGTCCGGGAACCTGACGCGCACGCTGCACGCGTCCTCCCCCTCCGCCGCCTCGCCGCAGTCCGACGCCGCGTCTTCCTCCTCCGCCACGTACTCATTCTCCTCCTCCAACCCGATCGCCTCCACCGCGACCGGCACCGGCGGCGTGGGCGCGCCCGGGGCGTTGCTGAGCACGGCCCTGAGATACCCGGCGTCTTGGAAGAAGCTCTCCGTGCGCGCAGGGATCGGCATTGGCGGGCGGACGGGCACCGGCGGCGGCGGCGGCTGTGGGGCTGCCCTGAGATACCCGTCGTCGTCGCCGTAGAGCCTCTCGGTGCGGGTGGGGATGGGCGGGCGGACGGGCTCGTCGTCGTCGTCGGCGGCGGCGAAGTAGAGGGCAAGGGCCTCGTCGAGGCTTCCGCGGCAGGAGTTGAGGTGATCAGCGGCGGCGTGTCGACTGTCGCACATGGTGACGTCCATGAAGCGCGCGATGAGGTCGTCCATGTCGCCGGCCGCCGCCATCGATCGGTGCTGGATGAATGGATCGCTCGCTGGTTGATTCAGTTGGTTGGCGATTCGCAGCGCCCGCAAAGATGAAAGATGAAAGATGGTGGAGTAGTACAACACAAGAGCACAAGCCGAATCGTTGGGAGTGGCGGGCAGGTGGTGTGGCGCATTTTATAACGATCTACGAATCTGATCCCGACTCGGATTCGAGCGCCACGCTCTTGTCCCTCGATTTTGAGTTGGATTCGAGCCGGGCTAGGCCAAACATGCTTGTGGTCTTTATAATCCTATACACTATAGTAGTACTAGCTAGTCTCGTAATTAATGGCTGCAAGCCTCTGCAAATGTACTACCTGCCTTAGCCGTCCTGTGGTTAGCGCCAAACCAAGATAGACAGGTCATCGATCGGAAAGTCTGTGCAATGTTGTCAAAAATCAAAATCTTGAAGAATATTTGTCAGCCTGCAAATGAGTTTCCTGAGCCTCGTTCGTGGATCAAGGCATGTCCAATAAGGGTTCTGGGAATGGGATTCGGTTGCAGAAAAAATTCGGAGCCCACCGAAATGGACGAATTTCGGAAAATTCAGATGAAATTTGATCAAATTTAAACCGAATTTGACAAATTTTGGCAAAACTGAACCATATTTAGGCGAAATAGGAGTGAATCGTTGTCTCGGACCTCACCGAAATTCGGACCTTTCGGACTCTTGATAGAAAACCCTGCAAATTTAATCTGCCAATGCGAAATCCAGCAAAATGATCTGCAAGACAATTCACAACTCACAAGCAACAATTAAGCCAGCTGATGGCCAACTGACAACACAAACACTACTAGTAAGCAACATTTTTTATTTAAAAAAACAGTAAAATGCTTACCTCCTATACCAGTATTTGCCAGGGCCAATACCCACCCAGATAGAATGCAATTAAGTAAACAACCCACAAGGCACAATTAAGCCTGCAGGTAAATATCACACTTGTTGATGAAGGAAAGGATGCACAGAAAAATCAACTCCGCACATGGAAATCGACCAGAAATGAAAACTGCAATAACTTGGATTCATCTGATCACATGTATCTACATATCAAAATCCTGTGGGGTGCAACAAAGCCGTGTCAAAGATCGATCGAGCTACTTAAGAGCACAAATTCAGGAATGACCAATGTAAATGTTCCTTCTCCTCACAGGACAACAGATTATGATGTCCTAAATATATTCATCATCAACCCTAGGTACTAACTAGCTTCATCAGTTCAAGACTGCTTCTTCTTGGAACCACCTATGCCTGCCCCTTGCCTTGAACTCTCGGAGAGTCAGTGCGGGATTTGCTTGGGCTGGGTGCGGCTTGGCCTGCTCTGTAGCTCATGTCCAGAACGAGCCGAGGCCATGCTGCCTTGCGAGAGGCTCTCCTTGGGAACAACAAAGCAGCAGTCGAACCACCAGAACCCCGCTCTCGCTGCCCCTTGACTTGAAGTCTCAACTGCAGGATCAGGATGCTGCTGGCTTCCTCTTCCATGCAGAGGCCATGGTTGATTTGGACGGCCAGTAGCACTAGGAGGGAGCGGGTAGATGATGTCACAACTAGACTCTATGCGCAGTAAGGTCACTTGGGGTGTGCCATGGACAATATTGTAGTGCGTACTTTCGGCAGTTCCATCATTGACGTTCTCCACTCGGACGGCCACCTGAAGTGCTTCCGCCAAGGCTCTAATTACAATCAAGTATGTCTCCACACCAGGAGGAATAACCTGTGTTGAGCACCACTGCATGCATCCAGAGCAACAGGTCAGTCAGGTGAAGAATAAGGTGTCAAGAATATATATAGTTGCATTGCCAGTTCACAACGGGTCTCTCTATGGGAAGTGATGATGGTACTAACATCTTCCAGACCACGACCTTCTCTTACATGTCGTTCATATTTCCCTTTGTGTGTACACATCCAAGTAGCTGCTACTAATCTGAGGAAAGCAGAAACTGATACAGAAGGATGCATGTCAAAACCATGAATTAGGATGAGATTGAAGGAAACGAAGGCTCAAGGTGTTTTCTCACTGTCATTCTTTGTATCATAACTGCTGAAGATCTCGAGGAGAAACTCCCCGCTGTTGTAGCTGAAAAAGGGTGCAGGTTCAGTCAGTGGGATAGGATGAGATGCATTTAGAACCTACACTTATGAAGGAATTGCATAAAACTAAACATTTCAGAAACCTGATTCTTGATGGTGGGTAATCCCGCATGCGCTTCCATCCCTTTATTTTCACAATCAGCCTCTCAAATACCTGCAAGAATCAATGATACAATAAATCATTACATACAGCTGGCATTTATCACCAAAAGTGTTTAACTGGCATGTTACAATGGTGCTTACAGAATGCTGATCATCAATAATCGGATATGAACAAACATGACTAGCATAACTCGTCTGAGAAGCTTCCATAGTTAAAAAACAAGTATGAAGATAATCATTAGAAAGAATATTTGATGATATAGTAGTAAGAAGGAAGACGTTTGTGATTTAGGATCAGATGACCACACCATGAAGGAGAATGTGTGCAGCATTTCAGTCATCAACGTAAGAAACATATAATTTTGTTTGTCTCCATTATATTTTTTACTAGTACTGTCCAACTGCAAAATTTCTTGGAAGGTTGAATATTTGTTTAATCAGGTAATTAACTTCACAAATTTATTAGAATTAAGACTGCGATGTCATGCCACTATTGTGAAACAACGTGTTTATCTCCTGCAAATGATAAAACAAAGGAAGTAAGATCATAGATACAACTTGGATTGTATAATACAAATTTAGAAGAACCATCCATTACAAGCATGTTTACATCAGAAAAACCAAATACAGGGGAAAAAAATAGGGAAGGCAAGAAATTACTTCGCGTCTCCAGGAAAATTCAGAGGCCCACTGAAAATGTTCAGCTCGTCTATCCAATTCTCTAACAGCAGCAAGAAGGCGATCTTCCCAACATGTGTCTATCCTATCAACAACCTGCTCCTGTTATACATTGTCATAAACAAAGAGAGTTATAGCACTAAACAAAGAGAGTAATGCTAGGGAACAGGGAGGTGGACATTTACCAGATAGGAAAATATGAAACTCCTATAGAAGCACTCCCCATCTGGAACAACTGGCCTAAATTCTGAATAATCACGATCAAGAAACTTCAAACGTACACCAACTTTTGGTTGCTGAAGAGCATCTTCGATGTTCGTGAAATAATAATACAGGGCGTCTCCCATAGGAATTTTCTGCACCTCAAACACAATTACACAAATAAGGGAATTCAAATATCAATGATCTGAACCAGTAAACAACATAACTAAACTAAAATGTAGTTATGCTTTATGCTCCAGTTTTCTGGTTTTTACATTATCTGAAAAATGCTTGAAACAAATAATTAAAACTATCGTTTCAATTTTAGTGATTGGCTGTTGTTCAGTCATAAAAGACGGAATAGATGCACAATATTTCCTAAATTCAGCAACAATAGTAGGCCTATTCAGAAGCCATCACAATCCACTCCTCCAATTGCTTGCAAAACATAACTACAATCCAGATTTCACTTATGATTTAGTATGCATACAAAAAAGATATTGTGAATATACAGTTCATGTGATCAATCATATCCTGACATTTGATAATTGATACACTTCCATTTTCAATATTATCTAAGGTTAAAGGGAATCAAACCTTGTAATACACATGAGGAACAGGTTTTGACATGCTAGCTCCGGAATTTTGACTGGGGCAGTTCGATTGTTCTCTTGTTCTGTCTGAAAGCTGTTTATAAGAGAACAGGTTAGTATCATATATTTTTCCAAGACTAGGAAACAAGGTTGAATAGGGAATACATTATACATGGTATTCTAAAAACAAGGAAATATATGAAACTTTTAAATAACAGGCTAGCAAAACTGGTGCTTTGACAATTTGTCAACTCTTTGCCAATCATGCTATGGGTCTTCTGATTTGTTCTAGGCAGCAACCCAGCAAAAGACTGAAGATTTTAGACCAAACACTACAGTATGCTCAGTGAGTTTGGAGGACTATGATTTAGAGAAATCATGTCCAGTGATGCAAAATCCCAAATACACATCCCAGCAACTTTTTCCTTGTAACACTGAGCTCATACATCTGGCTTCAGGATTTCTGACCAAAATATCACATTAGTCATAATATGGCCCAAAGTTTCCTCATATTTTCGGGAACTTGCGAATGTACTCTATATCATGAGGTCTAGGATTCTGATCCTAGCATTTCATAATTTATATGCGCACTTTCAATATTACCAAAGGTTAAAAGGAGTCAAATCTGGTGATCCTCATGAAGTGACAATAGTGAGTACATTCTTTTTGTGGAATTTCAATTGGACAACGCGTTCAACTTCCATTTTTATCCAAAAGCTACAATACAAGTTAAAATCCGTATATATTTCCAGACTTAAACCCAATTGCAGGGAAGTAATATGAAGATCAAACATTTTACTGCAGGAAACAAGAAAATAGGGGATGTATGGAGCTTTTCAACAACTGATTAGCAAGATCACAAAACTGGTGCTCCTGCAATTTGTCTACTCTTGCTAATTATGCATCAAGCTATCATAGCCAATTTTGGGTAGTAACCAGCCAAAGGTCGAATATTTTAGACCGAACAGTAGAGTGTGCTAAGTGATTTTGCAAGTAATCCCAATTCCCAAATACACATCTGGATGACCCATTCAATGACAATGAAATACCCTAAATTCGGGTTTAGGATTTCATACCAAAAATAGCACAGTGAGCATGACATAACCGAATAAACCCCCCGCATTTTTACAGTGCGATTAAAAATGCATCGCATTAAAAAGCAAACCACATTAACGCAAGCAGGAGCAACTAAGTCTCAACAATTTCGACAGAAAACAAGGAGGCCATTCCTGTATCGAAGTGCAATAGAAGATATCAAGAAGACCTAGTATACTCACAATACAGAAAGCTGAATTGGCTCCCTAAAATTCGCCTAGTTGATTTTTTTTTGTCGTAAGGCCTAGTTGATTTCAACTCTGTTCTAGGATGCCACATCATTCCAACCAAGATTTCTTCGCTGAAGCACAGTAAAATCAACCAAGTGGATAAATAGAAATCAAGAATGCCAAGATCCTAGTTCCACGTTCCAACACACAAGATGACACAAGAACCGCATCTAAGCGACAGGAACGACAGGATTTCACAGATGCAAGATGATCCCAAGATTTCACAGGAACGACAGGATTCAAGTCCAAAGATCCCAACACGGAACCAAGAAATGATCAAGAACAAGAGAAACCCCCCCCCCCTCAAAAAAAAAAAACTCACCAAGGTATCAGACACAACACGCCATGACGGCGCAAGCGCAGAGGCAGAAACCCATCACCTGTTTCCGATCATCAGACGCCGAGATCGGCTTCTTTCCCTTCCGGTCGGCCGCCGCAGCAGTGGAGCTCGATCCGTCGGTGCCTCCAGGCTGCTGGGTGAGCCTATCGGTGGACGAGGGAGGTGGCGGGGGCGCAAAGGTGCCGCCCTGGGCTGCGGCGGTGGACGAAGAAGCATCGGTGGATGAGGCGGCGGCGCGGGAACCCTGCGGCTCGCGTGGGCGTTGGCCGCGGCCATGGCCATGGCCTGCGTCTTTTGCTTGCGCCGCGCCCATGGTGGCTTTGCGGGAAGAGCGGCGGGGGCAGATTCGCGATTTCCCCTGATGCGAGGGGGTGAAGGAGAAATGCACCCAGGGCGTGGTTGTTAATTCCAGAAAGGCAGGAGGCTATTTATAAAGATAGCAGACTGTGGTATACGACTAGTTTGGCCCTTTTCTTTTTAGAAAGTATAGGCAGCCTTAAGCAGTTATGCTGCAGCTCACTTTTTTTTCTCTTTATATTGCAGTCGCCAGAAGATATGCGGCTATATGTTTATCAAATATGTTTTTTCTAAAATGGAAAATCTCTTAAATTCAAACAACATGTTTTGCAAAGACGGAGCCAACAATCTTTGCCATGTGAAATTAATTAACATTTCTTCGTATTTTAGTAAGATTGTTTCAATAAATTATTATGGCTTCCGTTGCCTCGACACCGCCTCCGCCCCGGACGCCGCAAGGCCAACACCGTGTGAGTACTTTCTGCTCCTTCTCCTTTCTTCTCCTCCCGGCGAGATGGACAGTGCATCGGAGATGAGGTCATTGTTGTGGATGCGGCGAACGGCGAGTGTCGATGGGCTATACGTCGATTACGGTATTTGGATAGTATGGGAATTGTCGAAATCAGGGTATTCACGAGAATCAATCAAGCAGACAAGGGACAAAGACGTATACTGGTTCGGGCCCTCAAGATGAGTAATAACCCTACTTCAGTTTATATGGATTATAGATTGGATTGTCGCTTAGAGCACAATGGGAAAGTAGAAAGACTAGATGAATCCGCCGAGTAGAGACCACTGAGAACGGGCCGACGAGATCTATTCAGCGAATACGACACTGAATTTCTTCAGATTGCTTCTGGGCTTGGGTATGGCTATGGCTTGTAACTCGATGCCTCGATCTGAACATAGGGACCTCCTTAAATAGTAGAGATTTTCTCCTTTTCCAAATAGAACTCGAAGAGATAGAATAGAACACGGTCCTGAGGAGACCTTATCTTCCCCAACTAGGACTCTGACACCTTCTATTTCAGGAAGATAATTTCCTTCTCTTTCGACCGTATTTCTTTGATTAAATGATACCTTCTTGTATACTGTCGAGTATATGATTTTATCGTATTTCATTAACCCGTGTATAGGACGTATACCTTATCCTTCACACTGACAGTAGCCCCTGACTTCAATGCAAATGATTTTACCGACATCTCTCTCCTACTCTTCCGAGAACAACCGTCGTCGAACTCATCAAACCGTTCTCGGATATCCAAGAAGATATAGAGCAGGCGACAAGGTTGTCCTAAATCCAAGAACTTGACATAGGCCCTCATTTTGATTGAAGTTAAAAAACTTTAATGGTTATAAACAAAACCAGCAAAAATCCCGGCAATGATATCTCTGTCTTCCTTGGAATTTGAACCATCGGACGAGGCTTATAAATTACGTTTTTGAGATCCATTTGGGTTCCGGTTGCCCAAACAAAAACCCTAACCCTCTCTCCTGCACCCTTAATCTCCTTCGCCTCAGCTCCCGAAAACCCTAAAACCACAGCCTCCCTCAACCCCTTTCGCCGATTCTCCATGGATCTCTCAGAATCTAATGTCGGCTAGGCTAAGATGAGAGAGCTACAACAGGATGGTGCTTTGCGAGCGCTAAGGTGGTGGCGTGTTCGGAAGGAGGTACTGATCCTCTGATCAATCTTGGCCAATTGATCGCTCTTGCATCTTTTGTCCAATCTGGTTTTCTCGTTTCTCCTTTCGAGTTTTTATCTTTGCTTCTTGATTTCTATGGGATTCATCTCCTTCATCTCAACCCCAACTCCATTGCCTTCTTGAGCATCTTCACGCATCTATGCGAGGCATATCTTGGGGTACAACCTTTTCTAGATTTGTTTAGATATTTCTATGAGGTTAGATGGATGGAGGCCTTCAAAATCTTAGGATGCTGTGGCCTCCGTTTTCGGGATGAGATGAAAGACGAGTACATACCTTTTAACTGCCCGTCTTCCCGAAAAGATTGGCAAAAAAGTTGGTTCTATCTTCACATCGAGGACAGATCTCATATCCTCGAGACCCTTGACCAAAAACCCACGCATCTAGAGACATGGACCTCCAAACCTTAGATGACCCCCACCTTAGCGAGCTTCGTAAGGAAATTCCATGATCTCCGAGAACGTGGTCTGACCAGGTACGAGGTCGTTCAAGACTTTATCCGTCGTCGGATCCAACCTCTTTAGGCCCGTTCTCACCCCGCGTACTTGTACTTGAGGGAGCAAGATGAGACGCGGCTGTCGCATCAGGTTACAATTTATAGTTTTTTTATTGTTGATAAAGAGAACCGTAATTGTCTTCATTTGATAATTTTGTCACTTGTGCTTCAATTGCAGAGCTTCTCAAGGACACCATGGCCGAGCACATCAGCAAGGTGGTAGTCAACCCGTCGTCGTCTGCCACTGACATCCCCACTCCTCTCTACGACCTCCCGCCAACAGAGCGGGACGCCATTGTGAACATAAGTACTTCCGACCACTACTCCATGTCATTCATTTCTATGCCCGTAGGAGTAGTAATCTTGATTCTTTTAGGCGTTGCCTTTAACGGATGTGATCGGCCTGCTTGTCGACCATCAGGCGTTTGCTTCTTTGAAGGAGCAGGCGGTCTCAGAACAAGCTTCTACGGCCCTCACTCCCGGAGGCAGCGGAACAAAGAGGAAACACTGGCCTCTCTTGGCAAAGACCTCTAGGACTTGAAAACTGGTCCAGACAAGTGGCACCGAGGTGAGATCCTGACCCCGGGTTTATCTTACAACCGCGATAGTAGTCCTCATCCTCACTCTTCTTTTTTTGCAGAAAACCTCCAGCGCAAGGCTGGCCTCCTTGAAGAAGACATCTTTGTTGAAGAAGCGAAAAATTGGGTAAGCATAACCTGAGTTAATTGACGTTTCATTTGCTCATTTTCATGTTCCTTGTAACAATGAAACTCTTTTGGATGTATGTCATGCCCGGAAATTCACAAGTAATTTCCAAACTAATTTGTGCATTAAACCCTCGTCCAGAAATCAGCCAAGGTACACAAATCGACAATTTGAATATACAGTACCAAATACACTAATGTGATAAATACTTATGGGTGTGACAATGTAGCCCCTCCCCACGAACTTGGGTCAGAGCACCGGGGCCTGAGAAGAGGTGAGCTCCAAATCACCCCCTCGACTGCTATGGTCACTGCTTTCCCACCGGATCCCCCACCGGCTGGCGCCCTCACAATCTCAAGGCCATCTTTGTGTGCTGACAAGCTCTTGCAGGCTTGTCGGATGATTGAGATGAGCGCCCAGATGTTGTCACCGAGATCGGTTGGCTTGGAAAAGCCACGTCTACTGCCGATGACCGCATCGTGATGTTGGAAGCCCAGTTGAGGGAATCATGGGCTGACAATGCCATGCCGTGGGAGGTGGTGGCGGGGAACGAGTGACAGCACTGGGGACTTGAGCATGAGCTCACGGAGACGAGAGACAACCTGGACTTCCTCCGACAAGCCCTACATGAGAACTACGGGCGTTTCGACGTGGTGACCAAAAGCTTGGGGAAGAATGTTGAGCACCCTGCCTTCCCCGACGAGACGACTGTGATGGGGTCGTTGGGATCCATCATCACGATGCTGGAGACCACCGCCAACGACCATGTCGATCAGGTGGCGGATGGGGTGCACACCGGGCTTAAGTCTGGGGTGTGCCATGTCCTCGCGTGCCTCAAGCTCACCCGCCCTGAGATCAACTTGAAGGAGGCGATGACCAAGGGAGGAGCTGATGAGCTCCGCGATGACACCATGTCGGAGATGGAGGAGCTCAAGGACTCTGTCACTCCCTTTTTTGAAGAGTAAATTTTATTTCACCCTTCATTATAATAAATGCGGATAAGTATTATGTTTGATATGTACAGAACATTTTCCTTTTGTTGTATCCGACTTTGAGTTTTTGTTTGCTCGATATCTCTGTATTGTAGATTTCTTAAAGTTGTGAATGAGGACGTCCAACAAGGCGGACACTCATCAAATATACCTGTCGAACCCAGTACACCCCAGGGCTCATCGACGCCAAGTGACGAAGGACGTGCCCTGGTTGCCATCACCTCCGACTACGCCTTAGCTTCCGAGGAGAACCAATTCATGTTGCTGCACGAACAATGCCATAGTAAGAAAATTGTAACATTATAGCACATTGTCTTTGTACTTAGACCAAAGATTGCTAACGATGTTATCTTTTCTAGACCTTGGACATTCTCTTGCAGAGATGGAAGGACGGGCAGAGTACTGGAAGACAATACATGAGAAGGAAGAATTGGAGAGGGCCATCGACAACATCAGAAAAGATCAAAGCACGAAGCTTCTGAGGAGAAGAGAGATATGGATCTCGGCACACCTCGAGAACTGTTGTTTCATACTATAGTAGTTGTGCGAAGAGTTACGCGTGGCTCGTCGTCCCCCCGAGAAGTCGGTCTTCGGGCACCTGGGGTGGATATGGGTACATGCAGTATGCTTCTCGGCACTGATCAGCGGATCGATGACAGCTTGAAGCAGGAATGTCGCCGAGCTAGCCGATATGTCGGTGGCCATGTACTTGCATGTATCCATGAATCTCGTCCGCAGATGGACCTGAACTTTCTTCGGGAAGGATTTACACGTTCTCGGAGGACTGTCGCCGAGATTGACCAATTGGCACAATCCCTTTCTCCTATAGCTGTTGATATCTTCTTCACGATGAATTGTTAATGGCCCTCCTTGTAGATTTAGTCGTCATATTGGCCTGTAAAGCAATCTAAACAAGACATTAGTAGAAATTGAAATTTGATCAATTTTTATAAATTATTAAAGCACATTGTATGCATGGCATTAAGATAATACTTCAAGCCCCCGGCTAGTTTTATGGAAAGGAGAATATTTCCACGAAAGTAACTTAAATTTTCATGTTTGACCAAATTGAAGCAGCGAAATCCCAGCCCCCAGCCATGAAGTTGGGAAAACCAATTCCTGAGTACACGACTAGTTAATACGTTATAGTGGGTACTCTAACATGGCCATTTGACCCTTAGCATCCGACTAGCTCAATTGTGCCAGGTGTCCCCAGCCAAGATGCTGAGACCTAGTAACCGGTCAGACTTAACGTAATAGATCGATAGGAAAATGACTTCGATTTGCGACATTATGAAGCAAAAGCAATTCATTGGACACAATATTGTAAATGACACAAAAGACGTGTGTGTGTGTGTAAACTGATACAAATCAACTTACAAATTAGCCATTGGTCTTATACATAGAATTTTCATAGTTGATCGATGTTTCAAGAATTGGATAACTCGTGGCCTTCGTCGTCGGCGATTATGTAAGCACCTGGTCGTAACACTTGTACCACCGTATATGGTCCTTTTCACTTTGGTGAGAGCTTGTTGCGCCCTGCCTGATTTTGTACTCGTCGGAGGATGTAATTGCCTACGTCAAGTGTACGAGCTTGAATACGCTTCTCGTGGTAGCAACATAGGGCTTGCTGATATCCGGCTGCTCGAATGACAACTTGTTCTCGGTGTTCCTCTAGCAGGTTGATATCGTTTGCTTACCTGTCGTCCTGGTCTTGGTCTGAGTATCCCGAACTCGTGTTGATCGATAGCGTAGCTTAGTGGGAAGCGTAGCTTTAGATCCGTACACAAGGAAGAACGAGGTCTCTTTGGTTGGTGTAGTTGGAGTGGTACGGATGGCCCATAGAACAGAAGAGAGCTCCTCAACCTATCGTGAGTCGTAGGCCAAAAGCTTATCGTATACACGTGTCTTGATACCTTGGAGCATGATCCTGTTTGTCCGCTCGACTTGTCCATTGCTCCGAGGATGGGACACTGACGTGAAGCAGATCTTGACTCTGTATTCCAAGCAGTAGTCCTAGAAGGCACAGCTCATGAACTGGGAGCCATTGTCTGTCAATATCTGGTTTGGAAGCCCGCATCGAGAAAATATCCCTTTGACGAACTTGATTGCATACTCGGCTCTGATTTCTCTTGTTGGCTCCGCTTCAATCCACTTGGTGAATTTATCGATAGCCACGAACAAGAACTTGTAGCCGTCTTGTCCTCTTGGAAAGGGTTCAAGGATGTCGAGCCCCCAGCACAAGAACGACCAGGACAAAGGGATGGTTTGCAGGACTTGAAATGGTAACTTGGTGTGCTTGCTGTGGAACTAACAAGCCTCGCACCATTGAACTATGTCGGAGGCATCTTGAAGAGCCGATGGTCAGTAAAAACCTTGTCGGAAGGCCTTGCCGACCAACGTTCTCGCACCGGCGTGTGATCCACAGATTCCTTCGTGGATGTCAAGCATTAGCTCCTTGCCATTGTTGGGCGTGATGAACTTCAGTACCCCATTGGTGACCTTCTTGTATAGATCGTCCTCAATCATACAATAGGCCTTGGCTTGTCAGGAGAGTTTCTCTGCTCCCGTGTCATCGTCCGGTAGCTTGTCGGTGTTGAGGAATTCAATGAGCGGTGTGCGTCAATCCATGGTCGTCTCGATGTCTGCAACGAGCTTGTTGTTCTGAGTTGTAGCCCTCGAGCCAGCGTCAGTGGTGCTATCGATGTCGTTGTTTGGCGAGCTCTTGACCGAGGTATTGGTTAGCACTTCAAGGAACGTACCAGGTTCCATTGGTTCTCTTTTGGAAGCTCGACGGGCGAGGATGTCAGCATTGACATTATCTTAACGATAAATGTGGCGTACCTCAAATCTATCGAACCTTCATTCCAATTTTCTGACTTCGGCAAGATACCTGGACAACTCAGAGTTAGAGCACTTGTAGTCCTTATGCACTTGGTTAGCGACTATTTTCTGAGTCCCCTTTCACAACTAGTCGCTTGACCCCCAGTGATACGACAACTCTTAGACCGGCGAGAAGTCCTTCGTACTCGGGAGTGTTGTTGGTTGCACGGAAGTTTAGTTGCACAGCATGTTGGAACTGATCTTCAGTTGGCGAAGTTAGAACAAATCCAACTTTTGCTCCCTGGCTATTGAAAGCTCAGTCGAAGGCCATTGTCCATCGCTCGTTGTCCGTTCGATCAACTTTGCCGTCCTCAGGGGCGGTCTAGTCGGTGAAGAAATCTGTGAGTACCTCGGACTTGATGGCTATTTGTGGGATGAAGTGCACATCGAATTGGCTAAGCTCGACGACCCATTTGGCAATGCGTCCTGTGACTTCTTTATTTCTGACAGCCTCATCAAGGGGGTACGACGAGACGACCATGACCTTGTGGGCGGAAGTAGTGGCGCAGCTTTTGGGATATCATGACCATGACGTAGAGCAGTTTCTGGATCTGAGGATATCTGGTCTTGGCGTCGTGCAATACTTCACTAACGTAATAGACTAGGCGTTTTACCTTCTCGCATTCGACAACGATGACGGTACTTACGGAGTACGATACTACGGCGATGTAGAGGAAGAGCTCCTCCTGTGGTTGTGGGGCGACGAGGACAGGTGGATGGGCGAGGTAACACTTGAGTGCAGAGAACGTCTCCTTGGCCTCAGATGTCCACTCGAACTTGTCTTGTTTTTTCAGAAGATTGAAGAAGGGTAGTCCTCGTTCTCCCATCCTTACCATGAATCAACTGAGGGCTGCCATACATCATGTAAGCTTCTGAAGTTCTTTGAGCCTTGTCGGCGACTTCATGTTCTTGATGGCCTTGATCTTGTCTGGGTTTGCTTCAATACCTTGCCAAAGATGAGGAAGTCGAGCAGCTTGCCCAATGGTACTTCGAATGTGCACTTCTCTGGATTCAACTTGAGTCGGTGTTGTCAGAGATTGTTGAACGTTTCCCATAAGTCATCGATGAGGCGATCTCGTGTCTTTGGTTTGACTACGATGTCGTCGACGTAGGCCTCAACGTTATTGCCGAGTTGAGATTGAATGGCCCCTGAATCTCGCTCTGGCACGTGGACCCGGCGCTGATCAGGCTGAAGGGCATCTTAACATAGCAGAATACACCGAAGGACATGATGAAGGTAGTCTTCTCCTCGTCCTCCTTGGCCATGCTGATCAACCAGCTCACTATGGGGTATCTCACATGTAACTTATATCTTGGTTTAATGATGATGATTTTGGACATATACCGTTATGGTATTAATATAACTAAAATTACGCCTAATGGTGGGCTGTGGGCGCATGGTTTTGATAGACGCGCCCATGGCAGTTAAGGACCGGTTCGCAGAAAACCCTGGAAGAATTAGCATACTTACCACAAGCCAGCGTGGGCAAAGACTGGGCTTGTAGTGTAGCTTTTTCCTTTGTGACATACCCAGGCAAGGATGAGCGTGATGGAGTTTGGATGGGCCCTGCGACGGTCTATGCGGCTTCCGGATTCACCTAGGCATAAGGGGGGCTGCCTACCTTGGATGTAAGGGTAGGTGTGAAACCTGAAGTGTGGTGTAATTGGTCAGGGAGGGTTATGCGAAGGATCCTGTCATAGTTCCTTTCCGGTATGCCATGGTGGTATGCCAGCACACGAAAACGTGTCGTGGGGCTGTGTCTTGTGGGTACAGTTGTACACTTCTAATCAGAGTAAAACTATTCGAATAGCTATGCCTGTGGTTATGGGCGATCAACCAGATTCACCGTGTTTAGTCCCATCAGTAATAATTTGACTTAATGAAACTGGTGTAGTTCAGGTGGTTGGTTGGGCCTGTCGCAACGTGGTGTAGCGTTGGGTAGTGATGATTAATATTGCTTAATTACATTTTACAGTTTTACTACTTTCAAGTACGGCTCTTAAATGCCTGTTTTATGCAAAAGACCCCCTAGTCTTCTTTGGAATTACTTGCATCATACCTCTTTATCGGTATGACTTGCTGAGTACAGTGGGTAGTACTTGGTCTTGCTCTATCTCCCTACACCAGAGTTGGAGTACATTTCGGATGGAGGTTACTCGAAGAAGTACGCTTTGTCACTACCGTCAAGGATGCTCGTGAAGTGGACTCGTCATGCTGCGAGCATCAAGTTTATCAGTTTAGTTCGCTTTTATTTTCTGATGCATTTGTAAGACTTTTTACGTGTTTGTAAGACGTGGATCTGTGTATCAACTTTATCGTTTGTGTATCTTGGTTGGTCCTGGACAGGGGTTTTAATGTACATTCAGCTTGGAATTCTATTTCGGGAATTTCTGGGCGTGACAAGTATGTTTGTTTTTTCGACTTTATCTGGGTTTTTCAATGATAGGTATATATGTTTTTTTTAGTTTTTTTCCAGCGAACAACTGGTACGTATTTTTCTCATCCGTATACGGGAGATTTGGAGGAAGAGAAATATTTTCTTTATAAATCTAATCTAACGGATCATTGTGGTTTAAAATTTGTTATCACAAATTATGCATGTTCCTACTAATTAGCATGGTAGCATGAAAGTAGAAGAAGGGAATAAGGGGAGGGCATGTGGTATATTTACGTATGTACATACAGGACACCACGGGAGGGAGGTTATGGGATGTGTTTTTTTTCTTTATAAAAATAGATCTCCAATGGCACTTTTTTTTTAAAAAAAAAAGAGATCTAATGGTGAAAACTAATGAGTCCACCGGTTAAAGTGAAAATCAATGATTAGCCACGTAGCGATTTAAGAGTATTTGTAGGGTGTCACATGACGGCTTATGAGTATTTATAGGACGTTTAATGGACTTTTAATATACTAGTAACCGTGCACGTGCAATGCACGTTATTCACAATATGTATTGCACACAATCACATTCAAGATGCAAAATATGAAAAAAAATTAAGATTTTCTTATTGCAGTGATTGAGTAATACTATTATTTTTTTTAGTTAAAAGACAATTTGATAAGCATACATAAGTGTAGAAAATCTTCATACCAACTTAAGTGAAATAAACTTCAGAGAAATGATACCATACGAAAGTCTTCTTTCTTGTTTACAAATAAAATCTCCAGTATGAACTTTAAGGTGGGCATTTGCACCAATAAGCAATAACAAAAAAATGACAGAACAGGCTGAACAACTATGACTCGTATATTTGATTCAACTATGCATCACCTATACAAACGGTAAAGAACCATACAAATGAGGTAGTGAATGATTGAGAAGCAATCAAATCAGCCAATCTGTAATAAAAAAGAAAAAAGAGCAGAGCACATTATCCATGTGAAATCCATTATACGTACACTTATAATTGTTCATCTTTTTGTAGAATATATTTGTCTTTGGATCTACTAAAACCAAAATTTGATGAGTTTAGTTATTGGACAGGTGCAGCCTGAGGCAAGTGATGATTAACACACCAACAGCTGCCAACTGGGAGCATTGAAACATTGATAATGAAAAGTTAAGCACCCAAATTCTGAGACCAGAAAAAGAGAGCAGTTATCCCTATTTAGAATCAAAACTGGTCTATGCCTTCACCCCTACATACTCTGAGTTGAGTTTATGTAATAGATTTATATTACCCAAATATATTGCGCTGAGAGCAGAGTTCCGGTCTACATCATGGCTTGATTGGACACATAAAGTAAAACATTAACAGTGGGAGTACATAAAAATTCTACCAACTATTGTAAATTTGGTGATGCAACACTATGGCCACAAAATGCTGTTAACCATCATAATCCTCAGCTTAATATAGTCAAATTACATTATAACCAAAAGAAAAAAAGAGACATCATAAGACATTAGGAAATAGCACATATTTTGAACAGTGCACTGGGGGAGGGGGCAGTTTGGCATTGCAGCACTTTTATATGAAAAATAGTTAAGAGAATCTTAGATGCAAATGCAGGTTAAAATCCAATGAGAAGGCCAAAATTCACAGGATTTGTTTGTAAGAACATGTAGATGCACTGTAGCAAAGGATTCGCCAATTAAAAAGATTTCTTCTCAAATGTGGGTGTGCCCATTGGAAAATTTATGTTTTCTCCAAATTTTACAATGTACACCACATGTCAATGTATAAACAAAAAGCAGATTGGAAGGACAAAGATCATGTGTTCAACTAATCAGATCAGGGGAGGTAGAGTTAACATGACATCACATACAGGTTTGCACCTTTCACATTTTCTAACATACGCCAAGTTTTGCTTCAAATAATATAGAAAAGATAACTAAAAGGATAGGTATGTGGAGAGGTAAATGCAAAGGTGTAGTCGCCCTGTAGATATTATTTGAAGCCATGACTGAATATAGGGATAAATGTAATCACCTTACCATAGCCTGGATGAAGACAGATAAAATCCTTTTGTCCTGCGTCAATAAGATGGTGTCTCTTCAACTTGGAGCTATCTATGAATTTCTACATGGAAAAAAGCAACAAGATTCATCACATGTATATTGGCAGAACGACAGGGATGGATCAGTGAATAAGTGATGGTGGGAGTCTAAAGACCATACTTTGGTACATGGGCAGTATTTCACTGATCGTCACTTACCATCGTCTAATTCGTTATGTAAACAAGATTGTTTCATTGCCCAAGTCCCTCAAGCTCAAGCGCACAACCATAACTCCTCCATGAACATGTGAAAAATAAAGGTTGTACTCAATTTTCAATTTTCGTTGTAGTACCTTTTTACTGTGTAACAAGGGACCATTTAGAAGGCAATGCATTAATTGGAGGGGATTGTTGAGGAGCAAACAAGGGGTCTCAGTTAGGCATATCTGTCCCTCAGCCCCTACCTACTCTTTGCTCAAAGAACAGTTCACAGCATCATCCAAAAACAGTTGCAGGGCATAAAAGTGATTCATAAAAACAAAAAAGATGGCGCCAACACAATATTCCCTTAATCCCCAATATATATATACCCATTCCTCCTTTATTTAGTATAGATAACAACACTGGCCTCTAGCAAAAAGAAATAAAACCATACCAGTAAATTTCATAAAGCAGAGTATACATAGATATTTTATTGCAGAAAATTTCTTGAGCTATACATGAAAAGAATATGCAAAAATAATATGTTGTATTCCGTGAGTGTAACCTATTAAATATATTAAAATTGAATAAGTGATAAATGATGACCAATGAGCAATCATACACATGGTTCTGCCCGCATAGCATCACATAGGCTCCTGTTTTTTGCTGGAACAACCATGGCAGAGTAGACCATCAGCTAGGAGCCAAAATGCACTTTGATTGATTCAAGATCCTTAATCTATACATGACCATCCAGGCTCATCAGCAACACAAGATGGAATTTTAATTTGGTGTTATCACAGCGACTGAAAGAAGCATTTCAATGGAAAACACTGATTCGATTGGCCACTGATTTTGTCCAATATCTGAATGACCTGAAACAAGCAAATCCAACATAAACTGAAAATGCACTTCTAAAGAGAAGATCCCATATATAGTGAATAATTGATGCCATCAATAGAAAATAGATCCAATGTAGAAACTGGAAATGTAAAGCAACATAATTTGGGATTAAACTGATGCATTTTCGCAATTATCATAATAATTCTACAATGCTTACATCCGAAGCAGCATGTGCCATAGTCGGTTATCCGCACCAAAAAGGTCCAGATGAGTCAAGCCAGTGAGACCTGCATTACATTGCATCCAAGGATCAAAATTGATATGAAGTGACATTGAAATAGGATTTGCAATAGCGTGTCCTCCGGCGAGGACTCAAACCCATGCAGGAACATGTCGCTGGTGGCATGCCGCCGTAGCCGGCGTACTGGCGCTGGGGCCGGAAGAGCTGGCTCTGCAGTGACGACACGACGGCGGCAGTCTGGCGGTTGTTGAGTTGGTTGAACGATATTGACGGAGGCCGGGGTCGGCGAGGGGCGGACAGCCTGATGATCGGGCTGGCGGCGGGGCTGTAGGAGGCGGAGGGGATGCCGGTGAACTGCTGCGCCATGCTGCGGAAGTTGGAGGTGTCGGTGTTGAGCAACGTGACTGGTGCCTGCCGCGATGCGCGGTAACGCTGCCTCGCTGGCTTCCTGACCCGCCCCCCTTCAATCCTCGGCTGCTGCGCCAGTCCCCGCCGCGCCACCATCGCCCCTCCTCCGCCGATGTAGAGAGCCGCCCAGTGCGCCGCCATGCGGCGGGGACACGCGAGGAGGCGCAGAGCGAGGAGGCGCGGAGCGAGGAGGCAGCGAGTAGCGCGCGGCGGAGTCATCGCACGGGGGCGCGGGAGTGCGGGCGGAAAGCGCGGTGGAGAGGATAGGGTCGCCGAGGGGAATCGGTGGATAGCACGGAAAGAGGGTGGATTGACGGATGAGATTATTTGACCTAGCGGATGGACGGATGAGATGAGATGGGATGATTTCACCTGTAGGATTAGGAGGTAAAACTCCTCCTTTTTATATTAGTATAGCTAATAATAGATAGATTCTCTTATATAGTGTGTACTAAAAAAACTATAGTTCAAGTGTTGAAAGTTATGGTGTAAGTTCTAAAAATTTATAATATAATAATTACATTGTAAATGTAGATAATCTACCATGTGGAGAAACTGACTAATTTTTTTTTGCTAAAATTGACGTCCTAATTATAGCTAGTTTCAATAAAAAAGAAATCAATGGTCGAGTGAAAACATTAGACGACAGGTTTAAGCAACTCTTAGCAACACGCCTACACCGGCTCATTTGTGCTCGTGCCTCGCTCCTCTCCGACTCACAGATCAAACGCCTCTTGGTCAAGCTTCATCCACAAATTTACAGACGAATTCCAACACGACACGAGTATTCGAAGGCCAACTGACAACATAAACACTACGGTTAAGCAAGATTCTTGATTAAAAAGAACAGTAAAAGTTTATCACCTAGTTAATTTACAATGCAAGTTCACAACTCAGAATGTATGATTAAGCCAGATAGGCCAGCTGACAACACAAACAATGCGGATAAGTAAGATTCTTTAGTAGGAAAACAGTACGAGGTTATCCTGTATTTGCAACGCTTCAAAACTCCCAGAAGATGGAGTGCAACTTCAAAACTCCCAGAAGGTACAATAACAAGCCTAGGAGGTAAAACTGGACAATTTATGAAGGATGGACAGAAAACAACTCCACACACATATAAGAATAGACAAGAAATGAGAACTGCAACAATGTGGATTCATTTGATCACAGATACCAACATATCAAAATCGCGAGCCAAAGCCATGTCAAACATCGATCGAGCTACTCTCCAGGAAGGATCAATAGAGCACAATTCAGGAAGGATCTTTCCTCAAAAATTCAGGAAGGATCAATGTCAATGTTCCTTCTCCTCACAGGGAAACAGAAGATCTCCTATTCTTCATCGATCCTAGCTACTATCAGCTTCATCAGCTCAAGACTGCTTCTTCTTGGAACCACCTGCGCAGGAGTGGAACCAGCTCGCTCTCGCTGCCCCTTGCCTCGCTCTAGCTGCCCCTTGACTTGAACTCTCAGCACGATCAGGATACTGCTGGCCCCCTCCTCCTCCTTGTTGTTGTTGTTGTTGCGACAGCCGTTGCAGATTTGAATCTCCACCTATGCAGCAGTGGAACCTGCTCGCTCCTCCTCGCGTAGCCCTTCGGTGAATCAACTCAGGAGAGAGTGGGTAGACAATGTCATACTGAGAGTTCACGCGCAACAAGGTCACACGGGGCCTGTCACGGGCGATGTAGTAGCTATCTTGGCGACCTCCATAATCTGGCGTCTCCACTCGGATGAACACCTGAAGTGCAGCCGCCAAGGCTCTTACTGCAACCTTGTCTGCATGCACACGGGGAGGAATAACCTGTGTCGAGCACCACTGCATGTATCCAGAGCAACAAGTCAGTCAGTGTCAAGAACTAATATAATTGCATTGCCAGTTCATAACGAGTTTCTTGACGGGAAGTGATGCTGGCAACTAACTTCTTCCAGACTGCGACCTTCTCCAGGCCCAATTACACCTGGTGCATACATCGCTCTGTAGTCGGGCGAGCACATCCAGATAGCTGCTGCCAATCTGAGGAAAGCAAAAACTGATAGGACAGAATGCATATGTCAGAACCAATTAGGATGAGATTGAAAGAACACAGGCTTAAGTTGTTTTTCTCACTGTCATCCGTTGTATCGTAACTGCTGAAGAACTTGAGGAGAAATTCACCCCTGTTGTAGCTGAAAAAAAGGAGAAGCTTCAATCATTGAGATGGGATGGGATGTATTTAGAAACTACACTTATGCTATGCAGGAATTGCAGAAAACTAACCGTTTCAAAAACCTAACTCTTAATGTTGGGTACTGTAACATGCGCTTCCATCCCTTTATTTTCTCTATCAGCATCTCAAATGCCTGCAAGAATCAATGATACAATAAGTCCCATTAGGTAATCATTACACACAGCTGGCATCTTGTACCCAATGAATAGTTTAACTGGTATGTTACATAGACGCTTACAGAATGCTAACCATCAATAATCTGATATGAACAAACATGACTAACATAACTCGTCTGAGAAGCTTCCATAGTTAAACATCAAGTATTAAGATAATCATTAGAAAGAATATTTTATGAGAGAGTGGTAAGAAGGCAGGCATTGTGGTTTAGGATCAGTCCACCAGATGGCCACAACATGAAGGAGCATGTCTGCAGCATTTCAGACTTCTATGTAATAGACATATTGCGATTTCATCTTATTATTATATTTTATTATTACTACTGTCCAACTGCAAAATTTCTTGTAAGGTTGTATATTTGTTGCAATTAGGTAATTAACTTTATAGATTTATAATTAGAATTAATGTCAACAGGGTGTAGACTGTGGTGTAATGTCACTATTGTGAAACACTGCATCTCCTGCAAATGATAAAACAAAGAAAGTAAGAAAACAGATCTAGCCTGGCTTGTAAAACTATAAGTTTAAAGAATAGTCCATTACAAGCATGTTTATAAAAGAAAAACGAAATATAGGGAAGGTGAGAGATTACTTCGCGCCTCCGGGAAAATTCAGAGGCCCATTGAAAATTTTCAGCTCGCCTAGCCAATTCTCTAACAGCAGCAAGAAGGCGATCTTCCTCATGTGTGTCTACTCTATCAACAATTTGTTCCTGTAAACAGAGTGTTATGACACTAAACATACATGATATATCCTATGCTAGGGAACAGGGAGGTGGACACTTACCAGGTAGGAAAACATGAAGCTCCTATAGAAACTCTCCCCATCTCTATACACTGGCCTCAATGCTGAATAATGACCATGAAGAGGCACCAAGCGTGCAATGATAGCTGACTCCCTTTCCGTTTGCCATAGACTAAGAACAGTTTGGATGTCCCCAAAATAATGATACACAGCTTCCCCCATGGGAATTTTCTGCACCTCAAAAAGAAATGTAATTTATGTTCTACGCTCCAGTTTTTACATTCTCTGATAAATGCTTGAAAAAAATAATTAAAATAATGGCTTCATTTTTATTGTTTGACTGTTGTTCAGTCAAGATTTCCTAAATTCAGCAACAGTAGTAGAATGATTCCAGAAGCCATCACAATCAAATCCTTTCAATTACATGCAAAACATAACATCAATCAAGAGTTAACTTATGATTTAGTATACATACAAGAAAAATATACTCTGCTGAACAGCTAGTTGTACAAATGTGAATGTACACAGTATCATGTGATCTATCGTTACATAATTCATACACTTCCATTTTCAGCATTATCAAATGTTAAAAGGAATCAAACCTTGTGATCCACATGAGGCGGAGAGTTTGACGTGCTTGCTCCATCCAGTTGCTTTCCTTGTCTATCTGAAAGCTATTTACAAGAGAACAGGTTAAGATCATATGTTTCACCAGACATGGCAGCATCTCAGAGATTGATGTCAAGATCAAACATTTCAGACTAGTAAACAAGGTTGAGTAGGGAATACATGTTATTCTGAAAAAAAGAGGAATATATAGAATTTTTAAACAACAGACGAACAATGATGCTACAACCTATGAATTTTCTGGGACAATTCTAGGCAGCACCTGAGCCAAAGGCTGAATCTTTTACACCAAACACTAGAGTATGCTCAGTTAGTTTGCATATAAAAGGCTTTTATGACTTAGAGAAACCATGGCCAGTGAATCCATGAGGCAATCCTGAATAACACATCCAGACAAAACCTTCCTTATAACACTGTCCAATACCACAGAAAGCTCATACTTCTGGTTTCACGATTTCTTACCAAAATATCACAGCAGTCATAACATGCCCCAAATATTCCTCATATTTTCACAGTGAGGAACTTGTGAATAAACAAAATATCATGTGACCTAGTATTCTCATTCTGGCATTTCATAATTTATATGCCATGTTCAACACTATCAAGAGTTAAAAGGAGTCAAATCTGGTGATCCGCAAGAAGTGACAATTGTGGGTACATTTGTTTTTAGAATTTCGATTCAACTATGTATTCACCTTTCTTTTATAATCCAAAAGCAATACCACAAGAAAACATGTTTAAGTACATGTGTATCGTCAGATTTAGCACCAATTGCAGGGAAGTCATATCAGTATCAAACATTTGACACTAGGAAACAAGGAATATGTGATGTAAGGAATATTTTAAACAACATAACAGCATGATCACAATACTGGTATTCCGCAATATGTCTACTGTTGACAATTATGCTTCGAGCCTTCATAGCCAATTTCAGTTACTAACCAGCCAAAGGATGTATATTTTGGACCAAACAATAGAGTGCAGTAATTAATTTTGCATGTATGTGGTCAATGATTTAGAGAAACTGAGCCCGGTAATGAAATCTCGATTCCCAAGTACATATTCAATCACAAATTCACAATGAAAGCTCAGTAGGCATGACATCACCCAATAAATACCCCCACATTTTTACAAATTTACAGTGCGTGAGTGGGATTAAAATGCATCACATCAAACAGAAAAAATTGATTAAAGCGAGCAGGAGCAATTAAGTCTCGATAATTTCGACGGAAAAAAAGAAGACGTTCGCAGTATCAAAGTTCCATAGAAGATAGCAGGAAGACCTAAGGACGAGTTTACTCGCAGTTTCAACTCTATTCTTACAACCATTTTTTTTTTTGCCGGGCCGAATTCCAAGTTCCTCGTTCCACATTCCAACACACAAGCTGACGCAAGAACCCGTATCTAAGCAACAGGACTGCTCCTACGCAAGATGATCCCAAGATTTCATAGGAACGACATGATCCAAATCCAACGTTCCCAACACAAAGATGGCACAAGAATGCTCCAGGCCAGCCAAAGAATGACAAGTAAGCTTCTCCTTACCTTTTTCTTGAAGCCTTCAGAAATCGCAAGAATGCTCCTCCTGATGAACTTCTTTAGCTGGGAATCGATCTTGTTCTTCTTGACGGCCTAATCCAGAGAAACCAAGAAATGCTCAAGAACAAACCCCTCAAAAAAACTCCCGAGGAACCAGACACAAACGCCATCGAACGCAAGATAGGAACCATCACCTCTTCGACGACCTTTCCCTTTCCCCTCTGCCTCTGGTCGCCCGCCGCAGCGGCGGAGCCCGATCCGTCGGTGCCTCCACCTCCGGTCTGCTCCGGGCTGCCGTCGGCTGCGGCGGCGATCGTATCATCGGTGGCGGCGGCGGCGGCGGTGGAGGTGGACTCGGGGGGCTTGCGTTGCCCGGGCCCATGGCCCGCCTCCTCCTCCTGGTCTTTTCTTGGGCCTGACGCGGACGCCATTGTCGGGGCGGCCGGGAAAAGCTTAGTAGGAGGAGCGGCGGGGGTTGATTCGCTAATCCCGCAGAGGCGAGGGGGCAGAGGAGAAATGTGTGGAGGGTGTGGTTGGGAATTCTGGAAAGGGGGGAGGCTATTTGTAAAGGTGGCAGTAGTCGGTGATAATAGCTGGGACTGAGAGGTGACGTGGCCTTTTTCCAGTTGGTCTTTATTAAACAAGTTTTATCCAAGTTTTGGCAAGCTTCCAAGGTAAGAAAGGTGTATCTTAGTTTTTATTTCTGTTGATAGAGTTCTGAACCAATGAAATCATGTGAGAATCAGACTCATATATGGTTGGTTGTAATTAGCCGATACGAGTTGTGTATGAGTCGGAGTCTGTAATACAAGTTTTCTTAGTTAAAGATAGAGTCTCCGAATAAATCGATTGTAATAGAATTGGACAGTTTAGTCTATGGGTATAAATATGCATACCTAGGGTATTTGTAAATTAATAATAGCTCAATACAACTTTCGGTGCATAGCCACCCATTTTACTCTCGACGAGTTCTTAGTTTCGAGTTGGGCTGCATCGGTTTCGATCTCTAGTGAGAAAGTAAATATCATCATCTTTGCTTGTATCATCGGAATTGGTACTTCCTTGATTAGGTTCAATATACTGATTCAATCTTTTCATGCGTTGTTTATCTGATATATCGGTGTCTTAGCTAGATCTAATATATCGATCACTTTAAATAACATCCATCGGCTATATTAAATAAAACCATCCTGTTATTAATCTTAAACTGTCTTTGGTTGAGTCCAATCTTCTGAATTATAATTTGTTGGTTAAATTTATTTTAAGTCAATAGGTGCTAATCATCATTTCATCGGAGTTCTAGCCGATGAGTTATCTGCTTATCACAACATAACTTGCTATATCGACTAAGCTTACAAGGTTAATATAATCGGCTAGTTTCTGTGATTATTGCTATCAATCTAATATTATCTCGGTTGGGTCCGATCTAACTAGATTGTGGTTAATAGTTATAGATTACTAGTAGTTTATATTTTAACTTGTCTTACCTGATATTAGCTTACTTGCTTTATATTAGGGTTTTTGATAAGCTTCAATCCTTATACATATCGGCTCGTATTCAAAGATACATATATTTTCTTAAAGCTTTGATTTTATTACTTTCAATCTTATACTATCTCGGTTGGGTCCAATCTATCAAGATCGATTGTAATAAGGTTAAGAAAATTAGCAAGTATATTATATCCTTGTTTCGGCCGATCATGTTTTATACTTCATATATAAAAATTCTATCGGTTATAGCCGATCGATCCAAAATTCCATCGGTATTGGCTTGAGCAAACCAAATTGTATCAACCCTTTGGCCAATTAGCCCATTGATCTAATATTTCTTGTTTATTCTTGTTAGTTATAGGATCAAACTAACTGACATGCTTTGAACCCGAATTTGATGGGACCTATATGAGAGTAAACAAATCTCTTAGGCCTTCATGTGTGCGACGAATTTCACGTCAACACGCTCCCCCTTCGTCCCTCTCTTCCTCACCCTTTCTTCCCCTGCTTGGCCGGAAGACCGGCCTCTTCCTTCCCTACCTATGCCTCTCTTGCTGTTGACAGTCGTTAAGTGCCGATTTTGACTGTCAACTACCATAATAAATAAAGGGAGCTAACATTTCTTACTCGTATATTACATATAAATAATGTAGTTTTACTTGTCTCGAAGAATTACTATGTATATAGAGATTATATACTAAAGTGAAGAAGAAATGAGCCGACGTGCAAAGAAACACACCTCCGACGAATCATGTGAGAGCACATGGATTGATGAGCCTACAAGTCAGACCAAACCGACTTAAAGTGAGACCAAACAACCGTGCACCGACCAAGGGACCCACCTATCATCCCCTAACCAAAAGCGATAGGGAAAGGCGGTTACCCTAGTTTGGCTGAACCAGAGATGGCACCCCTCGGCCCCAGCTTTCACGTGGCAACTCCTGGTTGGTTACTGATGGCGGTTATGGGTGTTAACCAACATTGGCAACCATCATTAGCAGCTAGGTGAAACCCCGCGCGTTACTGTGGAAATTTAGTATGATAAAAATAAGTACAAATAATGTGTAAGATTGCTGGACAACATAAGCTTATATAAGTTGATGTGATTTACGATAATTTAAATAGTATATATAATGACGATTCAAATTAAAAGTAAGATAATGTGACTTTATGAAAAAAGAAAAAAAGAGAGATAATTTGAACCATAGATTAATCATCTAAGAGTTTAAAAATAATTAAGATGATATGGCTTAATTAAAGGAGAAAAGAAGGGACATAATTTGGACCATAGATTAATCATTTAAGGGCTGAAAATAATTGATGTGATATGGTTTAGTGACAGAAGAGAGAAATAATATTAACTAAGTGAGGATGAACAGATATTATAAAAAATGATGGAGAGATATATTGAAATATTATATGAATTATGTGAGATGATAATTTAACATGCTTGCACGATAAAGCTCTAAAATTTAATAAATTATAGAATCATAGATATTATAACATGCATGCATGATGTTTAAGATGTAATAATTGTTAGTGGATGATGATGTGATATATTTATATGTTAAGTTTTAGGATTTAGTGGGTTATAATTTTATAGTAAGATAAGATAAGCCATATAAACGATTACATGTTGAAGATGAATAAAATGTCATTTTTCAAGTAATGAACGTAACCTCTTTATAATATCGGCTGAAGATTTAAGTTTGCCTACGCGAGTCTCAAGTTACTTAAATTGACACTGGTCGTTTCTAGGGGCGGAGCTATAATTTCATCTTGTAAATTTCAACGCAAAAGTTAAATTTAACCAATAGCTTGCATATGGCTTGACCACTAATTTAACTTGCACACGTGTATAGTACTTTTTAAGCAAAATGAGTACGGACCCGTTTTATATTATAAGTCGTTTGATTTTTTTTGTCAAATTTTTTAGGTTTAACTAAGTTTATAAAAAAAAGCAACATTTACAACACCAAATTAGTTTAATTAAATTTAACATTGAATATATTTTGATAATATATTTATTTTGTATTGAAAATGTTAGTATATTTTTCTATAAATTTAAAAACTTTGACTAAGAAACAAAATCAAATGACTTGTAATATAAGACGAAAGAAGTAATAAATATGGTTATGGTGCATCCTAATCATTTTATATTCGCGCCATGCTTCTAGAAGTGCAATTACTCAACATATGCTTTCTGCGTCATCATTTGTTACATACTCCACTTTCTAAGTTAGCTTCAAAACACATACTATCTAATTTATCACTATAAGCAATTATGGCCGATATGTCTGATATGACCATCCAATTACAACACAACCATACCAAACATTCGATTACATTAATATTGTCATGGGTCACTGTTGACATACCCGTATAAGGGCACGTGTTCACGTGCAGAGTAAGGGCAATGGGTGACCCCACACATGGCCTCAAACTTTAGGGGCCCTAATTTTATTTCGAGTGAATTACACCAACGGTACTTAAACTTGTAAGTAAGTTTCTCCTCGGTCCATAAACTTGCAAAGTACGTATCGAGATCCCTAAACTTGATTTATTGTATCATCCTGGTTCAAATCCTCGTTTGACCATAGTCTTACCTACGTGGCATGCCACTTGGAAGATGACATGACAAAATTTTCTTTTTCCCTTTTCCCCCTCCCCTTCTTCTTTTCTCTTCTTCCTCCACCGCTAGATTCACTGACAGCGGTGGCGGGCAAGCAGCACAGAGAGAGAAAGGGATGCAGAGAGATGGTGCTAGCCCGACGGTAAAGCAGAGGCTCGAGACCGAAGCTGACGACGGCGACCGTGAGCTCTCCGCCCTCTCCCTTCTCTCTACCTCGAGCTCTACTTGATGGCGACCAGGAACTCCTCCTCTTCGTCGCCGCCACACACGCCCCTGGTCGACGCCGCCGCCGCCTTCGCCTCTTCGTCGCTGTTGTGTGCCCTAGATCTGCGCCTCCTCCTTCTCCTCTTCGCCGGATCTGCGTCCCTCCCTTTTACTATCCGGCCAGAGCAAAGACACACTGGCCATGGGCGAAGTGGCCAGCGTGGCCCTATATCCAGTGGCAATGCGGCTGCCGGTGGCCACGGGAGGGTGGAGGAGGCGTCGGTGGCTACGGAGGACCTCTCCCTTGACTTTCCCGAAGCAACAGCAGGCAGCGACGCGGTGGCGTGAGAGAGGAGGCAGCAAGACAGTGGTGGCTCCCGAGAAGCAGCAGCTGCCAGCAGCGGTTGCGACGACGAGGGAAAGGAGGCTACGGTGAAGCAGCAGCAAGTGGTGGCTAGAAGATGAGAGAAGAGGAAAAGGCTGAAAGAGAGAAATGAAAAAGGAAGAAGGGAGAAAAAAAGAAATAATAAATAATAAATAATAAAAATGTGCCCATGTCATCATCCATGTGGCATGTCACATGGGCAAGACCACGATCAAACGAGGCTTTGAATGAAATCAAGTTTAGGGACCTAGATGAAACCTAGGACTACTGGTGCAATTTACTCTTTTATATTTCAATCCAAGATAACATGTTTCTAATTTGTTTGAGGACATTATCCTTTTAAAAAAGTTTTCGTCTTTCTCCCTTATTTGGCTGAAACATTCTTAGCTTTGATAAGCATTCAATAATAATCACAACCACCGCAAATACCTGTGTAGTTCATGACGACGATGTGAATGCGCGTTGCAGACATCAAATATTTCACTTTTAATCCAACAGATAATAATGTAATCGTTGCATCAAGACACGATGACTTTTCTAGACATAAACACAATGCTGCTACCGTTGACTTAGTTGGTAAGCTTCATCGGTCATCCATGCATCCATCTTGTGTTCTCCCGTATAACTCTAGTTGTCGTTGGTTATGCAAAGTTTTTTGTTCACTCCGGTAGTAGAAGATATCTAGAAAGGGAGTACATTAATTAGATCAATCTATAGCTTTTTTGATGTAGATAGAGGATCACCGGTCACGATAAGGATTGAGCAAAGCACAACGACAGTAGAGTTCTCTTGTAACAAAATCAAAAAATACAAGTTATTAATTTTTTTAAAAAGTGGATCTAGACTAGTTTATTCTGCAATGTTAGTCAATATGCATGGCCAAAAGGGAAACTCACTATTTTTTAGATCACCGGGGGGAGAGCTTCTCCACCTGAATTTTATAAATAAAAGGGGTAGTAGCACAAAGGTCAGTTCATTACATTAGAGTGAAGGGAGGAGGATATAATTTCTTTCCAGGATTCTACTACTGTCCTGTCAGCACAATTGAGGCGTTCAGCCCAGAGGGTCGCGTCGTCTAGGGCTTTGGAGATTAGCCTAGAAGCAGAAGGAGCTTGATTGCGGAAGACCACATCGTGGCGATGGTTTCATAGCCCCCAGAAGCAGAGAAGGTAGAAAATCTGGTAATGCTTAGCTGGGATTGTGAGAGGTCATTGCATGTTGTGTAGGTTCTACATCGCGGTGATGTTTGGTTGGATCCTTACTGAGCTCCAGAAAGCGGCCGCAAAGGGACACTGGATGCAGAGGTGAAAAGCTGTTTCGTTCTCGCCGGCACAGAGATCACATATTGCAGACTGCACTACATTCTTCTTCAAAAGGTTCACTTTGGTGGGCAGGTGCTCTTTGGAAAGCAGCCAAGCGAAGAATTGTATTTTCGGCGGTGCCCTGTTCTTCCAGATAAATGTCTAGTTTGCGCATGGGGGCCTTTCTTCTAGCAGCGCTTGGTAGATTTGCTTCGTCCTTAGCATGTCTGCAAACCCTTTTGATTTCCTAGAATTAGTGTTGTCCGTCAGCATTCTTGTCTGCCAGATGTCACGTAGAGCCGGGAGTTGTTGCAGGGCAACCGAAGACAACTGTGGCACGAAGTGTTCCTCCAGCGGGCCTGTGAACATTTGGGCAACTGTGGAGAGTTTATCCTTTGCATGGGAGTATAGGGGTGCAAACTTATCTGCTAGTCTTTCACCTTCATGCAACCTATCATGCCAGTATGACGTCCTCTTCCCATCGCCAACTTGAACTTCCATTAGGTTTTGAAGGTCTGGAAGTAATTCAACCAAGGATTTCCAATGTGGTCCCATCTTTCTTTCGGAGAGGAGGGAGAGTCCTTCAAACTCATGCCAAATCCAATCTGCCCAAGATGACGCAGAGGAGTGTAGATGATGCAGACGTTTTAGCAACAAAGCAGTGTTCTGAATGTGCATATTTTTGATCCCCAGGCCACCCTGCAACTTAGGGGTGCACACATCGCTCCAAGCTACTAAACAACTTGACCCGCTGCAAGTGTCCTCGCCTAACCAAAGGAAGGCTTGTCTTTTCTTGTCAAAGCTTCAACTGATCCTTCAGGGAGTTGAATTGCTACCATTGCATAGATGGGCAAGCAGTCCAGGGAAAGTGTTCCAACTTGCATAGATGGGCAAGAAATGGGGAAGTGTTCCAACTTGCATAGTAGAATGGCTGTCAGGTTTTGCTTTGTTTCTTCATCAGTGTGCATAGTTACTAAAGTGCTTTTCCCAAAGTTTATATTTAGACCGGTGGCTTTGGCGAAAAGATTCAAGCATCCCTTGAGCATCTGCACATCAGCCTCTTCCGCCCTACAGATTAAAATGATGTTGTCCGTGTACTGGAGAGTTGCACAGGGTCTTTCGCTATAGACAGGGTGTCTAATTTCAGAGTTGCTTTGGATCAATCTTTGTAGGACATCTACTACGATGATGAAGAGATACGGTGAAATGGGGTCACCTTGCCTGACCCCCTTTTTGCAGTCAATCCAGGAGAATACCGAAGATAACATTACATTTGGACTGATCACCTAAGCCTCTTACATCCCAGGAGAGAACAGACATAACACAGGGATTAGATGACATGATTAAAGGGGGGCACCTAAGTGGTAGAGCATGGTGAAAGAAGAAAGCTTAGGTGGGCAAGGGAATAGACATAAAACATCCTTGCCCAAGCTGAGTGCAAAGCTAAGTTGTTCCATTGGACACTTCCACCAGCACTGAAGAGAGCTACGCCACGTTGCGGTAGTTTAGGCAGCAGGCAACAGCTAGGTCCTTGATGGCCTGTGGGGTGGTCTTTACATCTAACTCCAGCAGCCTGTGCTTGGCGATTACCTGATTCAATCCGACTGAGCATTTTGCTAACTGTTCCTTGAGTTTCTTTCCCCTGGTAGCTTTGTCATGCACTATTTGAAAGATTGTAACTTCCTTTGCTACAAGGCGCTCGCTCTGTCTATGCCTGATTGCTGCTTGAACCGCACGCTTCATTCTTCCATCTTTCTTCCTAGCTGAATGTTCATGCTCCTCATCTAAAGGTTGATCAAGGTTCCTGAAGGCCTCAACTAGAGGTGTAGGTTCCACTCCACCAAGGATTTCTTCACTGTCCTCCCTGGTGGACTGGCTCATAAGCGGCAGTTCTTCCAGGCTGACCGGAGCGGGTACCAAGAGGAGGGGCAGGGGCAGGTGGTGATGATTGAGCTGCTCTCCCTGCTGCTGACCCTGGGAATGTTGTCCGGGTCCAGAAAAGTTGTTCTGGTTGTTTCCCAAGACATTTTTTTGTTAGGCCCCGGATGCAAAGGCGGCTGCGAGGAAATGAAGTGAGGAAAGTGGTGGTGGTATTCTCCATCTTCGTCAATGTTCCACACCAGGTCCCAGGAACTGAGCACCTTAATTTGGGCGACACACGTTAGCCCCCACCTGTGCCTGACCAGCAAATGCGGCGGGAAACGTTTCCCTGGATGATGTTGAAGGACAAGGCGGAGCGAGGAATGATCTTCTCCATAGATGCACTCTTCATCTATTTCAGTCACAAACCATAGCAACATGAAGAGGGTTCTGATCCTACCCGGCGCCCCGTGTTCCGGGGACCAGTCCACAACTTTAAGCTGCGAGAGGCGGGAGAGGTCCTAGACAAACCTGGCAGCGTAGTCTTCCGGGCGTTGGAGGATCAAAATGTGCTGTCCTGACTCAAGGTTCCCCTCAAACTCTGCTGCCACTTCCCTATCGGCAGCCAGGTTGAAGCGAACGACCATCACCCCACGACATGAGGCGTGGAGGGAGAAATGCATGCCTAGAAGGTGTTCCTACATGGTTGCACGGATGATGCTGGCTGGTTGAGGTGAGGGTGGGACCAAAAAGGTGTAGGCATAGTGGTTGCCAAGACGCATGTCCGAAAACGAGGCAAAAACTTCCACATAATCTGTTATGCCCAAATCTTCTGCAAACCCAGTTGGCAAGCCTAGCGGACTGCTCGGACCCCTTGGGTGAGTTGGCGCATTGGAGTCATCATAATCCGCTCCTTGAAGCGAACCAGATCTACCTGAGATGGGTGTCCCAGGGTGGGTAGCCGGCTGATCCACAACTCCTGGAGAGGAAGAGGAGGCCAGTGGGATGTCAGGCGAGGAAGGTCAAAGGGCAACTGCAGAACCGTGGCAAATGAAAACATCCATGGAGCTGGACGCCTGGTCCCCTACCAATTTGAGTCGTTGTCCTCCTCGAGGAGAGTTGGAGGGCACACAAGATGGTAACTTGGCATTTCCTTTATCCAGCCCCGGCCCTTCCGCCGACAAAACAGCAATGCTGGGCTCCACAGAGCTTAGAATGGCAGTTTGGAGAACTTCTGCTGCAAGGAACTTGAGAAGTTCATCATCACTTAGGGTTTCAAAAGCAGAGGAGAGGAGGGAGCTAAGGGAGGGGGAGAGAGGATTTGGTAACGAAGCCATTGGGGCAGCAACAGATTTTGGGAAAGGTGCGGTGGGGTGTCTTTGTTTCTTTGGGGAAAGGGCAGATTTTCGAATCCACCTTGATGAGAAGCGTGGAGGTTGGGGGGTTTGGGGGTAGTGAACTTGGGAGACGGGAAGCAGTGGTGGTGGTGGCGGCGCGGAGGGTTTTAGGGTGGGAGGTGGAGCGGAGAGGAAGGGGTGGAGTGAGGTGGGCGGGCGGGGCTGCAAGGGAGCTTGAGCATGGGAGTTGCGAGAGGACTCTTGCATCGAGGGTGTCAAGATGGAGGTAGCGGACGAAGGGCAGCGGTCCTGGCGGTGACCGGAGCGACGGCAGATGGCACAGACCAGGGGATCTCGGTAGTACTTAACCTTGTGGTCTGTGGCTGGACACCAGAAGCAGCGGCGAAAGAGCTGCATTGGTCTTCTGCTTGAGCTAGGAGGGTTTGGGCGAGAAGGACGCCGCTAGGTGGGGAGAGTAAAACCTCACAGTTGCTTTTCTTAACTTTCAACTGAGCCAATTGGGTTTCCCGGGCGCAAGTTGGCTGGTGCATGGGGAACAGCAGGCTGGTAGGTGGCTCAGCAGTTATGCGGCAAACAACTGTCGGGGAAGTGTGTGGTACTGTCGCATTTATTCCTTTAGAACTGCCTTTTTGCAGCAAAGCCAACTGAGGATTATCTGACAGACTAGAAATATGCATTTCGAACACTGTTCTAGCAGCACAGACCCCTTGCTCTAATGAACTGTGAAAACAGATCAAACTTTCACGAAGAAAATCCACCCCTATCAGAAGAATAAAATTTGCCACATTTTTGTTCGCCACCTGAACGTAGAATAGAGTTGGGGCCAGCGGAGTGACAGAGAAGCGATCTAGGTGGGAAGAAAACCAGAAGTTGAGAAGGTTTTGGATGTAGAACTGGTTGAATTTAGGAGCGAGGGAGGTAAGCGAGATCCACAAGAACACAGGAGGGTTACACGAGAATTTGCAGCGCGAACCAGCGGGGGTAACGGAGGAGTGAGACTGCAAGAGGATTTGGTTCCTGAATCGCTCACCTGGGGTTTCAGGTACTGTAACAACACCTGACTGCCGAGATGGCTGCTCCGGAGGCTTGAGGTGGAGGGTAGCCGAAGGAGTAGGGAGCAGGCCAACGCTAGAGATCAGCGCCTCAGCCCGGCACCGCACAGCCAATTCCACCGGCGAGGGGCGCACCTCCGCGGGCACCCTCACGGTCGCCCCCGGAGTCGCCCCTTCCATCCTCATAGGCAGAATGTCATCAAATGTTTGATAACTCACTATTTTGTTTAATGGTATTTTCTAAACCTTTCTATGGGCAATTGTGTTCTTATCCTTGTTTTCAAATGCAATTTTATTTTTTTTGGACTTTGATTGCAATTGAAAATTTTCCTTTCTTTTTTTAGAATTTGTGATTTCATTCTCCATTTCGTAGACATCATAGGTTGATTGGTCAACAAGGGTGTGCTACTTGTTGGCTGCTGCAGCAAGCACAAACGATCAAGGCCTGAATCTACCATTCGACCCTATTTTGGATGACCGATTATTAGGCACGGATTAAATTATTTATGAAATGAAAATTACTTGGGAGATGTGAATAGACTATTATACTCCCAAACCAAATGGGCCCATCTAGATTCTTCCCAAAACCTATTCACGGTGGCAGCAGCCCACCACGACGCGCACAAGCAACCGGCCACGCGACCAGGTTGTGGTGTAAGTTTTCAGGTTGCAACAATAGGCATTGTAAAGAAAAAGCTAAAAAGGTATACTACGGTGGTGTTTGAATCTCTTAAAATTAAGATGAAGATGAAGATTAAGTGTTTCACGTAAAACGAGGTGACATTAATGTGTGATTAATTGAGTTTTAATTATTACAAACTTAAAAAATGAATTTATTTAATATTTTAGAACAACTTTCATATAGAAAATTTTCATACAAAACGCACCGTTTAGCAGTTTGAAAAACGTGTCACGATAATCTACAACTTAATCCAACAACATAAGCAGACTCGAACGCAGCCTATATGTGTTTACTGCTGCAGATGGGCGTGCATATGGATAGCTACCTGCAAATACAATCCTAAAGGTAACGCCATAGGCCCATTCGAACCGGATGAGAGATGAAGATTAAGTGCGCACGTAAAACGAGATGAGTCATTAGCACATGATTTATTGAGTTTTAATTATTAAAAACTTAAAATATGGATTTATTTGATTTTTTATAACAACTTCTATGTATAAAGTTTTCGCACGAAACGTATCGTTTCGCAGTTTGAAAAGCGTGCTAACGAAAACCGAGATAAGTCATTAGCATATGATTAATTGAGTTTTAATTATTAAAAACTTGAAAAGGATTTATTTGATTTTTTATAACAACTTCTATGTAGAAAGTTTTCGCACGAAATGTACCGTTTAGCAGTTTGAAAAACGTGCTAACGAAAACCGAGAAAAAAATATATATCTTAATCAGTTTAGAAACGGGACCATAATGCTCGTCTAGAGGGATCACGTGTGAGGAGTGTGAGGGGGTGATGTCAGCATCATTAAATGTATCATCTAAACGGTATACCGTGTGCTAGCTAGTCGCTCTCAATATGAATGGTACATAAGTTGAACTAAAAAATTCAGGCCTACACTACAATAAATTGATTTTCATCTCAACAAAAGCTGCTATGCAAGGTTACGGACTAGTACTCCCTCGTCTTAAAATATAAACTCAATCTAGTATTCCACCGGTCCGAAAATATAATCTCAATTAGACATCATCACCTAGTATTACGACTCATCAATATCACACAGTTGTATTCTGTTCCAGATCGAACGCCTCTCGGTCATTTTCTTCTGTTTTTTTAACTAGGAGAGCCAAGCTCCCCCATACCCTTTCCATTAATAGAAATGGCAACCCACCATTCTTCTAATAGTTCTTCCTCCCGCTCCCCCACCATGATGTGGGGAGAGGAGATGACGGTGGGTTTTCTCAGTACCCTACGACAACCAGCAGAAGACATAAAACTACTCCAGTTTTAAGGCTGCCCAAAACGAGCCCTGGGCTCAACATCTACGTCTCCAACTTGGTCTTAAACAGCCAATTACCAAACAAAAAAACAGTAGAGAATCTGCAGCCCAATATCAGACAAGCTACAGTATAGAGCGACACCAGAGGGACTCGCCGCCAAGCTCCATCCATTACGGTTAAGCAAGATTCTTGATAGAAATAAACACTAATACAAGTTTATCTCCTGCTTATTTTGCAATACAAGTTGTTCACAACTCAGAAGGTACAATTAAACCAGATGGCCAGCTGACAACACAACACTACGGGGATATGTAAGATTCTTTAAAGAAAACGGTACTACCGAGCCAGATGAAGTGCAACTTCAATACTCACAAGGCACAATCAAAGCCATGCCGAAGATGGATCGAGCTACTTAAGAGCACAAAATTCAGGAAGGATCAATGTTAATGTTCCTTCTCCTCACACGACGACAGATTATGGCTTACTTATCATCGACCCTAGCTACTATCAGCTTCATCAGCTCAAGATTTGACTTGAACTCTCGGCATCGGCAGCAGCTGAACCAGCTAGCTCTCGTTGCTGCCCCTTGACCAGCAGGATCTTCCTCTCTCTGGTCAGCCCCTCCACTTGAAGTCCCAGCTGCAGGATCAGGATGCTGCTGTCTCCCTCCTCGTTGTTGTTGTCACACAGGCCGTAGTGGATCATCTCCACCTATGCAGCAGTGGAACCAGCTCGCTCCTCCTAGTCCTCCTCGCTTAGACCTTCGGTGAATCAACTCACGAGAGAGTGGGTAGACGATGTCATACTGAAAGTCTATACGCAACAAGGTCACACGGGGTCTGTCACGGGCGATGTAGTAGCTATCTTGGCGACCTCCATATTCTGGCGTCTCCACTCGGACGAACACCTGAAGTGCGGCCGCCAAGGATCTTACTGCAACCTCGTCTGCGTGGACATGGGGAGGAATTACCTGCGTCGAGCACCACTGCAGGCATCCAGAGCAACAGGTCAGTTAGTGTCAAGAACTATATAGTTGTCAAGTGATGCTGGTAACTAACATCTTCCAGACTGCGACCTTCTCCAGGCCCAATTACACCCGGTTAATACATCGCTCTGTGGTCGGGCGAGCACATCCAAATAGATGCTGCTAATCTGAGGAAAGCAAAAACTGATAGGACAGAATATGCATATGTCAGAACCATGAATTAGGATGAGATTGAAAGAACGCAATCTTAAGGTGTTTTTCTCATTGTCATCTGTTGTATCATAACTGCTGAAGAACTCAAGGAGAAATTCACCCCTGTTTAGCTGAAAATAATCTGATATGAACAAACATGACTAACATAACTCGTCTGAGAAGCTTCCATAGTTAAACATCAAGTATTAAGATAATCATTAGAAATAATATTTTATGAGAGGTGGTAAGAAGGAAGGCATTTGTGGTTTAGGATCGGCTGACCAGATGGCCACACCATGAAGGAGCATGTTTTGCAGCATTTCAGACTTCAATGTAAGAGACATATTGTGGTTTCATTTTATTATTAATATTGCCCAACTGCAAAATTTCTCGAAAGGTTGTACATTTGTTGTAATTAGGTAAAATTAACTTTACATATTTATAATTGGAATTAATGTCAACAGAGTGTAAGAGTGTGGTGTAATGCCAATATTGTGAAACACTGCATCTCCTGCAAATGATAAAACAAAGAAAGTAAGACAACAGATCCAGCCTGGCTTGTAATACTACAAAATTTAAAGAATACTCCGTTACAAGCATGTTTATACAAGAAAAACGAAATATAGGGGAGGCAAGAGATTACTTCGCGCCTCCGGGAAAATTCAGAGCCCACTGAAAATGTTCAGCCCGTCTAGCCAATTCTCTAACAGCAGCAAGAAGGCGATCTTCCTCACCTGTGTCTACTCTATCAACAATTTGCTCCTGTAAACAAAGAGAGTTATGACACTAAACATACATGATACATCCTATGCTACGGAACAGAGAGGTGGACACTTACCAGGTAGGAAAATATGAAGCTCCTATAGAAACTCTCCCAATCTCTATACACTGGCCTCAATGCTAAATAATGACCATGAAGAGGCACCAAGCGCGCAATGATAGCTGATTCCCTTTCCCTTTTCGATAGCCTAAGAACATTATGGATGTCCCCAAAATAATGATACACAGCTTCTCCCATGGGATTTTTCTGCACCTCACACACAAATAAGGGAATTAAAAAAAATCAATGATCTGAACCAGCGAGCAACATATCAAAAAATGAAATGTAATTTATGTTCTATGCTCCAGTTTCTGGTTTTTACATTCTCTGATAAATGCTTGAAAAAATTAATTAAAATAATAGCTTCATTTTTATTGCTTGACTGTTGTTCAGTCATAAAAGATGGGCTAGATACACAAGATTTCCTAAATTCAGCAACAGTAGTAGAACGATTCAAGTAGCCATCACAATCAAATCAGCAAATCCTTTCAATTACATGCAAAACAGAACTGCAATCAAGAGTTAACTTATGATTTAGAATGCATACAAGAAAATATACTCTGCCGAACGGCTATCTGTACAAGTGTGATGTACACAGTATCATGTGATCTATCATCCTGACATTACATAATTCATACACTTCCGTTTCAGCATTATCAAATGTTGAAAGGAATAAAACCTTGTGATCCACATGAGGTGGTGAGTTTGACGTGCTTGCCCCATCCAGTTGCTTTCCTTGTCTATCTGAAAGCTATTTACAAGAGAACAGGTTAAGATCACATGTTTTACCAGACATGGGCAGCATCTCAGAGAATTGATATCAAGATCAAACATTTCAGACTAGGAAACAAGGTTGAATAGGGAATACATGTTATTCTGAAAAAAAGAGGAATATATGGAACTTTTAAACAACAGATGAACAACGATGCTACGACCTATGAGTCTTCTGGGACAATTCCAGGCAGCAACTGAGCCAAAGGCTGGATCTTTAGACCAAACACTAGAGTATGCTCAGTTAGTTTTCATATAAAAGGCTTCTATGATTTAGAGAAACCATGGCCAGTGAATCCAATCCCAAACACACATCCAGACAAAACCTTCCTTATAACACTGTCCAATAAAACTGAAAGCTCATACTTCTGGTTTCACGATTTCTTACCAAAATATCACAGCAGTCATAACATGCCCCAATATTTCATATTTTCACAGTAAGGAACTTGTGAATAAACAAAATATCATGTGACCTAGGATTCTCATTCTGGCCTTTCATAATTTATACGGCATGTTCAACACTATCAAGGGTTAAAAGGAGTCAAATCTGGTGATCAGCAAGAAGTGATAATTGTGGGTACATTTGCTTTTTGGAATTTCATTTCAACAATGTATTTGCCTTCCTTTCATAATCCAAAAGCAATTCCACAAGAAAACATGTTAAAGTTCATGCGTATTGTTAGATTTAGCACCAATTGCAGGGAAGTAATATCAGTATCGAACATTTCACACTAGGAAACCAGGGAACATGGGATGTAAGGAATATTTTAAACAACATAAAAGCATGATCACGAAACTGGTGTTCCACAATTTGTTGCCAATTATGCTTCGAGCCTTCATAGCCGATTTCAGTTACCAAGCAGCCAAAGGATGAATATTTTAGACCAAACAGTAGAGAAACTGCGCCAAGAACCGTTCCACATTTCAACACACAAGCTGAGACAAGAACCGTATTCTAAGCAACAGGATTGCTCCTATGCAAGATGATCCCAAGATTTCACAGGAACGACATGATCCAAATCCAACGTTTTCCCAACACAAAAGAGCCAAGAATGACAAGCTTCTCCTTACCTTTTTCTTGAAGCCTTCAAAAACCGCAAGAATGCTCCTCCTGATGAACTTCTTTAGCTGGGAATCGATCTTGTTCTTCTTGGCGGCCTAATCCAGAGAAACCAAGAAATGCTCAAGAACAATCCCCTACTCCAAGGAATCAGACAAAAACGCCATCAAACGCAAGATAGGAACCATCACCTCTCGCGAACCTTCGACGACCTTTTCCTTCCCCCCCTGGTCGACCGCCGCAGCTCCGCCTCCACCTCCGGCCTGCTCCGGGCTGCCCACGGCTGCGGCGGCGATCGAGTCATCGGCGGATGTGGCGGCGGCGGAGCTGGAGGTGGACTCCTGGGCCTCGCGTTACTCGCGCTCGCGGCCATGGACCGGCTCGTCGTGGTGTCTTGGTGGGCCGGACGAGGAGGCCATCGTGGCTTTGCGGGAAAAGCGGCGGTAGGGGCTGATTCGCTAATCCCTCAGAGAGAGGGGGCGGAGGAGAAATGTGTGAAGGGGGCGTGGTTGTGAATTCCAGAAATCCAGGAGGCTATTTATAAAGGTGGCAGTAGTTGGTGATAACTGATTGACTGTGTTCACAGCGCACGAAAACGGAACGGTTCATTAGCGCGTGATTAATTAAGTATTAACTAATTTTTTTGAAAATGGATTAATTTGATTTTTTTAAGCAACTTTTATATAGAAACTTTTTTTTAAAAAATACACCGTTTAGTAGTTTGAAAAACGTGTGCGTGGGAAAAAACACTGTGCATGCTTGGAACTCAGCAAACGAACTCACCCTAAGGTGACGTGGCCTTTTTTTTTCCCAGTTTGCCTAAGATGAGGTGACGTGGCCTTTTTTTCCCAGTTTGCCTAAGGTGAACGGTTTTGAATAACTGATAGAGCATGTTTGCATATCGTCAATCATTGGTCATCAATTATTCTATAGTGATGTCATACTGGTATTATATTAATATTTGTTTGTAAGTGAGAGCAAAAAATAGATGTCAAAATTAAAAAAAATTAGGTAACATATATGTCCAATTCATATATCACGTAAATAAACTCATCTAAATCAAATCATCAAAACCACTTTGCAAAACCATTTTAGGGTGTTATATAAACGAGTATTGTATAGTTCAAGGGTTGAATATCAGTTTTAAAGTTTAGAGTATTAGATGGATTTTCAATCAAAGTTTAGAAGAAAGTGAGTTCTCTTTTCTTTTACAGTGTAAGACAGGGAGCTTAGAACACATTCTAATCAACTTACTATACGTTATAAGATAGGGAGATGAGTATCCCGTGCGTTGCCACGGGAGAATTGTGTAATAATATAGTAGATATGAGTTCTAAAATTTTCTTTCTTATTTACTATATGATTTTATTTCATGTACTTATATATTTTTGTAAAAGGTTAGTAATGATTGGGTTGTATGGTGTGGCTTTTGAGGGAAAGAGATGCAATTTACATTTTTGATGAATCATCCAAAGACTAAAAACAATTAAGCTGATATGGCTTCATGAGAGAAGAGAGAATTAGCATTAACTACATTTAGTGAGGATAAATTTTATAGATACATAGGATTCATCTTGTGGGGATCTTTCAATAGCATGATTCTTTGGAAATATTTATACTCCTATATCAGTATTGCTCAGATAATTGATAATATTTGCCGTTTTGAACAAGCCTATTGTCATACTCTAAACTTTGAGTATAAATAACATCTAAAATATTTGTCTTAGAAATATGATAACCATATATATAGATTGGTCTTAAAAGGAGCTTCGATAAAATCATATATTTATTGATATTTTGATATATATATATATATTATAATATAAAAATAGTGATCAAAGTTATTTTTTAAGACCGTGTCCTTTCCTAAACAACAAGTATTATCAACCCGGAGGTAGTATCTTCTTCGTTCTAAAATATAACAATTTCTAACTATATTATCATCCTTTCAACTTTTTGAGTTTTTTTTCAGCAACTACAAAACCCGTAAAGTTCGTGAGTAATGTCTTAAAACCAGATTTACCATCATTTTGTACCAGATTGATGCGATTTTACTCGCATTGGCGATATAGACCTATGGTAGTTGACAAATCAAGTTTCTCATCCACAAACGCCTCCCATCGTTACTTTTCGGCTTATAAACCACTGCGAACTTTAAAATTTTGAGTTTTTCACTGTATTTCTTTTGCAGTATTTGGTTTTATATCACTAAGGACATATATATTGTTTTACTCATAAATTATTTTTTGAGCTAATTAGTCGTTCTATGACTAATAAGCAATGAAAAAATAAACAAAACAACCAAAATACTTTTGTGGTTAAAACTTATATATTTGTGTTCTTATTGATTTAAAAGCTAATTTTAGAAAATAAAGTTCAATGAAAAACCTTAAAATCAACTACAAATCTAAGTTCTAAAATTTGAATTTCAACTGCGACTGATAAGTCAACCAGGGCACCCATCCTACATTATGGCTGAGTTCGACGCTCACCTTTTTCAATTTATAATATCTTGTTTTTCATGCGTACGCTTCTCGAACGGTTAAACGATGCGTGTTTCAAAAAAAATTTATAGGAAAATTGCTCTAAAAATTATATTAATTTATTTTTAATTTTTTTATTAATATTTAATTAATCTTACAGTAATAAGCTACCTTATATTTTTTGTGCGGAGGAAATAATACGTACCTTTACTATCCAACTTGGCCTATATATATTGTGTTTGTTACGTGGGCGTAACCATTTTTTCTCTACTTCCTTCTCTAAGATTTTGTCAAAGCTAAAGTTTGAAGGAAAAATACTAGCACGACCAATTAAATAAAACGGAATGGCTAGATTTCAGGTGCTTGTAAATTTTCAATCGCATAAATAACCTATATACATGTGCTATGCAATGCGTAATTTTAATTCATTTCAACTGCAATGTTGTTATTATATATTGTTTTACTTCATTTTTATCTAAGTTGAAATTTATTGCATGCGATTTTGTAATTATTTGTGATTTATAAGTTTATTTCATGTAATTTTGTGAATGTTTGTATTTTAGAATATTATTTGTTCAGCCATGGTAATAAGCAATAGCGGAGTGAATGAGTTATATATGACCATTGGATTAACAGATTATCATCCATTGGGTGGGAAAGTTAAATATAACTGCATTATATTTAAGTGCAATATGTAAATTGTTTGGAAGAAAACAGTACTGGTTGAACAGATATGAACAATTAATAGAATAATAGATCGATTGTCTCCTACTACAAAAAACCAAATATGGTACATGAGTTGAACAAAAGAATTCAGGCCTATGCTACAATGAATCAATTCGTCTAAGGCCTACTACGCTACAATAGATGAATTCGTCTCAACAGTAGCTATGGTTGTCTACGCTAGAGCAAAGCAGGGTACTCTTCTTTGGTTGGAAAAGTGTTTTCATTCTTCAAGGAAATATCTCTCTTTTTTTAATCACCTAAATAATTATTAAAAAAACTAAAAAAATAATAAGATAGATTAATATGAAATATATCAATTCATAAATATGCAAATTCGATTTCTACAAGTTATAACAAAAATAACAAATACAATTATGGATGTACGTTAATTAGTTTCAATTTAATTTAGTTTTTTTTATAACTCGTAGAAATCGAATTTAACCTTACATGATTATGACGTGATATATCTCATATTAATTTATCTTATCAAGTTTTTTTAAAAAAATACTATTTATATGACATACAACAAGATATTATCTCGAGAGATGAAAATGCATGTCCGCTTCCGGTAGCAAGCCCCCGTGCTTCCACTGCCATCTAATTAACATCTCTTCGTCGACACCGCCATGATCCTCTATGGCGAGCCGCGACAAGTCTATGGCGAGAAGACCACGTATATGGTGCAGCGGTTGAGCCTCAGGTCCTGCAACGACACGTCTCCTCGGGGCGGTATCTCCTCCGACGCGCCGCCGGCGAACCGCACCAGCCGGAACGGCCGCCCCGCCATTCCGCACGCGGCGACCGCCGAGCCGCAGTAGCGGAACAGCGCCGCCACGGGCCGCGCCGCGCCGAACACCTTGTCGAACACGTGGTCGTCCGGGAGACGAACCCGCACGACGCACGCCGCCTCGCCCTGCGCCGGCCCGTCGCACACGGTGACGTCGACGAGCCGGGCGATGAGCTCCTCCAAATCAGCCCCCGGCGCCATCTCCATGTCCGCCGCGGCGGCGCCCACCAGCTGGTTGCCGCGCACGGCGACGGCGTCGTTGAAGCGGGCGGTGAGCTGCTCCATCTCAATGCCCGCCGCCGCCGAGAATTGATAATCTTGGACTCTGGTTGGCATGCCTCGCCGCTCGATCATCGGATGAAGAACGGCTTTCGCTTCGTGAATCGTGATGTCCGAGGAGACGACGTCTCGCCTGCTCCTTTTGTGGCAAGCGCGCGTCCGTCGCTGACCTGACTCCGTACTCTCCGTGTCGGTGTCGGTGTCCTAATCGTGTTAATTTTCTTGTGTGTGTCGATCGTGTACTAATATGATATCTCGACGACATCTGACACAGGAGAAGAACAACATACGGATTGAGCGCTAGCTGCTAGCTTAGCTGCATGCCAAACATTTCGTCTCCTAGACGGATACGGACATACGGTGACGACCGTGCCTTCCTTGTAGTGGAACATCATGATTAGTTGCTGCCAATATCTATAACCACAAATTAAGTCTCTAAGATCTCCTTCGCTGAACTAGACGGCAGAAGATGGCCGGGAAGAGGAAGAGGAGCACACCATCAAGGCGTGCGTGCTCCTGATCGAGCTGATGGAAGACACATCGTTATGGAGATCCTTGCGCGGCTTCAAGTCCGTGTTGCAAGGCTAGCAAGTGGCAAGCCAACGTGGTTCATCCGAGCTCACTTGCACCGTTCATCAGCTCTCACACTTCAATCACTTCCGCTTCCATCAGTGACAGCTGTAACGTGGCACATCTCCCAATAATAATAATAATATAAATTATTATTATTATTATTATTATTATTATTATTATTATTATTATTATTATTATTATTATTATTACGGTGAAGTTATTACAAGGAGTTTTGTCACCAGTTCAACATGCCCTACTTCACGCACTATGACGGCCTTGCATTCGTATCTTTGCACCCACCAACATCAGGTTCTACCTCTTTAACCCTGCCACCAAGGATGCCATCACGCTGCCCGATAGTTCAAGAAATAATCTACAAGCAGGTGGTAGAGCCTACTACCACGGTCTAGGCCTAGATCCGCACATCGGCAAGTATAAGGTAGTCTAGGTCTTCTACCGGTCGATGGGTCCCAATGCGGAAGTGTGGATAGAGGTGTTCACTGTTGGAGGTGATGATGGGGATGGTGCATGCTTGGAGAGAGATCACGGACAATCCTCCATACCCTGCCTTGAGATCCTAGACCTTCGTGGCCATCAGCAGGTTCATGTGTCTTCCAGATTGCCAAGAGCCAACAAGAGCTCGTGGACGGTATCCTCCATCTGAGTTTGGAGAATTAGGAGTTTGGCGTCACTGGGCTACCGAATGAGTTGGACACCGATGATGACTTCGTGCTAGACGTGATGCACAGTTGAGATCCATGTGTGACGGCCTACAACTAATAGCGGGACAATGTTGGGTATATGACATTGCCTATAGCGGACGAGGGCTTGAACACGCTATGGGTGTGGTGTTACTCCATCCAGTTCTCGGGCCTTCGCCATCCAATGGTTCTTCCTCCTTTTAACAATGAAATTATCTTGTGGCAAGGTTGCACTATATACTACTATGATCTTGCAACTTTCAAGCTCAAAGATGTTATGTGATTTGCGTTGTGTGAGGTACCAGGGGTGGCCATGGAAGGGAAAAAATCTCTATCTTGATACAATATGCATACTTGTTTATTACGTTGTGGTTTAGATGAATGCAAAGAAGCTATAGAATTAAAGTTTTTACGTGGGATAACAAAGAAATTCAAGACATACTTGCTTGTCAAAGTTATAGCTCTTTTGCTCATTTGTTATAATTTGCTTGTAATGAAAAGACAAATTGAGGATGTGAAGAAGCAACAAGTTATACATGCGCCTCCTATTACTAATAATTTGCAGGAAGTAAACAATTGCCAAAAGAAGAAGAGGAAGATGATGGAGCCGCCTTTCTCATCACTGGAGCTAAAGTCCAGTGCACCTTCATCATCTGAAGAGAGTATCAAAGATAAATTAAATGATATTGAGATAAATAAAGGTGAGTATTCTCAAGCTGAGCTACACATGTTTACTTTTCATGCTATAGTTGAGCAACCATTAGTGGAACCAATTGTTAAGATTACTTTGTCAAAAATTGATTTGTTTGTTGTTCCTTATGATAAAGAAGAGTTATGTGATAATGCTTCATTTATATCAATGTCACAACTAGTGAATGAACATACTATTTCTACTGTTAGTTCTTTATATGCTGATTTTAAGCATGTTGTTTATATTATTAATAAAGTTGAGAAACATGAATTTCTATCATCTTTAAATATTTTAGCCTATATTCTGTTTGATGACTTTTGTGAGCTCGATAATTTGAAGGAGAAATTATTTGCTACTGATTTACCTTGTCCAACTAATACTATATTTCATATCTTTGGCAAATATAATGATAGAGAAGTATATTTGATGCACAAAGTTTACATATGTTTAGTTTTCGAACCTCCTATAGCCATAGATCAATATTGCAAACTAGAGAGTTATATTATTGCTAATTACTTCGAGTTTCTCTAGTTTAATAGAAAGAAACAATTTGTTTTAAATGGACTAAGTGAAGAGCACTATATGAAAAGCCCATGGACGGTTTTCTGTGAAGAAGAAGAGGATGATGTGACCATGACTACCATTGATAAAACCGTTTCTCACATCATAGGACAACTGGAAGACATCGAGATTGAGCCACAGAAGTTCTGCAATACAAATCGGCCACCTGCTACAACGTTAACTTCAAACAACCGCCAAAAATGCATACGAGCTCCTTTTTGTCTAATGAGTACTTGATGGAAAGCGCTTGGAGTCCTCTTTTCAATGGATCCAGCCTTGTCTTCGAATTCCATCAGGGTCAGCCGCAATCACAAAAATAAGGTGTTGCATCATCTATAATGGGCCTATAAGCTTGAACTTTATTTGGGACCCCGGGCCAAGTGGGGCCATGTGAGGTGTGCCCCAACCTGGTGGAGCACGATCCTAAGGCCCTTTGGTCGTCCTCCCACCTCCTTAAATAGCTAGGTACCCCTTCAGGATTCTTGAGTTTTGTTAGATTAAAGTTTTAGCCATTGCTACTTTACCTTGTACTTACGTGTGGCGTCTATACCACCTAATTACTTGTCTTCGGAACCCCAACTTATCATTTGTATTCAATATCTATTTGCAACTCAAATTGTTTTTATCTTGTTCTTGCTTATTTCTTAGATTTGCTTGTAGGAATAAGGTTGATCTGTACCGGCAAGATCAACAACCCAAGGAGAGATGTATCGATCGTTAAGGCGCAACACAACAACGTATCGTACGGTTGTAGTCAGGTCATCAACGTTTCTCCCAAATTGTAGTTATCATCAACTCACCTAAAGATCGGGCCATCAAAACCGTGAGCTTATCAAATGGACCTCAGGCTTTATCACCTCATCTTTTGCTCCCAATTGAATCGCATCCCTGAATCGCAAAACCGGATATAATGTCTCCCTCAACTTCAAAAGCCGATGCAAATGAACTCCTCAGTGGTTTAGGAAGCAGTTTTGCAAGCAGGGCCCACATTTCAGTGTGATATGATAAAACATATGTGGTGGGCCCCACATGTTAATTTCTTTTCTTCTTCCCCACCTCTCGCTCTCTTTTCTTTCCCTCTCTCTCCTCGTAAAGGTGGTGTGTAGCGGGCGAGTGTGGCGTCATGCCCTGCTCTACTCGTGACATGCACACGCCTGTATCAACAGCTCATGAAGCACTATAGCTCCCTGGAGCACCGCCTCTCAGCCCACTCCGAGACGCTCCGTACCAAGCACCGCTTCCTCAACGTGCGAAGGGCTGGGACAACTGCAACGTCGCGCGCCAGCTGCCGACACCGAAAAGGAGGCGGCACAGAGGAAGAAGAACAAGCAGTAGTAGCAGAAAAGGAATTAGCTCCGCATGGCAGCGGCGCCACAGCGGGTTGCTGGCGCCGAGGAAGGTGAATGGTGAGGGTGATGATCGGGAACCCACACCTACGTCCACGCCATGTCATGTGTTGGAAGTAACCATCTGGACCTAGAGCGAGGTGACCAAGCCACACTCGCGCGCCACGCACTGCCTTCACGAGCGCTGGCGTCCTCCGCAACAGAGAAGAACATGAGGAGAGAGAGGGAGAGAAGCGGGAGGAACAGATGGGGAAGGAGAAAAGGAATTGACATGTGGGTCCCACCGTATATGTTTTATCATATTTCACTGACATGTGGGCCCTGCTTGCAAAAAACCGCTTCCCAAACCACCAAGAAGTCGATTTGCATCGGTTTTCAAAGATTGCAGAGACATAATACCTGGTTTTGCGATTAAGGGATGCGATTCAATCAGGAGAAAGAGATGAGGGAGGAAATACAAACTTATTTCTTTATTGAGAGGAACCGTGTCAAGACTAATGGACTGGTTTTGTGTTATTGGGCTGGATGGTACACATGCAAGGCTAGGTTACACTAATACTCTGCCTTGCCCAGGGGATTCCTATTTAGCACATATGCGCTAGTAAGGAAAGTATCACACACTTTATCTAATATACTTTTTTTCCCTCATTGAAAACTTTTAACTCAGATTTAAAAACTTTCTAGTCAAGATTTGAAAACTTTCAAGTTAATATTTAAAAGTTTCAACTCCGGTTTAAAAACTTTCAATTGAAGATTTTAAACTTTTAACTCAAGATTTGAAATTTTCAACTCGGATTTGAAAACTCTTAATTAAGATTTGAAAATTTTTAACTCAGATTTGAAAACATTCAACTCAAATTTGAAAAAATTAAGTCAAGATTTGAAAACTTAACTCAGGTTTAAAAACTTTCACCTCAAAATTCAAAATATTCAATTTAGATTTGAAAACTTTCATTTCAGAATTCAAAACATTCAACATAAATTTAAAAAACTTTCAACTAAAATTGCAGGTGAAAAATTCAATTTATAAAATATTGCAAAAAAATCGCAAGTGTACGTGGAGAAAAAAAGGGAGCGATTTCCTAGAAAAAAAGGAGCGAAAAAAATAGTACTAGCGCGTGTTCATGAGCCGTTGGCAGCGTTTGCGTCGCCAACACGTATGCGCTAATTAGCGCGTCCACTTGTCTGGCTCGTATATATCATCGTCGTTGTCGTCTTCCTCCTCGGTGAACGACGGCACCTCCATAGATAGGCGGTTGGGGGAACCGGATAGATCTGAGAGGAGTCGGCTGGCCGGCCGGCGATCCTTCTTTCTAATGGCAACGCCGCCTCCATACAGGTAGAAACTTCCTATGCATGTCTACTTGTAGACACAAAATCTATCCTATCGAGTGTGCCAAAAAATGTGTTGACGAAGATCCTGCGTGTGGCACACGAAAGCCTGGGAGATCTACTTAGCTCCAATGTAAATCCTAAAATATCGGATGCGGGCGTGCTGGTCAGTTTGATCCTGCAACTGACAAGACATATAAATTGACGATCAACCAGCCGATCGGCTAACAAGCCGATGTATTGATACTAGCCGATATAGCGATTCTAGCCGATGTCAATAGGGTTTTGAATAATCGGCTATATGTCCGATGTAGATTCTGACACTTGGATAAAAAAAGATATAAAAGCAACCGGCCGATGATAATGTAATAAGATGATGAACCAATCGGCCGATATAAATGTGGCAAAGTAGATATCCAACAAATCAATCAGCCAATAATGGTATGATAGAATAAATGATGATCCGATAATTAAAGCATACATCAGTTGAAAGTCCGATATTATTAAATCCAAATGATTAAGTAATGAATGAAACCTTTGCTGCAATCGGGTAAAACCAACTTGTGGCTGACAATCTATCCTTCATAGGTGATAACAATCCTTGAAGTGCAAGATCTGCTAACTGCTCATCAGTTAGACTCAACTGTAACATCGGTTGTGGACATTACGAAATCTTTGAATATATTCTATAGTCGATTCTCCTTCCTGCTGCTCAACCGATATTAGGTTTGAAAGCTTCATCTCTTCGATTCCAACAAAGAAATATGCATGAAATTGCTTGTTAAGATCGGCCCACCCTCTGATAGAATTTGATGGTAACAATGAAAACCATGTAAAAGCCAATCCAGTCAAAGACAATAGAAAAAATCTAACTTTCAAAGCTACTTTAGCCGATGCCTCCTCACATTGAGCTAAAAATCGGCTGATGTGTTCAATTGTAAATATATTGTCTTGCCTTGAAAACTTGGAAAAATGTGAAACCTTGTATCGGTGTGGCAATGGATCCCTATCAAACCATTCAGGATATTGTTGCCGATACACAAAAGTTTCTTCCTTGAGCTTAATTCCAAACTGCTTCTTTACTAACTTTGCAATTCTATTGGCTCAACCATTGTTTCTCTAATGGTATTATCCTTCTCCATACTGATGTCTTTGAGGTTCTTCTGGCCGATATTGTTCATTTGACTCTTCATGTTGGTGTTGATATGCTTGCCCCCCAAGCCGATATTGTTGTTGTTCTCCATGCCGATACTGATGAAGTTCTTCTTGTTGATATGGTTGCTCCCCCCAGCCGAATTTCTTGAGTAATTGATTCATCAACTGTTTTCTTGATCGAATTCTGCAATATATTCATCAAAACTCCAGATTGATCGAATAAGGCACGATGAATTGCTTCATCAACTGTATTTTGAAGTATTTGAACCATCGGCTTGAGAAACTGAGTCTTTTGAATCAGACCCTGTTGCACCATGACGAAAGATTGAAGACAACGCTTTTGAAAATCAACCACAAATTGCTCCATATGTTGCCTTTGTTCTCCTATCAAATTCTCCATTGTGACCAAGATCTCGGCATCGACTTCCTCTTCAAACATGTTGGTACAAAATTCATGTCCACCGAGCGTGCCAAAAATGTGTTGACATAAAATCTGTCCCATCGAGTGTGGCAAAAATGTGTTGACGTAGATCCTGCGTGTGGCACACGAAGGCATGGGAGATCTGCTTAGCTCCAGTGCAGGTCCTAAAATATCATATGTGGGCGTGCCAGTCAGTTTGATCCTGCAACTAACAAGAGACATAAATTGATGATCAAACAGTCAATCGGCTAACAAGCCGATGTAATGATACTAGCCGATATAGCGATTCTAGCCGATGTCGATAGAATTTTGCACAATCGGCTATATGTCCGATGTAGATTCGACACTTGGATAAAAAAATGATATAAAAGCAACCGGCTAATGATAACGTAATAAGATGATGAACCAATCGACCGATATAAATGTGACAAAGTAGATATCCAACAAATCAATCGGCCAATAATGGTATGATAGAATAAATGATGATCTGATAATTAAAGCATATATCGGTTGAATGTCCGATATTATTAAATCCAAATGATTAAGAAATCAATTAAACCTTTGCTGCAATCGGCTAAAACCAACTTGTATATAATCCATATAAGCCGAGACAACATTTAGATAACTCATTGGCTGAAACAGTGATTAATGCCTACTGACTTAAGTAAATCTAACTTACAACTACAATCTCATAGGTCGGACCTAACCGATGCAGCATAAGGTTGATAATTACCTGATAGATTTAAACAAGCCGATATGACATCGATCAAAGTGATTATGTATTAAATTTAACTAAGACGGTAAAACCATCAAAGAAAAATTTAACACATCAGATAAGATCGGCTAACACTCCAATGAAACATTAGCATGAACCTATCGGCTTAGCAAGATTTAGATTACCAACAACAATCTAGTAGGTCGAATCTAACCGATGCAGCACGAGATTGTATATAATAATCCAATACTCAATGAGTCGATAAATCTGTCTAATGTGATGGATATAATGAATCTATCTAAAACAACATTATGATTGTAGAGATATATCGACTAAGATAGAAGATCGGACCTAACCGAGACAGTCTCAACTAAACCGATATGTCTCTAAACACAATGCAATTAAAGAGAGAGTCGAGATATCGAGTAGGCAAAGATACCGACTGAACCAGAGCAATCTAAGAGATCGAAGCAGCCTTGAACAACACCAATATAGTTGATATAATTGCTAGGGCCGGTGGAACTTAGGGCTTACCCTTTTGCCGAAGATCGAAGCCAATGCAGCCCCACGTCAGGTGTCAAGTTCCGCCGATAGTGAAAACCTCAGTAAAGAGGGTGGCGATACGCCAAGAGTAGTTGTATTGATCGAGAGATAAATTACAAGGATTCCGGGTGTACATATTTATACCCATAGGCCGATAAGAGTCGACACAAACTTTCCTAAAGATAAAAGAAAAAACATAAAATCCATATCGGATATGACACAAACTTTTCTAAATACAAAACTTGCCTAATTAATAGATAAATTAAGCTGCCATGACATGGTCTTCACGATTCCTTCTTGAACTCGATCTCTTCTGGATAAGCTTTTCATCGGCTGATTGTATTCTTTCATTAATCGAATCCACTAAAGAATCTTACCAAATTTTAACGTTAACACTACCAAGATATATAAAATCAGTAGGTTTGTTAATTCCCCAAAGATTATTCAGACGGTGAATTAGCCGAATCCTTCGTGAACTAGGTCATCTGATCATCTAAACAAATTCCGCTATGGATAGGAACCGAATCTTTCTTGCATACTGAAAGCCAAGTCCGATTGGTATTTGGCTCAGTTTTGGGGTACCGTGGGGCTATGAATATGCACTAATTAGCCGTCTGTTTTCTTTGTTCCAATTGATTACAGGGAAAATATACGGTGGAAACCACATATGCAGTGAAAACCTGGAAACTACCGTTGGATCAAAAAATAGACGTCTGATATTTGTCCACGTCATTACAAATAAAAATTTTACTCACAGATTTACTCATGTGGTGTAGGCTCAAACATCTTGAGGAAGAAAGACATGCTAGATTGAAGGCGATACCAATGGTAGGCCGGAGCGGAGAGGTGTCTCGAAGCAAGGTGGTGATGAAAGCCATGGATGATGTAGATGAAGTGTGCTCCCCATTTGGTGTGCCTCCCATCAAGGATGAGGATGAGAAGGAGATGAAGCTTTGCCATATGCTGCAACACAAAGTAGACAAGCTCTTGAACTACAAGTTCGTGGGGAACACGTTCCCCAAGATACCAACTGCTATCTTTCTTGAGGGGGACAGAAAGGATGGGGTTGAAAAGGACATGTTGACCTTGTTATCGGCGGCCGAGGTGTTGTTCAAGTACAATGAGGATAAGATACGCGTTCCGCAGGCGGAAGTTAGGCAAGAAATTGAGACCAAAGGGTATACCACATACATGGGAACAGGTAAGGAGGAAGAAAGGGTTGTGGCATTTTTGGCGACTTTTGATAAAGAGGAACAAAACGAAAATCAAGGTCCACAAGGAGGGGGGGCGAAGAAGGTTCTGCTTCTGAGTAGTAAAGAAACATGGATATGTTCAGAAGCTTAACTAAAAGTTTTCATAACTTTGTGCCACCAATTGAAGTTCTTCTATCCACTTGTTGCCTCTATCTGTGGCACATATTAAAGGGGGTGTGGTATGAACTCTTTTTAGTGGTGGTATATAAGGAATTACTCCAATAAATTTGTAATAAACCTTAATTCAAATGTGTGCTCTAGCTATGGTTACAATGGTAGTGTGTAGGCAATCTTCCTTTATGAATAGTTTCAGTGTAATTTTAGGGATCCCTTACGTGTTAATTGGCATGTTCTGTATTGAAGGTGAGGTGGTGGTTTAATCTTAATCTGTCATGTTCTGTATATTATAAGACTGAATTTGTCCCATATTGTATCACTCACTTGATGGATCACAGCATTGTAATACAATATAAGCACACGAACATATTATTAGCATCAAAAGTAATTTCAGACAAACTATGACCATGGAGTGGTACTATATATCCTCCACAGCCTCATGCTGTCATGCCCCCTCATCCTCACCTGGGCAGTTTCTCCCAACAGCATTAGCCACCTCGGCGTGGTGATCGAGCACAGTCGTCTCATCTTCACCGGCTAGTGTGAAATTTGTTCAGGATTGGTGCAAATGAAATGACTAAAGAAAAGTGAATTTGCAATTGAAATCCTTCAGAAGACCAGCACAATGTTTTGGAGATGTTTGTTTTAGCTAGTCGGTCTTCCCTGTTTTCCATGTGTAGTTCTAGGTCAGAACTGGTTTTTTATGCATGTCTGTTGCATGCGGTGCTGCGTGCTATCAACATTGAACTGGTTGAAACTCCGCATGTTACAGTGGGAATTATATATGATAGAGATAGAAATGAAGTATAAGATTAATTTGTTTTGTAGCTAAATGACATAATTTTATATACTTCTTTAGTTTGCATCTTTGATAATCATTAAAGAAAACTATAATCAATTGTGATGATGTGCTTTATGATAATTTAGATCAAATATAGATAGATTGTCCAAAGGCAAAAACTAATGTGATAGTGACATCATGAGAGAAAAAAAATCAAGGAGGACAATTTGGATCATAGATTAATCATTCAGGATTAGAAATAATTGAGATGATGTGGCTTAATAAAAAAAGTAACATTAACTCTATTTACCGGGAATGAACTACATATTAGGCTTGGTCCTTCCAATTGACCCAGAACAATCTTCCCAGAAAAACGAAATAGGAGTATCAGGAGGATCGGCATGATAACCATGGAGGAAAAAAATCGATGAGAGAAGATCATATCGAATGTATCTGAAAAATTCCAGTTAATTACCTAGGTTGCTCTTGCTCCACCCATCGAGCGAATTAGCCGTCGGCCCATCGTTGCCGTCAGGAGTCCCAAACGACGCCAGCCACACAAAACTTGGCCTTAGGTGGTTTTCGGCCATTTGGGCTAGGAAGCAAGAAGTCATGCATGCCTCAACATGGTTGGCCTGTCTTGCACGTGATGCATCTTTTTTCTGACTAATCTTATTCATGTTAGAATATGATCCGAATTATAACGTGAGTCTTGTGGGGACGCCTGGAGGGCCCACGGTTCGGGTATGTTCATTAGCGGATTTGTTTCCGTATTTGACTGCAGTCAGTCCGTCCTATAAATACATCTTGTAAGCCGCACGGAAAGAGTTGACGACTCATTGTATTCCCGGCATTCTGTAAACACTCTCCTCATATAGTGAAGATCGCCGGTTGGCGCCCGTGGTTTTTTCCCGCAAGGGTTTTCCACATAAAAATCTGTGTCTCGTGTTCGATCTTGATTGCATTATTTGCTAACAAGTGGTATCAGAGCCTGACACGAGATTGAAAAAAAAAGTTAGGGTTTCACTCCCTGTTCGTCCGCCGCTGCCATCGTCACTTCGACAAATTCATCGCCCGGCCGCCGGATCGATCTCGGTGTTTTTTTTTTCCGTGCTGCGGAACGCAGCGACTCCAAGTTCGAGTCCAAGGCGGATTCGAAAACCGAGCCCGATCAAGGAGAGGTCTGCATCTGCTGTCCAGGCAGAGGGACCCGCCGCCGCTGCCGTCAAATTACTGCTGCCGCTATTCGTGATCTGGAGGTGAGATTGATTTGTTGCTGCGCACACGAATCGAGGTCATCATGATCAGATTGGCTTGCTTCTCGTGAGTTGGAAAATCAATTTTGGTGGTTATTTGCTACACGCACACAGCAGTTCATACCAGAGGTTTTTTTTCAATTCAGTTTATTTGCTGAACGTACATAAGCAAGTGTACCAGGCTGCAGGTTTCAGTTAGGATTACACCTAAATTTTCTATAGATTTTATTCTTCTGGCTATTGCTGTTATTTTTCCACCATGTCTTTAGTGAAATATGATATTCCTCAATTGGATCGTGATACGAGGTTTGCTCTATGGCAAGTCAAGATGCGAGCTATTCTTACGCAGGCTGATGTTGATGATGCTCTTGATAAATTCGGTAACAAGGATTTCAAGTCTTGGACCAATGATGAGAAGAAAAAAGATCGTAAGGCCTTGACTCAAATTCAACTTCAACTTTAAAATAATATTTTGCAAGATTGTCTGCAGGAGAAAACTGCAGCTGCTCTGTGGCTCAAATTAGAGTCAATTTGCATGTCTAAGGATTTGACAAGCAAAATGCACATGAAAATGAAGTTGTATTCACACAAGTTGCAAGAGGGTGGTTCTGTGATTAACCATCTAACGGTCTTCAAGGAGATTGTTTCTGATCTATAGGTTATGGAGATAGAATATGATGATGAGGATTTGGATCTAATTCTTTTGTGCTCTTTGCCTAGTTCTTTTTCAAACTTCAGAGATACTTTATTATATAGCCATGATACACTAACTCTTGATGAGGTTTGTGAGGCATTGCATGCTAAAAAAAAAATGAAATTGATGGTGTCTTCTGAAGGTTCTGCTTCCAAAGGAGAAGCGTTGTCTGTTCGTGGGAGGACAGAAAATAAATCAAACAATGGCAATAGAGACAAAAGTTCTAATCGTTACAAAGGCCGATCGAAGTCTCGTGGCAGAGAAGATAAATTCTGCAGGTATTACAAGAAGAATAATCACTTCATTGAGGATTGTTTAAAATTAAAGAATAAAGAGAAGAGAAATGGCACATATAGAGAGAAAGGTAAACCCAATGATGAAGGTAATGCTTATGTTGCTGCTTCTAAGGCAGATTATTTCGATGGTGATTCTTTAGTTGCTTTTGCTAGATGTGCTAACAGTAATGATGAATGGATTCTTGATTCCGCTGCTTCATTTCATATATGCTCTAATAGAGATTGGTTTGTCACCTATGATTCTCTCCAAGGTGGAGGTTCTGTTAGATTGGGTGATAATAGTCCACTTGATATTGTTGGTATTGGTTCCATTCAGATTAAGATGCATGATGGCATTGTCAGAACTTTCGCTGACGTGAGGCATATTCCTAGCATGAGTAAGAATCTCATTTCTCTCAGTACTCTTGATGCTAAAGGGTACAAGTACTCCGGTGGAGATGGAGTTTTAAAGGTGTCAAAAGGTTCTCTTATTGTGATGAAAGGTGAATTGAAATCTCCAAATTTGTACCGTTTTCGTAGTACTACAATTACAGGTGATGCCGCTGTAATTTCCAATTCATCATCTAATTCTGATGCTACTGATCTTTGGCATAAGCGTCTTGGAGATATGAGTGAGCAAGGCTTGCATGAATTGTGCAAGAGAGGACTTCTTGATGAACATAGCATCAGTAAGTTGAAGTTTTGTGAGCATTGTGTGTTTGGCAAACACAAGAGGGTGTCTTTTAATATCTCTACTCATAAAAGTAAAGGTATTCTTGATTATGTGCATTTTGATTTATGGGGACCATCTCGCAAGCCTTCTTTTGGTGGTTCTCGTTATATGTTGACAATCATTGATGATTATTCTCGTAAGGTATGGCCTTATTTCTTGAAGCATAAATCAGAAGTATTTTCAGCATTTAAAGAGTGGAAGGTTATGATTGAAAATCAAACTGAGAAGAAGGTTAAAAAGCTTCGCACTGATAATGGGATGGAATTCTGTTCTAATGAGTTTAATGCATATTGCAAGTCTCAAGGCATTGTTAGGCACTACACTATTCCTTATACGCCTCAACAGAATGGTGTAGCTGAGCATATGAACAGAACTATCATCTCCAGGGCCCGTTGTATGTTGTCAAGTTCGGGTTTGAATAGGCGTTTTTGGGCTGAAGCTGCTTCCACTGCTTGCTATCTTATAAATCATTCACCCTCTATTCCTCTTAATAAGAAAACTCCAATTGAGGTATGGTCTGGATCTCCAGCTGATTATTCACAATTGAGAGTTTTTGGTTATACTGCTTATGCTCACGTTGATAATGGTAAATTAGAACCTAGATCTGTTAAATGTATTTTTATTGGTTATCAATCTAGTGTTAAAGGCTATAAATTATGGAATCCCCAGACTCAGAAGGTTATGCTTAGCAGGAATGTTATCTTTAATGAGACTGTTATGTTTGTTCATAATCCTTCTGTTGATGCTCCTATTGAGGGAGAGAAAATAAGTGTGTAGTTGGAGCACTTGATTGATTCACCAGATGTTGATAATGCTATTGTCCAAGATGCACCTATTGCTGAAAATTCTCCAATTGTTGATGATTCTTCTGTTGCTGAGCATTCTTCTCCAGTTGTGTAGTCTCCACAACGTTCTATTGCTGCTAATAGGTCCAGAAGGCAGCCAAAGCCTGTTAAAAGGTTGATTGAAGAATGCAATGTTGCTTATGCTATGATTATTGCAGAACAGATTGAAGGTAATTCAGAAACTTCTAATTATTCTGAGGCTATTACTTCTGCTGATTGCAACAATTGGATGACTGCTATGCAAGATGAGATGGAGTCACTTGAAAATAATAGTACTTGGGATTTAGTGAAATTGCCCAAGAATAAAAAGCCTGTCCGTTGCAAATGGATTTATAAAAGAAAGGAGGGTCTTTCTCCTAGTGAGCCAGCAAGGTATAAAGCGAGGTTGGTTGCTAAAGGCTATAGCCAGATTCCAGGTATTGATTATAATGATGTATTTTCTCCAGTTGTTAAGCATAGTTCTATTCGTACTTTGCTTAGTATTGTTGCCATGAATGATTATGAACTTGAGCAACTTGATGTTAAAACTGCATTCTTACATGGGAGTTGGAAGAAGACATTTATATGAGCCAACTTGAAGGTTTTGTTATTCCTGAAAAAAAACACCTTGTCTGCAAGTTAAAGAAGTCGTTTTATGGTTTGAAGCAATCTCCTAGGCAATGGTACAAGAGGTTTGACTTATTTATGCCCTCTCGTGGTTTTAAGCGGTCTGATTATAATAGTTGTGTTTATTTGAAGATTGTTAATGACTCAGCTATTTATTTGTTTTTTTACGTTGATGATATGTTGATTGCTGCTAAAGATAAATCAGAAATAGCTAAATTAAAGGCACAATTGAGTAAAGAATTTGAGATGAAGGACTTGGGTGCAGCTAAGAAAATTCTTGGTATGGAAATTACTAGAGATAGAAAATCTGGTGAATGATACCTCAGTCAGCGAGGTTATATTGAAAAGGTTCTTCGTCGTTTCAATATGAATAAAGCAAAACCAGTGAGTACTCCATTAGTTGCACATTTCAGATTATCATCAGATTTATGTCCAGAGTCAGATAAAGATATTGAGTACATGTCTAGAGTTTCACATTCCAGTGCAGTTGGTTCTCTTATGTATGCCATGGTTTGTTCTCATCCTGATTTATCTCATGCATTGAGTGTTATCAGTAGATTCATGGCTAATCCTGGTAAGGAGCATTGGAGAGCTGTTCAGTGGATTTTCAGATATCTGCGAGGTACTTCTAATGCCTGTTTGCAGTTTGGGAAATCTAAAAATGGACTTGTTGGTTATGTTGATTCTGATTTTGCTGGTGATTTGGATAAGAGGAGATCTCTCACGGGTTATGTTTTCACCATTGGTGGTTGTGCTGTTAGTTGGAAAGCATGTTTGCAATCCACTATTGCTCTGTCTACTACAGAAGCTGAATATATGGCTATTTCTGAATCTTGTAAAGAAGCTATTTGGTTGAGAGGTTTATACTCTGAACTTTGCGGGGTTACTTCTTGCACTACTATACATTGTGATAGCCAGAGTGCTATTTGTCTAACCAAAGATCAGATGTTTCATGAAAGGACCAAGCACATTGATGTGAGATATCACTTTATTCGAGATGTCATTGCTGATGGTGGTGTTAAGGTGTGCAAGATAAGTACTCATGATAATCCTGCTGATATGTTGACAAAGCCAGTTCCTGGAGCTAAGTTTGGGCTATGCTCAAACTTAGTTGGCATTATAAATTAAGTCCTAGTGACTTTTGGCGCCGGTGATTATTTATTATTGAAGTGAGTTAATTGATGATACTTCATTTGCTACAAGATGGAATTTGTCTCAAGGTGAAGTTTGTTGGAATATGATTCGAATTATAACGTGAGTCTTGTGGGGACGCCTGGAGGGCCCACGGTTCGGGTATGTTCATTAGCGGATTTGTTTCCGTATTTGACTGCAGTCAGTCCGTCCTATAAATACATCTTGTAAGCCGCACGGAAAGAGTTGATGACTCATTGTATTCCCTGCGTTCTGTAAACACTTTCCTCATATAGTGAAGATCGCCGGTTGGCGTCCGTGGTTTTTTCCCGCAAGGGTTTTCCACGTAAAAATCTATGTCTCGTGTTCAACCTTGATTGCATTATTTGCTAACAATTCATCCAACGGTTGCAAAGTTATCTAATCTAATTGATCAAACGGCTGAAATTTGATGATGACGTGACACACTGAGGTTTGAGCTTTAGGGTGTTAATTGCAGTTAGTAGGCACTAACTTTATAGAAAGAAATGATTCTTTTTAAAACTAGATGACATCCCACACGTTACGACGGGATATTCGTGATATGAAAAATGGCGTGACTTCTTGTGGTGGTTTTTTATAGCATGGTCAATAAATGTTGGGTTATCTAATAATTAATGGAGAATAATACCTGTCGATATTTAATATTTATTGGATGATTGTTGATGAAGTATGAGAATGATCTTTACGGGCTTACCTAATGCATGCACTAGAACAGCTTCGGTTATCTCTAACGGGCTTAAAGCACCATCTCTATCGGGCAGGACCCCCGTCAGTGACCAAAGGTCAGTGATGTGAGAAAATATCTCAATCGGGCATATGCCCGTCACGGATGACTCTCATCTCTGACGGGCTTTAATCTAGGCCCGTTAGAGATGACAGTCATCCGTGACGGGCTTTAAAGCCATCTCAATCGGGCCCGTCTACAGAGCCCGTCACGGATAACTCTCATCTCTGACGGGTCTAGATTACAGCCCGTTAGAGATGAGTATAATAAAATTTTTTTTATTTTTTGGGTTAGCCTGTGGCCTTTGCCCTCATTCGTGTGCCTTCCCGATAGATCACCCATCCTGAAATTGCACAAGGACCAGCACAATTAACCTCATAGTTCTTTGAAGATTGGCTTTCAAGAAAGAAATTGTAGTTTGTTGGTGTAAGTATTCTATTAATTATACAACATTTTTTTGAACAGTTTGAATTTGAATTTGAAAATATGACAACTTCAAACAACATTTTGAAATACTAAATGATTTCAATTGAAAAAGTCATCAATAACAAAGATGTATAACTCATCAAGATCTATAACTTTTATTTTAGTCATTTCTTCATCCGGTAAAGTAATAGTAACATTGTTCATAAAATTCACATATCTCTAATCTGGTTTTATAAACTATAACACAGATATGTAAATTTTGTGAACAATGTTACTAATACTTTGTCGGATGAAGAAATGACAAATATAAAAGTTATAGATCTTGATGAGTTATACAACTTTGTTGTTGATGACTTTTTCAGTTGAAATCATTTAGTATTTCAAAATATTGTTTGAAGTTGTCATATTTTTAAATTCAAATTCAAACTGTTTAAAAAAAGTTGTATAGAAAAATGACCAAAATAAAAGTTATAGATCTTGATGAGTTATATAACTTTGTTGTTGATGACTTTTTCAGTTGAAATTATTTAGTATTTAAAAATATTATTTGAAGTTGTCATATTTTTAAATTCAAATTTAAATTGTTCAAAAAAATGTTATATAACAAAAAGACCAAAGTAAAAGTTATAGATCTTGATGAGTTATACAACTTTGTTGTTAATAATTTTTCAATTTGAAATCATTTAGTATTTAAAAATATTGTTTGAAGTTGTCATATTTAAAAAAGTCATCCGTGACGGGCTATAATCTAGGCCCGTTAGAGATAAGAGTCATCCGTGACGGGCTATTAGCTAGGCCCGTTAGAGATGAGGTGAGAGTCATCCGTGACGGGCTATAATCTAGGCCCGTTAGAGATGAGAGTCATCCATGACGGGCTATATAATCTAGGCCCGTTAGAGATGACAGTCATCCGTGACGGGCTTTAAAGACATCTCAATCGGGCCCGTCTACAGAGTCCGTCACCGATGACCCTTATCTCTAACGGGCTTTGTCGACGGGCCCGATTGAGATATGCTAGGTCATCTCAATCGGGCCTAAACATATAGCCCGTCACAGATGAGTGTCATCGGTGACGGGCTATATGTACTTGGGCCTAAAGTATGACTGCACGAGTACATCTACAACGGTGCAAATTTAGGCCCGATTGAGATGACTTCGTTCTGACGGCCCAATAGTCCAGGCATGTAAGGGCCCGTCAGAGATGAGAGGATCTGTACTAGCGATGTTTAGTTTTTGTTTCCAAGGATAATATTGGTTTATTTAAAGAATGAATTGTACCGTTGCACGTTGTTGCAGGATACCTTCCCTAAGTTTGGCAATGGACTAGGTTTCAGCGAACAATTTTACTTTGTGCTAGATGAGTAGTTGCTACTATTTTTTTTCTTTCAATCCTGACGTACGTTCAAGACTAGTACAAGATTATGACAAGTAATTTTACATACTCACATTTTTCTGATACTACATGGAGTATATATTACGCTAGATAAATGCCTCGATTGAAAAAGCAGTTCCGATTAAATTAGATTAAGATGCATTGTTCGGTTGTTATACTTACACCTCTCTTTATATATATCCAGGACTCGGTCGTCGGCTCGCTACTCGTTCCAATACATCCCAAACATCGCTACGCTATCATGGCGAGTTCGCCGGACAAAGAGAAAGGGGTGGCGGCGGCTGAACGGTAAGAGAACAGCAAGTAGGTGGCGGGGGAGGCGGCAGGGGGACGGGACGAAGAGGACGTTGACGGCGAGGATGTCGCGGTCGCAGATCGAACTGTTCCTGTCGTTCAAGGTGGAGCAGGAGGAAAAGCCCTGATGCGATCCCCTGCAGTGCCGTCCGAAGAGATGGAGATCGACGCGGTGATAGCTGTAAAATGAGGCACGTTGGCGGTAGGCCGGAGCAGTCAGATCGCGTGGATATTTTATAATTTGGTTCTTTATAAAAACTTATTTTATAAATAAGCCTTTGAAAAAACTTATTCCAAAAACCGTCTTTTTTGGGACGTCAGAGTGACTGGCGCCGTGGTTTAATGGGACGGCGTCAAGAATGCTGACGCCGTCCCCCTACCACCGTCGCACACCCGACGCAGACGTGACCGAAGAAGGGCGCCAACATTGCTGGCGCCATCCCTCCAATCTTTCTCTTTTTTCACTCTCTAGTGTAGAGGAGAGAGGTGCAACTTTTTTATTTTTATTTTATTTTTCTAATTTTTTTCACACATAGGAGCACGCAGGAACCAACCACAGAAAATTTAAGCTCAAACGAATGAAATATGTGGCCCATAGAATTTTTCAAAGATCTATCGAAATGGGTCCCGAATCTTCTCGCCTCGAAAACACAATCTTGCAAGCGAAATTTCGAGACTTTGATTTCGCTGAACCCGGCAAGCCAGGAAGCAACGGATGTAACTTTTTTTTAAGATGTCCGTGAATATATTATATGTCTGATTTCGAATCCGTATGAAAAAGATATTGTTGTTTTATCGAAGGACACTCGAGTTATGGCTGTTTTGATGGTAGACTCAAAGGCAATCAGATTTCAAGAAAAAAACAAATCTTGCACAAACGAAAAGAGATTTAGTGGGTGGCAGCGACGGTGGTAAGGGCAGCAATAGTAATGATGACGGTAAAAACTCAAAACTCTAAATGACGGAAAACTAAGACTAGCAACTCGACACAACGATATAACAGAAACTCAATGAGCCTTAACTAAGTAGTACTAGTAAAAAAAGCTCAATGGTTTATAGGACTACGAAAAACTAATCTATTAATTTTTTTTATTTTTTTGGACTATAAGAAAAAACAACAAAGAATATGATGACGCGCTAACGATGATGGCACCGTGATGGTGAGGGCGACGCCAGCAGTGCTGGCGCCCTTCTACTATCATGTCAGCGTTGGGCCGTCGGGTTTGCCACGATGACAAGATGATGGCGCCAGCATCACTGGCACCATTCCGTTGGACCACGACGCCAGTCACTCTAGCGTTCCAAAAAAGATCATTTCTGAGATAAGTTTTTTTAGAGGTCTATTTGTAAAATAAGTTTTTGTAAAGAACCAAATTATAAAAAATCCACACCAGATCGCTCTGATGCATGCCAATGCTGGTTTTTGCAATACAAACTGCTAGTTTTGTTTTACTTCCTTCTTCTGTTGAATGGTGGGATGACACCGTTATTAACACAAATGACAAATGTTCCGATATTCTAGCAAACGCTATGGCTGCGTTCGAGAGAAGAGGTTGAGAAACTATCCGCCGTGCACAGAAAATGGAGTTATTTATTAACACATGATTAATTAAGTATTAGTTTAAAAAACTTAAAAAATAAACTAATATGATTTTTTATAGCAACTTTCCTATAGATAATTTTTGAAAAAAACGCATCATTTAGCAGTGGAGGTAAGGAACTTACATTTGTGAACACGGTCTATGTGTATGTTAAACCTTTATTTCTAGTGATGGAAGTGGGAGAGGCAATGCCTCCCCCCGCGCGCACACACACCCCTCACCCCACAGTAACAACAAAATAAAAATCAATGGCCAGGTGGCAAAATTAGACGATGGTTAGGTTTAAGCAAGATTTTGAATTGCAACGCACAACCATGGCAAATGGACTACAAGTTCAACATTCTCCTATGAGGAGCAGTAAGTAGTGCTATATCAGACATTCCTTTAAGGTAGAATTTGCAGGATTCATCAACACTCTTTACGTCCTACCAAATGTGAATGTCAAAACAAAAAACTACACCGATTAGATGACACCATGAAACCATCCAACTCTCAATTCATGATAGCCCATTGGAGGAATAATCCTTTATCTCCTAACAAATAGCCTTTTTTCGCTAACACACCTAGCAAACAGAATTTGACCTCACGAAGTTCGCGTGGGAATTGAGCTTAGTGTTGAACTGCACAACATGCTCATAGTGATAGTCCCTTTGTACCAAACTACCAGTTAACGCTTTCAACGAGCATTTCGATCTGCAATCCATAAATCTTACAGACAAAAATAGGTCTGATTCTTCTTTCTCTTTTTGGTATACTCTATCAACTGCTTTGAAATTATTGAACATAAAACGAATTCCCAAACTTCGTGACCGTCTGATCATGGAATTTGACAATGTTTTTAACAGTATACTGTAGCAAATCGCAAAAAAAAAAGGCACACTGTAGCAAGTAATTCGATAACTGAATTTACAGGTAGTGAAGTAAAAAAAGTACTCCATAATCAGGTATGCCATATGCTCAATCAGACACTGAAGAAGACATTTGTGATCAAAATCTCCGTTATTAATCCCTCCTTAATTACACTACTCACAATTAACCATGGCAATCATAGCAGGGTGAGGGTGGAATCCATACTGTTGTAGCATCGGTCAATCAAAGCTTGCTGGTGGCGGTGGAGGTGGAGACGACCTTCATCTTGCCGAAGAGGGAGTGCCTGCCCTCGGCGACGACCTCGCCGGTGGCGGCGTTGGAGATGAGGACGTGGGTGCCGGAGTAGGCCCCCTTGTGGCCGAGCGCCCTGGCCGTGATCCGCAGGCGGTCGCCGGGCCGGGCCTGCGCGAGGGAGACGAAGGAGACGGACATGTCAGTGGAGACCTTGAGGGGGCGGCCGTCGGCGATGGAGGCGGCGGACCCCACCTCGTCCACCAGCGACACCACCGCGCCGGCGGCCAGGCACCCGCTCCGATCCTGCACCAAAATCGATTGACTGATCTCGATCGATCGGTAGATTAGGAGAGAACAGGGAGGCGGCGGCGGCGGCGACTCACGGTGAGCCTGGAGGGGACGGTGAAGGAGCAGTCGACGACGCCCGGGCGGACGCTGTCCACGCGGATCCCACCCAGCGCGAAGCCCTCGAAGAAGCTCGCCGCGTGCGGCGGATGCCCTTCCCCGTCGTCCCCGGTTGGCGGCGTGGCCGCGGAGGAGACCGCGTCCACCAGCGAGCACTCGTGGGCGCTCACCGCCAGGGCTTGCCTCGCCTTGGAGTACAGATCCCCCGTGGCCATGCGTGCTCGTCTCCTCGGTTGGGTCACCCACTCACCCGGCCGCCGCCGCCGCTTCAGCAGCAGCAAGGCAGCAGCAATACACAGCACTGGACACAGTAGAGGAGGTAGATGGGAGCAGTCAAAGAAGATAATGTTCCCCTCAAAAAAAAAATGTTTAGTGACATGTGCAACCTGTGTTCTTAAGTTTAGTTTGGGAAAATATTTTCTTCGCACGGAAAACGAAACGACTTATTAACACATGATTAATTAAGTATTTATTTTTTTTGAAAAATAGATTAATATAATTTTTTAAAACAACTTTCGTATAGAAACTTTTTGCAAAAAACACACTGTTTAGCAGTTTGAAAAACGTACGCGCGAAAAAAGAGATATGTGAGTTGGGAAAGTTGGGTAAATAACTCACCTAAGAACTACTACTAGCTTATGCAAAAAAAAAAAATCATCTCACAATAGGGATATGAACTAATGTAGTAGTAATAGTTTGCACAAGATTTTACCAATTAAATGACCACGCGTCCACTAGTTCCTTTTAAATGAAGTTTGTTTTTACTACAAATTTAATTTTAGTCCATACATTTTTCTATTATACTTTCTCTGTTTTTAACTTATTAACACATGACGCCGTTAATTTTTTTATGATGTTTATCACCGTCCTATTCAAAAATATTACATATATATTATTTATTTTGTTGTGACATGTTTTATAATTAAAGAAACTTTAAAAATGACTTATATTATAACATATTTATATTATTATTTTTAAATAAGATGAATGACAAAATATTATCAAAAAATTAACAATGTTATTTATTAAAAAAACAGAGGTATTTAAGTAGGACTGGTACACTGTACACATGAGTCGGGCGTACGCATACACCACCTATGTATAAATTTACTTCTATCAATGAACAATTTATTGTACCATCCTATATTATCCCATGCAACTAATGCAATTAAACAAATATGTTTTTTATATACCTGCAACCAAACAGTCAACTATTAGCATTCCATCCTAAACCATTTCACTCACTTTGGACCACACCATCTCATTCATACTCATTCTCCCCACCAAACAAGTCCAGGGAAACCAATCAGTTGCAAAAAGTTTGTCTAGGTAAACATTCAATATATGGACAAGAAGGATGTGCATAAGTTGGTCAGCACAACCAAACCAATCAGGATTCCAATAATTTTCTTTTATCTACATGGAAAAATATTCTGCTGCAAAGACACTTAAGAGAACTTAATCACAGTTAAGTTGCAAAAGAATCAAGATCATCACATTTCTCTTCTCCTTGTCACCGTTTTCAGAGAAGTGAACAGCTATTACAATTGATCAACCTATGGGGGCACAGGTATATGCCTAACTTTACTTCATCTAAAAGTCAAAAATTCTCTGCCACCTAGCTCGGCAATGCTCATACTCATCTGCGGCAATCCAACTCAGCTCTCTCCCTACCAGAAGCGATGAAAGCAACCAGCCCGTTGTGTGGAGCTCCCACCGGAAGGATGGCGTGGGTAAAGGATATCATAGTGGGCGCCTGTGTACAGCAAGGTGACGCGAGGAATGTTAACGCCATCGGCAGTGTAGATATCATGAGCTGGTCCATTATGCAGGTTCTCAACTCGGAGGGGCACCCCAAGCGCGGCTGCCACGGCCCTCATCTGAATATGGTCAGTGTACTCACGAGGCTGAAGAAGATGGATTTCGCACCACTGCTTGCAAGCAAACAGGTACAGTGAAATGAGTATGAAGTGTTCAAGAATTGTTGCAAGTTCAGAAACGAGTAAGGGAAGTGATATTGGCACTAACAACTTCCAGGGTGTAACCATCTCCAAGCCCAGGTATAAGCGGTTCATACTCCTCTCTGTATGAGCACATCCAGGTAGCTGCTGCATATTTGAGGAAAGCCAAAACTGACAAAAAGAAGTTTCAGAACCAAGAATTAGGATGAATCAAAGGAACGTAGACTCAAGGATGTTGTTCTTACTGCCATCCGACGTGCTGTAGCTGCTGAAGAACTCGAGAAGTTTCTGCCTACGGCTGAAAAAGCGCCCATATGTGGTCAGTGGGATGGGATGCATTTACAAACAACACTTTGTTGGAACTGTAGGAACCAAGCATATAAATACCTGTCAGTTGATGCTACACCCTTCTGTCTGCTCTTCCATCTGATCACGTTCTGTATCAGCTTCTCAAATACCTGAGAGTCGGTAATGCAATAAACCATGCATGTTAAACTTTACAGACAGCTGGCATTTTTCGCACCCAGTCTGGAGTTTAACAGATTATATTACAATGAGGCTTGCAAAATGCATATCATCGATATTTAGAAAAGAATGAAGATAATAGGATAACTTGTCTGAGAAGCTCCGATAGTTAAACATTAACTAAAGGGCCTAACTAAAAGAAAAACCGTTACAAGCATTCACGGAGAGAGTCATCTCTGAAAAGCATCTTTCAATCAGAAAGAACAAAAAAAAACAAAAAACAAATACAGAGAAGGCGAGTGATTACTTTGTGGCTCCAAGAAAATTCAGAGGCCCATCGAGAATGATCAATTGGCAGAGCCTCTGGTTTAATGTTAACTCTAACAGCAGCAAGGAGGCGATTTTCCTCATCTGTGCCCACCCTGTCAAGAACTTGCTCCTGCCAAACAAAGGAATAAATCACCAAGCATGAAGCATAAGATGCTATGCTATGGAACAGGGAGGAGGATAACTGGTCAGCCACCAGATAGGAAATTATGAAACTCCTGTAGAAACATTCCCCATCTCCATGCACCGGCCTAAAATCTGAATACTCGTTGAGAAGTATCAGCAAATTCGCAGAAATAATTCCCCGCAAACCAGATGGCAGACCATAATGTTCAGGGGCAGAAGCCAGGGGAATTTTCTGCACAACAGACACAAATGAGGGAATTCAACTCATGGGCATTTGATCATGTAGAACTAAAATGCAATGTAATCTTGCATTCCAGTTTTCTGGTTTCTGCAATATCTGACAAATGCTTGAAATCACTCACGAATATAGTTGACATAGAACGGTCCTTGGTTAGTAAATTAAATCAAAGAGTACTAGGCCGATTCATGTCCCACCACAATCCAGTGCAATCAATTGCATGTGAAACACTACTAGTATGATAGTATCTAGACAAGAAAAGGTAGCCTGATCGAACAGTTAGTGGCGCACATAAACTCGTGAATATCCACAATATCATGTTTAAGGGTTCTAATCCTGACATTTATAATTTATACACATCCATTTTCAACATTATCAAAGGATAAAAGGAGGCAAACCTGGTGTTGCACAAGAGGTTGCTGGTTGTAGTTTAGATTGGAGAACCCAGCTGGACTTCCTTTTCTACATAAAAACTAACCCACAAGAAAAGAAAAAGGTCAAAATTATATAGAATGGCAGAATTAGCACTGACTACAGAGAATTTACATCAAGATCAAACATTTTGGGCTAGGTAACAGGGGGACAGGGAATGCATGGAACTTGTAAACAACAATATAGCAAGAGAGCAAAACTGATATTTCTAGAATTGCTCTGCGCTTGCCATTTATGTCCTAAGTTTTCCCACCAATTTCAAGTAGCAACCAGTCAGAGGTTGAATCAATTCAACTGAACACTAAAGTATGATCGGTGATTTTACATACAAGCGATCAATAATATAGAAATTGCGTCCAGTAATGCAATCCCAAATACACATCTAGATTGACTTCCAACAACACAATTCAATAACAGTGAATGCTCATGCCATGTGAATTTAGGATTTCTTACCAGGATATTGAAGTAATAATGACATGATACAGTAGTTTCCTATATTGCTCCTTTTTTACAGTGAAATGAAAAGTACATCACATTAACAGCAAGCCGAACCAATGCAAGCAAGAAGATCACTGCCTGTATTTCCCAAGCAGGCCATTGCCTGTATTTCAACAGAAAGCCAAAGTTTCCCTAAAATCACTAATGATCTCGATTCAACTTCAGAGTGCATCACAATTTCAGCAAAGACATCTTCGCTCAATTACACTAAATCATCCAAGATTTCACACGAATAAATAGAAACACGAGGGCTAAGATCCAAGTTCAACATTTCCAACACGCAAATTGGCACCTAAGCAGGGATGCAAGATTTTCCATGGTTTCTCACAAGAACAGCAGGAAACAATTCCACATCCTGAACCCAAAATTTGGCGCAAGAATGATCAGCGCAGCCAAGAACAGAAAAATAAACTTCTCCTTACCTTGTTGCTGATATAGCCAAGAATGCTAATCCCGAGTGACTTCTTTGTCGTGGAAACGGGCGTCACCTGCGGTTTCCAAACTCTGGGATCATCCCAAGGTAGCTTCCTGGCCTACTCCATAGAAACCAAGAAACGCTCAAGAACAAGCCCCCCAAAAACTCCAAGATGCCAAAATACGCAGCATCATTACCAGGTCGATATCATCAGATGGTTTCTTGGCGTCGCCTTGATACGCAGCAAGAACGCTACTCCCGAGTAGCTTCTCCTTCTGGGAATCAGATTTCCTCTCCTCCTCCGCCTTCAGGGCAAAACCAAGAAATGCTCAAGAACAAAAACCCCACCAAAATCCCAAAGATGCCAGGCAAAAACGCCATGACAGCAAGAACGCAAAGATTAAGAGCCGTCACCTGCTCCCGATCATCCGAGGCCGATATCTTCTTCTTCTTCCCCTTCTGCTCGACCGCCGCCGCGGCGGAGCTCGATGCGTCGGCCCCGCGGCCTCCGCCTCCTGGCTGCTTGGTGCGGCCCTCGATGGACGAGGAAGGCGGCGGCGGCGGCGGAGGCGGAGACCGAGACGGAGAGACATCGGCGGCGGCGGAGGGCGGCGCGGGGATCGAAGCATCGGTGGAGCTCGAGCCGTGGGGCTCGCGCTGCCCATGGAGCTGTACTTCTGCTGGGCCGGACGCGGACGCCATCGTGGCGGGGCGGGGGAAAACTTTAGGCGGGATGAGCGGCAGGGGCTGAATTACTAATTCCGCTGACGCGAGGGGGGCGGATGAGAAATGTTTGAAGGGTGTGGTTGTTAATTCTGGAAAGGCAGGAGGCTATTTATAAAGGTAGCATTCGTAGGCAGTTGCTACACAGGGAGTCCAGGAGATGGGTTTCTTCTTTTTTTTTCCCCTTCTTTTCAGTTTAGTCTTTCCTTTTTTTTTTCAACAAAAGTAATTTAAATTCGATGTGGAAAAATCGTAGTTGATTCATCATTTACTAGATGACGGGGTGCACCAATAACGCGTCTCCTGTCTACGTTTATACGATTAGATATGTCGAGCTATATGGTTGGTTATGTAAGAAAAAAACATGACAAAAGTTAAGGTATATCTTATTAACGACAGGTTGTTTTGTCTTTCATCGATTATTGGTGAAGCAGTGAAAGTCATCAGTAGGTACTAAACAAACAAGAACAGTTGCTAATTCTTCTAAAAACATGGTATATTTAGAATGACCTCGTTTATATATAAAAAAACTATTATGCGATATTGCAATGACGCATGCCATTAGTAATTCCATTTGTTCAGTGTAAAATGAGCACTTAATTACAAACATGAAGTAACCTTGCTGATCCTTCTTCGATTTTTACAGTTTGAGTATGAACACAATATTTCCATCCATAGCTTTCTCATACAAATCATTTTATGCATATACTAAGAGACAAAATTAATAGAAAAAATATTACTCTTACAAATTGCTTGTCTATATACTATGATCGTCGGTTAGCACCATGAAGAGCAATGTTATAATAATTTATTAGTGAATAGGTCAATTCTTAGAAAGACAAGACCCAAGCGCTCAGCTTTCAGTGGTCGTGGATACACTCAGCATGTCTTCACCTTTTGAAATCTCTTCGGTAAGATGAAATAAGACATTAGTTTCATGAGCATCACATGCGAAAGACAAATTAAACCTTATGCCTTAGTAACAATTTAGGCAAATTTGCACAAAAATGAAGCCATGAAAGAACCTTGCTTCCAAGTTAATCAATGTGAGTGATATATACATAAGGATCCCATGGATGTAAGTTTTGAGAGCTCGCAACAATTTAGTGAGCAAAATTTACCCAATTTACAATATACTACTATGGTATGCGCAATCGGGACGCGATCGAGGAACTGACTCTCTCATGCATCCATGACAACAAAAACTTATCAAAAGGCAAGCCTAGAACATCTGACACTTGAACCAATGCAGCCATGAGGGAAAATTTTTGCTTTTATGGTTCATGCATGTGTAAATTAGTTACCACATCCCAAATGCTAAAGGCAGTTCTGGCGCCCTGAACTCCCTTAGTCGATTAGTCGCGTCTATCAGATTTAGGTCCATCACCTATAAGTCGTTCTTCTCCTCATCCCCAACATACTTAACCTACATATCAATTACCAAAAGATTAAATCTTTACTATTTGGACAGACTATCATGAATCCCAGCTCCTAAAAAAAGCAGAGAGGATGTAATGTTCGATTACTGACTCTAGTTTCATAGTTCGATTGTTTCTTGGTTGAAAGAGGATGTGCAAGCTGCAAGGCAAGAAACTAAAACAGCAACATCAGAGCTTATCAAGATGAAGTAAACAACGCAGTACCTTAATGGTACAATACATACTACTTGGTAAAAGTGAATTGTGTTATTAAAATTCAAAGACAATTTGCCAATAGCATCTAAATGGTTAGGGTGTTCAAACTCTAAACTTGGCATGAAGAGTAGTGAAGACAACTTAGGTCAACAAGCACTATAAGCATGGTTCATAGCGTAAATATAGCCAATCTATGTTTCTTCCGCGACAACATACACATCCTAGTGGTGGTACAAATGCAGCAACAAAGGTCTATATCACTCATGAATGCATAGAACAAGACAACCAAGAAAAAAGAAATATATTTAGCAGGGGAGACATAGAAGCAGCATAGCGGGCAAGCCCAGGAGGCAAGCAGAACCAATGGGGCAAGCAGTACGTGGGTGCTCCTTGGTCAACCAGCCGGGCTCTTGGAACAGTCGTGCGTAAATCGACTGGCTCTTCTCCAACGACAGGCACCTGTAATTATTTTCTTTTGGTCATCTAACAATTGGCATGAGCCAGAATTCAATCAAACTAACAACAAATCACACAAAATTGGATCAAATGGGCGCGGGGTTTCATATGATCAGGGCATAGCATAGGAGTATATATTCAATTCCAAAATCTTCCATACAGAGGGTAGATGATTCAACATACGATGAGCTTAACGATTATAGGGAGGCAAGTAAACAATGGAACGAAACACTCACCTGCTCACTGTAAGGAAGATATTTCCCATCAAATGTGACCACCACAATGTTTTCCATCAGCACCTTGTACCTTGTCGACCGAACAATAGAAGTCGATAGCTGACAACTGACATGTTGCAGTAGGAAACAATCACATTGATTCTTTCTCTTTTTTTTACAAAGGATATAAGCATATCAACCAAAATTACATGGCTAGTATTCTTGAAATACACATTATTACTCGTCATCCTGATACTCACATTTCCACTGGTTACCACTTTTAAAATGTAAAGAATATAGTGATCGATCTAGACAACAAAATGTTGAAGCCCCAAGGATGGGTGGCTTTATATAATTTGTTGAGTGAAAGGTGCTTGTTTTACACCAGTCCTTAGTACTATACAGAAATGTCTAAGCTTATCAGTTACTAATGGTAACTTTGTTCATCCCAGGAACATGAAGTCAAGAACTAATGCATCGATGAACAAAAAATAGAATAAAACATCAGCAGATATCTTACACTTCATCACCAAACTCCTCATTGATAATTTCCTTGATTCTCTCTCAAAAATGCATGATTTATTCAATTTGTGTCTAATATATAATGAAAGGACTATTAATAAGAACGTGAATCTTACGTACCTAAGTAGGACATCAAACTGATCAATGAATCCACCTAGTTTATGGATATAATAGCTCCACTCTTTAATCCATCTTATGAATTGAAGGATATCAAATCTAGAATATAGATGATAATCAAATTCTAGACCGAGAGAGAAAGATCCTTGTGTTGCAGCTATGCTGCTGCCATCACCCACAACCTTCCTTGAGCCACCGCTGCTTCACTACTTCAACTGCCTACCTTGTATCAGTTGATCTAAAAAATGGAAATGCAGATGAAGAGGCAGGGTTAGAGGTGGAAAGGTGAGGATGCAACAGTTCACAATTCTTGTAGTTTGATAGCAGAAATCTTTAACAAGGTGTATATCGATAGGTTAGAATCAAACACAAAATAGAAGGTAATGAAAAAAAATGTAATCTGAATGGTGAAAGATATCTAAATGTTTACTGTTAATCTGAACTCTGACAAGTGAATAAAAATGAATGCTTCAAGTGTTCAGCACATTACCATTTAATATTGCTCCACCTGTGTAAGTTGTTCTCTGAGAAATCATGATGCACCAACTAGTATTTACAGAAGAAAACCTACAAAAAGTTGTTTTTTGTTATTTAATTTGGACCCATTGAAGAATTAGCAACTAAGAAATAAAATGGACATACATGAGAAAGATAGTACAAACCATAGCATTTCTCAATGAATTTCTGGTTGCATTGACAATGTTTGGAAAAATAGTTACAATTGCAAAGTAATCAAATATGGAAGGTACAATGAAAACAGATTAGTAAAGCACAAAAAAGTTTTATGAGCTTTTACTGGGAATTAGCAAAACAAGAGTTATGTGCTAGGCAAATGTTTCAGTTGACCACAGACACTGACCTGAAAGCACAGGTCCTTTGGGAATAACTATCTCAAGAGGTAGCAGCTGGGATCAGGGCATCTGCAACCACATAGCTTGGGCATCATTATTTACAAGCAAACCTCCAAAGCATATCTAGGTAAAGGAGATAGATTTTACACAAATTGGACATCAAAATCACACTAAACAGGCAAGGGTTGTTTGAAGTTATTGATGTTCAATATCTGTCACGCCCGGAAATTCACTACCAGAATTTCCGAAACTGAATATGTATTAATTTCCCTGTCCAGGACCAGCCAGGGTACACAGACGACAATATTGACATACAGATCCAAGTCTTACAAACACAGAAAAAGTCTTACAGAAATGCAGCAGAAAGACGAAAACAAACTAAACTAGAACAGGACTCTTGCAGCGGGCTGGCACCATTCCACAAGCATCCTCGACGGCGGACGAAACCTACTCCTCTGAGAAGCCTCCATCGGACGCATATTCCTTTTCTGGTGTGGGGAAAAATTAAGCAAGGCTGAGTACTATCCACTGTACTCAACAAGTCATACCGGGAAGGAAGGTATGATGCAGGGTATTCCAAAGGTAGGCAAGAGTTTATTTGCATAAAATAAACATTTAAAAACAACAGTTGAAAGCAGTAGTAAAACGTTGAATTGATTGAACAATATTAAACCTTCACTGTCCAACGCTACACCACGTTGCGACAGGCCCAAACCATCCACCTGAACTAAACCAGTTCCAGGAAATCCAATTATTATGAAGGTGGGACTAATCACGGTGAATCTGGTTGATCGCCCATAACCGTGGACACGGCTATTCGAATAGTTCTACTCTGATCAGAGGTGTACATCTGTACCCATAAGACACAGCCCCACGATACCTTTCCGCGTGCCGGTATACCACCACGGTACCCCGGAAAGGGACTGTGACAGGACCCTTCGCATAACCCCCTCTAATCAATCGTACCACCTCAGGTTTCGCCCCTACCCCTCAAAAGGCAGTGGGCAGCCCCCCTCGTGCCTTGGTGAATCCGGCAGCCGCATAGACCGTCGCAGGGTCCATCCGCACTCCATCACGCTCACCCTAGCCAGTGTATGTTAGCTAGAGGAAAGCTACACTACAAGTCCAGCCGTTGCCCACGCTGGCTTGTGGTACGCACGGTATTTCTTCCAGGGTTTCCCGCGAACCAATCCTTAATTGCCATGGGTGCTTCCATCAAAACCATGCACCCACAGCCCACCATTAGCATATTTTAATTAAATATTATTACCATGGTAGCTCCTAAACCAAAGTGTCACCATGGGGACTACATTAATTAATTATTTAAGGTGATCCTCTTTAGTGAGCTAAGTTAGCTAAGCATGGCTAAGCATTCCTAAAAATCAGCGAATAAAGAATTAATTACCCAAGTTATCAAAGGTACAAGATAATCAATATAATGGGCTAAGTACAATAGGTAAAAACCCACATGAAATGATATTGCGAAATAATGCGGTGTTTACAGAAAAATAAGGTATTTGTAAATATGGGTACAATATGGTCAATGCGAAGCATGACTTGCCTTGCTCTTGAGTTGGAGCTACTTCTACGACGATCTCGAAATAAACGGGAGCGTCGGAATTGCTGGAATCAACGCGACAAACAAAGCAAACAACAATACATGCTATAAGTCTACTGAAACAAAGCAAAAAACCATTTTTAATGGATTCTCTGCATTTTTATGAATTTAATGAAATTTGAATGGACTTAAACGGAGCACGAGAGCGGCGGCGAAAAGGGGAAAAAGGGAGAGGAGGACGCGGGGAGCGTTTTAAAGTGCGGAGGAGGGTGAGATCGTGGCCGAGGGGCGCGGAAACGGCGGCGGATGGGGAGAGAGAGGAGAGAGAGAGACGGCCGGGAAAGGCGGATCCCGCCCCTCTCGTGCGGCGGTTGCGGGCGGAGTGGGCGAGGGGAAAGCGGCGGAGTGGGCGCGTGCGCGCGCGGATCGTGGGGACGCGGGGAGGTGGGAGAGACGGCGGCCGGCGGTTGCTCCCCTCCGATTCCGCCGGCCGGAGGAGGGAGACGACCCCGACAGGTGGGGCCCACCTGTCGGTGGCCCGGACCGGCGGGCGAGCGCGGCGTGAGCGGGCCGCGGCCTACGGCCGGCCCGCGAGAGAGGAGGAGCGGCGCGTGCTCGAGAGGGAGAGGCGGCCCCGTGGGCCGGCCCACCGGGAGGAGGAGGCGCGCGCGCGGCGGCTGGGCGGACTGGGCCGACGGCCCGAAAGGTAAAAGAAGAGGAAAAAGAAAAAGAAAAAGAAAGGAAATTTTCTGGGATTAATTAAATTCTGAATTTGATTTTAATTGATTTAAAATTATTTCTAGGGCTTTGAAAATTCCGCTAAAAATCCTGTTAATGTATTTTGACATGGGGAACTTAAGAAAAATTCCACCCTGCCATTTCCACTTCTTTAATGCATTAATTAATTGGATTTTTCTCCAGATTAATTAAACAATTTCTCAGATAAATTATCAATTTGATTTTTATGATTTGGGAGAACTTTAGGGTGTGACAAACCTACCCCCCTTAAACGGAATCTCGACCCCGAGATTCGGAGGTGCTGGCGCAGAGGTGCGGATGGGCGGCCTTCAATTCATCTTCTCTTTCCCATGTGGCTTCTTCCTCGGAGTGATGGCTCCATTGAACTCTGCGGAACCTGGTAACTTTGTTTCTGGTCCTCCTCTCGCTGGTTTCGAGAACACGAATCGACTTCTCCACATAAGTCAAGTCGTCTTGAATCTCAATTTGATCGGGACTGGCCTGCTCTTCCGGTACTCTCAAACATTTCTTCAATTGCGAGACGTGAAATACATCGTGGATACCAGCCATGTTGGGTGGAAGCTCAAGCTGGTAAGCAACTCCTCCTCGACGTTCACGGATCTTGTACGGTCCCACAAAGCGTGGTGCCAATTTGCCTTTAGTTTGGAAACGGTGTACTCCCCGAAGCGGTGTGATGCGAAGGTACACGTAGTCCCTTGTTTTGAAAGCTAACTCCCTTCGACGATTGTCGGCATAGCTTTTCTGTCGAGACTGTGCGATTCTCAACCTTTCCCTGACGGTTCTGACCTTTTCTTCTGCGTCGCTCAAGACTTCAGTCCCAAACAGTTGTCGTTCTCCGGTCTGATCCCAAAAGAGCGGGGTGCGGCACTTTCTGCCATACAACGCCTCAAATGGTGCCATCTGCAAGCTGGCTTGGTAGCTGTTGTTATAGGAGAACTCGGCATATGGCAAACTCTTGTCCCATGCTCCTCCAAAATCGAGCGCATAGGCTCTGAGCATATCCTCGAGTATCTGGTTCACTCACTCGGTCTGACCATCGGTCTGCGAATGGTAAGCCGTGCTAAAATTCAAACGGGTTCCCAATTCTTCTTGTAATTTCTGCCAGAACTTTGAGGTGAACTGGCTTCCTCGATCCGATACGATCTTCTTAGGCACTCCGTGCAAACACATGATTCTTGCGAGGTAGAGTTCTGCTAGCTTCTTTCCGGAGTAAGTAGTATGCACAGGAATGAAATGAGCCACCTTCGTGAGTCGATCTACAATGACCCAAATGGAGTCATGTCCAGACGATGTTCTTGGCAAACCTGTGATGAAATCCATTCCAATTTCTTCCCATTTTCATTCCGGAATTTGGAGAGGCTGTAACAGTCCTGCAGGCCTCTGATGTTCTGCCTTGACTCGCTGGCATACGTCACAGAGTGCGACGAATTCAGCTATTTCTCTTTTCATGCTAACCCACCAAAATTTTCCTTTAAGATCCTGGTACATCTTGGTACTCCCAGGATAGATTGAATACTCAGTTTGATGGGCTTCCGTGAGTATTAACTCCTTTAACTCTTTGTCTTCTGGGACGCACAGTCTTTCTCCCATCCATATCGTGCCATGCTCGTCTTCGGAAAAATCTCGGGCCTTTCCGACCCTCATGTTTTTCTTGAGCTCTGCTATCTCCGGATCTTTAATTTGAACTGCTCGAACTTGCTCCACGAGCGTTGGTCGTGCTTCTAGAGCGGACACGAACCCATGTTCAACAATACTGAGGTTCAGCCGTTCGAAGTCTTGCTGTAACTGGTTGCTCATCTCTTCCGTACTGGTGGAGTTGCAGTAGCTCTTCCGGTTTAAAGCATCTGCCACTACATTAGCTTTACCGGGATGGTAGTGGATTCCTATATCATAGTCTTTAATCAATTCCAGCCATCTTCGCTGACGGAGATTTAAGTCCGGTTGGGTGAAGATATATTTCAAACTCTTGTGATCCGTATACACCTCGCAACGGTTTCCAATAAGGTAATGCCTCCAGATCTTTAGGGCATGTACCACTGCTGCTAATTCCAGATCATGAGTGGGGTAATTATTTTCATGTGGACGCAACTGTCGTGAAGCATATGCGACCACCTTGCCTTCCTGCATCAGCACACATCCTAGCCCTTGGCGAGACGCGTCGCAATAAACCTGAAAATCTTTCGTCTGGTCTGGCAGAATTAAGACTGGTGCCGTTACCAACTTCTTCTTAGGTTCCTCAAAACTTTTGTTGCATTCTGCGGACCACTTGAATTTCTCATCCTTTTTCAGCAACTGTGTCATTGGCTTGGCAATTTTGGAGAAGTTCTCAATGAACCGACGGTAATAACCCGCGTGTCCTAGAAAACTCCTGATTTGTGAAACCGTGTGTGGAGGCTTCCACTTGGTAACCGACTCCACATTTGACGGATCCACCGCCACTCCTTGAGCAGTTATAATGTGACCCATGAATTGCACTTCCTTTAGCCAAAAGTCACATTTGCTGAACTTGGCATACAACTGATGCTCCTTCAATTTCTCGAGCGCTAAGCGAAGGTGCTACTCGTGTTCCTCCTCAGACTTAGAGTAGATGAGTATATCATCGATAAAGACCACAACAAACTTATCCAAGAATTCCATAAACACCTTGTTCATCAGGTTCATGAAGAACGCTGGTGCGTTAGTGAGTCCAAAGGACATAACTGTGCACTCGAACAATCCATACCGAGTAACAAAGGCAGTCTTAGGAATGTCTTCTTCTCGGATCCTCAACTGATGGTAGCCTGATCGCAGGTCTATCTTGGAGAACAATGTTGCTCCTTTCAGTTGGTCGAACAAATCATCAATCCTGGGCAACGGGTATTTGTTCTTGATAGTGACATCATTAAGTGCGCGGTAATCGACGCACATCCTCTTGGTCTTGTCCTTCTTCTCCACAAAAATTACTGGAGCACCCCAAGGTGACGTGCTCGGGCGAATGTATCCCTTATGTAGCTGCTCGTCAACTTGCTTCTTGACTTCTGCCAACTCGTTGGCTCCCATCCTGTAAGGTCTCTTGTGTATCGGGGCGGTTCCCGGTACTAGGTCGATCCGAAACTCAATTTCTCTTTTAGGCGGCATCGTCGTTAGATCGTCCGGGAAGACTTCAGGATACTCGCTGACAATTAAGATATCCTCCAACTTCTTAGGGGTTTTCACCACTTCTCTGGTCTGCTCCTCAGTAGCAACCTGATTCAAACTTGTTACGGACTTCTGTGGTGCCGGAGATCGGAAAGTAACCCTCTCTCCCTTGTCATTGGTTTGAGTGACGGTGCGTCTTGCGCAATCGATTACTCCCTTGTGCCTCGTCAACCAATCCATCCCAAGAATGACATCTAAGTCTTTAGATTCGAGAAGGATAAGGTTGGCTAGAAATTGTGACCTTTTGATTTCTATCACCACTGAGGGGCTATAACTGACGGAGGTGGAACTATTTCTCGGGGTGTAGACCCGCATTGGTATTTTAAGTTCCTCTTTTCTTAGACCATGCTTCCCCACAAAATTCTTGGAAATAAACGAATGCGTTGCACCAGAATCAAATAAAACTGTAGCTGGGATTGAGTTGACAGAAAACATACCCAGTACAACTTCCGGTGCTGCCAGCGCCTCTTCTGCCGATGCATGGTTGACGCGAGCCTGAAGGATCCTAGGCCCAGCACGTCTCGGCTTCGGGCACTTGTCGGCAAAGTGCCCCGGTTCACCACAGTTGAAGCAAGCTCCTGGCTTCACTCTAGTATCCCTCTTGGGCTGAGCTGGCTGGGCTGATGGGGTTGGTGCAGTTGGCGGGCGTGGAGCTGGACGGTTGTGCTGCCCACCTTGGTTGTTGTTGTCTCCATGGTAACCAGCACGGAAGTTACCAGGGTGGTAGGGGCGATGCTGGCGAACAATCAAGGTGGAAGGTCCACCCTGCTGTCCCGGAGTGAAGCGGGGCTTCTGGTGACTCCCCTGGTGTGCCCTGAACTGAACTGCCTTCCTTTTACGCTCCATCTTGTTGCGCTGGTCTTCCTGGCAAATCGCCTTGTCCACTAGTCTCTCGAAGTCGGAATAATCTCTTGAAATCAGCTGGTTGGTCAGCTCGTCATCCAGGCCTGACAGAAACTTTTCTTGTCGCTCGGCGTAGGTGCGCACGTCTTCTGGAGCATAGCGTGCGAGCCGGTTGAATTCATGAAGATACTCCGTCACAGTCCTGTTGCCTTGGTGGAGTGCACGCAATTCCCTCTTTTTCTGCGCAACTATTCCATAGGGGACTTGCGCCTTCCTAAAACTACGACAGAATTCCGCCCATGTAACCTCCGTTCCGGCTGGGCGGGTGACCAAATAATTATCCCACCATGCTGAGGCGGGACCTTGCAACTGGTGGGTGGCAAAGGCGACCTTCTCTTGGTCGTTGCATTGAAGAAGGTTGAGTTTCTTCTCAATGGCATGGAGCCAGTCATTCGCCTCCATGGAGTTGGTAGTACTTGAGAAAGTTGGTGGCCGGACGCGAAGGAACTCCGGCAGCTTGGATTGGGGAGGCGAACCGAACTGTTGATTCTGCTGAGCCTGCTGCTGCTGCTAGGCCTGTTGTTGCATTTGCTGTATCATTTGTTGTTGCATTTGCTGATGCTGCTGCTGCATTTGTTGCATCATGGCAGTCATCATTTGTGTCTGGGCTGCCAGCACTTGTGCGATGGTCGGGTTCTCTGGTGGCGGTGGTGGAGGGGGAGCGTTGCCAGTTGAACCGTTACCATGAGCTCCTCCTGCGAGCTCCTCGCTACTGCTGGTGTTGCCGCTGGTTCTGGTGTTCACCATCTAGAGTAGGCCGAGCCAGAGTAGAAGAGAAGAAAAACAGACTGGTTAGGAACTAAACTTTATTACATTAACATTAACTGCAATTGTTCTGATCTGAATTAAAAACACTGAAAAAAAAATCAAGCAACATCCTTATTAGGGCAGCCATACCAACACATGATATAGACCATCGACTAACCCACAAGCAACAAGCCTAACACACGGAAACTAGCAGGAAAACAAACTAAGCAAAACAGTAAAAGCTAAGAGTGACGGCTCTAAAACTCCGAGCGGCTCCTATGGTCGGTGGAGTCGAAGTCGCCCTCCTGATCGTCGCCCTCATCCTCTGAGCGGCTCCTGGAGTCCATCATGTAGGTGTCGCCGCTGGTAGGCTCAGAGCTGCTGCCACTGCCGTTGCTGCCACTGGGAGTAGCGGACAACCAACCTCCGCTGCCACTGCCACCTTGGTAGGCCGAGGCTGGAGCGAAAGTAAGGAAGGGTGACGAGGACGGAGCTGGAGCTGCTGCAGGCGTCGGGACTGGTGACGACAGTGGAGATGGAGCTGCTGCTGGCGGTGGGTGCCTGGGCGCCAGCTGGATGCGGACGGGAGCGGTGGTGGTCTTCCTGGCTGTCGTGCGGATCCGCGATCCACCGGGTGCCGACAGACCCTTCAGGATGGCATTCTCCCTCTTGAGGCGTGCTACCTCGTCCTGCAGATCCACGATCTGCCCCAGCTTCTGGTCGTTCAGGGCTTTCGCAGCCCTGTGGAGGTCGGCGTGCATCTTGTCCAGGCCCTTCATCACCGTGCTCATGTGATCGAAAGTGGTGTCGTTCTCCTCCGCTGCGGACTGGTAGGTGCTGCTGTTGGAAGAACTGCCGCGGCGAGGGTGGTAGCGATATGCCGAGCTGTGGAGAGCGTGGTCGTGCAGCTCTCGCATCCTAGCCATCATCAGGTAAGCCGCCTCTTGACAGGCGTGCTCGTCAGATCCTCCTGCAGCGGTGACCACCATCTTGGGAAGACTGGTGCCCACGAAGCCATGTACCTCCAAACGGACTCGGTGTGGCAACTCTCCCATGAGGGGTAGTAGTGTGGTGTACTCTGGGGCCTCTGCGTATCCCACTGCCAAGGCCATGCGGGCCAATTCTGCCACAAAACCTTCCATATTCTGACCATGGTGCGTCGGGGGATGGCCTGCCATCTATAGAAGACAAAGGGGTAGGAATCAATGCATGCTCAAATCCAAATTAAAATAAACGACAAAAGACTCGAATAAATGACACAATAAAGCCGGAATTTTTATGCATAAACTATTTTTTGAATGAATACAAATAAAGACACTATTAACCCTAAGCAATTAAATAGCATGAAAAAAGGGTTATAATAATAACAGTATTTGGAACAACAATAATAATAACGACATAAATAAATTTTGCAACCCATAAATCCTATTTCAGACCTAATGCAACTTTCCCCAATAATTTCCCAACCAACCGTCGAATAAAATTCCAATAAACCGAAGCCGATTTACCCAAAAATTTTCAATACTCTACACCAACGTGAGAATTTATTTTTTTAGCAAGCGACCAAATTTTTTTTCTTTCTTTTTGAAAACCGGGGTAACCAGTTTTTGAAACAACTCCAAATGCGGAAAGGCATATGCATATGAAAGAGTTTCAGAGGGCTCTTGGGGTTTCAAGTTGGCTTGTCCTACGGTCAACCTGGCTCTGATACCAACTTGTCACGCCCGGAAATTCACTACCAGAATTTCCGAAACTGAATGTGTATTAATTTCCCTGTCTAGGACCAGCCAGGGTACACAGACGACAATGTTGACATACAGATCCACGTCTTACAAACACAGTAAAAGTCTTACAGAAATGCAGTGGAAAGACGAAAACAAACTAAACTAGAACAGGACTCTTGCAGCGGGCTGGCACCATTCCACAAGCATCCTCGATGGCGGACGAAACCTACTCCTCTGAGAAGCCTCCATCGGACGCATATTCCTCTTCTGGTGTGGGGAAAAATTAAGCAAGGCTGAGTACTATCCACTGTACTCAACAAGTCATACCGGGAAGGAAGGTATGATGCAGGGTATTCCAAAGGTAGGCAAGGGTTTATTTGCATAAAATAAGCATTTAAAAAACAACAGTTGAAAGCAGTAGTAAAATATTGAATTGATTGAACAATATTAAACCTTCACTATCCAACGCTACACCACGTTGCGACAGGCCCAAACCATCCACCTGAACTAAACCGGTTCCAGTAAATCCAATTATTATGAAGGTGGGACTAATCACGGTGAATCTGGTTGATCGCCCATAACCGCGGGCACGGCTATTCGAATAGTTCTACTCTGATCAGAGGTGTACATCTGTACCCATAAGACACAGCCCCACGACACGTTTCCGCGTGCCGATATACCACCACGGTACCCCAGAAAGGGACTGTGACAGGACCCTTCGCATAACCCCATCTAACCAATCATACCACCTCAGGTTTCGCCCCCACCCCTCAAAAGGTAGTGGGCAGCCCCCCTTGTGCCTTGGTGAATCCGGCAGCCGCATAGACTGTCGCAGGGTCCATCCGCACTCCATCACGCTCACCCTAGCGAGTGTATGTTAGCTAGAGGAAAGCTACACTACAAGTCCAGCCGTTGCCCACGCTGGCTTGTGGTACGCATGGTATTTCTTCCAGGGTTTCCCGCGAACCGGTCCTTAATTACCATGGGTGCTTCCATCAAAACCATGCACCCACAGCCCACCATTAGCATATTTTAATTAAATATTATTACCATGGTGGCTCATAAACCAAAGTGTCACCATGGGGACTATATTAATTAATTATTTAAGGTGATCCCCTTTAGTGAGCTAAGTTAGCTAAGCATGGCTAAGCATTCCTAAAAATCAGCGAATAAAGAATTAATTACTGTTGATGCTAAATCCGTATCGCCGATGTGGACCCGGCGCGCGGAGACATGAAGGCCTGGGAGATCTGCTTAGCTCCAGTGCAGGTCCTAAACTTGATGAAGCGCAGGCATGCCAGTCAGTTTGATCCTGCCACTGACAAGATATGCAAAATAGCATAATAGAAGGTCTATCGGCCGATAGGCCGATAGGGCAAAAACGTATCGGCCGATAGGCTGATAGCCAAAACAATCGATCGACCGATGATAACATGATGATATAGCAATGTGATATAACATAATCCAAATATAAAATAAACATTGATCTGAAGATTAAAGCACACATCGGCCAAAGATCCGATGGCATAAACTCTCAATAAGCAGATAAACAATAAATGCTCTGTTGTCATCGGCCAGATCCAATCTATATGTAAAACTCTTGGGCCGATGCAACGTCCAGATAACTCACCGGTTGAAACCCCAGTGAAACCCTTATTGGCAATCGATAGGCAGGCCAGAGATTACGGTTCTAGTCACAACTTAGCGGCACTAAGTATGAAAAGAAACGCAAGATCTAGACAATCAAGTCCTCGACTGATTTTCGGGGTGGTGGATACCTTAGCCAATCTAATCTAGCGAGGCAATTTAGTCGATACCGGCGTAAACCCTAAAACGAATCTCGGCCGATACGACTAAATCGAGACGCCAAACCAAATTGACTAAGATATATGATAGTAGGTGCTTATGTTGACGAGATCAGAACGTCGAAGCCCTAGCCCCGACAGCGCAGGCAGCCATAACGAGACTTACCCCTCGCGGAAAGGGCATGAACTCGCCGAAGAAGACGAAAAGTAAAGGTTGGCGATGCGCCGAAGTTGTATTGACCGTGAGATGATTTTACATGAACCTTGGGCTTACATATTTATACCCATAGACTAACAAAGATCCTAACAGAATACGACTCAAACTGTCCTAAAGATAAAAGGAAACAGATAAAGTCCTTATTGGACACTAAACACACTTTCCTAAAGATAAAAAGGAAACTAACATATTCTTCCTAATTAATAGATATAAGCCGCATCCTCCTCAAACTCGGTCATCTCTGGATAAGATCTTTCCGAATCTAACAAGAATCCGACTGCTGTTAATGATTGGTTTAAGAAAACCCCCATCGGCCGATGTAGAATTTTAGGCCGATACTAGTTTCAAGCCGATATAAACCTTGGGCCGATGAGGACTTTGGGGCTTACCAAATTCTGGTGTTAACAATTACCCAAGCTATCAAAGGTACAAGATAATCAATATAATGGGCTAAGTACAATAGGTAAAAACCCACATGAAATGATATTGCGAAATAATGCGGTGTTTACGGAAAAATAAGGTATTTGTAAATATGGGTACAATATGGTCAATGCGAAGCATGACTTGTCTTGCTCTTGAGTTGGAGCTACTTCTGCGACGATCTCAAAATAAACAGGAGCGTCGGAATTGCCGGAATCTACGCGACAAACAAAGCAAACAACAATACATGCTATAAGTCTACTGAAACAAAGCACAAAACCATTTTTAATGGATTCTCTGTATTTTTATGAATTTAATGAAATTTGAATGGAATTAAACGGAGCTCGGATGAATTAGTTATGAATTTTTGAAGTTATCTGTGTTTTTACTATAACAGAAAAACCTTAATTGAATTATTGCGCAATTAACCCCTAGGGCTGGCGTCAGCGGGCGGCGGCGACCGGTCCACCGTGGGTTCGGTCCACGGGACCGCGGCGGCGGCGGTGCACCACGTGGTGCATGCGTGGCGCCGACGCGGCAGCCACGCGACGGCCACGTGGGCGGCCACGCGGGACGAACGCGGACGGCCCAGATCGGCCCGGGTGGCTGATCGGGCAGCTGAGGCGCGCGGGCGGCCGAGCGGCCGGAGCTCGGGCTCGACCGAGCCAGCCATGGCGCGCGGCGGCGGCCGGCGGCCGGCCAGCGCAGCGGCCGGCGGCGCAGGGGCGCCGGCGCCGTGCGACGGCGCGCGGGACGGGCAAGGACTAGGCTCGCGCAGAAGGAAACAGCACGATCGGGGAGGAAAGAGAGGAAGGGGAGAAAAAAAAGGGGAAAATCTCACCGGGCTCAGCCGGAGGCGGAGAAGACGGCAGCGCGGGCGACGCGGGAGACGCGGGCCGGCGGCGCAAGAAGGCGGACGGGGTGCAGGAGAACGCGGCGAACGCGTCGGCGCGGCTCGGGGACGGTGCAAGCGATGGGGAGCGGCGGCCGGAGATGGCGGAGGCGGCGGCGCACGAAGTCGGTGGTGGCGCGGGCGCTAGGAGGCACAGGAACGGCGGCGAAAAGGGGAAAAAGGGAGAGGAGGACGCGGGGAGCGTTTTAAAGTGCGGAGGAGGGCAAGATCCTGGCCGAGGGGCGCGGAAACGGCGGCGGATGGGGAGAGAGAGGAGAGAGAGAGACGGCCGGGAAAGGCAGATCCCGCCCCTCTCGTGCGGCGGTTGCGGGCAGAGTGGGCGAGGGGAAAGCGGCGGAGTGGGCGCGTGCGCGCGCGGATCGCGGGGACGCGGGGAGGTGGGGGAGACGGCGGCCGGCGGTTGCTCCCCTCCGATTCCGCCGGCCGGAGGAGGGAGACGACCCCGACAAATGGGGCCCACCTGTCGGTGGGCCGAACCGACGGGCGAGCGCGGCGTGAGCGGGCCGCGGCCTACGGCCGGCCCGCGAGTGAGGAGGAGCGGCGCGTGCTCGGGAGGGAGAGGTGGCCCCGTGGGCCGGCCCACCGGGAGGAGGAGGCGCGCGCGCGACGGCTGGGTGGACTGGGCCGACGGCCCGAAAGGAAAAAGAAGAGGAAAAAGAAAAAGAAAAAGAAAGTAAATTTCCTGGGATTAATTAAATTCCGAATTTGATTTTAATTGATTTAAAATTATTTCTAGGGCTCTGAAAATTCCACTAAAAATCCTGTTAATGTATTTTGACATGGGGGAACTCAAGAAAAATTTCACCCTGCCATTTCCACTTCTTTAATGCATTAATTAATTGAATTTTTCTCCAGATTAATTAAACAATTTCTCAGATAAATTATCAATTCGATTTTTACAATTTAGGAGAACTTTAGGGTGTGACAATATCTTTTGAATGTCGGCATATAATTTTGCATTCGGGATGTTCAACGTTGCATTCCAGAAGTAGAACCGGACATGGCAAATACCATTTGGCAATGGTGTCAGGTGTGCAGACATAACACCAGTGACAACTGTAATGGAAGTAGTGCAAATCAGAAACACATCTAGATAGTTGAGATCTTAAGTAGGCGTGAATTCGAATATGAATGTGTAGTTCATGCACCTCTTTCACCACATGTCAAGATTGTTTGGTGCCAGGATTGGAGCAAATTTTCTCTCTTTTTTATCAAGAGGTGTGTAGTAGCAGTAGAGTTGGCATTCTTTGAGCTGACCTCAAGACATGATAGGATGTTGCTATGTACACCTTGTTCAACTCCTAGGTGTACATCCCAGCGATGTGCTGCGCCATGACACAATGAAAAACTCTACAAATTCACCAGCAAACAGTGCTAAAAGTTATCAAGTATGCGTAGGAAATCTTAAAAAAAAGATGGTCCACATCATCCCTTAGCTCAATTACCTGTTAAGATGAAGATTTTTCAATCATAATATTTGTTGTGTTGATAGAATTAACTGATCATAGTTTCTCTATGCTGCTGCATAATAGGAAAAATACCTTGTCAGAGACATTGAAGTAGGAGCTCTCCACTACTTTCACCTTTGCTGTAACTCGAAAAGGGTATTCATTACGTTCTTCCTGAAATTTTAAAATGTGTGCCGACTTTCAGGCAATGGAATCAGATAGAAGAGCAATTAACAGGAACCTTGTCAAATATCTTTAGCATCTTCACAAACGCCATCATGTTTAAGCTCCTGAAACAAGATTGTCATGTCAGTATTCCCACAAAAATGAATGAAATTTAAAATGCCGGTTACACATACCAGCTTGAGGTTCCCCAATCCCTTGTAAAGCTCAACCAGGGCACTCAAGGATAGTGAAGCGGGGGTCGAGGAGGCAGCGGTTGCGGGCAGTTAGCTCACAGCTTCACACTGGCAATCATGGTGACCTTATTGACCTAGAGTGCCTGCATAGCAGGCGGCGGCACAGCAAAAGAAGGGCAAATCGGTGATTGAGAGGGGCTACATGGTGTCTCTGCAGCAGTGCCAGGAAAGTTCAACGACCTCAACAGGCGGTACAAGCACATCGTCCACCAGCTCGGCCACAGGAAGGCGCTCAAGGTGGTCGAAAAGACGAACCACGTGCTGCTCGACGCCTTGGAAGAGCTCACCCATAAGGCCAATGAAGAGGTGCACAAGCCGCAAGCTGCTTAGCTCAAGCACCTCTTCTTCCACGAGATGTGCACATACCACAACTCAGCGCTGCCACTGCACATGCGTCGCACGGCGGCAGCACCACCGGCGAGGACACCGCCTTCTTCCACCACCCGTCGCTTGCGTCCACAGTCGCCGCCTCGTCCGCCGCGTGCCAGGCAGCGGTCCCTTCCTCTCGTAAGGCTGCGGGCCGCGTTGCATCGGTCGCCCTCTGCCTGATGCTTGGGCCTTCTGCCCGCACGTTACTGAGTGCGCTGATTTCTTTCTCCCGTTGGTGCGTTGACTGGAAAAGGACACCAGCCAATAAAATCGCTCAGCACGAAGCTTCCCCCTGCCTTACCTAAACTGAATCAGAAAAAAGCAAACGGTAACACTATTTCTATCCTACGTGGCTTATCCCAGCGTCCACCTCTTGTGCGCCACATTCAGTTTTGAATATGACTATATCAGCCTAAAATCTTTTCAAATGAAACCCTCCATTATGAAACATTCTCTTTTCACTTGCATGGAATAACATTCTTTCATGTTATTTAACCATACTTATTAGGTATAAAAGAAAATCAATTATTCAAGAGAAATTTATTAATATTGTGACGTCCTAAACCTCTTGAATTTTCTTTTTAAGTAAAATGCATGTAAGATCATTCAACTTGTTTAGATGTGTTATATAGGTTACTTTACTTTTAAAATACATATATAGATCATTTAGCCATCTAATTATTCACGTGAGTATATCTTATACACATAACATGCTACCTAGAATTGAAAAAATTGTATCTGGATATTCTGCAACCACTACACACCCCAGCCGGTGCCTCCTAAGATTTCGCCTCCTCGTTGTTTATATTCATAGTTTGTCGTCGCCGCTACCACTGTAGAGTTTGGTGGCAAGCGAGAGAGAGGACTAAGAACTAGGAAAACTCATCAAAACAAGCACAAGTGAAATAATTTGGTTCTTCTAATTTCGTATATTGCCAAGTGCTAGTGCTGTGAGAAAGAAAAAAAATACACATGTGGTTTTCTGCACATGTCCAAAAGCATTTCTTTCCAATCATAAATGATGTTATGTGTACAAGATATGCTCTTGTGGATAGTTAGATAGCTAAATGACTCACTTAACTCACATTAATGATGTGTATTATTAAAGTAGAATGACATACATGACAAATCTAAACAAGTTAAATGACCATTCATACATTTTACTCTTTCTTTTTTTAAGGCATTATCCATGCCCATAACATTTTGTTGCTCATACTTGTGTTCTTATCCCTTACTTTAGTGTTAAGTCAGTCCAAAATGAATTATCTTCTTTCAAACAACTATCTAATAATATTGTTTTCATAACCAGTGTAGGTAGCAAACACAGAAGGCACCTATAGCATATGAGTCAATCATAAAATCTCTTTCATTGGAATCTTTCTTTCAGATAATTTATAACCATGGGTCATGCTCGTGACATCTTTGGTATCATCTACCCTAGTATTATGCCGCCTACCCATGAAGTAACTTACATAGACTAGGCTGTCAAAAAAGCTCGAGGCTCACAAGCAGCTCAAGCTTGACTCATCCTAGGCTCATTTCAATCTCGGCCGGAGCTCCAGACGAGCCGAGCCCGAGCTTATGCCAAAGCTTGCGAGATTTGTCAGGTTGAGCTCGAGCTCCTAACAAGCATAACAATATATGATTTTTATTGTTTATTTAATAAACTAGTATACATAAATATGCCATTTGTATATACTCACATAATGAAGTATAGCTTATATTGCAATCATATATTTATCTTATTATTTTTCTTCTCTTTAATGTGATTAACTAGAAAATAGCTTTTTCAAGAGATTATTCTTGAAATATACATTGTACTAATTCTCGGTAGTTAAGCTCAAATGTTACACATGCTCGACTCGAGCTTGTTAAAAATAACGCAATAAAAGATCCAACACGAGACACAGATTTTTACGTAGAAAATCCTTGCGGGAAAAAACCACGGGCGCCGACTGGCAATCTTCACTATATGGAGGGAGTTTACAGAACGCAGGGAATACAATGAGTCGTCAGCACTTCCCGTGCGGCTTACAAGATGTATTTATAGGACGGACTGACTATAGTCAAATACGGAAACAAATCCGTTAATAAACATAACCCGAACCGTGGACCCTCTAGGCGTCCCCACAAGACCCACGTTATAATTCGGATCATATTCCAACAAACTCCACCTTGAGACGAATTCCATCTTGTAGCAAATGAAGTATCATCAATCAACTCACTTCAATAATAAATAATCACCGACGCCAAAAAAGTCACTAGGACTTAATTTGAAATACCAACTAAGCGTGAGCATAGCTCAAACTTAGCTCTAGGAACAGGCTTTGTCAACATATCAGCGGGATTATCACGAGTATTAATCTTGCATACCTTCACATCACCTTCAGCAATGACACCTCGAATAAAATGATATCTGATATCAATATGTTTTGTCCTTTCATGAAACATTTGATCTTTAGTCAGATAAATAGCACTCTGGCTATCACAATGTATAGAAGTGCAAGAAGAAACCCCGCAAAGTTCATAGTATAAACCTCTCAACCAAATAGCTTCTTTACAAGATTCAGAAATAGCCATATATTCAGATTCTATTGTAGACAGAGCAACAGTGGACTGCAAGCATGCTTTCCAACTAACAGCACAACCACCAATGGTGAAAACATAACCCGTGAGAGATCTCCTCTTATCCAAATCACCAGCATAATCAGAATCAACATAATCAACAAGTCCATCTCTAGATTTTCCAAATTGCAAACAGGCATTAGAAGTACCTTGCAAATATCTGAAAATCCATTGAACAGCTCTCCAATGCTCCTTACCAGGATTAGCCATGAATCTACTGACAACACTTAATGCATGAGCTAAATCAGGACGAGAACAGACCATAGCATACATAAGAAAACCAACTGCACTGGAATATGGAACTCTAGACATGTACTCAATATCTTTATCTGACTCTGGACTTAAATCTGATGATAATCTGAAATGTGCAACTAATGGAGTACTCACTGGTTTTGCTTTATTCATATTGAAACGACGAAGAACCTTTTCAATATAACCTCGCTGACTGAGGTATAATTTACCAGATTTTCTATCTCTAGTAATTTCCATACCAAGAATTTTCTTAGCTGCACCCAAGTCCTTCATCTCAAATTCTTTACTCAATTGTGCCTTCAATTTAGCTACTTCTGATTTATCTTTAGCAGCAATCAACATATCATCAACGTAAAGAAGCAAATAAATAGCTGAGTCATTAACAATCTTCAAGTAAACACAACTATCATAATCAGACCGCTTAAAACCACGAGAGAGTATAAATGAGTCAAACCTCTTATACCATTGCCTAGGAGATTGCTTTAAACCATAAAACGATTTCTTTAACTTGCAAACAAGGTTTTCTTTTCCAGGAATAATAAAACCTTCAGGTTGGTTCATATAAATGTCTTCTTCCAACTCCCCATGTAAGAATGCAGTTTTAACATCTAGTTGCTCAAGTTCATAATCATACATGGCAACAATACTAAGCAAAGTACGAATAGAACTATGCTTAACAACTGGGGAAAAAACATCATTAAAATCAATACCTGAAATCTGGCTATAACCTTTCGCAACCAACCTTGCTTTATACCTTGCTGGCTCACTAGGAGAAATACCCTCCTTTCTTTTATAAATCCATTTGCAACGGACAGGCTTCTTATTCTTGGGTAATTTGACTAAATCCCAAGTACCATTCTTTTCAAGTGACTCCATCTCATCTTCCATAGCGGTCATCTAATTGTTGCAATCAGGAGAAGTAATAGCCTCAGAATAATTAGAAGGTTCTGAATTATCTTCAATCTCTTCTGCAACACTCATGGCATAAGCAATGTTGTATTCTTCAATATACCTTTTAACAGGTTTAGGCTGCCTTTTAGGCCTATCAACAGCAATAGAATGTCGTGGAGACTGCACAACTGGAGAAGAATGCTCAATAGCAGAAGAATCATCAACAATTGGAGAAATTTCAGCAATAGGTGCATCTTGCACAGCAACATTATCAACATCTGGTGAATCAATTAAGTGCTCCACCTGCACACTTATTTTCTCTCCCTCAATAGGAGCATCATCAGAAGGATTGTCAACAAACATAACAGTCTCATTAAAGATAACATTCCCGCTAAGCATAACCTTCTGAGTCTGGGGATTCCACAATTTATAACCTTTAACACCAGATTGATAACCAATAAAAATGCATTTAACAGCTCTAGGCTCCAATTTATCATTATCAACGTGAGCATAAACAGTACAACCAAAAACTCTCAATTGCGAATAATCAGCTTGAGAACCAGACCATACCTCAATTGGAGTTTTCTTATCAAGAGGAATAGAGGGTGAATGATTAATAAGATAGCAAGCAGTGGAAGCAGCTTCAGCCCAAAAACGTCTATTCAAGCCAGCATTAGACAACATGCAACGGGCCCTGGAGATGATAGTTCTGTTCATACGCTCAGCTACAACATTCTGTTGAGGCGTATAAGGAATAGTGTAGTGCCTAACAATGCCTTCAGACTTGCAATATGCATTAAATTCATTAGAACAGAATTCCATCCCATTATCAGTGCGAAGCTTTTTAACCTTCTTCTCAGTTTGTTTTTCAATCATAATCTTCCACTCTTTAAAAGCTGAAAATGTATCTGATTTATACTTCAAGAAATAAGGCCATACCTTACGAGAATAATCATCAATGATTGTCAACATATAACGAGAACCACCAAAAGAAGGCTTGCGAGATGGTCCCCATAAATCAGAATGCACATAATCAAGAATACCTTTACTTTTATGAGTAGAGAGATTAAAAGACACCCTCTTGTGTTTGCCAAAGACACAATGCTCACAAAACTTCAACTTACTGATGTTATGTTCATCAAGAAGTCCTCTCTTGCACAATTCATGCAAGCCTTGCTGACTCATATGTCCAAGACGCTTATGCCAAAGATCAGTAGCATCAGAATTAGACGATGAATTTGAAATTACAGCGGCATCACCTGTAATTGTAGTACCACGAAGACGGTACAAATTTGGAGATTTCAATTCACCTTTCATCACAATAAGAGAACCTTTAGACACCTTTAAAACTCCATCTCCACCGGAGTACTTGTACCCTTTAGCATCAAGAGTACTGAGAGAAATAAGATTCTTGCTCATGTTTGGAATATGCCTAACGCCAGCCAAAGTTCTGACAATGCCATCATGCATCTTAATCTGAATGGAACCAATGCCAACAATATCAAGTGGACAGTTATCACCCAATCTAACAGAACCTTCACCTTGGAGAGAATCATAGGTGACAAACCAGTCACTATTAGTGCATATATGAAAAGAAGCAGTGGAATCAAGAATCCATTCATCATCACTGTTTGCACATCCAGCAAAAGCAACAAGAGAATCACCATCGGAATAATCTGCCTTGGAAGCAGCAACAGAAGCATTACCTTCATCATTGGGTTTACCTTTCTCTCTATATGTGCCAGTTCTCTTCTCCTTATTCTTTAATTTCAAACAATCCTCAATAAAGTGATTGTTTTTCTTGCAATACTTGCAGAATTTATCTCCTCTACCTTGAGACTTTGATCGGCCTCTGAAACGATTAGAACTTTTGCCTCTATTGCCATTGTTGGATTTATTTTCTATCCTCCCACGAACAGATAACACTTCTCCTTTGAAAACAGAACCTTCAGAAGACACCATCAACTTCATCTTTTCCTTAGCATGCAACGCCTCACACACCTCATCAAGAGTTAGTGTATCATGGCTATATAATAAAGTATCTCTGAAGTTTGAAAAAGAACTAGGCAAAGAGCACAAAAGAATAAGTCCCAAATCCTCATCATCATATTCTACCTCCATAGCCTGTAGATCAGAAACGATCTCCTTAAAGACTGTGAGATGGTTGATAACAAAACCACCCTCTTGCAATTTATGAGTATATAGCTTCATCTTCATATGCATCTTGCTTGTCAAATCCTTAGACATGCAAATTGACTCTAACTTAAGCCACAAAGCAGCTGCAGTTTTCTCCTGCAGACAATCTTGCAAAATATTATTTGAAAGATGAAGCTGAATTTGAGACAAGGCCTTACGATCTTTTTTCTTTTCATCATTGGTCCAAGATTTAGAATCCTTGTTACCGAATTTTTCAAGAGCATCATCAACATCAGCTTGCGTAAGTATAGCCCACATCTTGACTTGCCATAGAGCGAACCTCGTATCACGATCCAGTTGAGGAATATCATATTTTACTGAAGACATGGTGAAGAAATAATAACAATAACCAGAAGAAATAATAGTCTGCAGAAATTAGGTGTAACCCTAGTAGAACATGCAACCTGATACACTGCCTGTGTACGTTCAGCAATAAAACTGAAGAAACAACTCTTCTGGTGCAATATCCTGTGTGCACTTAGCAAATTTGATGGAATTTTCTTCACCTACCTCACGAACGAGCAACAACAGCAAGTCAGCACTTGTGTCTTCACGTGGCTGATCCTCGATTTCCAAATCACCCGAGCAGAAACAGCGGCGCCTTTTCTCCTCCTGACTGCCAGAACACGCAGAGCACCAGCAGATGGACAGGTCCGCTTTTCCTGCGCAGCAGCCGTCTAGACTCCGCCTTTCGATTCGATCTAACGAGTCGCCGATTGAACTCGGCACGGAAAACAACGAACCGAAGATAATCCCGGCGACGGTGCGATGAACAGGGTGAAACCCTATTTTTTTCTCAATCTCGTGTCTGGCTCTGATACCACTTGTTAAAAATAACGCAATAAAAAATCCAACACGAGACACAGATTTTTACGTGGAAATCCCTTGCGGGAAAAAACCACGGGCGCCGACCGGCAATCTTCACTATATGGAGGGAGTTTACAGAACGCAGGGAATACAATGAGTCGTCAGCACTTTCCGTGCGGCTTACAAGACGTATTTATAGGACGGACTGACTGCAGTCAAATACGAAAACAAATCCGCTAATAAACATAACCCGAACCGTGGACCCTCTAGGCGTCCCCACAAAACCCACGTTATAATTCGGATCATATTCCAGCAGAGCTCGAGCCAGGTAAGCAAGCTCGGCTCATTGACAGCCCTCATAGACATAGCAATATTGTTTCCGTGGCCAACCCAACAGCTAGGATAAAGAAAGATGGTGTTTTTCTTACCAAATTCTATAAAATCTGCAGTATTATAATTTTAAAAGGAGTAAGTTTTAGAAAATACCATGTGTTAGTTATATGTGTAACATTAAGCACTAGGTTTTGCAATTGTTTTCATCTGACGCTAGGGATATGAATAAACATAATCTTTAGAAAATACCAAAAGGATTGCTTAAAATGAAGTTTGTTTTCAATACAAATTTAATTTAATCGATTGATTTTTTTAGTATTTGAGTAGGACTGAGACAAATTTATGAATCAAACATATATCCCACCTTTTTGTCGATCTAATTCTATAATTGAATATTTCTCATACCATCCCATATCATCTCCAGTGATGAAGCCACTGGCGGTGTCGGAGCGGATCTGGCACCCCCACCCACCCCCCATATCGGCAAACAAACCAAACACCCCCTACCCCTCTCCTTCCAATGTAATCAGCAAATTAGTTTGCTAATTGAGTCATTAGCTAACTTGGTTATCTATAAGCAACAAGGTTGCAACTCCCTTCGGTTAGAAGTATGGATACAAGGTTGTGTCATGTCCATATATTGAATGACTCAGTTTTAAATTTGTGTTATTTATTGAACCATTTTTCAAATGGTTCCTTTTATATTATATTAGTGTACATACAAACGTATATAAACAAAAGAATGTATTAAAATACTTCAAAATCATATTAAAATCAAATTTATGTATACATTAATGTGAATGGCGAATTATTGTATAATTTTGATAAATATACCATGGGCAACTAGACAAGACCGATGCTAGTTGTGATCTGCGGGTTCCAAATTTTTGCTCTTGCAGCTGATTTTTGTGACATAACATCAATCACGCATCCACATCACCATCCACCGAGTCGCGTTGAGTTGTCACTAATATATTAGTCTCGTGGCCGGCACCCCCAATCAATCATGACTGCACCCCTAATCAAATATGATATATACAACCAATGCAACTTTTTTTAAAAATGGGATGTTTTATAAATGCAATCAAGCAGTGAATGATTATTATTCCATCCTAGACAATTTCATTCATCCTCTCCCAACCAAACAAGTCCAGGTAAACATTCAATATATGGACAAGAAGGATGTGGATAAGTTGATCAGCACAACGAAACCAATCAGGATTCCAATATAATGTTCTTTATCTACATGGAAAAAATATTTTGCAGCAAAGGCTCTTAAGAGAACTTAATCACAAGTTTCAGAAGAATAATTTATGATCATATGATCACAGAACACATCACGGACTCAAACGCCGGTACAACACATGTTTTTCTTCTCCTTGTCACAGTTTTCAGATAACTGAACAACTATTACAATTGATCCACCCATGGGCACCAACACAAGAAAGAAAGAATGCACAGCACAGGTATGATGCAAAAGAATCAAGGTCATCACATCACACCACGGATCCAGACGACATTACAGCACAGGTTTCTCTTGTCCTAGTCACAGTTTTCAGAACAGTGAGCAGCAGCTATGATATTGATCAGCCTAATGGGGTGGACACCACCACACCAGTAGAAGAAAGAATGCCTACTTCATCTAAAAGTCTAAATTTTTGTATCACCTAGCTCGGCAATGCTCATACTCATCTGCAGCGATCCAACTCAGCTCTCTTCTCCCTACCAGAAGCGACAAAACCAACCAGCCCGTCGTCTCGATCTCCCACCAGGAGGGCGTGGGTAAAGGATATCATAGTGGGCGCCTGTGTACAGCAAGGTGACACGAGGAACGTCGACGCCATCGGCGGTGTAGATATCATGAGCTGGTCCATTATGCAGGTTCTCCACTCGGAGGGGCACCCCAAACGCGGCTGCCAAGGCCCTCATTGGAACATGGTCTGTGTCCCGACGAGGTGGAAGAAGATTGGTAGCACACCACTGCTTGCAGAGCAAACAGGTAAGGTGAAATGAGTGCCAAAAGAATTCAAGAATCGTTGCACTGGCAGTTCAGAAACGAGTTGATGTAAGGGAAATGATGTTAGCACTAACAAATTCCAGGGGGTAATCATCTCCAAGATCAGGTACATGCTGTTCATACTCGTCCTTGTGCGAGCACATCCAGGTAGCTGCTAATGATCTGAGGAAAACAAAAACTGACAAAACAGAATTTCAGAAACAAGAATTAGGATGAATAGAAGGAAGGTAGACTCAGGGATGTTGTTCTTACTGCCATTCGACGTCCTTTTACTGCTGAAGAACCCGAGAAGTTCCTGCTTACGGCTGAAAAAAGCACCCCATATGTGGTCAGTGGGATGGATAAACAACAATTTGTTGAAACTATAGGAACCAAACATATAACACCTGTCTGTTGATGCTACATTCTTCCATCCGATTACGTTCTCTATCAGCTTCTTAAATACCTGAGAATCAGTGATGCAGTAAATCACGCATGGTAAATCTTACAAACAGTTGATATTTTACACTCTGAGAGGAGTTTAAGAGTTAAGCAGGTATATTACATGACACTTGCAAAATGCATATAATCGATATTAAGACACGAATAAAGATAATACGATAACTCATATGAGAATCTCTGATAACTAAACATTAGCTATAACAAAAACCATTAGAAAGCAAATAATTGATAAGAGAATAGTAAGAAGGCAGACATTTATTGTAGAGAATCATCTCTTACAACAAATACAGAGAAGGTGACTAATTACTTCGTGGCCCCAGGAAAATGCAGTGGTCCATTCAGGATAAACAATTTGCATAGCCATTGGTTTAACTTCAACTTCAAGGGAAGCAAGGAGGCGTTGTTCCTCATCTGTGTCCTCCCTGTCAAGAACTTGCTCCTGCCAAACAAAAAGGAATAAATCACCAAGCATACATCCTATGCTTAGGAACAGAGAGGAGGACAACTGGTCAGCTACCAGATAGGAAATTATGAAGCTCCTGTAGAAACATTCCCCATCTCCATGCACCGGCCTAAATTCTGAATACTTGCTAAGAAGGATCAGAAAATTTGAAGAGATAATTCCCCGCATACCCGGTAGACAATAATGGTCAGGGGCAAATTCCATGGAAAATTTCTGCACCACAGACACAAATAAGGGAGTTCAGCCCATGGCCATCTGATGTAGGAACAAGTACAACTAGAAAGAAATATAACTTCGTTTTACATTGCAATTTACTAATTTCTGCAATATCTGACAAGTGCTTAAAATCAGTGTCCAGTATAGTTGACATAGATCGGTTTTAGTAAAAAAATCCTATCCTGTCAAAAAATTGAACAGTACTAGGCTGATTCAGGTTCTGCAACAATCCAGTAATGTCAATTGCATGTGAAACACTAGTATGATAGCATATAGACAAGAAAAGATAGCTCAATTGAACAGTATGATATTTAAGGGCTTTGATCACATTTATAAGTATACACATTCATTTTCAACATTGTCAAACGTTAAAAGGAGTCAAACCTGGTGATTCACAAGAGGTGGCGGCTCTGTTCTGTTATTCACATTGGAGAAACCCGTTAGATTTCCTTTTCTACATAAAAGCTATTCCACAAGGAAAAAAGAAGGCGTTAAAATTCATATAGAATGCCAGAATCAGCACCGATTAGGTGATTATACAGTATTTATATCAAGAGCAATCATTTTAGGCTAAGTACCAAGTAAACAGGGAATGCATGTTACTTGTAAACAACAATATAGCAGGGGAACAGAACTGGTATTTCCAGAATTGCTCTACGCTTGCCATTTATGTCCTAACAGTGAATGCTAACAATATGCTAACAGTGAACAAAACTGGTACTACCTCCGTCCCAAAATATAGCAATCTAGTATGGGATGTGACACATCCTACTACTAAGAATCTGGACAGGGGCTTGTTTAGATTCGTAGTAATAGGATATGTCACATTTCATACTAGGTTGCTATATTTTGGGATGGAGAGAGTATAAAACAATTCACTAACAGTGAATGCTCACGCCACATGAATTTAGGATTTCTTACCAAGATATTGCAGTAATAATGACATGATACAACATTTTCCAAAATTGTTAGTTATTTAAAGTGAGATGAAAAGTATATCACATTAAACAGAAAGCAGAACCAATGCAAAACTGGTATAACACAATTCACTAACAGTGAATTCTCACGCCAATACGCCATGTGAATTTAGGATTTCTCACCAAGATATCGTAGTAATAATGACACGATACAATATTTCTCGACATTGTTAGTTTTTTTATAGTGAGATGAAAAGTAGATCACAGTAAACAGCAAGCAGAACTAATGCAAGCAAGAGCGCCTTTCTTCACAATTTCGACAAAGCATAAGAAGGTGGTTGCCTGTATTTCCAAAGAAGGTAGCAGGACAACCTATGGATAATACGGAAGTCAAATTCTTCCTAACACGCCTAGTGACTTGGAATCCTGTTCTAGAATGCAATTTTTTTTCAGAAAGACAGGACCTGCCTCCCCCATTTCTATACCAGAAATTAACAGTCTACATTGAGTAGCACAACCAAAAAACTTCTAACACCATTCGGCTTAATGCTGTCAACTTAGATACCGCCATCCCACTATTCAGTTGACAACATACCAGTTCGACTCTAGAATGCAGCATATTATTCATTGCAACCAAGATTTATTCGCTCAATTACACCAAATCATCCAAGACTTTAGATGAATAGATAGAAACCAAGTAGGCTAAGATGCTCCCAATTCACCATTTTCAACATGCAAAATTGACAAAAGAACCACATGTAAACAACAGAATACTTTCACGTCAAAAAAAAAATAAACAACAGAATACTAGCACCTAAGCATGGATGCAAGATTTCCCATGGTTTCACAAGAATGGCAAGAAGCAATCCCACATCCTGAACATAAATTTGGCACAAGAATGACCAGCCCAGACAAGAATGGAAAATAAACTTCCCCTTACCACGTTGCTGATGTAGCCAAGAATCCTACTCCGGAGTGAGTTCTTTCTCTTGGAAACGTGCGTCAGCAGCTCCCCCTCCTCATCGTCGTCATCCTCATCCTCCTCCTCCTTCTCCTTCTCCTTCTCCTCCTCCTCCTTCCGAACGGTGGTATCAACAAAAGGTAGTTGCCTGGCCTACTCAACAGAAACCAAGAAATGCTCAAGAACAAAGCTCCCAAAGCAAAACTCCAAGATGCCAAAATAATCGATGACATACGCACCATCACCAGGTCGATATCCTTCAAGGCATCATCTGCCTCACGGTCGGAGAGCCCCTCGTGGTCGGTGTTGCCGGCGGGGGGTGTTGCCAGCGGCGCATCGGATGGTTTCTTGGCGGGGCCTTGATACGCACGAATGCTACTCCCGAGTAACTTCTCTTCAAGGGGACCAGACTTCCTTAGCGTCTTCAGGGAAACCAAGAAACGCTCAAGAACAAGAGAAATTCCCCAAATCGCGATGATGGCATAAACGCGACGAGATAGGAGCCATCACCTGTTCCCGATCCCGATCACCTTCGTCGACCTTCTTCTTTCCCTTCCGGTCGACCGCCGCAGCGGCGGAGCTCGATCCGGCATCGGTGGTGCCCCGGCCGCGGCCTCCGTCTCCGGGCTCTCGAAGAGGCGGCAGAGGCGGCGCGGTGGTCGCGGCGGCCGAGAGGCAGCGGAGCCGCCCTGGGCTGCAGCGGCGGTCGAAGCACCACCGGATGCGGCGGCGGCGGCGCTGGAGCTGGAGCCCCATCGCCAAAGCGGCGGACGCCATAGTGGCGGGCGGGTCGTGCCGGGGGGAGGCGGGCGCGGCGGCTGCGAGGCAACGGCGGCGACCGAACCATCGGTGGAGGTGGACTCGCGTTGGGCGCGGCCATGGAGCGGCTGGTCTTTTGCTGTGCCTGACGTGGAAGCCATCGGGGCGGGCGTGAAAAAAGCTTAGGCGGGAAGAGCGGCGGGGGCTGATTTGCTGATTCCGATGATTCGAGGGGGCGAATGAGAAATATGCGAAGGGTATGGTTGTTAATTCCAGGAAGGCAGGAGGCTATTTATAAAGGTAACAGGTACCCGGCTACCCGCAGTCAGGGAGATATGGCCTCTTTTTCTGTTTAGCCTGTCCTCTTTTCTTCAACAAGATTAATTCAAATTTGATGTAGCAAATCGTAAATTTAGCATCTGTGTCTCCCTAAAATCTGTTCGAATTAAAGATTGGTCATTTTCATTCCCCAAAATTATTTCATTGCATTACTTAACCCTTTAAATCATTTAAATCATTTTTAGCTTATTTTACACCAGACCATTAAAAATGCTTAATCCCTTAAACCATTTTTGGCTTATTTTACCCTTAACTATTGAAAATAGTTCACTCTACTCCCTAATAATATTTATATTTTTTTCTCTTCATATAAGATAGTATACTTTAAGTTGTAGCTTTTTACAATTATGGATGGCACCTTTATCTAAGTTTGAAAATATCTTTAAAATTTTTTTATGATTGTTTGCTTAAACTTTAATAGACTTAGTTGCGTCCAACCTAGGTAAACAGTGATAAGGAAGTTTTTTTTTAAAAAAAGATGTGAGTTGTAATGCATCTATCATCATCTTACCACATTTACAACTTATATATGGGGAAAATGCCGTTAAGAAGTAAAATGAATCTTTTTAATAGTTTGTGGTGTAAAATTATGAGCCAAAAGAATAGTTTAGGGTAGTTAAGTTACCCAGTGAAATAGTTTAAAGCATGTAAATTGGATTTTTTCTCCAAATCGAAACCCTCTTTTAAGAATTAAGACGATACTCCCAAGAAATTTTTTCACAAGAAATTTTGTCACCTGAATGTGTATAATTGTTTCTTGTTGCTCAACCATCCTTGTTAAGGGCTCCTTAGGATTAAGGATCTTCACAGGATTTTGGAAGGAATATTGTGCACAGGAATTTTTTTCCTTTCCTGTCATTCGGATCATGGAAACTGATTGTAGGAAATCCAACCTTACATGCTAATTTCAGAGGAAAAGTACAGGAAAAATCCATCCATCTCAATCTTTTTTTCCCATTCCTACATGAGATTGACAATCAACTTTCTGTGATCTGAATGCCCTCGATTTTTGTATTCCTTGATTTTTCATTCCTCTCTTTTACGCTTAGATTACTTTTTCAATTCCATAAGTTTTTTCTATCCTATAATCCGAACGAGCCCTAAACATGAAAAGAGAAGACCTATAGCTCAAAAAGAAATTCATCCATGCCTTGACGTGGCAATTCCAATTGATCTAGCATCCATCTTGCCAGGGTTACGGATAAGGCATACCTCATATCCTTGGGATCATGAAGTATATGGATACGACATATCCTTTGTATACGGGACAGTTACCTTAATACTATGGAATTTGGCTAACAAACAGGGAAGTTGTATCTTAAATAGAAGGTGTTAGAGTCCTATTCGGGGAGAATACAATCTCTGTGATCTCATAGGCTAAAAGTATTCTTTGAGTCCTACTTGGAGGTCAAGACAGTTTGCGGTATAAATACAAAGCCCCCCCAGAGGGTACGAGATCATTGAATCATAGTACAAGCCACCACCATAGCAGAGGTAATCCGGAGGACTTGAAGACAACTCGCCACCTAGATCTCGTCGAGTCATTCTCGATAGAGATCTCGTTGGTACTTTACGTTTTTGTTGTTCTCTATTGTAATCTCTATGGTTTTTATCATAATCCCATATAAACTGGAGTAGGGCTATTACCTCTTGAGGGGCCTGAACCAGTATAATTCTTGTCTTCTGTATGCTTGAACTCATTTCGTGTAGATCCTTGTACCAAAGATCCCATACTCTACAAATATCGTAGTCACGATCTACACCATCGACAGTGGCGCGCCAGGTAGGTGGTTTTGGTGCTCAAGGTTTCGTCGAGATGGCTTCAAGTTCAAGGCTTTCCGACAACAATGTCCACATTCGTCCTGGCCTGGGAGATCCTACTCAGCCGGCGTTCATTTGGACTCAAATCGAATCAATTGTCTTTCCTGTCTTCGCTGTAACTCCAATCTTGCCTTCCCCAATGCCAGCTGGGATTGAGAACAAAGCCGCAAGGACAGCAGAAAATAATTTTTCACTAGCTATTCCTCCTGTCCAGTCAGAAAAGAGGAATACGACGGCTTCAGCTCCCCAAAGAATTCCTAAAGCGGCCAAACCCCAAACATCTGTTGAGGGCCAGGTACCAACAAAGAAGTCTCCACCAAGCTACGACATCTGATGTTCGATCCACAAGACATCTCAGCACTCTTTGGTCGAATGTTGGGTGATACTTCAAGTGAAAGCTGAACTTGATGCTTGCAAAGATCGAGATATCCAGCGCGCATCTCTATACAAGGCGTGGTGCCCGATCCACAAATCGAAAAGTCACTCCCTTACAGATTGCAAGATCTTCTTGAAATTCACCAAATCTATGGTTCATGTTCCCTGCTGTCTGATCCACCAACATCGAGATCAATCTCAGGATGCATTGGTGGATGAGAGCGAGAAGGAAACCCTAAATCGTTTGGTCTAATTCATCGACATTGATCCTCGTGAGCTCTCCGTTCTTCATAGCTTGGAATCTTCGGGATCCAACTCTCTGTGGGATGTAAACGTGATTGAGGGGGTCGTCGAGGACGTGCGTGAAGAAGGTGAGGTTCGTTCGAGGGAAGAGCCGCCTACTCCCGATGTGTTGCACCCACCTAAGGAGTTGGTTCAAACCCTCGCCGAACAGTTCATCGTGGTCAACTCGTTACTCAAGCAAACTCCGTTTGACCCGATTACCTTCCTAGAAGCAGATGTCTACGTCAGACAGTTGCAGTCAACGGTGGCCAATCTCAACTCTACCTTCCTGGGCGCAGCTGGATCTGAAAGTTCAAGTGTCACTAATTTGGTTTTGGTGATTAATGATAAATCCAATTATACGAGACTAATATTTTTATAAGCATTTTCTTTGTCCTAGTCTCATGTGGATATGGAAGTGGAAATTGTGAGAAATGGTTCATGGACATCATATGAGTTGAGATAGAAATATTCGTTGATGGTGGACCTAAATCACAACAAGGATGAAGTGCACAGAGATCAAGTTATATGTATCATTCCTCCTCTCTATGCACATATTAATATATTCATATATAATATTTTCATGTGATTAGATATGCATGTAAGACTAATGTTTTGTTTGAGCTATATCTTGTTTAGTCTCTTTACATTGAGAACATGAAGATGATGAAGGTATGTCTTTATTTTATTGTCTATATTTGATAAATGTCTTCTATTCTTGTATAGGATAAGCTCCCAATGTTTCATATCTTTTTATGTATACTCTTGCTTCACACAAACATTTTGTATGCATACATTTAGGGGCATCAAATCCTATAGCTTAGTTATACATGTAATTGATCCAAATTATTCACTTTCATTTAATTGAGATCTTTACATTTGAGCATATATTTGAGTATATGACACTTGTGGTGTTGATTAATACTCATCATTTATTCATATCCTTTTATACATGCAATCGGTTGGTCAACAAGTAAAGGTTGACAACCGGATCATTGGGATTAACAATTTCATTGAATTGAATGAGAGAAATAGGTCCCAAGATAGAAAAATGAGTTGATATTTAAGAAAGATATGATTACACCTAAAGATACTAAGGATGACAAAGCGAAGATATTGAATATGTGGGATACAAAGTGGCTACTATGGCAAGACAGTGAAAAGCAGGTGATGCTTGGTCGTGATGGACCATGCAGTGGTGAAGGGCAAGCATGAAGCTTGGCGCCAAAGAACCAAATCCGATGGTGAAGGATGAGTGACGGCTTTGTCATGATGCACCGTGCGATGTCATTTGAAGCTACAAGTAACCGCATCAATCATTTGAAGAATATATGGTAAAACGGTTTTGGCATTGGCGTCCCTTAAGACAAAGAAATGAAGATGAAAAGAAGGCATTCCTATTAGTATAATTCTCTTCCTATTTACTTTTAAGTATAGGAATGTCGTACTATCAAGAGGGATACAATGTCGATATGTTTGTGTATGTCTTGGTGCTCAAAGTGACCTATCCTAATGCTACCTTGAGAGAAACCTAAGTTTTAACCTATTCTTTGAGTGGTTTTAGATCTTACTTTTGGTTGAGTTGGGTAGCTCTCTGAGTGAGCTTACCATAGAGTCCAAGTTCATCAAAAACGGACTTCCGAGAAAAAAGTTATGGTCGTTTTTCCTGGTGTTTTTCGGAAATTCCGAAACAAATCTCAGAAATTCCAAAAATATTTCAGAAAGTCCGAAAAATTTTCGGAAATTCCGAAAATGTCTATGAAATTGAGATTGTCTTCTGTTGATTTTCGGACTTGTTCGAAAATGCATTTCGAAAATTTCAAAAAATAGAATTTTGGCCTCCAACGGCTAGTTTTGAGAGGCTCGGGTATATAAACTCCTCCACCCCTCCTTTGAGTGCCTACTGTTCTTGGGCATTATTAGACACATCCAAAACCAAATAGCCTTTTCCATTTTCCTACCTTTGTGGTGCCTCTTTGTGAGAGGGATTTGAGAAGGGAAGAGAGTTGGATTGAAAGATTGAGAAGTTGAAAGCTAGTGAGCTTCACTTCATACTTTGAGCACTAGAGTTCATAGCAACCAAATCTTCGATTGTGTTTGTTACTCTTGGGGACTAAGGTCTCTTAGACGGCTAGGCGTCACCGGTGAGCATCCAAGGTTGTGGTGTGCCTCGGAAAGTTTGTGAAGGCTTCGATTTCGCCTCCGCAAGGAAAGAAATCAAGAGAGAAATCGAGGAGTGCATTTGTGCAACCTCGTGAGGAAACGGTTGAAATAGACCCGGCCTTTGTGGCCCCTCAACGGAGACGTAGAATCCGTGGATCCGAACTTTGGGAAACAAATCACGTGTCTCCTCTCTTGGTTCGCTCGTTCTTATCTTCTCTCTTATTACGCTTGAGCTTGTTTTAACCCGATCTACTTGTATGCTTAAGTGATATAGTTGGTGACCTAATATCTTGCTTAGATACCTTGTTTGTCACCTTTTGATTCATTTACATTTTATTTGTTCGAGCTACAATTTCATAGCTAGTGTTTTATTCCGTTATTCGCCGAACTTTTCAGTTGAGACTGGAACTTTCAATCCCATATTGGAAGTTCCGATTTGAACCGAAAGTTCTCATCTTTCTAATATGCTATGAAGTTGTGATAATTTTTTAGGAACGCCTATTCACCCCCCTTAGGCGACATCAAGGTCCTTTCAGGATCTAACCCACAGGGTCCATCTCGAGATCCTTGTCCTCGAGGTAGAGATCGGGTACCAGAAGATGACACTGCAGAGGACGCCCGTAGTCCACACCCCAGCCGGGATCCAGGGCACAACCCTCCAAAGATGACCGTGATCTTCGCAATCAACCCCCTCCTCATCAAGATGACCGTGATCTTCGCAATCACTTGAATGGGCGTAGGCGGGAATGACAAGATCGGAACGATGTCGACCACCGCCAACCTCGCGCACCTCACAAAGAAAATGGAAGGTGGGACGACAATGACAACCGAGGAGATCGCAACAACGATTGAGATCATCAAGACTGCCAAAGTCAACAGAACGAGAACGATCAAGATTGACGACAACATCATGACAACCGACAATGACGAAACTCGTGATCCCTAAACTCCAGGAGGGACCGAGAACAAGGCCGTAGGTCAAGGGGCCGCATCCCTTACTACGGTGATCTTTTGTCGTCATCATCATCCGCTGGAGGTGGTTCTCGCAGGCTGCGAGGACGTCGTCCACCCTTTATACCAGGAGGCGGATGTCGGGCTTTCGTACCTGCCCTACGAGAGGTACGATGGCCAAGAAAGTTCCGTCCCGCAGCGGTAAAAAGTATGATGGTAGTATTGATCCGGAAGAGTTCCTACACGTCTACCCGACAGTTCTATATGCAGCCGGCACAGACGACAACGCGTTGGCAAATTATTTGCCTATAGCATTGAAGGAGTCTACTTGGTCATGGCTGGTACACCTCCCACCTCGCTCAATTTCCTCCTGGGAAGACTTATGGTAGCAGTTCGTCGCGAATTTTCAAGGAACATACAAGCGGCATGCGGTTGAGGATGATCTACACGCCCTTTTGGCAGAATCCGGGTGAGTCCTTAAGGGACTATATATGGTGTTTTAATGAATGCCAGAATACGATCCCCGAGATCATCGATACTTCTGTCATACACGCGTTTAAGTTAGGCGTCCGAGATTGGTACACTATCCAAGAATTGGCTACAAGATGAATCACCTTGGCCATGAAGTTGTTCGAGATCATCGACAGATGCGCTCACGCAGATGACGCCCTCAGGAGGAAGGACGGAAAAAGCAAGATGGTCGAGGAGAAGCAACCATACAACAAGGAAGCATCGACGTCTACCAAGAAGAAGAAACAGAACTGCAAAAAGGAAGGGAAATGCAAGGCGAAGACAGAGGTCCTTGTCGCAGAACAAAAGAACCCACCCCCAAAGCGCTGTTGGCGCAGAATTTAGACCCGCCTCATGACCAAACGGGTTCCACGTTTCCACAGCGGCCTGGGAGATCTGCTTAACTCCAGTGCAGGTCCAAAGGCTTGCCTAGGTGTGTGTAGAGCGTGCCAGTTGATTTGATCTGCAATCAACAAGATAAACAAGCAAACCATGTAAGTAAACAATGGCCGATCGGCCAATAGGCCGATGTCGCATTGTCATAACCTAGTCGATAGGGCAAAGCTATATCGGCTCGCTTGTAATTGTGATAAAATAACATCAACATATAGATCTAATCTCATCGGCCTTCATCAACATGTTCATGTCAATTAACAGCATCAGCCGATGAGGGATAAAAGAAATAGTTACACTAGCTAATACTCTAATACAGACTTGTACAAACCAATCAACTTATATAAATATATCGATCACAGACAAACCCTAGAGAATAACCTATAACAAATACGTTTATATTTGTCAATCTATTCATACAAGTGGCAAATACATATAAAAACACTATAGTAGTTACATGTATTAGATAAGACCGGCTGAAACCCCGGTGCTATCCTTAATTACGATCGAAAACAGGCTTTGAATTAGATCTCAAAATAGGACTAAGGTCGATAGCAACTCAAAGTGTGAGTTGAGACTTAACACAAAGAAAATCAAGTCGTCGATCACTTTTGGGGATGGCAGATGCATTGAAAAATTTAACTAAGCATAATAATTAAACCGTCGTCGGCAATAAACCCTAAAATGAGCAGATCGCTGGCGAAGTATAATTAATACACTTATGAAAATCATTCAAAGCATGATAAACGACGATCACATCATCGAGGCTTAACGTGCCTAAAGCGACACGCTAGCCCCAACGATGTAGATCGTCGGGCACGAGTTCTTACCTTTGCTCTAGGGAAGCAAGAACTCGTCGAGATTAACCTCTGGCGAGGGTTGGCGATGCGCCGAAAGTAGATTGATTTGTGTATTGTATTATTGTGAGAGAGTTTCTATGTATATACTACCGGGATATTTATACCCGAGATTACAACATTGTCCAGATAGGACACGATCTTATCTACAACTTAACAAACAAATCTTTGCAGCAGACTCTTGCCATAGATTAGATCTAAATCTACTTGATTTACAAGATACAATTCCCTAAAACCGAGCCTTATCTCTATTTGGCAACCTCCTTGAAACTTATCTTGAACCCAAACTAAGCCCATGCTAACTTTATTAAACTTCTGTCTCTGTCGGCCAACAACCACGTTGAATCCGTATCGACCGATACGCCTTTCCTGCTAACACCGTTTTCAGTCCGATACGCTCACCGAGTCCGATACAAGACTTAGTCTGACTCCAACTTAGCCCTTCTTCTCCGCATCGGTTTTCTCTTTCCTCTCTGAGTAGATTACGAAAATCTGCTGTTAACAAGCGCCCAGCCCTTCAAGATGGTGAACAAGTATGACAATGGTGCCCAATCTACAAGACCAGCACACATACCCTGAAGGAGTGCCAGGTCTTCCAGAAAGCGTTGGCAAAACAGCTGGCCCTCAAAAAAGGAAAGCAAGTTCGTGTGGTCGAGAGGAGCATTGATGATCTCTCGTCCGACAACGAACTCATGTTCCCAGATTTCGACCTGCATATAGCCCATATCTTCGACGGTTCTATGATGTACACCTCTAAAAGGGAGTATAAGAAGGTAGAACGCGAAGTCTGCTTTATGTCACAAGGAGTCGCAGCCAAGATGAATTGGTTTGACCAAAAGACGAGTTCTCGGAACACGACCATCCAACAACAACGATTGTGCCAGGCCGGTATCCGACAGTAGTCGAGCCTACCATCCGAAATATCAAAGTAGCATGTGTCCTCATCGACGGCGGTAGCTCCATCAACCTTTTCTTCACCAACATACTTGATGTAATGGGCATCCCTAGAAGCGAGCTCGTTGCTTCCGACTAGCCCTTCCATGGGATCACTCCAAAGTCATCGTCCAAGCCACTGGGAAAGATCACGCTAGCCGTGACGTTTGGCTAGGCTAATAACTTTCGGACAGAGTAGATCACTTTTGACGTAGCCGAGTTCGACACAGCTTACAATGCTATTCTCGGAAGGATGACACTGACGAAATTTATGGCGGCATCCCACTACGTATACCAGATTCTAAAGATGCTAGGCTCAAAAGGAACAATCATAATCCATGGGAACGTGAAAGTAGCAGTACAGTGTGACAAGAGGAGCCTTGACATGGTCGAGCATACTCCCACGCCACCCGCCACTGCATAACCCCCTCGGAAAGTGAACAAACCCAATAAGGCACCCAAGCCTGATGGTGCAATCAAGATCATCCCATTGACCAGTAGCAACCCCGATAAGACAGTTAAAATTGGGGCAACGCTCGACAACAAATAGGAACTCCAACTCATCACCTTCCTCCGCGAGAATGCAGACGTGTTCGCTTGGCAACCGTCCGACATGCCCGAAGTCCCCAGGGAGGTGATGGAGCATAAGCTGATGGTGCGCCCCGATAAAAGGCCAGTCAAACAGAAATTGCAGCGGTTCGCACAAGATAGAAAAGAAGCTATTCGAGAAGAACCGAACAAACTTCTCAAAGCAGGCTTCATCAGTGAGGTTCTCCATCCAGAGTGGCTTGCTAACCCAGTAATGGTGCGCAAGGCCAACGACAAGTGAAGGATGTGTGTAGACTTCACCAATCTCAACAAAGCGTGCCCCAAGGACCACTTCTCTCTTCCTCGCATTGACTAACTGGTGGATTCAACTGCTGGTTGTGAGTTGTTGAGTTTCCTCGACGCTTACTCCGGCTACCACCAGATCAACTGGTGTTCATCATGCCCTTCGGTGTTTTCTGCTACACCAAGATGCCCTTTGGACTTTTCAATGCAAGCAACACATATCAGCAAGAAATCCAGGGGGCTTTCGACCACCAGATCGGTAAGAAATTGGAGGCATACGTCGACGATGTCGTGGTCAAGACAAAGACAAAGAACAAGCTGATCGATGACCTGAGGGAAACATTCGACAATCTCTGGTGACATCGGCTCAAACTAAACCCGGAGAAATGCACATTTGGAGTACCGTCAGGGAAATTGCTAGGATTTCTTGTCTCCAGACAAGGAATTGAAAGAAACCCCGAGAAGATCAAGGCCATCGAGAGCATGAAGTCGCCGACAAGACTTAAGAAAGTGCAGAAGCTTATAGGATGTATGGCAGCCCTAGGTCGGTTCGTGGCCAGGATGGGAGAACGAGGACAACCTTTCTTTGTCTTACTCAAAAAGCAAGATAGATTTGAGTGGATATAAGATGCCTAGCTCGCATTAATCACGCTCAAACAGTACTTCTCCAACCCCCCTGTACTCGTTGCCCCACGGCTAATAAAAGAACTATTTCTATATATTACTGCCACACCTTATTCTGTTAGCACTGTGATTATCGTTGAGAGGGATAAAGTACAACATCCTGTGTACTATGTCAGCGAGGCTCTCCATGATGCCAAAACTCGATATCCTCAAATCCAGAAATTGCTCTATACCGTAGTCATGACATCACGGAAGTTGCGCCATTACTTCCAGGCCCATAAAGTCACGGTCGTCTCTTCTTTCCCTCTCGGGGAAATGGTAAGGAACAAAGACGTCGTCGGACGCATAGCTAAATGGGTCGTCGAACTCAGCCAATTCGATGTCAACTTCGTCCCGCGCACAGCCATCAAGTCACAGGTTCTCCCGGATTTCGTTGTCGATTGGAATGTTCTCGAGAACACCCCAACCGGTCAGACAAATGCGAGACATAGACAATGGCATTCGACGGGGCTTTCAACAGCTAAGGAGCAGGGGCAGGATTCATTTTGACATCTCGAGCTAGAGATCAGTTCAGACATGCCATACACCTCAACTTCAGAGCTACAAACAACACCGCAGAGTACAAGGGACTACTCGTCAAGTTACGAGCAGTAGCAGTACTTGGGGTAAAGCGATTAATTGTGAAAGGGGACTCAGAGTTAGTCTCCAACCAAGTGCACAAAGACTACAAATGCTCAAACCCAGAGTTAACCAAGTACCTCACCGAAGTCAGGAAGCTGGAGCGAAAGTTTGACGACTTGGAAGTACGTCATGTCTATCGCAAAGACAACACCAACGCCGACAACTTAGCATGGCGTGCATCCAAAAGAGAACCTATTGAACCAGGAACCTTTTTGGACGTCCTGACGAAACCTTCAATTAAGACCACGGACGACGAAGGCACCTTAGCCAACACCGAGTACAACTCGAGGGCTACTGCAGAGGTCACTCATATCGTCACCGACATTGAGACCACGGAAGACTGACGTACTCCGCTCATCAATTTCTTAGATGTCGACAAACTTCTGGACGAAGACACCGAGGCAGAAAAACTCTCTCGCCAGGCAAAATCTTATTGTATGATCGGCAATGACTTATACAAAAAAGCGCCGAACGGAGTTCTGCTCAAGTGTGTCTCTTCTGAGGACGACAAGGATCTACTACTAGACATCCATGAAGGAATATGTTGTTCTCACGCTGGTGGGCGAACTCTGGTCGGAAAAGTCTTCCGACAAGGATTTTTTTGGCCAACAGCCCTTCAAGACGCTTGCGACTTGGTAAAACGGTGTGAAGCTTGCCAATTTCACGGTAAACACACTAGATGTCAGCCCAAGCGCTCCAAACTATCCCTCTCACCTGGCCGTTCTCGTGCCGGGGGTTTGACATCCTCGAACCGTTTCCTCAAGGACAAGGCGGCTACAAGTTCTTGTTTGTGGTTATCAACAAATTCACTAAGTGAATTGAGGCAGAGCCAACAAGAGAAATCAAAGCCGAACACGCCATCAAGTTTATGAAAGGGATATTTTGCAGATACGGACTACCACATCGAATCTTGACAGACAACGGCTCCCAGTTCACTAGCGGTGCCTTCTAGGACTACTGAATTGAATTAGGTGTAAAAATCTGCTTCGCATCAGTCTTCCATTCTCAGAGTAACGGGCAGGTCAAGCTGGCAAACGGTATCGTGCTCCAAGGGATCAAAACATGTGTGTACGATAGGTTCTTGACTTATGACACACGCTGGGTTGATGAACTCTCTTCTGTCCTGTGGGCCGTCCGTACTACCCCGATAACCTCCACCAAAGAGACTTCTTTCTTTCTCGTGTATGGTTCCGAGGCCATGCTCTCTTCCGAGCTGCGACATCGGTCTACACAAGTCGAACAGTATTAAGATAAGGATCAGGAGGAGCAACGAGCAGACAATGTCAACCTTCTAGAAGAACATCGAGAACGTGTTGCCATTCGAGCAGCCATGTACCAACAGGCCCTACGTCGCTATCACAAAAAGCGTGTTCGTGCCCGTACACTCATTATCGGCGATTATGTTCTTCGACGAGTTCAGAATCAAGCAGGGCGAAATAAGCTCTCACCTAAATGGGATGGACCGTACACGGTGGTCGAAGTCTTAAGCCCAGGTGTGTTCAAGATCAGAGACAACGAAGACCGCGAGTTGGCAAACTCTTGGAACATTGACCAACTACGTAAATTCTATGTATAAAATCAATGTACCAAAGTCTATAAGTTTTGTTTAATAATATACAATATTTTGAATTCTTTTCTTTCGAAGTGTTTTATCCAGTGATCCCCTTTTCTTATATCATCTTGTCTCGAAGTCGATCCTATTGTCCTCTTACGCTAGTCTGACAAGCTTCGGGGTCCCATGGACCCTGGCTAGGGACTCCTAGCACTATGAAAGTTTGTTAGGCCATGCAGGGTCAAATGACCATGTTAGAGTACCCACTTGAGCGTATTAACTAAGCCGTGTTACCGGAAATTGATTTTCCCGACTTCACGGCTATGGACTAGGACTTCGCAGCTTCAGCTTGGTTTGTTATAAGATTTAAGCTGTCTTCATGGAAAATGACTTTTCCACGAAAACAGCTGGGGGCTAGGGAGAGTATCGTAGTTTGTTGGCTGAGGACAACCCTTGTGAGAGCACTCGTACACTATGTCCTTTTTAGATACTTATACAATAGATTTTAATTCTTACTTAAGTTCTGATACATATGTAAAATGCTAACATATACATTAAGTGTTCCTTAGGTACAGAAACTACCAAGATGGCCACTGCCAGTCCATTGTGGAGAAAACGTCCCCGGCCAATGGAGAGAAGGATTGCACGAGGCGGTCGATCTCGTCTGCCTTCATGCGAGAACGTGAGAACCCCTCCTGAAGAAAACTCAAGCTCATCTACGGATGCCCATCGCGGATGCAGGCGAGGATGTGACCACTAGCATACCGTCTGGCGCGATGACACTCCTGCTTCAGGCTGTTGTCGATCCGCTTCCCGTTTCTTGCAAGGTGGTCGCACATACTCATCATCCAGGACAGATGACCGTTGATAGATTTCTCAGGAGGAGGACAGACCACCCGTAGCTCTTCGCAAAGACGTTGTAGCGCTTGACAACAACCTTCGAGATAGGCGTCGATCCGGACTTCCCTACCTCGAAGGGCCTCTACAGCTTGGTCTTTCCGGACAGCGCTGGCCATATTCTCCAGGTCTGCCTTCTCGAATTTTGCCTTCCAATACTCGACGCGACATTCTCTTTCCTCTAAGTCATTCTCGAGGTTTACGTAGGACATTTGATCTCAGTTAGCTTCCTCCATGTGTACGGGGAAAAGGCTATAAAGGTCAAGTTCTCGTACCTTGATTCCGCTCGAGGAGAGAACTAAGTTGGAGTGACGACGACCAAGGCATGGTTGTCGCCGCTCGGAGTTGAGGAAGCGCGAGGAGAAGGAGGTGCGACGTCAAAATCGCAAGAACGTCCTCCTTGCAGGACAACCTTGTCTTCGATACATCTAAAGATCGACATAATCATGCCAAAAATTGAAGACAGTAAAGAAGGACATCGTTCTCAAAATACGACAAACCTAATAAACTGTTCTTAAAAAATTACAAGGGAGTGTCAATTACTGTTCAAAAAAGAAAATGACGCTCTCCCCCAAGTCGACGAGCTCCGACATCACGTCCTCGCGTGTGTCATCAGCCCTGCCCTTCTCCAGCGCCTCCTCCAGGTTCACCTCGGGGTGCGTAAGCTTGAGGCATGCGAGGACATGGCATGCACCGGTTCGGAGACCGGTGCACATTTCCTCGACGACCTGCTTGGCATGCCTCGTGGACATGCCCTCCAGCCGACCGATAAGAGAACCCAGAGAACCTAGGACGGTTGTCCCGTCAGGGAACTCCGGGCCTTTCTCGTGTACTCCCAAGCTACAGGCCACCATGTCGAGCCGTCGATAGTTGTCCTGGAGGCCTTGTCGGAGGGACGCCAGGTTTTCCTAGGTCTCCTCTAGCCGTCTCTCCCAACCTTGCCGTTGCCTCTCGTGGCCTGCAACCAGGTCCTTGAATTTCTTCAAGTCCCTCTGCGTCTCAGCCAGCTGGGTCTCCAGCTCAGTGGTGCGTTTGTCTGAGGTCGAGGTGTCACACCCTGAGGTTCTCCCAAATCGTAAAAATTAAATTTAATAATTTATCTGAGAAATTGTTGAATTAAATCTGGAGAAAAACCCAATTAAATAATACTTTAAAGAAGTGGAAATGGCAAGGTGGAATTTTTTCTGAGTTCCCCATGTCAAAATACATTAACAGGATTTTTAGTAGAATTTTTAGAGCCCTAAAAATAATTTTAACTAATTAAAAACCCTCAAGCGCAATAAATAAATCCCTGGGAAAAATTCCTTTTCTTTTTCCTTTTCTTTTTCTTTTTCCTCTTCTCGGGCCGTCGGCCCATTTTTTCCCCTCGGCCCAAGCCGAGCGCCGCCCCGCGCGCCGCTCTCCTTCCCTCCCGGACCGGCCCAGCCGGCCCAGGCCGTTTCCCCCTCCCGGCCCCGGGCCGCCTTTTTCCCCCCCCCGGCCCAAGGCCGCCGCGCCTCCCCGCGCCTCTCCTCCTTCCCGGGCCGGCCCGAGGCCGCGGCCCGAGCCGCCCGGAAGTCCGCCGCGCCTCCCTCGCGCCGCGCCCGCTGACGCGTGGGCCCGCGGCCGAGTCGTNGCTGACGCGTGGGCACCCGCGGCCGAGTCCGCTCTCCGACACGGCCGGCGCCGCCGCCGCGCCGCCCGCGTTTCGCGGGGAGTCCCCAACCGCCCGCCGCCCGTGCCCTACCCGCGCCTCCGCCCCTATTTATTTTCCCCCCCCCGAGGCCGCCGCCCCTCGTTTTCCCCGCGCCGCCGCCGCAACCTAAACCCTACGTAGCGCCGCGCCGCCGCCGTCCCGCCGCCGGTAAGCGCCGCCGCCGCCGCCCTTTTTTCTCGCCCCCTCTCCGCCGCTGCCGTGCGCGCCTCCCGCGCCGCCCCGTCGCCCGTGCGCTCCCGCACCGCCCGCGCGCCGCCGCGCGCCGCCTCTGCCGCGCGCCCGCCGCGCCCCGCCGCCTCCCGTGGCGCCGCCGCGAGCCGCCGCGCCGCCGCCCGCCGCCGCCGCTCGCGCCCCAAACCCTAACCCTAGCCGCCGCGCGCGCCTCAGCCGTCGGATCGGCCACTCGGGCCGATCCCGACCGCCCGCTCCCGTCCCGCGTGGCCGCCACGTGGGCGCCGCGTGGCTGCCGCGTCGGCGCCACGTGTGCGCCACGTGGTGCGCAGCCGCCGCCGCGGCTGACGTCAGCCCTAGCCGCTGACGTCAGCGATGACGTCAGCCCTAGCCGCTGACGTCAGCAGTGACGTCAGCCCTAAGGGTTTATTGCGCAATAATTAATTAAGGATTTTTCTGTTTTAGTAAAAACACAGATAACTTCAAAAATTCATAACTAATTCATCCGGACTCCGTTTTAGTCCGTTCAAGTCTCAGAAAATTCATAAAAATGCAGAGAATCCATTAAAAATAGTTTTGTTCTTTGTTTCAGTAGACTTATAGCATGTATTGTTGTTTGCTTTGTTTGTCGTGTAGATTCCGGTAATTCCGATTCTCCGGTTTACTTCGAAGTCGTTGCCGAAGTCGACCCAGCGCAAGAGCAAGGCAAGTCATACTTATTCATTTGATCATGTTGTACCTAAATTGCGAAACAGTCTTATTTTTCTCTAAATACTGCATTGTTTTATGATGTCATTTATGGGATAGTTTACCTATTGTACTCAGCCTTATATTGCAATTACCTTATTCCTTTGATTGCTTGGGAAATAATTTGAATAGTTGCTACAATAGAACTTGCTTAGCCCTGCTTAGAAACATTAGCTCACAAATGGGTTGTTTAAAGCTTCATTAATACTTAATGATAGTTATTTCATGTTGGCTCGCGATGGTTAATCGTGGGTGATTTTAATTAAATGTTTCAACTAAAATATTGATTAATGGTGGGTTGTGAGCACATGGTTTTGATGGTCGTGCTCATGACAACCCTGGAAGAATTACCGTACTTTCCACAAGCCAGCGTGGGTAATGGCTGGATTCGGAGTATAGCTTTTTCCTAGCCGACGTTCCCCGGAAAGGGTGGGCGTGATGGAGTTGAGTCGGCCGGGGATATACCGGTTGCTTGGCTGCCGGATTCACCAAGACACGAGAGGGGGCTGCCCGTTGCCGGGAAGCGGAGCGGGGGCGAAACCTGAGGTGTGGTGCGATTGGTTAGGAAGGGTTATGCGAAGGGTCCTGTCACAGCTCCTTTTCCGGTATACCGTGGTGGTATGTTGGCGCACAGTAATGTGTTGTAGGACTGTGTCTTGTGGGTACAGTTGTACACCTCTGATCAGAGTAAAACTATTCGAATAGCCGTGCCCGCGGTTATGGGCGATCAACCAGATTCACCGTGATTAGCTGAACTCTCAAATAATTTGACTTAATGGAAATGGTTTAGTTCAGGTGGATGGTTCGGCCTGTCGCAACGTGGTGTAGCGTTGGACAGTGATGGTTTAATTATGACTAATTAATTCAACTGTTTTACTGTTTTCAACTATTGTTTTTAAATGCGTATTTTGTGCAAAATAACCATTGCAGCTCTTCTTTGTTATTACTTGCACCATTATTTTCCTTTCCGGTATGACTTGTTGAGTACAGTGGGTAGTACTCAGTCTTGCTTTATTTTTCCCCACACCAGAGTTGGAGGTTGTTTCAGAGGAAGACTTTTCAGAAGAGTAGGCTTGTTGCTACCGTCGAGGAATGCCTGTGGTTTGGAGTCGCTACGTTGCGAGTGTTTAGTTTATTAGATTAGTTGTTTCCTTTTTCCGCTGCAGTTTTGTAAGAGATTTTTATTGTTTTGTAAGACGTGGATCTGTACGGCAACTTTGTCATTTGTGTACCCTGGCTGGTCCTGGACAGGGATTTTAATACACAATTTGCTTTGGAAATTCTGGTAGTGAATTTCTGGGCGTGACAAGTTGGTATCAGAGCCGACCTTGACCGTAGGACAAGCCAATTGGAAACCTTAAGAGCCCTCTAAAATTTTTCATGTGCATTTTCCCTTAAATTTTAAATTGTTTTGGGAAAAGTCCGGGAATGGTGGTCTTTGGGTTTTTTTTTGAAAAAAAAAGGGGTTCCTTGCATCAAAATTTTCTTTTTGAGCATATGTTGAGTCCCATTCCTTTGCCCTCTGTAGATGGCAGGTCATCCCCCGACGCACCGTGGTCAGAATATGGAAGGCTTCGTGGCAGAGCTTGCCCGTATGACGTTGGTTGTGGGTTACCTCGAGGCGCCGGAGTACACCACGATCGAGCCTCTCAGTGGCGAGTTCCCGTTCCGAGTCCGTTTGGAAGTACATGGCTTCGTGGGCACCAATCTTCCCAATATGGTGGTCACCGCTTCAGGAGGATCTGACGAGCACGCCTGTCAGGAGGCGGCTTACTTGATGATGGCCAGGATGCGAGAACTACACGACTACGCTCTCCACAACTCAGCGTACCGTTATCATCCTCGTCGCGGTAGCTCTTCTACCAGCAGCACCTACCAATCTGCAGCGGAGGAGAACGACACTACCTTCGGACGGATGGTCACAGTGACGAAGGGTCTGGACAAGATGCACGCCGATCTCCACAAGGCATCCAAGGCTCTTAATGACCAGAAGTTGATCAAGATTGCCCGCTTGGAGGATGAAGTCGCGCGACTCAAGGCCGATAATGCTACGTTGCGAGGACACCCAGCGTCAGGAGGACTCAGGATTCGTACCATGCCAAGGAAGAGGACCACTGCTCCTGTACGTATTCAGCTTGCGCCAAGGAATTCACCACCCGCTCCAACGCCAGTTCCGCCGCCGCCACCAGGGTTCGCCATCACCTTCGCCCCGGCGTCTGCGTACCAGGGTCCAGCCAGTGGTAGCGGAGGTTGGTTGCACGCCACACCCAGTGGTAGCAACGGCAGTGGTTCAAGTTCAGAGCCAACAAGTGGAGACACTGCCATGGCGGATTCCGGAAATCGTTCCGAGCATTAGGCTCGTTACCCTTAGTTTTCCGTTTTCTTAGTTTGATTGCTTGTTAGATGCTGTGTGTTAGGTTTGTTGTTCTGGGGTTTAGCCGATGGTCGATACCATGTGCCTATGGTATGGCTATCTTATTAAGGATTTTTGCGTGCTGTTTTGGAAGTGTTTTAAGTTAGATCATAACAATTACAGTTAAATTAATAATATATTAAAGCTTTGTTCTGAGCAATCTGTTTTCTTTCTTGTCCATTTCTTTCTGCTGGTTTTTCTCCTTCAGATGGTCAACACCAGGACAAGTGGTAACAACAACGGACAAGAGGGATCCCAGACTAATGGAACAACACCAACGCTCCTCCTCCACCACCGGATAATCCCACTCTTGCTCAAGTGCTAGCTAGCCAGACGCAGATGATGGCGGCTATGATGCAGCAAATGCAGCAGCAGCATCAACAAATGCAACAGCAAATGTTGCAACAGATGCAACAACAAGCTCAACAGCAGCAGCAGCAGGCCCAACAGAATCAACCACCACCCCAATCCAAGTTGCCAGAGTTTCTTCGTGTCAGACCGCCGGTTTTCTCAAGTACTACTAATCCCATGGAAGCGAATGATTGGCTTCATGTTATTGAGAAGAAGCTTAATCTACTCCAGTGCAATGATCAAGAGAAGGTCGCTTTCGCTACCCATCAATTGCAGGGTCCCGCTTCGGCTTGGTGGGATAACTATTTGGTTACCCGTCCACCCGGAACGGAGGTCACTTGGGCGGAGTTTTGCCGCAGTTTCAGGAAAGCCCAAATTCCTGACGGCATAGTAGCCCAGAAGAAGAGGGAGTTTAGGGCGCTCCACCAAGGTAGATAGAACAGTGACGGAGTACCTTCATGAGTTTAACCGTCTCGCACGTTACGCTCCGGAGGATGTGCGCACTGATGCGGAAAGGCAGGAAAAGTTTCTTTCCGGCCTGGATGATGAATTGACCAACCAGCTAATCTCAGGGGATTATGCTGATTTCGAGAAGTTAGTTGATAAGGCGATCCGTCAAGAGGATCAACGCAACAGGATGGATCGGAAGAGGAAAGCAGTCCAATTCAGGACGCAGCAGGGAAGTCAACAGAAGCCCCGGTTCACTGCCGGACAGCAGGGTGGACCTACTACAATGATTGTTCGTCAACATCGACCTTACCAGCCTGGTAATTTCAACAACAACAATTCCGGCAACCGCAACAACAACGGGGGACAGCCCAACCGCAACCCGGTTCCGCGCCCGCCAACGGCCGCAGCTCAGCCAGCTCCATCGACTCAACCCAGGAAGGAGTCCGGCGGAAAATCATTTGTCTGCTTCAACTGCAACGAGCCCGGACACTTCGCCGACAAGTGCCCGAAGCCAAGGCGTGCAGGACCCAAGTTTGTTCATGCCCGTGTCAACCATGCGTCAGCAGAAGAGGCACAGGCTGCACCAGAAGTGGTATTGGGTACGTTTCCTGTCAATTCAGTTCCAGCTATCACTCTTTTTGATTCTGGTGCTACACATTCCTTTTTATCAAAGCGTTTTGCTGGGACATATGGGTTGTCAGTAGTGAAACTTAGAACACCTATGTGGGTTCACACTCCTGGGAATGAGATGACCACAGCCCACGTTTGCCCCTCTGTGGAAATAGAAATCCAGGGTTCTAGATTTCTAGCCAATCTTATCCTTCTTGAGTCCAAGGACCTAGATGTCATTCTTGGGATGGATTGGTTAACAAGGCACAAGGGAGTTATCGATTGCGCTAGTCGCACTATCACTCTGGTTAATGAGAAAGGAGAAGTCGTGAAATTCCAGTCGCCGACACCCCCGAAGCAGAGAGTGTGCTTGAACCAAGTAGATGGGATGAAACAGATCGCAGAAGAAGGGAAAGATATTAAGAAGTTGGAGGATATTCCTATTGTTAGAGAATACCCTGAAGTCTTTCCGGATGACATAACCACAATGCCACCGAAGAGAGAAATTGAATTTCGAATTGATTTAGTACCGGGAACTGCCCCGATACACAAGAGACCCTATAGGATGGGAGCCAATGAACTGGCGGAAGTCAAGAAGCAAGTTGATGAGCAGTTGCAGAAAGGATATATTCGCCCGAGTACGTCGCCTTGGAGTGCTCCGGTGATCTTTGTGGAGAAGAAAGATAAGACCAAGAGGATGTGCGTCGACTATCGCGCCCTCAATGAGGTGACCGTCAAGAACAAATACCCGTTACCTCGGATTGATGATTTGTTTGATCAGCTAAAGGGAGCAACATGGTTCTCCAAGATAGACCTGCGATCAGGCTACCACCAATTGAGGATTAGAGAGGAGGACATTCCGAAGACGGCATTCACTACTCGGTATGGGTTGTTTGAGTGCACAGTCATGTCTTTTGGACTTACCAATGCACCGGCCTTTTTCATGAACTTGATGAATAAGGTGTTCATGGAATTTCTGGATAAGTTCGTCGTGGTTTTTATCGATGATATACTTGTTTACTCTAAGTCCAAGGAGGAGCATGAGCAACATCTTCGCCTCGTACTTGAGAAATTAAAGGAACACCAGTTGTATGCCAAGTTTAGCAAGTGTGACTTTTGGCTCGAGGAGGTACAGTTCCTAGGCCACATCATCACAGCTCAAGGAGTGGCAGTAGACCCGTCGAATGTGGAGTCGGTTACCAAGTGGAAGCCTCCGCGCACGGTTTCGCAGATTAGGAGTTTTCTTGGACTTGCGGGTTACTACCGTCGGTTCATTGAGAATTTCTCCAAGATTGCCAAGCCAATGACACAGTTGCTGAAAAAGGATGAGAAGTTCAAGTGGTCAGCAGAATGCGACAGAAGTTTTGAGGAACTTAAGAAGAAGTTGGTAACGGCACCAGTCTTAATTCTGCCAGATCAGACTAAAGATTTTCAGGTTTATTGCGATGCGTCTCGCCAAGGGCTAGGATGTGTATTGATGCAAGAAGGCAGAGTGGTTGCATACGCTTCGCGTCAACTGCGCCCACATGAGAATAATTACCCCACTCATGATCTGGAATTAGCAGCAGTGGTGCATGCCCTAAAGATCTGGAGACATTATCTTATTGGAAACCGTTGTGAGGTGTATACGGATCACAAGAGTTTGAAGTATATCTTCACCCAACCGGACTTAAATCTCCGTCAGCGAAGATGGTTGGAATTGATTAAAGACTATGATCTGGGAATCCACTACCATCCCGGTAAAGCTAATGTCGTGGCAGATGCTTTAAGCCGGAAGAGCTACTGTAACTCCACAAGTATGGAAGAGATGAGCAGCCAGTTGCAGCGAGACTTCGAACGGCTGAACCTCGGTATTGTTGAACATGGGTTCGCGTCCGCTCTAGAAGCACGACCAACGCTCGTGGAGCAGGTCCGAGCAGCTCAAGCTAAAGATCCGGAGATAGCAGAGCTCAAGAAAAACATGAGGGTTGGAAAGGCCCGAGATTTCTCCGAAGATGAGCATGGCACGATATGGATGGGAGAAAGACTGTGCGTCCCGGAAGACAAAGAGTTAAAGGAGTTAATACTCACGGAAGCCCATCAAACTCAGTATTCAATTCATCCTGGCAGTACCAAGATGTACCAAGACCTTAAAGAGAAGTTCTGGTGGGTTAGCATGAGAAGAGAAATAGCTGAATTCGTCGCACTCTGTGACGTGTGCCAGCGAGTCAAGGCAGAGCATCAAAGGCCTGCAGGACTGTTACAGCCTCTCCAAATTCCGGAATGGAAATGGGAAGAAATTGGAATGGATTTCATCACAGGTTTGCCAAGAACGTCGTCTGGACATGATTCTATCTGGGTCATCGTGGATCGACTCACGAAGGTGGCTCATTTCATTCCTGTGCATACTACCTACTCTGGAAAGAAGCTAGCAGAACTCTACCTCGCAAGAATCATGTGTTTACACGGAGTGCCTAAGAAGATCGTATCGGATCGAGGAAGCCAGTTCACCTCAAAGTTCTGGCAGAAATTACAAGAAGAATTGGGAACCCGTTTGAACTTTAGCACGGCTTACCATCCGCAAACTGATGGCCAGACTGAGCGAGTGAACCAGATACTTGAGGATATGCTCAGAGCCTGTGCGCTTGATTTTGGAGGAGCATGGGACAAGAGTTTGCCATATGCCGAGTTCTCCTACAACAACAGTTATCAAGCCAGCTTGCAGATGGCACCATTTGAGGCGTTGTATGGCAGAAAGTGCCGTACCCCGCTCTTTTGGGATCAGACCGGAGAACGACAACTATTTGGGACTGAAGTCTTGAGTGATGCGGAAGAAAAGGTCAGAACCGTCAGAGAAAGGTTGAGAATTGCGCAGTCTCGACAGAAAAGCTATGCCGACAATCGTCGAAGGGAGTTAACTTTTGAAATAGGGGACTTTGTGTACCTTCGTGTCACACCGCTTCGAGGAGTACACCGCTTTCAAACTAAAGGCAAATTGGCACCACGCTTTGTGGGACCATACAAGATCTGCGAGCGTCGAGGAGAAGTTGCTTACCAGCTTGAGCTTCCACCCAACATGGCGGGTATTCACGATGTGTTTCACGTCTCGCAATTGAAGAAATGCTTGAGAGTACCGGAAGAACAGGCCAGTCCCGATCAAATTGAGATTCAAGAGGACTTGACTTATGTGGAGAAGCCGATTCGTATTCTCGAAACCAGCGAGAGGAGGACCAGAAACAAGGTTACCAGGTTCTGCAGAGTTCAGTGGAGCCATCATTCCGAGGAAGAAGCTACATGGGAAAGAGAGGATGAATTGAAGGCTGCCCATCCGCACCTCTTCGCCAGCACCTCCGAATCTCGGGGTCGAGATTCCGTTTAAGGGGGGTAGGTTTGTCACACCCTGAGGTTCTCCCAAATCGTAAAAATTAAATTTAATAATTTATCTGAGAAATTGTTGAATTAAATCTGGAGAAAAACCCAATTAAATAATGCATTAAAGAAGTGGAAATGGCAAGGTGGAATTTTTCTTGAGTTCCCCATGTCAAAATACATTAACAGGATTTTTAGTGGAATTTTCAGAGCCCTAAAAATAATTTTAACTAATTAAAAACCCTCAAGCGCAATAAATAAATCCCTGGGAAATCCTTTTTCCTTTTCTTTTTCTTTTTCCTCTTCTCGGGCCGTCGGCCCATTTTCCCCTCCGGCCCAAGCCGCTGCCGCGCGCTCCTCCTTCCTTCCCGGACCGGCCCAGCCGGCCCAGGCCGTTTCCCCCTCCCGGCCCCGGGCCGCCTCTTCCCCCCCCGGCCCAAGGCCGCCGCGCCTCCCCGCGCCCCTCCCCTTCCCGGGCCGGCCCGAGGCCGCGGCCCGAGCCGCCCGGAAGTCCGCCGCGCCTCCCTCGCGCCGCGCCCGCTGACGCGTGGGCCCGCCCGCGGCCGAGTCCGCCTCCGACACGGCCGGCCGCCGCGCCGCCCGCGCCGCCGCGTTTCCCGGCGGGACTCCCGCCGCGCGCCCTATTTATTTTCCCCCCCCGAGGCCGCCGCCCCTCGTTTTCCCCGCGCCGCCGCCGCCCTAACCCTAGCCGTGAGCGCCGCCGTCGCCGAAGCCGCGCCGCCGTCTTTTTCCGCCGTCGGTAAGCGCCGCCGCCGCCCTTCTTTTTCCCTCTCCGCCGCTCCCGTGCGCGCGCGCTCGCTCCGCCGCTCGGCTGTCGCCCGCGGGGTCGTCGCGTCGCTCCGCCGCCGTCGCGAGCCGCTGCTCCGTCGCCTCCCGTGCGCCGCCGCCGCGAGCCGCCGCCCCGCCGCCGCCCGCGCCGCTCGGCCCCAAACCCTAGCCGCCGCCGCGCGCCTCAGCCGTCGGATCGGCCACTCGGGCCGATCTCGGCCGCCCGCTCCCGCCCCGCGTGGCCGCCACGTGGGCGCCGCGTGGCTGCCGCGTCGGCGCCACGTGTGCGCCACGTGGAGCGCAGCCGCCGCCGCCGCGGTTGACGTCAGCCCTAGCTGCTGACGTCAGCCCTAGCCGCTGACGTCAGCAGTGACGCCAGCCCTACGGGTTTATTGCGCAATAATTAATTAAGGATTTTCTGTTTTAGTAAAAACACAGATAACTTCAAAAATTCATAACTAATTCATCCGGACTCCGTTTTAGTTCGTTCAAGTCTCAGAAAATTCATAAAAATGCAGAGAATCCATTAAAAATAGTTTTGTTCTTTGTTTCAGTAGACTTATAGCATGTATTGTTGTTTGCTTTGTTTGTCGTGTAGATTCCGGTAATTCCGATTCTCCGGTTTACTTCGAAGTCGTTGCCGAAGTCGACCCAGCGCAAGAGCAAGGCAAGTCATACTTATTCATTTGATCATGTTGTACCTAAATTGCGAAACAGTCTTATTTTTCTCTAAATACTGCATTGTTTTATAATGTCATTTATGGGATAGTTTACCTATTGTACTCAGCCTTATATTGCAATTACCTTATTCCTTTGATAGCTTGGGAAATAATTTGAATAGTTGCTACAATAGAACTTGCTTAGCCCTGCTTAGAAACATTAGCTCACAATTGGGTTGTTTAAAGCTTCATTAATACTTAATGATGGTTATTTCATGTTGGCTCGCGATGGTTAATCGTGGGTGATTTAATTAAATGTTTCAACTAAAATATTGATTAATGGTGGGTTGTGAGCACATGGTTTTGATGGTCGTGCTCATGACAATTAAGGACCGGTTCGCGGGAAACCCTGGAAGAATTACCGTACTTTCCACAAGCCAGCGTGGGTAATGGCTGGATTTGGAGTATAGCTTTTTCCTAGCCGACGTTCCCCGGAAAGGGTGGGCGTGATGGAGTTGAGTCGGCCGGGGATATACCGGTTGCTTGGCTGCCGGATTCACCAAGGCACGAGAGGGGGCTGCCCGTTGCCGGGAAGCGGAGCGGGGGCGAAACCTGAGGTGTGGTGCGATTGGTTAGGAAGGGTTATGCGAAGGGTCCTGTCACAGCTCCTTTTCCGGTGTACCGTGGTGGTATGTTGGCGCACAGTAATGTGTTGTAGGACTGTGTCTTGTGGGTACAGTTGTACACCTCTGATCAGAGTAAAACTATTCGAATAGCCGTGCCCGCGGTTATGGGCGATCAACCAGATTCACCGTGATTAGTGAACTCTCAAATAATTTGACTTAATGGAAATGGTTTAGTTCAGGTGGATGGTTGGCCTGTCGCAACGTGGTGTAGCGTTGGACAGTGATGGTTTAATTATGACTAATTAATTCAACTGTTTTACTGTTTTCAACTATTGTTTTTAAATGCGTATTTTTGCAAAATAACCATTGCAGCTCTTCTTTGTTATTACTTGCATCATTATTTTCCTTTCCGGTATGACTTGTTGAGTACAGTGGGTAGTACTCAGTCTTGCTTTATTTTTCCCCACACCAGAGTTGGAGGTTGTTTCAGAGGAAGACTTTTCGAAGAGTAGGCTTGTTGCTACCGTCGAGGAATGCCTGTGGTTTGGAGTCGCTACGTTGCGAGTGTTTAGTTTATTAGATTAGTTGTTTCCTTTTTCCGCTGCAGTTTTGTAAGAGATTTTTATTGTTTTGTAAGACGTGGATCTGTATGGCAACTTTGTCATTTGTGTACCCTGGCTGGTCCTGGACAGGGATTTTAATACACAATTTGCTTTGGAAATTCTGGTAGTGAATTTCTGGGCGTGACACGAGGCCACCGTTCGAAGCTGCTCGATTTCGGCAAGGATGTCCCACGCGCCCAACTGTAGTAGGCGGCTGGCTTCTGCCAGCTTGTTGATCGCGATAAGCGGTACGATGATAGTGGAGGCGCTTGACGAAGGGAGAGGAGGAGTGGATGCGGCGACGATGGCTGAGGGAGGTACAAAGATCTTGCCCCCATGATCCGTACTCTGTGCCGAGGTCGCGGGGGAGGGGCTACAACAAAAAGAAACATGCGTCTTAGAAGACGTCGCGGGAACGCCAAAATACAGAAATCGATAAGGACGGTCACTTACCCGGGCTTGGGCCGCTTTAGAAGCATCTTGTTCCCTAGTGAGGAGGACTTGGTGTCGGAAGTGGTCCACAAGATATGTAAGTCAGGACCAAAGATTCCTCCTCAAGATAGTTTATGGACTATAGGGAGTGATGTTTACTGTCGAGCCGCTCATTGGCGCTAGTGTTCCTGCTCCAGACGGCTTGGTTAAAGTCGCCCACTTCCTCTTTGAGGGTTTGGTTCCACTGCCGCTGGGAGCATTCCCGGTAGTAGCCTGCTCCAAGATCGCCTTCTCTTTTAGAGAAGACGATAACTGGTGGTCGATGAGTGGGCCGATGGCGTCCGTCAGAGGCAGGACCTGCAAGGCTTAGATTACTACTCTTTCGGATAACAATAGTCAAAAAGAAAAACAGCAATCTATGTCACTTACATTGATGGCAGTGTCCCTGTTCGATGACGGGAGGTCGCAAAGCGGGGTGACGGTGTTGTCCGGGCTTGCTGGAGCATCTACAATCAAGTGACCAACCCGGGTAGCCACGGTTATGTCATCAAGCTCTGCAAAAGAAATAGTAATGTTATGTTGTGAGGATCAGCCATAATTGGAGTGAGGTCAGGAGGGTTACGAGAACGTATACCCCGAACTGATATCCGTGTCTCATCTTGTGCCCTCATGAACTCGTAAACGGGGTGATCACGAGCTTGGAGGGGTTGAATTCGATGACGTATGAAGTCTTCAGCGACTTCATATCCCGACAACCCTTGATCTCGGAGCTCGTGGATCTTGTCTACGAAGCTTTTGAGGGAAGGGGTTAGAGAAGGTTTAGATATCCACAAAGGGGAGCGTACGGGCTTCTCATCTGGGACAGCAAGGCCGACGGGTTGGTCTTCGATGTAAGGTAGAACCATTTGGACCTCCACACTCCTCGAGAGGAAGGGCAATTGAAGGGGATGTATTCCACCTTCATCCCATCTCGGAGGCGGAAGCCACAGCAGCCGGAGATTCTGCGGGATTCCATCCATCTGAGCTCATAGAAGTGCCTAAATAGATCTAAGAAAGAAAATACCCCAAGGTATGCCTCGCAAAAGTGTGTGAAAATGCTAAGAAAAGCAGTGGAGTTGGGATTCAGGTGGAGAAGGTGGATGCCGTAGAAGTTCAAGAGAAGAAGAAGAAATTCGGAAGAAGGAGGCAGGAACCCACATCTTGCAAAATCTCCAATACAAACGACTTGGCCAAGTGCTGGGTTAGGGTTTGTACCTCTTTCCGATCGGGGCAAGATTTTCTTCCCCGGGAGTGATCCTTCAATTTGTAGCATCTTCAGCTTCTTAGTATTGACGTTGGATTTGCCCAAATCCATTGGATTGATCGAGGTTGAAGATGAAGATGAAGATGAAGAGTGAAGTTTGGCTTTGGATTGTTGAAGGTTGAAAGGGCGCAGGAGGATGAGGGATTACTTGTAGGAAGGAGACAAAGTGAATCTCAAGATGGGAATTTATAGGTCAAGGCCGACGGTTTATATTTCAAGGAAGAAAGAGAAACAACCGCCGCGATTTTCTTAATTTGTTTATGGTAGTTTTTTAGACTTCAATTCAAATTCATGGTGGATCGTTGCTTTATGATGGTGTTGTTGAAGGCTTTGTACCTTCTCGATAATTCGAGGATGGTTAGGTATGCACGACATCATTTATTCGAGAACTCCGGCTCGAGAACATTGTGAATTGATTTGATTTGAAGTCAGGGGCTACTGTTAGGGTTATGGATAAAGCATACCTCATATCCTTGGGGTCATAAAGTATACGGATACGGCATACCTTTTGTATACAGGAAGGTTATCTTAATATTATGGAATTCGGCTAACAAACAGGAAAGTTGTATCTTGAATAGAAGGTGTTAGAGTCCTATTCGGGGAGAATACAATCTCTGTGATCTTGTAGGCTAAAAGTACCCTTCGAGTCCTACTTGGATGTCAAGACAGTTTGTGATATAAATACAAAGCCCCCTAAAGGGTATGGGATAATTGAATCATAGTACAAGTCACCACCATAGCAGAGGCAATTCAGAAGACTTGAAGACAATTCGCCGCCTAGATCTTGTCGAGTCATTCTTGATAGAGATCTCGTTGGTACTTTACATTTCTGTTGTTCTCTATCGTAATCTCTGTGGTTTTCATCATAATCCCATATAAACTGGAGTAGGACTATTATCTCTTGAGGGACCTGAACCAATATAATCCTTGTCTTCTGTGTGATTGAATTCGTTTTGTGTAGATCCTTGTACCAAAGATCTCATACTCTACAAATACCGTAGTCACGATCTACACCGTCAATATATCTCGTTACTAAATCTTTTCAAATTGATACCTTCCTTGTAGGCTGGGGTAAAAACAACCATGGAAATTCTCGAAACTACCGACGTTCATTTTTATTTTTTTATCGGCTGAGCAATATGAAAATGGTTATCAATGAAAAACGAATATGGAAGCAGAAATGAAACATTTTTTTTATATATCGACCATTTTTGAATTTTACAGTATTCTTAAAAAATTACCTTTTTTATATTGTGGTAATTACCATATTTTTAAATACACCATTATTTATGATTTTTTTATTTGATCAATACTTTAGAGGTCCATTAACTCCTCAATCAAATCCTGACTTGAGTACAAGGAAGATAATTTATAATTTATATAGTGTAACTTTGAATTTATTTCGTAGAATTATATAGTCATGCAAGGTTAAAAGTGTGATTTTACTGTTTAATATTTTTGATAGTTATTACCTTTTCTTGAACATTTATTGCCTTTTCTCGATCGAAAAACACATTTTCATCTGTATAGTTTTGTTGTATTTCGATACCGTTTTTATTTTTGATTTTACCGTTTCAGCCGTAGGACAATATGAATGGACAGGCAATGGCTCCCATCAATCGTCCATATTTCATAATAAACCAAAACAATATATTAAAAAATAAAAATTAATTTATAGATAAAACTTTGTGTTGTTTGTGACTTTGAAAAAATTACAATGAAAATATCTTAAAAATTTTCTTCAAATTAAATTTAAAAATTTAAATTTCGACTTTGGCTTAACTTATTGGGGGCAAAAGAGTGGAGCTCATTGTCCCAAGTCCGGCTCCCAGGGCAAGTCAAAACCAAAGTCAAACTTTTCTCCCTGATGACTCACTCCACCGAGTGCCGTCCACGCCGGGCCCCACTCCCCCCCGCGGAACAGGGGCAAAGCCGTAAATTCCGCCCCGTTTCGCTGTGCCGTGCCGTCCCCTCCCGTGCGCCTAGTGTGTAGTGTTTTGAGGGAGGGGTCCCAAAGTCTCCGTGTCGTCTCCACGACTCCACTTGCCATTCCGCTCGCTCGCTCTCCCTCCCTCCCTCCTCCAGATCGATGCGTCGGTAGTAGATCTCGCTCGCGGCCTCGCCTCCGCCTCCTCGCCGTCGAGGAGAGCCAAGCCATGGGGAACTGCTGCTCCGACGAGATGGGCGGCGGGGGCCACGCGGGCCGCCACTCCGTCGGCCCCGCGGCGGCGGCGGCAGAGGCCGCGTCCGCCGCGGCCGACCGCTTCCTCCGCTCCCGCGGCGCCGGCGCGTCCACGCAGGTCGAGGTGCGGAAAAGCCACACACACACACACACACAGCCTCACGCCCTCGCGCTCCATGCGGTTTAATTCTGCTTCACACGGTAGTAGTAGTGGTGGTGGTGGTGGTGGTGGGTAGCTATCGGTAGCGCGCGGGGTCGAGGCACCGGGACCGTGCCATCGCGCCGGGTGTGCTTCGGGCGGCGGTGCCCACGCGCGGTTGCGTGTGCGTCGCTGGCGGTTTTCCAGTTTCGCGTCGTTCTGCGTGAGCCGTGGTTTGCGCCTTGCCGCGACGGGACGGGACTACGATGCGTGTGGTCTGCGCCTCAGCTACTACTACTACTAGCTACCCGTTCCCAGCCTTGTGAAAAAAAGACACAGAGGGATTTCATGTGGATTGAAAATAAAAACATTACAAGACGATGATTGGGAGCTGGCGTGAAATCTGAGCTTGCCGTGTGCTCTTGGTTTGACGCGGCACTGAACATTCTGATGTTCTGACGGCCGCAGCAGTTGGCTGCTGCTGTTCTTCTAAATGATAATGTCGCGTAAAAGATGGTTTACTGTAGTTGTGGTTTAGTGAGATTTTGTGCCTGAACGCTTGTGATTCTGCAAGTTGTGTGGCTAAGCATTTCTGTCATTTCATACTACCTGACCTGGTAGTTAATCCAAGAACTTCAAATATTTAATACTGTGATGTTGCTTCATGTGATGACTATTATGATGCATGTGCATTGTGTAAATTTATGTCTTGTTTGGATTTACTGAAAGAATTGCAATTACTGAACTGATGTGGGCATGTTTAATTGTGTGTTATGTTGACAAGAACTCTGTATAACCTGTTGAAACAGTTATCTCTCTCTGCATCAAATTTGAGCGACCAAGAATTCTTTACCAAGGTATGCTCCAGTGTTGCATTTTGTTAGTTTTGCTATTTGCTTATTTCAGTTTATAACTGATCAGGTATTCTGGTCTGTTAGGTATCTATGCACGAGCATTACTATTGCATGTCATCTCTGTTTTTGATTAGTTAAAAAATCATTAGATTTTTAGAGAAAATTCCTCGCAAAAAAATAATTTAGAGATTATTGTGAATACATTTTGCAAACCCATAACTTTATTTTCTCTTTTATCAAGGAACCACAAACTCAAATTCAAATTCCTGATAAGCTACCATGTTAAAGAGCAAAACTTGTCGAAAAACTACAACTCTGTCAGAAAGCTACATCAGTTGTCAACATGCCACCATGTCCTTCCATGCTGGACTACTCACTTCTCATCTCATTTTCCACCTTCATTGGTGTGTGGACAACTTGACATATTATTTTTTATAGGCATGCCATCCCTGAATCCCTTACCCCTTAGCTCGCCACGGTGCTGGGGGAGATGAGGGTGTCACCCTTGTCCTCCTTTGAACCTGGTTACTCCACTACTGCCTCCCTTCAGTTCCTGTCTCCCAAACACACAAACCCGTGGCAATTGGCATTGTCATACCATGACGGTATTTTGGGACTTAGCCAGTGAAATGTTGGCAATCTGATCATACTCGAGCTTGAACAGTTGCATATACTACTTTGTTGGCTGCCGGAGCTGCCTTCTAAGTTACCTGTTAGAAGCTTTATGCTGATGGCTCCTACAGTCCGAAAACTATGTTGTAAGACCTACAGATGAATATTTTGGAAGTCCATGCTACATTTCTATATCCAATCATAATTCACACCCAACCAAATTTAACGTGAATACGTGATATCAGTAAATAACTAAATATCCATCCATATCCAAAAGGACATAGTCCATAAAATGCAAAATACAAATTGATTTGTTTACAAACCAGAATGCCCATGCCATTAAAGCTTCTGTGGGCATGGAAGCCTTGGTGAATATTTGTGCAGAAGTAGTTGCATTCACCTTTCTTTTGACATGCATGCCATCCTGAATATTTCATGAATTCTGCTTGTGCTATCTTGTTATACTTCCCTTAATATTTTATCATCTTTTCTCAGAGCAATCCCATGGTCATTGTATATTCTAAAAGCAAAGAAGGAGCACTTGAAGAACTTGGGCGTACTGAAGTAATATTGAATTCTTTGAACCCATCTTGGAATGCAAGAATCAATGTGCATTACCAGTTTGAGGTTCTTCAACCAATTGTGTACGCATCTGTTACGATTTGCTGTAAAATTGTCACTTTGTTACCCATTAATTATGCTATTCTTTTAACAGATAACTTTCTTTACAGGTTTCAGGTATATGACATTGATCCACAGTTTCATGATGTCAATGAGAAGGTAATTTGGTTAGTTGTTTTGTTTCTTCCTTTCAAATATCTTTTTGCCCATTCAGCCAGTTGTAAAGTCCAAAGATGACAAGATCTGGCATGTTAGAGGGACCCTTTGGTCAACAGGGACAAATGTAGCGTAAATTCAGTTATTTGTGAGTTAGGATGTATAGAAGTGATAGTTTTATGCCTAACATAAAATAAAACTCCATACTAGGAAGTAGCAGCTTGTGCTTTTGATAACTATAGATTTGAATTACCTTAGTTTGCTCTTTCTAGCCCCTAGCATTTCTTAATGCTGATGTTATTAAGTTACATTTGAATGCAGAAGTTTGTTTCTTCTAGGATGTTAGAGCATCTGATGTATTGACTATTGAGCACACTCTTCTTTCGTTCTTCTTTCAGTTACTTTACAATTCTTACATTAATATAATCTTCAACACAGATGCTTAAGCTGGAAGAGCAACAATTTCTTGGGGAGGCTGTCTGTCTTTTGTCTGAGGTATGCCTGACTTTGGCTAAAAGAATTCTGTAGTCATTTATTCCTCCTCACAGTAATTTAGTAAACAGTACCTTATGATGACACATGATTTCTTATTGTCTACTGTTTGTCATGGAATGGAGAACTTTAAAACTCGTTGAAAAGGGCTAAAATGTAAGGTGGATTCCATGTATTCTTCCTACTCTTCAAATTGTCATATGTGAAATTTATACACTATTCGAGTTGTTTTAATAATTGAAAGGTAAAAGGAAACTTAACCTGTGAAGGAAAACTCAACTGTTTTATACTGTTTCTGTTTTATACACTATTCTAGTTGTTTTAATAATTGAAAGGTAAAAGGAAACTTAACCTGTGAAGGAAAACTCAACTGTTTTATACTGCTTCTGCCTTTTTGGTAGCCGTACAAAACAGAAAATGCCCATATATTCCTTTAGTTTTACTATGAGCACAACTTTTTTCATGATTGCAAAGTTACACTTGTATCAGATGAAGAGTACCGCCAATTCAAAAGCCTGTATTGTTAGTCTGTTTGAAGACTACTCCTTATGTTAGATGCATGGTGTTTTTATTTGTTTACAAGATCATGAATGTTTTTGTAGGTTATTACTAAACAAAACAGACTGTTAACTCTAAAGCTTGGTGTTTCTGAACATAACCTACCAAATCCTAGTAAATTTGGTGAGCTAAATGTTCAGGCGGAAGAAAGTGCTGGTTCAAAAGCAATAATGGAGATGGTATTCCGCTGTTCAGATATTGAAATCAAGGACCTTCTCTCAAAAAGTGTAAGCTTATGTTTCTATTACCTTGTTCATTTTTGTTTTGTATGTATTTACTATCGTTGTACCTGCAGTTTGTCCATGCCTCTCTGTACCTAAACACATGACTTGTTTATTCTGTCTATCGCAAGTGTTTTTACTGTTCTAAGTTTGCTTGTTACAGGATCCCTTCTTGCTAATATCTAGAATATCAGAGAGTGGAGTGCCTGTTCCAATTTGTAAGACAGAAGTAAGGAAGAATGACCTCAATCCCAAGTGGAAGCCAGTGATCTTGAACCTCCAACAGATTGGAAGTAAGGCATGAGAACTTTCTTCATCCTTCTTTTGCATTTTCTATTTATGTTGGCCAATGACCAATGATTCGTATGAAACTAATCAGGTATATTCTGTTGCAGGAGAACCCTTTAATCATAGAGTGCTTCAACTTCAGTAGCAACGGCAAACATGACCTAGTAGGGTAATTATTCTCTTTTTGTATCTCCCCTTGCTTTTTGCACACTGTAAATGCATATGTCCTTTTATTTTTTAATGTTTATTCTGTTACTAGTATGTTCTATGGTACCTTAGATCCTGGGCTATTAATTGTTGAATTCCAATTTGTTTTCTGATTAGTTGTATCTCACCGTGCTTTTTGCATTTTATTTATTTTTTTCTGTTTATTCTGTTTACTAGTATGTTCTATGGTACCTTAGATACTTGGCCATTAATTGTTGAATTCCAATTTCTTTTCTGATTAGATACCCTTTGTAATTCGACAGCAAGATAGTAAAATCGGTTGCAGAATTGGAAAAGATGTATTATAGTCAGGATGGTGAAAATTTCTTTGTTCCTGCCAGCACTGCTCATGATAGTCATAGTAAGGAGGTAATATTTGTTACTGTAGAACCTCTGCGATTGCTATATTGTAGTAACTGAGTGTTACTATTGCATGCAGGTACTAAAGAGTCAGGTGTATGTGGAGAAATATCTTGAGAACAACAGACAAACTTTTCTAGACTATATTTCTGCTGGGTGCCAATTGAATTTTATGGTAGCCGTAGACTTCACAGGTGTGCTAGTTCTTGCTGATCTTACACTATTTCAGCTCTCTAGTTCATAAACTCATACTTAATTCGTTGCCCTCGATGTTTTGTGCTCGGTAGCTTCAAATGGAAATCCACGGCTTCCAGATTCCTTGCATTATATTGATCCCACTGGTCGACCAAATGCATATCAGAGAGTAAGCAATTGGTTTATTATCTCTTAGTTCTTGTATTCTGATGGCCCTCTGAGAACATTGATTTAAGTACTTCCACTGTTTTTTATTGGCGGCAGGCAATACTGGAAGTAGGAGATGTACTACAGTACTATGACCCAGCTAAGCGGTTTCCCTCATGGGGCTTCGGTGCTAGACCTATTGATGGTCCTGTTTCCCACTGTTTCAACCTGAATGGCAGTACCTATCAACCTGAGGTAGTCTACTTTTTGCTACCTTAATTACCATGGCATCTTCTGCAGAAGAATTACTAAGTGCCACATCTGGGAAACAAACATGGAAATCTTCCTTTTCTCACCCATCTTATTTTAGTTTACAACACATTTCTTTCTATTTTCTAAGAAATTATGTACTTACTGTTTTATGGTTTTGAGATGCTTCTTGAAGTTATGTGTTATCTGTTTGCCTATTGGCTGAGTGCCTGACTATATCAAACTTCCTTAGGTTGAGGGAATACAAGGGATTATGTCAGCTTATATCAGTGCGCTTCGTAATGTCTCATTGGCCGGGCCCACCCTATTTGGTCCGGTAGTTAGCACTGCTACTGCAATAGCAAACCAATCACTTGCCAACAATCAGCAGAAATACTTTGTTCTGTTAATAGTCACGGTATGCATAAAGATGAACCCATGTTTTCCGAAAATAATAATTTGAACCCATGTTTTCCGAAAATAATAATTTTCCTTCTGTGCTGTCAATGTTTTCCTTTTTGTTGTCCAGGATGGTGTGGTGACTGATTTCCAAGAGACTATTGATGCTATCATAAAGGCATCTGATTTTCCTTTGTCCATTCTTGTTGTTGGAGTTGGTGGAGCGGACTTCAAGGAAATGGAGGTAATGGGACTGGAAAATTTCTTGCAGTTTTATGATTCATCTGTATATTTCTTATCAGAGCCATATCATCTGTCAGTTCTAATTTTTCTTAAGTTTTTCGTCTATAGAAGTATGACCTGTAGATTGTACCGTAATGCCATAAGGCCTTGTTCGGCCTCTCACAAGGGGATTGAGGGGGATTTGGAGGGGATTTATTCCACTCCTAATATGGTGTGGAATTATTCCCCCTCAATCCCCTCCAATCCCTCCCTCTTGGGGATTAACCGAACAAGCCCTAATGTGATTGGCTGATTGCTAATGCTTTAGCATCATACAAAAATGTGGAACCACAAGTTGATGTTAAAATTTCACTTTGCAGTTTCTAGATCCAAATAAAGGAGAGAGACTAGAAAGCTCAACAGGAAGAGTGGCTTCAAGGGATATGATACAGTTCGCCCCAATGAAGGATGCCCATGGTATGCATTTCCTTCTGCATGTGACGATCCTTGGTATCTTGCGTTACATGGAAAACTAAGCAAATATGATAATTCAATTCTATGCTTGCAGGCAGTGGGATTTCCACAGTTCAGTCACTTCTTGCTGAAATACCAGGGCAGTTCATGACTTACATGAGAACAAGAGAAATTCAAGCAATCAGTTAATATATGGTACCCCGTCTATTTGTGATTCTTTAGATGATAGAAGATGCGCATTCTAATGGTCTTGTTGGTATGGTTTTGGCTATTGGCCACATCATCATGCAAATTTTAAAGCCATGGATGTGTGAAAAGGTGGAAAGATGGATGGTCTGGACATGTTACAGGTAAGAGAGATGGATCTGCTGGAAGTCTAATATCAGTGGCGCATTCTCCGTACTGTCTTGTTGCTAGTCATGTCTACAGTATGGTGCAGGGCAGTTGAATTGAGGCATGAACTGCTTGGCACTACAGACTGGAAACTGTTGTTTCAGAAGAAACATTTGAATTGTGTATGATTCGTGTAAAGGTCAAAGGTTTGGAAGTTTCGAACTAGCTGCTCAAATCAAGTGTGAGTAGTAGTTTGATTTTTTTCCACTTCTATATTCTGGTTATGAGTGCTGAGTTTCCTCAATTTAGCGGTTTCTATCTGGGATTCGTCTTCTTCATACCTGCTTGTAAGTTCATGACTTGAAATTAAGGGTTTGAACCCCATGTTGACTCTTCGTACGTACCTGGTAAAAAACATTTTTGTCAGCAACTCTACCATGTTCTGGTGTTATACTGGTGTTACATATGGTTTTTTTAGAAGTTAATTATGCTTTATTGAGGGTTATACCAATTGCATAATTTTGATATTTATTATTGGTGTTATACCTGCATTATCGTTACAACTATTATTATCTTGTCTCAGGGTAACACAGTCATTGTTTGCTTTGATGAGTTCAATTTTTTGTTAGTCCTATCTCAGAAACTTGTACCAAGAATACTCCACTTGCTTGCTTAGGGCTGTGCGCCAGTGCAGTTCTCAATCTTCAGATCATTCTTCTCTGAAGCCAGAGAAGCTTTGCACTACTTCCCCTGCTTTTGCGATGTCAATGCCACCGCATGATGCATCTGAAAGCACATCTATCTGGAATTCTGGATGATTAATTCCGTCAGCTGCTGCGCGTTGCGTCTACCTGATTGTTTAATTCATTTACCCACTTTTGTCGTGTTCTTGAGCTATCGTCTTTGTCTAGAACTCTGCCGGTGCACGACGTGACGAGGATAATATAATATAAACAACGCGGTACTTATGCAGTTTAGATGAGGCTGATTTCTTTTCGAGAATACTTCCTCCTTCCCCTAATAGGTACAAGTTTTAAACTTTGCCCGTGTTTAGATTCAAAAAAATTTTGAAAAAAAACATCACATCAGGTCATATCAGATATACGGACACATATTTGAAGTATTAAATATAGTCTAATAACAAAACAAATTACAGATTCCGCCTGTAAACTGCGAGACGAATCTTTTGAGCCTAATTAATCCGTCATTAGCAAATGTTTACTGTAGCACCACATTGTCAAATCATGGTGCAATTAGGCTCAAATGATTCGTCTCGCAATTTACACGCAAACTGTGTAATTAGTTTTTTTTTCGTCCACATTTAATACTTCATGCATGTGTCCAAACATTCGATGTGATGGATTTTAAAGTTTGAAGTTTGAAGTTTGAAACTAAACAGGGCCTTTATCCCATAATAAATGTTATTCTATTTATAGTTTTTTTTCTCCGATCACTTTTCATTTAAATACCCTCTACCTACCTTCTCATTCTCAACCTTATTCATTTAATGAGGGGCATTTAGGTAATTTATTTGTTCTACTAATTTAGTATTCAAATCCTAATGTGTTTCTCAAATTGATAAAGAGAATGTATTTTTAAAAAATTCTCTATATAAAAGTTTTTTATGAATTAAATACATCTATTTTTTATATTTATAGTAGTTAATGTTTAATTAATTACTTGTTAATGATAGGTCCCGTTTAGCTCAGCTCAAAATTTAAGTCGAACGGGGCTAACTTGTACATGCAGTGACCATCTCCCAAAAAAAACAGAACACACAAAATTACTACTAATACATGTCCTGCTAAAACTAGAATACAGTCTGCATGACGTCGTAAGCGGGTACAAATTATACAGTTCTGCGGGATTCAGATTCTAGAATCGCGATATAATAATGTCACAACTCACAAGGAAGGAGATGTCTAAAAAGAGGACAAATCTCGTTCAGTGGAGATCTCGTCGGAACAGGAAGCTACGCATTTTCAGCACGCGGTGGACAGTTGGGACACTAGTTTTTTTTTTTTTTAGGTGACACTAGTTGGACACTAGTTGTGGGCATGTGGTCCCATCATAATTAAGAATTCCTAAGCAGGTCTTAAGATGTCGTGTGATGGTAATTAAAATCGTGGATTGGGATTTTCTGTGTCTTGTGTAATAAAAGAACTATGGGATGAAGGGATTAATGAGCATAGAATTGGGCTAGATTAAAGATTGCCGAAACACAATAATTGGAAAAAAAAATGTGACTATCGTTTCAATGACAGCGGAAAAACGCGTAGCTCAAGATACAAAGAAAAAAACATCAGTTGAGATCTCATGCTTATTTTACTCTAAAATTACTTTAGAATAGCCCATTTCATAGTAATTTCAAAGAAATTTGCAATACTTTGTTCTAAAAGACTCTATAATATTTTTTTCTCATAGAACACAAATCCTCTATAATTTTGATATTTTTTTACTTTGTTCCAAAGGGAGCTGAAAGGCTTATTTCAAATAAAGGGTTGATTTTGGAGTTCCAAAGGACCTATGTCAAATTCTCCTGTGAAGAACTGCAGGAATTTATTGTTAGAGCTAGTGCTTCTTTGGAACAAAGAAAAACTAGAGAAATTTTGGATGATTTGATTCCTGTGGAAAAAAAATCCTATACGGTCATAGCTGCCTCAAATTCCTTTCAAATTGCTGTGGAATTTAGCATAAGGTTCTACTTCATATTTTTCTCTTCCAATGACACAAAGTTCCTGTGTTTTTCTAACGATAGTTTCAAAACTTTCCCGTGTTTTCAATTCCTATAGGAATTGAGAGCTTTTACGGTGTTTGCGAGGTATTTAGAGATATTGAGAGATGGAGTAATGTGGACTGTTGATCAAGACAGGGACAAAGTACGGAATAAAAATTATTGTAACCGATGACAATAGAGTAATTAACTAGTAAAATATAAACATTTTAAGTGAATGGAATACTTGGCTGGACTGAACCGGTAATAATGATCGGTAGGAAAAACGTAAATCAAGCATTGATTTACGCATCGAATAGATCTCCATGGGAAGAAAAAGATCAGATCGCATCTTCATTCTTCTTCTTCATCGATTCGTTCTTGCTCTAGGATTTGACCTAAATTCACCGGAAAGAAACAGAGAAAGAACCGTCGGAATTGTTGAGAATTCAACATGAGATGAAATCGACCGGCCAATGGCTAGGCGAAGCCTATCGGGTAAGATCTCCTTTACGCAGTTGATTAGTTATTTACGTAGTTCAAAAATTCCTTCGTATAAGGGACTGGAATGAGATCTTTGTTCTTCTTCTAGGGTTTTAACATGTGCACCCGCAAAGGAGACACGGTCAGGGGAGAAGCTATGGTACGGTCATGTGTTCTTTCAGACAAAACATAAATTTATAGAAAAACCACGCAAATGAGAACTTTTATGCTAGTAGTGTGTTCTTTGGAACAAAACATAAATCTAGAGTAACTTGTTCTTGGAACAAAACGTAAATCTAGAAAAAATCACACAAATAAGAACCTCAAAGAACACAACGTAAATCTAGAGAAAACCACGTAAATTAGAACCTATACGCTAGTATCAGGTAAATGACTTAAGTGGTACTATGCAGTACCAGTTTAAATTGGGGACAGTTCTGCCCTTTTCTCTCTACTATCAAATTTATGTTTTATCCTTGTTATCTAAGTACCTACACTAATACTTAAATACTTTTTACAAGGTACCTATCATTGAGAAGCATTGGATTTTTACCCTTTTTAGAATACAAACACCATAAAAGCTTCCATGGGAATTCAATGAGCGCATGCCACTTTATTCCTGCTTTTTCCTATTCCCATGCTTTCAAAATCGTGTGTTTGAAAGGAGCCTTACGGTTTATTAATTCAGAACGCACGAATATACAAGGCTTGATATATATATAAACTAGTTTAATTCTTGTAAATTTTTCTCTAAAAATCTTCCATTCCAAGAGATCATAATATATATTTTGATATAATTATTTATCAATAACATCATAAATTCCCTATGTCTGAAAACATAAGGCGAAAAAGTAATATTTTATAACATTTGACTAATAACGTATATGGTAAGCATTGCACATGTGATATCATATCAGGTTCACATTTAAAAGAATTTTTTATAGCTGTTAATAATATGTTGCAAAATAAACTAATGGTCAAAGTATAATAATGCAGAGACATAAAAGAAACCAATATATTTTATATAATTGCGAATCAAATTAACCGTGTCGCTCGCATTCCGGCCTGTGTGGCGCCTTAATTTGGGAACTTGCATGGCATCGATCGAGCCGTCATGTCATGTCCGACCCATCTCAAAGATATATAGCCACAGCCTGATCGTTTGGTACTGCACGTAAGTGATAGATATGCATGGATCATGGAGATGGACGGCCATTGTCCTTACTGCGTATCTTTTGACTCCGGGGCCCTGCATAGATCGTAATCGTGTGGACCACATTGATATCTTGCCGGTGCTGAGCGTGATGGATCAGCGGCTTCCGGTTGGCCGGCGCCGGCCATTCTTTCAACGTAACCCCCTCAGTATCTGTCTAGGCACCATCCTGTCGGGCAACTTGCTTTGCAAATCAAGGTGTAATTGACTCTAAACGATTATACATCACACCACTCAGAAGTTAAAGTTGCTGGACTACTCTAAGCTATGGTTTAGGGTGGCCGGGGCTAGCTACATGCATCTACTTGGTCCTCCCATAACGATGTCGGTCCTCGCCATGTCATAGGCATGGCAATATGTGAAAATTGCTATGCATACGACCTAACTATTCGACACGTGTTTGACTAAATTTGATTAACTTTTTACAGTGTATATGAACATCCTCTTTTTTATTGATCTATGGTTGCATATGATTAATTAAATACTAACTACTATAAACATGAAAGATGGATTTATTTTATTTTTTAAAAAAACTTTATATTTATATATATGTGTACACACATATATTAAAAAAAGTATTGTTTAGTTGTTTGTGAGGCGTGCTCATAGTAAATGAGGAATTAGCCCATCCGACATGGTTATGTCGCTTGCAAGATCAGGCTAATGTTATGAAGTGCCAAATTTACCGAGAAAAGCTTTAAGTTAAACCCCTCGATTGTGATAGGCCGTCTTGTGTGAAAAAAAATCGCACTGAGTCCTTCAACCTAGGGCTACTTTTCATATTCCAAATTAAAGGATATCAATGAATTACCTACCTGAGTCCGTCTTGATCTAAGGTTTAGAATTGGATGCATGGTTCCCTTTGCATTATCACGAGACTATATATAGTATAATAATCCATGTATATATCATTATATATAAACACTTTAACATATGAACTTGTTTTTTCAAGTCTTTAAAAGTTTTTAAAACTAAGCCAGCTTATGCTGGTGCTATATTAAGAAGACGACGTAATTAATTTATGTTCTTGAGGTTATCCACTTACATTGTATTGTGTTTACATTGTATTGTGTGCTCTGTCCCTTCCACTAAGTTGATTCTCATCCCTCCTGCATCAGACACTTCCACACAACAAAGCATTCCGATTTTTTAGAGCAGGTTTCAACCCAACCCTTATATCTTCAATCCATTAGCCATTTGTGAGAGCTTCCCACACCGTACGTTCTCTTCTTCCTTCTAGAAATCTTATACGGGTTGGGTGCAAGGAGGTTGAGCAACGCGAATAAAATCCAGTTTGATATTCAGGAGGTTGAGCAACGCTCTAGGATTTTACCTTACTTTTGTTGTAGCGAAAAAAGGCTATGTCCATGTCATCATAGGGCGTCGCCATGCCAATCCATGGATTTTTCCTTTTTTGGATTATGTCGTTTTAAATAGAAATTTACTCTAAATAGAATGCCACAGGCTTTCGGTTCCTATAGGGTTTTAGAACACATACATTTTGGGTTTGTGCATTGGACGGTTGGAAGAAGTATATAAAACATTTATAGAAATTTTTAAGGAAGTTGTTTCATGCAAGAGAGATACTCGAGAGAGAAATGAATAGAGGACATCCATGATCTAGCTTGGAGAAAATGATCAAAATCCTCCAAATTTCATTTGAATATTCTTCAATCCTATCCGAATAATAGAGGTATTATACCGTCTACTACATACATACCGGTGCATGTTATCTCAGAGCATCTAAAAAAAGCTAAATCCATGAGGAATAACATGAAAAAAACCCTCATAGCTTTGTTTTTTTTGAAATACTCCTATACCTTGTAAGTTGTATATATAATACCTCACAAATCACTAGGGGTGAAAAGGGAGCGAATTCGGACGGATAGTGGTCATACCATATCCTAAACCATATTTTTCAAACGGATTTGGAGCGGGTGCGGATAGTGTACGGATGCGGATGCGGAGCGGATTGTTTTGGATGTCGAAAATGGTGTGGAGTCGGTTCGAAAACGGATTAAATTTATCGGATGTTACGTGTATATGCAATTAATAAAACATCGAGTTTGAAATACAAGGAACAATAATACAATAATCTGACCCATCATAATAATTATATGCTTAAGTGCTAAACAACATGAATACATAATGTCCATAATATAAAAATATAGCTACGCAAGTGTGACATGAGCTGGTAAAAGCCTCGGACTAAGAAATCTAGGTTAATTGATGAATTAAGCCATTGGATAGGTCAACTCATGTTATATGCAATAGATAGAGTGGTTACATGTATTGATAATTTCGGATTATCCAGCAAATGGCATATCGGATAATCCGACAAAAATGTCGGATAATCCACATCCGCCGAATTTTAGAGATATCATATTCGCATCTGAATCTGCATCCATATCTACCAGATTTCTAAAAGCCCATACCATATCCTCGTTTTGGACGGATTCGGAGCGGATCCGATTTGTTTTCACCCTCACAAATCATAATCTAGTCATGTAGGAGGAATTTCAACATAATTTTAGTAAGATCATGATGTGTCGTTGGTTTTTATCTCTTAAAACATATGTTAATTAAGAGATGTATTCATGGTGGTATGAGTGTGGTGTTATACGTGTAGTGGCGTGTATGCGTGTATGTGTTTATGATGTAATCTAAAAAAAGAAAGAAAAGTTTGTGTGTGTGTGTGTGAGAGAGAGTGCCGAAAGGCATGTGCACGTAGGGACATTAGTAACCACGTTTGAGGTATACACGTAAGAAGGATTGCGAAGGCAAACTCAAAGACTTTCTCCGCTCAGTTTGCTTCTTTTTGTCCATAGCAAAGCAAAGATAGTATTCTCCCGAGACCCGTATCATATCCATTCCCCGTACGTATCCAACTAATTAATCTCGAGCGATTTCTCCTGGCTCCACTAATCATCTATTTTTAGCTTAATTAGCTCAATCAAGAAAGCGATCGATTCAGAGAGAGAAGCTGGCCAAGATCTCCAAAGCAGTAAGCTAAAGCCGATCGAGATCAAATTAAGGTGGAGCATCGGAGGCATGGGAAGCGGCCTCTACCTGATGATCATCCGGAGCCGCGTCGGCCTCGGCCGGACCAATCGCCGCCGCCGCAAGCTTCGGTTGGCAGCGGCAGCTCAGCCATGTCGTCGCTAGGATCTGGCGGTGGCGGCGGCAGTGCGCCCCCGGACTGGCAGATCGAGCACCAGCAGCAGGGCGCCGCGGCCACCATGGCCGCCGCCTACGGTGCCATGCGGTATCAGTACTGTCAGCCCCAAATCGCTGTGCCGGCCGGGCCGACGCCGTCATCGGAGACGACAACCGACTGGCGGCCGGCGGCGCAAGGAGAGGAGATGGAACATGCGCAAGGTATGCATGCTGTGTTTCGTGCGTATATGGGTATGATCGTCGCTATGATTAACCGTAACAAGCTATACAAGAGTAGATCCATCGGCTAATTACCTGCTTAGATATTCATCGTACTTTTTCGGTTAGTTAAATTTCCCTGTTTCCGTGTAGTTTAAGCTAATTAATTACTGTTCCTCGCAGTTTAGCTAATCACGTAGGAGTATCATCTGCTAGCTGCCTAGTATCTGCTTAATCCGGCACACAACTACACAAAGAGTATAGTCAATCAGAGTAATAACAAGTAGGTTGTTCTTCAAAAAAATGATTTACCTTAACTGAGAGAACAGAAGTGTTATCCTCCCTGGAGGATCCTCTCGAGCTCTTACATATTACGTAAATAGTCATAAATAAATTAACAAGATAGATTAATATAAAATATATAACTTTACAAATATACAAGTTTAATTTTTTACAAGTTGTAACAAATATGACCGTGACTATACGTTAACTATTTTTAATTTAGTTTGTCTTTTTTTACTATAACTTGTACAAGTTATATTTAGTCTTGCATGTTTATGAAATGATATATTTCATATTAATCTATGCTATCAATTATTTTTAAATTTATTGATAACTATTTAGGTGACATCTATGTTATCAATTATTTTTAAATTTATTGATAACTATTTAGGTGACATGCGAGAAACGAGAGAATATTCTCAAGAGATGAAAATCCATCTTCTAATGAGAGTGATTTCACTTTTCTATTGTACAACTCATTTTAGCAAATACTCTGTATATGATTTTCCTCTTGAGAGCAAAATAGAGAACGCAAATTTCTGAATGCAAAATGGGAATGCAAATTCATGAATTCGAGTACGTGTGTGTGGTGACGCGAACGTGCGCGCGCGTGTGCAGGTGCTGCTGCTGCTGCGGCGGCGGCGGAGCGGCACTACCGAGGCGTGCGGCGGCGGCCGTGGGGCAAGTGGGCGGCGGAGATCCGGGACCCCAACAAGGCGGCGCGCGTCTGGCTGGGCACCTTCGACACCGCCGAGGCCGCCGCCGCCGCCTACGACGACGCCGCGCTCCGCTTCAAGGGCGCCAAGGCCAAGCTCAACTTCCCCGAGCGCGTCCGCGGCCGCACCGGCCAGGGCGGCTTCCTCGTCTCCCCCGCGGTGCCCCGTCCGCCGCATGGTGTTCCCGCGTCCGACGTGGCGCCGGCGCCGTTCCCCGACCTGATCCAGTACACGCGGCTTCTGCGGAGCGGGCACGGCGAGGACGCCGCCGCCGCCGCCGCCGTAGCCGGCATTGCAGCCAGCGCGACGCCGTCGACGTCATCGGCGCCGGTGGAGATCCTGGACTTCGCGGCGCAGAGGCTCGTCGGGGTCTCACCGTCGATGGCGCCGCGCCCGCCGTCGACGCTGCCGACGACGACCGCGAGGTCGTCGCCGAGCGCGTGGCCTCACGGCGGCGGCCACGGGAGCTAGCGCGAGAGAGAGATCGAACACGCTCGTGTGTATGCATGGGCGGCGGCCATAATTTTTGTTTTTTCAGCATCTGTGGTGCTGTGTGCGTGTGCATTTCCTTGCAAGGGGGTAGTTTAATTTGGTTTTCTATGGTTTGTGCCTGTCTTTCAGAAGGTATTAGTATTTGCTCGATTTTACGCTTAAAACTTTTGATTTCTTGTCACCTAAGGTAACACACTGCTAATTCTAAAATTGTAGTGCTAGGTAAGATATAACTTATGTGTATTTTTATTTACTATTTTTTTGTTGATGTGTATGGTTTTGCTTTATTTTTTTAATCACGTATGAATATTTTCATATTAAAAATTTATGTACATATCTATTAATCCTAAAATATTTTATGTCTATGTGAGAATGTTTAACATCTTATCTAAGGAAAAAAAGGACTATTGAGAAAAGGTATTACCGATGATATCAATTAGATTTGTATTCAAGGAATGAGAATAGTTGTTCAAAAGATTTAGGGATTTTCAAGTTCACGGAGAATTTGAACACATACTTATTCAGATTTATCCCTAGAAGTTAATTTTTCTTATGTTGGAGGGAGCTTATAGATGATTGAAGTCTTTGCATATTGCAATAATTCTTTTTTGTCCCATTCTTTGACTGAAATTGTAGCCACTCTTATCATCAACCTCACCCCTTATTTAAACAAAATCCCTTATTTCAGAGATAAATAGTTGTTCAATGAATATTTTCTAACTTGGACATATCGACTTACTTGTACGTAGTAATAATTTTTTTTACACTTAACATGCAATAATTTTGGTTGTAGGAAATCTAACAAAAAAACCTTTTTAATTATTAATTCATGGCACCTTTGACCGGAGTGTTTTTTCTCAACCCAAATGTTCCATTTCGACGGTGTGCTAGAACGACTAATTGGTAAGAACACACATCGGGCGTGACTGGAGTGAGCAAGCACAAGAAACGAGCTACATGTAGAACTAACCTGTTTGGCTAATGGGTTAGGAGAAAATGATTTCTAACCCATCAAGGAGTATCTTCAAATCCTAGCCATCCATTATCCCTTCCTCATTTTATCCTAAAGCTTTACCCATTCCCTTATCCTAATCCCACTCATCTTATCCCATTATCCAAACTAACCCTAAGTAGTTAACTTGCCATATGAAGGACAAATCTCATAAAGTAGCTCTCTGATTCTGTCTGCTGTGACCTTCAATATTTTCAATATTATGATCATAAAGTCGTGGTTCTTAGTGTAAGGGATAGACACAAATCAACCCACAAAATTAGTTCATTTGATTGAATTGAAATGGTCCAACCATTATACATGGACTACTCTTCATCGATTGATTTGTAGCCCCTCTTCTCACCAATGAAAACATATTCACTTTTCTGAATCAAGGAAAGAAAAGAGATCAATCGATCATCCAATGTTTTATTCACCAGAGAAAGTATCCTCTCCTTCCCTAGTCTTTGTGCTACCAACTTACCAAGAACGTTTGTACCGTCGGGTATTTTTCATTGCGCGTGGTTCCCTTTGTCCTGCACGATTCGTTGTTGGGCATTAGCACAATAGAATAAGAATACCAATGTGTGTCGAGAGCGAAAGTGGATCCTATAACTTTGTATAGTTTATAGCTGAGTCACTGACATATGGGTCTTATTTTGCTTGGTCCACGTATCAGTGACACATCTACAAACTATACAAAGTTAAAGTCTCATCCGTCAAGAGGACGCAACCAATTCTTGTTTGGATTAAAAAAAAGTCTATCAATGTGTGTATATATGTGTGAGCGCATATAAGTCCAAACTCTTGTCAGGTCAGTTTTTATGGTGGTTCTATTGAGCCAAAATATTATGACAAGTGACTGTATTCTATGGAAGAAAAGATCCATTATTAAAAAAAAACATTGTGTGATCACTTACAGACTTTTTATGTAGACTGATATGTCCTCAGTCAACTTTACTATTGCAAGTTGTATATGACTGCCCATTTTTCTCTCCAATAAGAAAAAGAAGCTTCGTCTGAGAGAATAGCATCACCATATGCACGTGGCCAAGTCGTGCTGCAACAGACACACGTGGCACGTTCTTACCACGCCAACGCAAACCGATCCCTTCAGCCATTCGGATTTGAAAACCCTTTAAATTCCATGAAAAAAACTAGTAGAACCAATAAAAAAAAGAAAAAAATGGAGAAAATCACGAGCGTTAATCAGGCCGACGTAAGCAGCCCAAGGCCCAGCGAGCACTGGGCCTGGGCCAGCTTCCGTGCTCCCCTTCCCTTCTGTTTTTTTTTCTTCTCTTTTCTTTCTCTCTCCTCCTGCAATTCTCGTCCACTCCGTGACGCAGCCACGCCGCCTCGCCTCGACCCGATCTCCTCTCCACCCACCCGATCCACCGGCCGGAGAGGAAGGAGGCCGCCGCCGCCATGCTCAGGGTCGCCGGGAGGCGCCTCACCTCCTCCCTCGCCTGGCGCCCCGCCGCGGCGGCCGGCGCCAGGGGCCCGCTCGCCGGGGGCTCCCTTCCCTGCGGCGACGACGACTTCACGCGTGAGCACCAGAGGCCGCTCTTCGCCGTGGATTCCCCGTTCTTCGCCGCTTCAAGGGGTATGTACGCCCGCCTCTGATCTGCCGGTGCCCTCGTAGGTGGGTTCGAGGTGGGGGATCTAGCTTTTCATCCTGCTCTCCCAGGATTTCGGAGGGGGATCCCGGTAGTCGCGGATGTTTGGTCCCTGATCAGTGATTTGATATTAGTTTTTTTTATGCGTTCCTGCTTCCGGAGCTCGTTGATCTCTTTGTTACTAATGCATGCTTGATGCGACGGTATGATTGGATTGTTATTTGATTTTAGCGGCTAGAGGGATGATTGAATATTAGAAGTTTTCTTTTGTGTACACGATTGATGTTATGCTTATGCTTTGGTGTGTTTCCGTTTGTTCAACTGAGTCGAATTCGTTGTGAAAGCTCCTTTGATTGATTTGTGCTCACTCCCGATACGGCGATACGTAAGTAGTCATACTTACTGTCTAAGTGGCCTATGGGACGCTTCATCTGAAAACGTGTGGGCTTGGTTAGTGGATAGCTGGATCATATAATTACATGGAATTTTTCTTCACGCACAAACTTTCCTGATGACCCACACTCAAATAGAGCAACTTAGTTGAAGTCCTTGTGAATGTTATCTAAGAAATGTTATGTATATTCAAGTGTGAAATCTGCCTTGTTCATACCACAACACAGAAATATTAGAGTTAGGAGAAGTAAATAATGTGTGGTTGAAGGCAGTATTTGTTCCTGGGTTGAGTTAGGAGAAGTACGGGGAATCCCAGTCAGTTTTCGTATATCCCTCTTGCTGGGACATTTGTTTGGCCTTGAAAGTGATAAACTACATTGTATTGTTTGGGTAGCACCCTTAGATATCTTGATCTTCTTTTTATCACAATTATGTATCAGATTTATTTTGCATTCAGCTAAATCCAGTGTTCCATGTGAAACTAATTTCTTAAATACCATCTGTCTTTCAAGTCAATGCTTTTGTGATTTGTGTAACTGCGTTAACCTCTGACTTACACTAAAGCAAAATTTCTATGCCTGGATATATTATGACCATTTAAGATGGCCAAAATGTTACACACTGCATTTGGATTTGATCTTTTCTGCAAATTTGTTGAATCCGTTTTAACTTTGTGCAAATCATTTTCTACCGTCAAGTTAAAACTGTATTATTTTTAAAGAAACTGATTAACTGATGCATATATGTATTCGATTGATTTATCTTGTTTAATGTTACCATATTAGGATAAGAAAAAATAATGCTGTTTATAGTAGAGCATAGAATCATTAACAAAAAGCACTTTGTCCTGTTTAAGTTAAGTTTTTTCATATACAAATAATCCCTCCCCCCCTCTCGCGTCCTGTTTTCTTCTATTGGTCTATGAATCGTCTAATCCCTTCCTCTCCTCCTTATTGTACTTATGTCTTGACGTCCCAGCAGAGCATTAGACAGTACTCTGCAGTGCAGTTCACTGTTGAATGCTTTTTACCATGTAATGTACACATATCAGCCATTCTAGACCGAAAGCAGTAGAATTAATGAAAATGACAGAAGGGCATGTCAAATAGATTTTTTTTAATGATAGCTTTTTTTTTGTAGTCTTGAGGGAGCAAAGATAAGCTTGGTAGGATAATATTGAAAATGCAAGTTTGAAAACTTGCTATAGTGCTATTTCAGTATTATGGTTTTTAGTTATTAATCTAGCCAGGCTGTAGTTAGATTGGTATCTTTGTGTCTGTTTTTGTTACTTCAATAAAATTTCTTTCTGGTGCAGTTGTGGCCTGCTGATGCTTCTTTTTTTTTGTGGTTTGGGAAAGATGTGCCAGAATTTTCTTCATTTAACATGATTAATGCTGAGCATGCATGCAATAGAATATCATTTTGGTTTGCCCTGTCCAGTCTGTTTTCTTTGCATTAACACAGTCCCAAGACATGGTTCATTTAGTTTGTGCAAACCACTTTTGATCACTCCTCTTTGCTCATTGATAATCTATATTCCTAGTGCTGTCAGCATGGATTTGCTGTTACCCTAACATGCGCATAAATCTTGTCTCACATTGTTCTGGCATTTTCCTTTGCCAACATTGATGTGAACTATAAGTATTTTATGCGTCCATTTCCAATTCCTAACAATCTATGAAGATCAGTGCTCTTGATCGTTTAGATGTTGATGCTATTTTCCTATATGAGTTAGTATGCATTTCTAACTATCGCAAACATGTTTGCTTAGAATCTGTTAAAATATGAATCCTGTCTTTTAGTTATGACTGATAAAGATCATGCATGCTTTAATTTTTACTTACTGTGAAAGGAACCTCATAATTCTTATTGCATTAGTATCCTGCATTATCTCTTTATATGTGACCATTTCTAGAATACTTTACAAATATCCAGTATTAAGTTTGATTGTTCAACACTTCCATTTTTACCTTTTGCTTGTGCACTCATCAAACATTTTACAATGAGATGTTTTACAGATCACAATGTGTGCGATCTAATGTTACTGTTGAAGTCTGACTTCTGGTTGGATGTACTACATTTGATAATAGAAACCTGGGTAGAAAACATTGAATGTTCTTCCTTGTTTGGAACAACTCAGATTGATCAGAACATAAGCTATCATGAGTTTGTAACCATACATTTATCAAGCATGCAATTCTGAGAGCAGGGAGTTTGAACACTTACCACTAAAATAAATTTGATCTTTTTATCACAATGGCAATCTCTATGCATGGTAATATATAGAGATGATTTTCACGTGTGAAATTTATTGGTGATACCGTGTTAAGATAAAATAATGCTTTGTTATCTTCATATCACCTTTTGTGTTACGTTGATATTTGATGATGTCATGTAACAGTAGTTCCCTTTTGCAGGCTTTTCCTCAGAAACTCTTGTTCCAAGGAACCAGGATGTAAGCTTGACTGAGCTCCCAGCAACAGTGTCAGCTGTGAAAAATCCCAGTGCAAATATTGTATATGATGAATATAACCATGAAAGATACCAGCCAGGTGACCCAAGTAAAAGAGCATTTGCATACTTCGTGTTGAGTGGTGGAAGGTTTATTTATGCTTCGCTTCTGCGCTTGCTCGTTTTGAAGTTTGTTTTAAGCATGTCTGCTAGCAAGGATGTTCTTGCTCTTGCTTCCCTTGAGGTGGATCTCTCTAGTATTGAGCCTGGCACCACTGTGACCGTGAAGTGGCGGGGCAAGCCAGTTTTTATCAGGCGCAGGACAGAGGAAGACATCAACTTGGCAAACAGCGTCGACATTGGATCTCTTCGTGACCCACAGCAGGATGCGGAACGAGTCAAGAACCCTGAGTGGCTGGTTGTGATTGGGGTGTGTACTCATCTGGGCTGCATTCCACTTCCCAACGCTGGTGACTTTGGTGGCTGGTTCTGTCCATGCCATGGATCACATTATGATATCTCAGGTAGAATTCGTAAGGGCCCTGCACCATACAACCTCGAAGTCCCGACCTACTCATTTCTGGAAGAGAACAAATTGCTCATCGGCTGATACACTGACCACAGGGTTTAAAATCTTATGGCACTTCTATTCTGTGTTGGTTTGACGTTTTACCTTTTTGTTGCTCTACTTTGGTGGGCACCTTTTAGTAAAGAATAATGAGCTGCTACTTGGCTACTGTTAATTAATTTCCAAGTTTGGTTCTGGTACCTGAAATCAATAGGAATTATCTTGTAATTGTCTTACCAGCTGGCACAGGGAAGCTTATATGTTGTCAACTGCCATCCCGTCTCTTCAATCTTCGTGTATGTGATTGAATGTTGATTTGTTTGTTATGAGAAACATTTTGCCAAAACTATTTGTGACATGATGATGATAGAATTGCCCTCAGCTGTTCAATTCTTCATAGGTTGTTGTAGCTCTGCTTGGCACTGTTTAAATTTTATCTGTGTCCTTATATATGTTGTGATGACACGTATCGATGTGAAGCCGTAAAGTTGTTCTTCATGAACGCTTCATTTGCATGCAATGGCTGTAGGATGAGTTCTAATTTAGCGTTCTGGTGTGAAGACTCTTTTTATGGAATCTCAAAACATCTCAGGCAGTTTTGAACTGAAGACTTCTCGTGAGGTATGTTCCAAGAAAAATGCAGATTGCAGAAGTGTGGCATCTGATTGTGAGCACGCAGGCGATGAATGCACTGCAATGTTCCATGGATACTCTCACAATCTCACCTACTACTGCCAGGCGTAGTCAATGGATCTTCTAAATATTTAAGAAGCTGTACAAAATTCGAGTCAAATTCATGTATGCCAATCGAATGGCTCTGGTCCTTTATTATGTTTAGAAAAATGGTTCTTTGGACGTGCACAGCACACAAGGACAGCGTGGTGCCCGTCGTCGCACACGACTCCCTCATAATAATACTGGCAGTTTGGCTGCCAAGCAAACAAGGACGACTCTAGATATTCTCTCGCTATCAAAAAGACAAAAAAAGAAAAAGAAGAAAGAAAACCACGGGCTTGTGCACTTCTTTGCCATAAAAAACCTTACTAACTATTGATAATGTCAAATATTGGCATCAACAAGTTTTGGTATGGTAAAGGTTTGGTACTGTTATGGTAAAGTAAGGTTTGGTACTGTTTGTTTTGAAGCCTTTTTAGTTTTTGGTAGAAGTTGTGAGAGTAGAGGTTCCGGAATTACTAAAAATTGATAAAGTTGTGTTGATAGTATTATATTAGATTGTTATCTTATCAAGTTTTGACATTACCAAAATTTAAAAAGGCTCAAAATAACTATAAAGTGAACAAACCCTACGTAATAGATAGTGTAAAAATGTAATTGATAGTGTAAAAATGATATTACGAACAATTCATATTTTATCATGAGAATATTTTCATGTGAATTACCTTGGATTAGTATGTGTTGGGCAGGCTGGGCTGTGGTTGTATGCCTGTAGTGCAACCAGCGCTACCGTACCCTTGTTATTCTTTTAAAATATAAGAAGAGATTTTGAATGGATGTGACACATCCTAGTACTATAAATCTGGACAGATTTTTTATTTAAATTCGTAGGACTAAAATGTGCTACATTTACCTAAAACTTTTTATATTTTAGGACGAAATTAGCAATGTTTTTTTTTTTTTTGCTTGTGACACAGTTGCAGCTGCAATTGCAGCGTAGCGCGACATATAGATAAGTCTGCTGAACAGCTAGTTATTTACTATAGCTCCGTTTCTTAATAGTAACTATCATATTAGACTTTGGTTGTTTTAGCTTTGATCACTAACCCCTCTTAAATGATTAGACTACGATGAATCTTTGTGACGTCACCCACTTCCATAATATGATAGAGAAAATAAGACCTTTGTGACGTCACACACTTTGATAATATGTTTTTTTTTCTCAGTATCTATAAAGTTTTTTCAAGAAAAGACGAATGGTCAATTATATTAATTGTTTAGAAACGATGGGCTGAGTACCGCTCAACTGTTTAGGTTTTTTTTGTGAAACCAGTCTATCCAAGTTTAAGTCTTAGACTTGACACAAGTGCTCGTGTTTAAGGCTATTTATTTTTCAGTGGTAGATGACGTACCATTGACAGCGAGACATTCATGATGATTTTGTTAATATCAAGATATGCTGGTCTAGTTTTTGAGATGTGTTCATAATGGTAGGATGTGCGTGTGTCTCATAATATACATGTCGGTCCAATTTTCGAGAGGTGTTCATGAGAGTAGGATATGTGTGTGCGTGTTTATAGATGATAACTTCATCAATCTTAACATATACCGATCCAGTTTTACACTGACGAGCATTATAAGTGTATGCGTTTGTATTTCGTTTCTTGAAAAAAATATATTTAGAGACGGAATGAATACTTACTTTTCACTTAGACATGTTTACATATGTGGCAATGTGGCACGCATTTTCATCGATCGATCCGTCCGTCCAGTTCTACTACTACCTCTCAACCGTTTCCGTCGGTGTCAACGCATACATACTTGAAAGTGGACACACGTTGGAATGAGATGGGGGTCGTGAGATCCACGCCGACAAGGACTTGAACCACACTTGCATCCGGTGCTGGGCAGTTTGGTCATTGCACTTTGGCGATCTGTAGCTTTCTGCCACAACAGTGTGGTTTCTGAACACTCGCCGTCGGAGAAACTGTAGTAGCTGTACTTAAACAAGAACCTGAAATATAACGGGAAAAGGTAATAATAAGTAATTAATGCCTAGACATGCAATCAGTTAGTTTAATTAAGACGAAATTTGTCCTATGCACATGTTCATTCCTCAATTTAGTACTCGAGATAGTCCAAGTAAAACCTCATTTCCCGGCCGGCTTCCGTCCCCTCAATATTCAACAGCATCAATATGAAACACAAAAACAGTAACACCGTTCAAGATTCAACACTCAACAGCATCAATATGAAACACAAACAGTAACACCGTAATATAATGGATCTGATTTGCTAGATTAATTAATCCTAATGGCTAATGCCGTCATACTAGCAGAAATTTCAGTTCTACCTACCTTAGGTACCTAACAGACTGAAGTGGTCAGATCTAAACCCTTCCAACTCAACAAGCAGCTAGCGGTTGCTCCCACCTAGTTTTGAGGCTTCTTAAATCTTCTAATCCTAATAATGTAATAAAGTAAATGCTAATGACAAATTAGCAACATCATAAATCTTGATTAGTGCCTCCTGATGCAGCTGGTCAATGGGGGGTTGCTCTCACTTACGCTTGCCACCTTGACTTGATCTTTTTTTTTTCATCTTCATTTTTTTTGTTGCCTTCACACGCAACAAAATCCCCACCACTCTGCCATTTTCCCTTCTCTTCCCCCTTTTTTTTGGCTGCCTCTCTTTGCTTTCTCCTCCGTCCTCTCTCCCGATCAAGCTCTCGCGTCTTCTAGAAGCTTCCGCGCCGTCTCTCTCTCGGCATTTCTGGTGGGTGGAGTGGGGCGGCGCTCATGGTGGGCGCGGGCGCAAGGGCTGGGCGGGTCCCAGTGGCGGCGGCGGTGCTCATCGTCGCCGCGTGCGTCTTCTCGTCGCTGGCGGGGGCCGCCGCCGCCGCTGCCGCTGCCGCCGAGGTGGTGATCGGAGGGGCGGCTCAGGGGAACACGGAGCGCATCTCAGGTGAGCGAGCTCTTCTAGCTCTACTTCTGCTCCCGATTCGTTCGACTTGCTGGGTTGTTAGAATGCTAGCTTTGTAGATTGTGATGCGAGACGAGGGGGTGATTCAGTTGTGCCTCTTGTTGGAGTTGTGGACGAACTCGGCTAGGGGAATCGCTCAACTGGCTCAGCTTGTTTGTAATTTTTTGTTTTCCTTTTCTTGCTTCAAAGTTGGGATGTTGTTGCTAGGCGAGGACATGTCAGGCTAACACCATTCAGTTAGGTCGAAATTCTCCTCTGGTAATACTTCAACCATGGATATTCATATATGCAATTGCAAGTGCAACCTGATAATGTGCATTGTACAACAACACCCGTGCTCTTAGAATCGCACCGATATGCTTTTTTTTCCTATAAAAAGGAAATCCGGATGTCCAATACTAGTTTGATGTAAATTCAGTACTGACCTTCGATTGCACAATGGATCGCTGACTCTCGTGCTTTTCGAAGGAATGTAATCTCTCTGCACCAACAAAGTATTGTGCAAACATATAGAAATGTTGAATTACCATTCAGCGCCTGTTTTCCCTCCTCTTCCGTTTCTTTTATGTGTTACGCAGTTAACATTTGATTGTTTTAAGACAATCATATATGCTTGTGGTACCTATAGACCTATAGACCTACACTTGTTATGTCATTGTCTCATTGACAAAGTCCTATCCAACTAACGTTAGTAATTGTCAAGATACTGTGATCTGCTTGGAGCCAATCCCATTGTGCATCTAACTTTTTCGATAATGGAATTGGATCCAATTATTGTTTCTAATTAATACAATAATTGCAGGATATACAGTTACCCCATAAATGCAATTGTGCCAAATAAAAGAGAGGAGAATCTACTTCTAAGTTTTTTTAGGAGAGTGGTGCATCCTGAGTTTAGGTTTCAGAGAACAACAGAATTTTTGCAATTATTCATGATTTATTGAAAATGAATTCCCCTAAGCTTGTATTGAGTTTTGCATTATATCTCCTTGTTAACATTTTATTTCCACCTTAAATATTACCTGCTCAATATATTATAGTTTCATGACTGGTTTCCTTGGAATCCACTTATCAGTTTCATGTAGATAGTACTATGTGTTTCTACTCAACCAAGATCATTGACCTGCAGGAAGTGCTGGTGATGTGCTAGAAGACAATCCAGTTGGGCGGTTGAAGGTTTTTGTTTATGACTTGCCAAGCAAGTATAACAAGAGGATAGTTGCCAAGGATCCCCGATGCCTCAACCACATGTTTGCTGCTGAGATATTTATGCATCGTTTCTTGCTCTCTAGTGCTGTTCGAACGCTCAACCCTGAACAGGCTGATTGGTTCTATGCCCCTGTTTACACTACTTGTGATTTAACTCATGCTGGACTTCCATTGCCATTCAAGTCTCCTAGGATGATGCGGAGCGCAATCCAGTTTCTTTCAAGAAAATGGCCATTCTGGAATAGAACTGATGGAGCAGATCATTTCTTTGTTGTTCCACATGATTTTGGGGCATGCTTTCACTATCAGGTAATGGTATATTGGTTTATTTGTCTTCTTACCCGCCAAGTCCTTGCCACAGCCGTAGCTAGTCATGATTTCAGTTCCACAATAGTTTTAAGAAATAGGTACCTCAGGATAGACCCTACTTTTAGTCCCTATTTATTCTGAAACTGTGCATGCGATGGTTATATGTCTTTACAGGAAGAGAAAGCTATTGAGCGTGGGATTCTTCCATTGCTGCGCCGTGCCACATTGGTTCAAACTTTTGGACAGAAGAACCATGTGTGCTTGAAGGAGGGTTCTATCACTATACCACCATATGCGCCTCCTCAGAAAATGCAAGCTCACTTGATTCCTCCTGATACTCCCCGTTCAATCTTTGTTTACTTCAGAGGCCTGTTCTATGACAATGGGAATGACCCTGAGGGTGGGTACTATGCAAGGTAAGAATGTTTGCAGAATCTTGAAAGATACATCTCCTGTGGTACTTGGTCCTGCTTTATTGACTCTGTTGAACGTGTTGTACAGAGGTGCCCGAGCTTCACTGTGGGAGAATTTCAAGAACAATCCCCTCTTCGACATTTCTACGGAACACCCAGCCACTTACTATGAAGATATGCAGCGCTCAGTCTTCTGCTTGTGCCCCTTGGGATGGGCACCATGGAGCCCTAGATTAGTGGAGGCTGTAGTTTTTGGTTGCATTCCAGTCATCATAGCTGATGATATTGTGCTTCCGTTTGCTGACGCAATCCCATGGGACGAAATTGGCGTTTTTGTTGACGAGGAGGATGTTCCAAGGCTAGACTCAATCCTCACATCCATCCCAATTGATGACATCCTAAGGAAGCAAAGATTACTCGCCAATCCATCAATGAAACAGGCCATGTTGTTTCCGCAGCCAGCACAACCTAGAGATGCATTCCATCAGATCCTCAACGGCCTTGCTCGGAAGCTCCCACACCCAGAAAGTGTATACTTAAAGCCAGGCGAGAAGCGTCTCAACTGGACTGCTGGACCTGTAGCAGATCTGAAACCATGGAAATAGAAAAGCTTACATGAAAAACTCGGCTTTGATGCTATTGTGAAGTTTGAGTTATGTCCTTTTCCACTGAGTTTCTAGTTTCACACAGTTAGATGATATTTATCAAAGTTGTATATGTCCAATGTCGCTGAGCTAAATGCCTACTCTGTGGAAGTGAGTGGAAGAAGTTTGTAGCTTTGTAATTGTATAAAAAATTTAAAAAATGAATATCAGAATTTGTTCTTGTGTTCACTAAATAAGTGCAGCTGTAATGTTGGCTTGCCACTATGTTACTCTGTGTTACAGGACTTCAGATTGATTATGTACTCGCAAAAAAAAAGGGTCTACATACTGTCTCAAAGTGGAGTGAAGGGGGAGATGCAACTCTGGCTGTCTGGCAGGTGAACTACAGGCTGTAAGTTGTAACAGTTTACTGTAAATTAAGTTACACTTTCGTATCTTAACACATTTCTCAAGTCTCACATTTTTGTACTACAATTTACTTGTTAATTCTTTGAAAGCCAGCCATCTGACAGTCAGCAAAGTGACTGATGAATACACACTTTTTGCAGCCGTTGTTGGTGTGATTTTGGCATGTAGGAAGGACCATACTAACCTGTGGTAATTAAGGAATTGCTGTTAGATAAGAGCAGATGCTTGCACAGACAGATATAAGCTAAAATTTTCACTTCCAGAGCATAATTAAGGAACATTACACAATTGAGTACATTTCTGAGGTCATACTGGCCATATACATATACTCAGTATGACTGACGACCCGTTTTCATTTGTAACATGGCCCAAGCACAGGTTCAGCCACATAAATGTATATATGAAAACTATGAGATCTACGTACGTACGTATTTGTTGATATTTTTTCTTTTTCCAGTTGGTATTTCTTGATTATATCACGTAGCTAGGCACAATATATACTGTAATATAAGGAGCTAGCACTTGTAGGGGTATAGTGAGAGCTGAGTGTACAATATGGGCCGGTGTGTCTACGCCAAGGGCTCGTCGGTGATGCCGTGGCCGGCGTCCGGCGGGCCGGGCGGCGACGGCGGCGAGGGCTTGGGAGGCTTGGGCGTGGGCTTGGGCGGCGGCGGCATGGGCTTGGGCTTGGGCGGCGGCGGCGTGAGCGCGCACCGCAGCATGCAGACGATGCTGTTCTGGTTGCAGCTGACGACGCAGAGCGCCGTGTCGGGGCCCTTCGCCATGCACCCGAATGCGCACCCGAACATCTGCGTGAAGCACCCGATCATGCACGAAATCATCCCGTTCACCTCCTTCAACTCCGCCGCCGTGGTGCTCGGCTGCGACGACGACGACGACGGCGGAGGCAGAGGCATCGGCGTCGGCGTCGCGCCGGCGGGGACCGGGAGCCTCGCCGCCGCGGCGAGGACGTCGGCGAGGCCGGCAATGGCGAGGAGGAGGAGGATGAGTACGCCGCTGGCTCGACCGGCCATTATATTCTCGCTAGTTGCGTGTGCCGTGGGTTAATTAATGTGTGGGAGGAGTTGGGGTTAATTAGTTTTTGTGTTGGGGGGGGGGGGGGGGGGTTGCTGTTAGTGTACTGAGCTGCTAATCAGGTGTCGTTAAGATGGGTTTATATAGTGGCGTTAGCTGATGTAGCGTGTGATGCTTGGATTTGCGTTTTTGGTGTGTGTGCTGGTGTTGCTTTTCCTCGCACGGGCACACGCGATCCGGGTGATTAGCGAATTTGGTGCATGGAAGTTGTGTGATCTAAACTACAATTGTTTCAAAATAATTACAACAATCCTTTGGCCATCAAGTTGAGATGGCCGAGTTGGTCTAAGGCGCCAGATTAAGGTTCTGGTCCGAAAGGGCGTGGGTTCAAATCCCACTCTCAACAATATGTTTTTAAATTTTTGAAATTTTATTTAAAGGAGTAATAATTAGTAAAGAAGAATGTATTTTAGTTACTGATTACTAATTAATTTTAACGCTTCTTAGTTCTTAATTGCCCCCTCCTTTTTGCTCCTAGGAAAAATTAAACGTCTTAGTTCACAATTTGTACATGTATGGACCACATTCAACAGTAGGCTTATAATGGGCCAGAACATTCTCCTCCGGCCTATTTCACAAGTTGTGAAAAACTAAACATTATTTATTTTATCTTTACCTACTTAAAATTTAAAATTTAAGTAGATCCGTATTTAAAGGAGTAATAATTAGTAAAGAAGAATGTATTTTAGTTACTGATTACTAATTAATTTTAACGCTTCTTAGTTCTTAATTGCCCCCTCCTTTTTGCTCCTAGGAAAAATTAAACGTATTAATTCACAATTTATACATGTATGGACTACATTCAACAGTGGGCTTATAATGGGCCAGAACATTCTCCTCCAGCTTATTTCACAAGTTGTAAAAAACAAATCTTTATCCTTTATCTTTACCTACTTAAAAGATTCGTAGTGTTTTTATCATTTCACGTGACATACCAACCCTAAAAATAAAAATAGGAATAAAAAATATAATCTAACTTGCCGTCATTTTTTTCTCAGATCGCTCTCTCGCCAGATTGCTCCCTCCCCATTTTGCGTCCGAATCTCTCTCCCTCCCTAGATCCGATCCTAAAAATAGGAAATAAAAAATCATAAATAGATCGCTCCTTCCTTAGACCTAACGACCAAATTTTCGGTTCATATAAAAAATAGAAGCACAAAAACAGACATTGGTGAATGTATAAAATATGATGAAGACCGGTGCATAGCTACTACTTTCGCAAGACGCTCCTGGCGCTGAAGCAGCTCCTCATTGATGCCCACAAGTCACAGCCCACGCTGTGACCCAACTCGCCTGGCTGCTACGTTGCACACGTGGCATCGATCAGACTGTGATATCTCTTGCCTGGACCACCATATTGCATGACCTCCTAATGTTCTTTCGCCGCATGCAGCATTGTTCGTCTCCAGCAAAGCCATGCTAGCCGAGTCCATGAGCCCACGACCGTGCATGTGGCGGTGGCCGCGTCCGCCTCCATCTTTTGCGGGATTGCATCCGCACATCATCTCCCTCCTTCTCGTGGTAAAAGTCATTGACATATCCCCCAACTGCGGCATCTATCACAAAGGTCACGGCTATGTTAGTTTGATTGGTGGCACACCGTACGCCTCCTGAAGTGGAGATTGTGCGATTGCTGCCTACAAGTCTGGAGCAGGTATAAAGGAGACTTCTTTGGATGGATGCATCAACGATGAAAAGGAGCAAAGGAAAGCATCCATGGAGCTTCTCGGTTAGGAGCTACAAGTATCAGGCTAGCTTTGAGGAGTGCGTTGTGGTGGCGGACAGCCGGAGGCAGCCGAGGGCGTCTGCGCGTGAGTGTGAGTAAGTGTATCGGACGCTCGTGAACAAGAGGGTGTTTCTGTTCACGCCTCAATATATTGACTTCTCACATTGTCCTTTTGATCCTGCTGTGATGATCTTTCTGGAGGGTAATTAATTTATGAAAGATCAGTGACAAGAAAAATGCAGATTTGTTTACATCATTGCCGAAAAAATTATTTTTAGTAGGTTGTGTTCATGATGTATAGACATAGTTCACAATGGAATGAAATTGTATGCAGGCGAGATATATAGCATGTGCAGTACTCAGTAAAATTTAGCAATTATTTTTAAATCAAATGTTTACGACATATATATCCATAATAATGTATTTTTATAATGGTTGGTACCTATTATAAAAATTGAAGATCATGGGATTTTCGTCCATCGTTTGACGCGCTTTCATCCTTGGCGCATATCGCTCGCCTTTTCTAGATCAGATTGGGCTTAGCCCGTAGCGACTCGGGCACCACGTTTCTCGGCGGAAGGGCATCATGACGTCATCCGTCCTAGCCTCCGCGGCCCCACTCGAGGGAAGACGGAGCGAGATGCAGAGATGCTCACTTGCGCCCATGAGTGGAGCGTTGTGTGCAGGCCACCCCAGCCTTGCCTTCCTCCCTGCCGCACAGCTCTGGCAGTGTAGCCAATGGCGGTACCATCGGTGAGTACAATAATTCAAAACCACCTTAAGGGTAATATGGATGGTATGGCAAAGTTCTAAGGGGTTGGATGTCCGGTTTTAAAGTTTAGGGTATTAGACGGACTTCTATCTAAAGTTTAAGGGGGTATTTGGACTTTTTTCTTCCTCACGGCTAGCTCGAGGCCTTGTCTAAGCGCGATCCATGGTGGAGCTTGTCACCATGCCAGCCTATTCTACATAGCGTAGCACTAACTTGCCATTGTAGCAGATGCTTTACGATCTTAATCGAGTGCTTGAATAACCTATCGAAGTTATCGCCCGTCTCGTCTTCACCCGATGCAACGCATAAGCATTTTTGCTAGTAATATACAAAAATAGAGAATGGCACCCCTAGTTGAATGGTACGAACAACAAAATTGAGTTGCTTGCATGTTAAACATGGAAAGTTATTATGAGATTTTTTCGTGAATCATAGAATAGAATTTTATATAAGTGTGATACAGCTAATCATTTTTGTGGTAAAAGAAGTATTTCTCTTCCTTCAACATTTCAAATGTTTTAACTTTGGTTTCCAGAATTCAAAACCAGACATATAAAACTTGCTTCTCAACTCTTGAAGCCATGTAGAATTTACCTCTATGCTTGTTTGTGGTTTTCACTATGTGTTGTCCATGTTCTGTTTTCTGTCTCTCTATGGCATGCATTTGGATCCAATTGGTCATCTCAGATATCCAGCAGTTCTTTTTACTTTCATTTTTCCTCTTTCATTCTGAGTTAAAATCCAAATCAATTACACACTATATAGGAAGTATATGTGTACATTAGACTGACGAGGCCTTCAAAGCTTCTCTATTCTTTTTCCTTTTCTCCTTCTACCTTCCATGCTCCTATGGTGGAGCAAAACGATCGGCAATTCACCCCATCCTTTTTGTACTCACATTGGTACACTTTGGTAACATTGATAGAGCCTAGATCCAACCGGTAAAAGGGAGGAAGTATATATGTACATTTAGACTAACAGGCTCCTTTTGCATATTTTTTACAATTTGTTGTGGTCTTTTTTTTATTTGTTGTAATTTTGCATTCAAGTGTTTCACTCTTTTTATTTGAATGTTATACTAATTGTTTCTAGAAATGCTGCACTGATTTTTGGACATGGCACAATCTTTTATGAAATGTTGTCATAATTATTTTAAGTGAAGTTTCACATCTTATGGATGCAGATTATATTGTTGTATCAAACATCTAATTAAACATGTATATATGTTGGTATTTTACTGTTAAAACATTTGTTTTAAGCAATGTTCCACCTCTATATTGCAAATGTTGTATGCGAGCATCCAATGAAACATGTGACCATTAAATAATGAAACATTTGACCATCTGTTAACACCAAAATTTGGTAAAATTTCATAGTTGATTTGGTTAAAGAAAGAAACCTATTGGTAGATGGAAGTTTATCCAGAAGAGACCGAATTCAACAAGGAATTGTGAAGACTGTGGCATGACAATTTAATTCTATCTATTAATTAGGCAGGATTTAGTAATTTTTTTATCTTTAGAAAGTTTGTCTAGTGTCTGATCAGGACTTTTATCTTTCTTTTTATCTTTAGGAAGTTATATCTAGTGTCTGATCAGGACTAGTATCAACCCGAGGGTATAAATATAAACACTCAAGGTCTTTGTAAATCATCTCCACAGATCAATACAATTACTTTCGACACATTGCCACCTTTTTATCTCGGTGAGTTCTTAGTTTCGAGTTGGGCTGCATCGGTTAAGTCTGACCTTCGGCGAAAAGTAAGTTTCGTCATCTTCGCTTGCATCGGCGTGGCTAGGACTTCCTCGGTTTGGTCCGATATTCTAATCGGGTCGAAGCAAGCGTTGCCTATCTGTTATATCATCTCTACTTTCGATCGCATTATTGTTTAGTTTTACATCGGTTTAGTTGGGACTTCCTCGGTTCAGTCTGATATTCTAATCAAGTTGATGTTTCTCTAAACATGACGCTATTTTAAGATAGATTTGATATATCTATCACGTTTGCATAAGGCTTATTGATTCATTGAGTATAAGATTATTATATACAATCTTGTGTTGTATCGGTTATGTTGGTGACATGGGACCGGGGGTGTCGAGACCAAAGGGAAGGGCGGCCATAGTGATCCATGTGGCCCGTTCCCCCGGAGGGGTCGGGCCCGAGGGTGGCGTGGCGGCTGCCCTCCCGGTCTCCTCCCGGGGTCGGGCCGCTCCCGATTCTGCCCCGAGGGCTGGGGCGCCCCGACCCCCTGTGGTTTTGGTGCCATGTGTGCAGGTTAGGTGAGCGTGGCAGGGCTTACCTAACCGCATTTATGGCGGTTCAGACGAGCGCACTACGCCGCATTTAATGCGGCGTGGCGCATGCCTATCCGGTCCGTGACCGGTCACAGACCGGTCCGATCGCGGGTTAGATGGCGCTAGGCGGCCTGCAGCACGCCTCGCCCCGTCCCGTCAGAATGATGAGAGCCCTCTGTCTCTCGTCTCTCAGCCGGAGCTGGCGTGCCAACTCTTGGAGTTGGTACGCCAGTCCCGATCAGATGCATTCCAGATTCCGGCGCAGGCGAGACGAGAAAGTCACCCGCCATTTAATGAAGGTTGAAACGGGCATCCCCCGGATGGGTCGGCTGGCAGAGCAGGGGCATGCTGCGGCGTCTGTCAGAGGCTGCTTCCGGCAGTAGGATAGCCCTAATTGTAAAAGAATATTTTCTTTCTTAGGCAGCTTGTGGCCCATGTGGTAGCCCCTTGCCATATAAAAGGAGGCCCAGGCCTAGGAAAGAGAGGGGGGATTAGACTCTGGCTGACTCCCTCTAGAGGCTGAACTCTCTCTGGATTCTTTGACACTCCCAGATCTACCAGAAAACAGGAGTAGGGTGTTACGCTTCTCAGTGGCCCGAACCTGTCTAAATCGCCTGTGTCCACGCATTCTTTCTCGCTGAAATCCCTCAGATCAGGGGCTAAGAATCTCACCTTGTGCCCCCGGCCGAATCGGCAAAGGGGGACCTGCACGGTCTCCTGGTGAGGAGTTTCACGCTCCGTCATCTGGCGCGCCAGGTAGGGGGCGCGCGTGTTTTTTCTGAGCCCCCATCTCCTTCTGTGTGCGCCAAGCTTCGCCAGGTCAGCCCTATGGCCGAAGAGGCAGTGGCGTACAACCCTTCTTTGAGCACCAGCGGTGATGGCGGGGAGTAGAACCTGCACCATCGAGCTCGCACCCCGTCGTCCCCCTCCCGCCGGAATCTTGGGCGGGGGAAGGCGCTTGAGGAGGTCGAGGGATCCGCAACCTCGCCGCTCGCAGGCGATGGAGGAGGACGGCGAGGCGAAGTGCGTCGTCGCCTCACCTACGGCGTGGCCAACTTGGTCATGACGGCGCAGCGGCGCCTAGGCACCGGCAGGCGGGCTTCCGCCACCGGGACCTCTGGCGCTGCCGCCACCGGCTCTATGTCGTCGAGGCGGAGGGCACGGCGGACGACGGCCGACACGCGTCGTTCGTCCGCGGTTCCCTCACCAATGCCTCCGACCAAAGAAGATATGCATGGGGGGCCAGACGCCCGGCTCGATATCGAGCACCGGCGCGACGCTCGTCGCGCCGCCCATGCAACGAAAGGCGCCTCCTCTTCTGGAGCGCCGCTCCGTTCCGGTCACGGGGGCCGGCCCCCCGTGTCCCCGGTTGGTGGTGCTGGCTGTCGAGCCTTCGTGGCGAGCCTTCGGAATGTCCGTTGGCCCCCAAGGTTCCGGCCCACCATCACCGAAAAATATGACGGAAGTGTCAACCCCGCAGAGTTTCTCCAGATCTACACGACTGGGATAGAAGCCGCGGGGGGTGACGACAGGGTCATGGCTAATTTTTTTCCCATGGCCCTGAAGGGCGAGGCGCGGGGTTGGCTAATGAACTTGCCACCCGCGTCGGTCCACTCCTGGGAGGATTTGTGCCAGCAGTTCACTACGAACTTCCAGGGCACATATCCGCGCCCAGGCGAAGAGGCGGACTTGCACGCGGTACAGCGGAGGGACGATGAGTCTCTCCGCTCGTACATCCAGCGGTTCTATCAAGTCCGCAATACCATACCATGCATCCCTGCACATGCGGTGATCTACGCATTCAGGGGGGGCATGCGGCACAACCGCATGCTCGAGAAGATCGCCTCCAAGGAGCCCCAGACCACCGCGCAGCTTTTTGAGCTCGTGGACTGCGTGGCTCGCAAGGAGGAGGCCTAGACCTGGAACTCCTCCGGCTCTGGAGCGGCGGCTCCGGCTGCCTCCGAGTCCGCCGCTCGTTCAGGGCGGCGGGACAGAAGGAGGAAGAAGAGGTCGGCCCATTCCGACGACGAGGGTCACGTCCTCGCCGTCGAGGGCACTTCGCAGGCCCCCTGAAAGGGGAGGCCCACGGGCGACAAAAAGAAGGAGGCTGGCGCTCCCGGCAGGGAGCGCCCGGCCGGCAGATGGTGCACCGTGCACAACACCTCCCTCCATGACCTCGCAGATTGCCACGTGGTCAAAAGTTTGGCCGAGCGGACGAGGAAGTGGGAGGAGGAGAGGAGGCAGGAGCGCCGTGAGGGCAAGGCCCCGGCGGCTCTCACCGGCAACCGGCGAAGTGAGGCCAGGCAAAAGGCCCCCGCCGAGGACATCGACGATGGCGACGATGACCTAGGCTTTCAGGAGCCCGAGGCCACTGTCGCCATTGTTGATGGGGGAGCGTGCGCTCACGCTTCTCGCCGGAGCCTCAAGGCCATGAAGCGAGAGCTTCTGGCCGCGGCCCCTACCCATGAGGCGACGCGGCGGGTGCGTTGGTCGGAGGTCGCCTTCACCTTTGACCAGACCGACCACCCGCCGTGCGTTGCCCGGGGAGGGCAGATCGCGATGGTGGTTTCCTCCACCGTCTGCAATGTGAAGTTGGGGCGCGTCCTGATAGACGGGGGCGCAGCCCTCAACATCCTCTCCCCCGCGGCCTTTGATGCTATCAAGGCCCTGGGGATGGTGCTCCGGCCGTCCCAGCCGATCATCGGCGTGACGCCGGGGCACACCTGGCCACTGGGTCGCATCGATCTCCCGGTCACCTTCGGTGGTTCCGCCAACTTCCGCACCGAGCGGGTGGACTTTGATATGGCGGACCTCAGACTGCCCTACAACGCGGTCTTGGGAAGGCCCGCGTTGGTAAAGTTCATGGCGGCTACCCACTACGCCTATCTCCAGATGAAGATGCCGGGCCCCGATGGCCCCATCACCGTCCACGGCGACCTCAAAGTCACGCTCGCTTGTATGGAGTAGCGCGCGGACCGCCTCGCTGCGATGTCCAAGCCCGCGGGCGGCGACGAGAGGCTCAGCGCCTCCACCTCGCCCGCCCCGAGGCAGCAGATGGCCTCAGGCGACGAGGTCCTGGTGAAGGAGGCCGCCCTGGGCGACGGCCCGGCCAAGATCACCCGGATCGGTGGTCTCTTGGATGACAAATAGGAAGACGCGCTCGTCTCCTTCCTGCGGGCAAACGCCGACGTCTTCGCTTGGAGACCGGCGGACATGCCCGGGGTCCCCAGGGAGGTGATTGAGCACCGTCTCACCGTGCGGCCGGGCGCAAGGCCCGTCCGGCAGAAGGTGCGGCGGCAGGCCCCGGAACGCCAAGCTTTCATCCGCGAGGAGGTGGCGCGGCTTCTGGAGGCCGGATTCATCCGTGAGGTCGTCCATCCGGAGTGGCTCGCGAACCCGATCATCGTCCCCAAGGCGAACGGCAAGCTTCGGATGTGCATCGACTACACCGACCTCAACAAGGCATGTCCTAAGGACCCTTATCCCCTACCACGCATAGATCAAATTGTCGACTCCACTGCGGGGTGCGACCTTTTGTGCTTTCTAGATGCATACTCAGGTTATCATCAGATTCGCATGGCTAGGGAGGATGAGGAAAAAACTGCATTCATTACCCCTGTAGAAACTTATTGTTATACAACCATGCCCTTCGGGTTAAAGAATGCAGGTCCCACTTTTCAGCGTACTACTCGTATTTCTTTGGGTAGTCAGATAGGACGCAATGTTGAGGCCTACGTCGATGACTTTGTTGTGAAAACGTGAAACCAAGAGACCTTGCTCTCAGATTTAGCGGAGACTTTCGAAAGTCTCCGCTCCGCCCGCATAAAGCTAAACCCCGAAAAGTGCGTGTTCGGTGTGCCTGTGGGCAAGCTTCTCGGGTTCTTGATCTCTGCCCAAGGCATTGAGGCCAACCCCAAGAAGATATGAGCTATAGAGCGGATGCGCCCCCAGCAAGCTTAAGGACATGCAATGCATCACCGGATGCATGGCTGCCTTAAGCCGATTCATATCGAGGCTGGGAGAGAAGGCGCTGCCCCTATTTAAGCTCCTCAAATGCTCCGGGCCGTTTGCCTGGACGGAGGAGGCTGAGCGGGCCCTCACTCAGTTGAAGGCATACCTCAGTTCTCCCCCAATCCTGGTCGCCCCGGAGCTAGATGAGCCGTTCCTACTCTACTTGGCGGCAACCCCGTAGGTAGTCAGCGTGGCGATGGTTGTGGAGCGCGACGAGGACAGCCCTCGGTCCGCGCGTCCCCACCCTGTGTCGACCCGACCCGGGAGAGGGCGGGGAGGAGAGGCCCTCATGCCGGATGGCGGCGTAAGGCCCCTGACGACTGAATGTGGCCCTCTGCCCGCTTGTCCGACGGCGCCGGACACCCCCGACCCCAGGAAGGCCCTTGGGCCACTGTGGGAAGGCCGCGCCCGCCGCCCTCCGACCCCGAGGTCGTCGGCACAAAAGCCGAGTGGGCCCGGCAAGGCCCCTCGGACGAAGAGCGCCCCGGGAACGGTGCCCTCAACGAAGAGGACAGGCCCCGCCGAAAGGTGCAGCGGCCCATCTACTTCGTTAGTGAAGCGCTCCGGGACGCCAAGACCCGATACCCTCAGGACCAGAAGATGCTCTACGCAATTCTGATGGCCTCGAGGAAGCTATGCCATTATTTCCAGGCGCATCAGGTCATGGTGGTCACGTCCTACCCCCTCGGCCAAATCTTGCACAACCGAGAGGGTACTGGACAGGTGGTAAAATGGGCAATCGAACTCTCCGAGTTCGACTTGCGCTTTGAGCCATGCCACGTGATTAAGAGCCAGGCCCTCGCCGACTTTGTGGCGGAGTGGACCCCGGCTCCCGAGCCCGTCTCCGCCCCCGAGGCCAACACGAGCCCCTCGCAGCTGCCTCATGCCGCCTACTGGGTGATGCAGTTCGACGGCTCCCTGGCCCTTCAGGGCGTCGGCGCGGGGGTCACCTTGACCTCGCCGAGCGGAGACGTCCTCAGATATCTGGTTCGCCTAGATTTCCGGGCAACCAACAATATGGCGGAGTACGAGGAACTCCTTGCGGGACTCAGAGTGGCGGCCGGAATGGGGATCCGTCGCCTCCTGGTTCTAGGCGACTCCCAGTTGGTCGTTAACCAGGTCTCCAAGGAGTACCGGTGCTCCGACCCGCAGATGGACGCCTACGTCTGCGAGGTGCGGCGTATGGAGCGCCATTTCGACGGGATAGAACTTCGGCACGTGCCCAGGCGGGATAACGCGGTCGCCGACGAGCTCTCAAGGCTCGCTTCATCGCGAGCCCCGACCCCACCGGGCGCCTTTGAAGAAAGGCTTGCCCAGCTGTCGGCGCGACCCGACCCCCTAGGGGAGACGAACGCGCCTGACCAGCCCCCGAGGCCCGTCGGAGTCCAGGCCTCGGGACCCGGGGCGGTCGTCCCCGGCCCCCCAAGATTGATCACTTGGATGGCTGAGATCCAGGCGTTACTCACAGATAAGACTCTACCCGAGGACCGCGAAGGGAGTGAACGCGTCCATCGCATCTCCAAGCGCTACGTGCTGGTGGAGGGGACCCTCTACCGGTGCGGGGCTAACGGAGTCCTCCTGAAGTGCATTCCACTGGAACAAGGCGTCGAGCTTCTTGCCGATGTTCATGAAGGCGATTGCGGGGCCCTCTCCGCCTCGCGCACCTTTGGTTGGCAAGGCCTTTCGCCAGGGTTTCTATTGGCCGACGATGCTCCACGATGCAGTCGACCTGGTCCGACGATGCAGGGCGTGCCAGTTTCACGCCAAGCAAATGCATCAGCCGGCTCAGGCCCTGCAGACTATACCTCTTTCATGGCCGTTTGCTGTCTGGGGGCTGGACATCCTGGGTCCCTTCAGAAGGGCCCCAGGCGGGTTCGAGTATCTGTATGTCGTAATCAACAAGTTCACTAAGTGGCCCGAGTCTTATCCGGTTATCAAGATCGACAAGCACTCGACGCTAAAATTCATCAGGGGCATCACTGCTCGGTTCAGGGTACCTAACCGTATCATTACGGACAACGACACCCAGTTCGCTAGTGAGCTCTTCGACGACTACTGCGAAGACATGGGCATCAAGCTCTGCTTTGCTCACCCGCCCACCCCAAAAGCAATGGCCAGGTGGAGCGCGCCAATGCGGAAATCCTCAAGGGCCTCAAGACCAAGACCTTCAACATCCTCAAGAAGCATGGCGACTCATGGATCGAGGAGCTGCCGGCGGTGCTCTGGGCGAACCGAACCACTCCAAGCCGAGCGACCGGGGAAACGCCTTTCTTCCTCGTCTACGGCGCGGAAGCGGTCCTCCCATCCGAGCTCACCCTGAGGTCCCCTCGGGCCACCATGTATTGCGAGGCTGATCAAGATCAGCTTCGCCGAGACGACCTCGACTACCTGGAAGAGTGAAGGCGGCGCGCGGCCCTCTGTGCCGCGCGCTACCAGCAGAGCCTGCGGCGCTACCATCAGCTCCACGTCCGGGCCCGATCACTCTGCGTTGACGATTTCGTCCTACGCCACGTCCAAACGCGTGCTGGACTGAGCAAACTCTCACCAATGTGGGAGGGTCTGTATCGAGTGATCGGCGTCCCCCTGCCGGGCTTGGTTCAATTGGCCACGGGCGACGGCACAGAGCTGCCTAACCCGTGGAACATCGAGCATCTTCGCCGCTTCTACCCATAAGGGGGTCGGGTGTCGTACCTCGGGCTCAGGCCAACCCCGCGCCCCCCTCGGGCGCGCAGGGTTGGCCGGGGGCTACCACATGCACATACTTGTTTAATTCATTTCCTAGCATTTCAATAACAAGCATTTTCGATTTTCTAAGGACCGTGTCTGTGTTATCGTTTCCTTTTGAAAAGTCTTGACTTGAATCAGTCTGCTCGTGCTCGACCTTGCCCTCGGTGGCCCGGGTCGTCTAAAATCGCCAAACGGGGCCCAGAACCGAGCCGTGCCCCGGGGCACGGTGAACTCCGGGGGGGGGGGATCAGCAATGGCCCACAATCGGGTCCCCCTAACCCTCGGTCACCGCGCTCCTGGCCTGGCCAGTCTCGACATGCGGATCTCCCCAGGCACTAGCTCCGACCCGCGCCGCTTGAGGCTAGGGCCCGGGCACGAGCCCTCACTCAAGCCAAGACACAGAAGGATCGCGACACAGACCATCCTTATCTCATGCATATAGCAAATGTAACTGACTTAGAGATTAAAATCCTATTTGATTGCAGGTAAAATAAAACCAATCTGTACAAGCATGGGCTCGAAGGCCTCAGAAGAAGAAGGAAAAATTATTAAGATCCGCGGGGGCCCAGGAGCTCACCCCGACGCGCCCGGGTCGCCGGCCTCGCCGTCGCTGTCGTCCGCGCCGTCGTCGCCGTCCTCCTCCTCATCGGAGTCGAGGACGAAAGCGAGCCGAGGGGCCGTCCCCTCGAAGCCGAGGGGCCTGCTGCTGACGCGCACCGCCCTGCCCCCTCGGGGAGGAGATGGAGGATGGGTCGCCTCCTGCTTCCTCTTCCCCTTGGCGTCGGCAGGGCGGCTGCCCCCCAGGCCCCTGCCGCGGGGCCCAGAAGCATGGCCCCCTCCGGGGGTAGATTGATCCCCTCTGCGGCTGCCGCCCGCGCCATCATGGCCTCGGGGGGCCCGCTCCCCCAACGCCCCGACCACCTGCATAATGGCCAGGATGTTGGCGCGCTCCGGATCGCAGCAGAGGGGGAGGATCCCTTGAGGGATGAGGGATGATTCCACGGAGCTAAGGTTTAGCACCCGTTGGACCACCATCTTGAAATCCTCGGGGTCCCAGTCCCACTTGCGCCCCTGGTGGGTCCTCAGGAGGTCCTCGGTCCCGGTGTACTCCCAGGCGCCCCGGGCGCGTCGCTGGAGCGGCACTATCCGGCGGCGGAGGTAGTCGCCAAACACCATGGCCCCCGTGAGCCCCTGGGTTCGCAGGCCCGCCAGGCGGTCCAGGACGGCGTCGTAGCCGTCCCCTAGATCGACCGTCGCCCGCCAGCTAGGCGCCTGCGCTGGGGGCTGGCTCGGGAGTCGGAGGCGCACTTCGTCGGCGAGGAGGGTGTAGAACCAATCGTTCTTCCAGTCGTCCCACTTTTTGCGAAGGACGCACGGGATGTAGCGGTTCAGCACCTGCCCCCGCGGCTGGAAGTAGCAGCCACCCACCACCGTCGGCGGCAATACCGGCTGCACGGTGAAGAACCACCGAAACAGCCGAAGGGATGGGCGCACCCCGATGAACATCTTGCACAGGTGTACGAAGATGGCCAACGTCATCACCGCGTTGGGGGTGAGGTGCGCCATCTGGAGATCATAGAACTCCAGAACATCCATAAAAAATGTGGAGAATGGCGGGATCAGGCCCGCCATGGTGAAGGAAAGAAAGAAAACGGACCGCCTCGGGTAGTGCGGCGCCGGACGTCCCTCGCCCAGCATGACCACCTCCCGGCCGGTGGCAGATTCCGGCATGAACCGGCGTGGCAACCCGGCCTACCTCTCGCTGGTGATGCGAGAAGGCGGCAGCACGCTGCCGTCGAGTGGTGCGGAGCTCCGCGCCATGGCGCCGGCGGAGGGGGAGCTTGAGAGCGAGTGCGCATGGCGAGAGTAGGGCGAGAGAAACGAAGAGCTAGAGCACGGATGGCAAAGGCAAGGAAAAAGTGGCGAGAGGAAGGAAGCGAATCCCTTCCTCGGCGCCTTTTATACCCTTGCCTATGCCGCGCCCGGCTCCTTGTTTCCCGCGCCCACTACCTTGCCCCCTCGTTTCTCGCGCCCATGCCTCCATTAACCCCACTCGCCCGCTTGCGGCGCACGCGGCAGTCGTGCGGCCGTGGCAGTTGAGGAGGGGCAGATCGTGTGCGCATTAATCGCGCTCGGTTACCGCAAAAAGCGCCATCATCACATCCCCAGGCGAAACGGACCGACGTGTCCCGATCCGCGCGCTGCCTCGAGTAATGTTGCAGTTACAAAGAGACCGCTCATTAATGTCGGTTGGCATTCCACGCCGATAAGCGCGGCTCGCGACCGTAGGAGTCTTGCCCGCCTTTGGGGCCGGTCCCACCTATCATCAGGCCCGAGGGGTGGCGCCAAGCCTGGGCGCCCCCCCCCCCCGGTGTGTGGTCGCCCAGGCGTAACTCCTGGAGTTGGTACGCCAGTCCCGGTCAGATGCATTCCAGATTCTGGCGCAGGCGAGACGAGAAAGTCGCCCGCCATTTAATGAAGGTTGAAACGGGCGTCCCCCGGATGGGTCGGCTGGCAGAGCAGGGGCGTGCTGCGGCGTCTGTCAGAGGCTGCTTCCGGCAGTAGGATAGCCCTAATTGTAAAAAAATGTTTTCTTTCTTAGGCAGCTTGTGGCCCATGTGGTAGCTCCTTGCCATATAAAAGGAGGCCCAGGCCTAGGAAAGAGAGGGGGGATCAGACTCTAGAGGCTGAACTCTCTCTAGATTCTTTGACACTCCCAGATCTACCAGAACACAGGAGTAGGGTGTTACGCTTCTCAGCGGCCCGAACCTGTCTAAATCGCCTGTGTCCACGCATTCTTTCTCGCTGAAATCCCTCAGATCAGGGGCTAAGAATCTCACCTTGCGCCCCCGGCCGAACCGGCAAAGGGGGACCTACACGGTCTCCTGGTGAGGAGTTTCACGCTCCATCAGGTTAGGTCCGACCTATTAGATTGACATTGATAATCTAAGTCTTGTTAAGCCGATAGATTTTTATGCAATATTCATCGGAGTGCTAGCCAATGTTATCGTTATTTTGAGCTTCAGCTATCAGATATATCGGTTGTCTAGCCGATATATACTTTAGTTTATTTACATCGAATCTCTAGCCAATGTATGTTTTAACCATCGGATCTACATCTATTATACTATATCAGTATTGGCCGATCGGTTTTTTGATCTTGTACGGTCAATTTGTCTATCTTGTTAGTTATAGGATTAAACTAACTGGCACGCCCTAAACTCAATTGATAGGACCTACACTGGGGCTAAGCAGATCTTCCAAGCCTTCGTGTATGAATGACGAAATTTCACGTCAACACCATCTATTGACATTCGAGCCATGGTCATGTTCTTTTCATTTTTGTGATTACACGGAAAGCGCATGTACATATATCCTCGAGTAGAACCTTTAATATGGCGTCAAAGAGACGTAAGCCGGCACACTCCAACAACAAATAGCCTGTGCTTTGTTCGGGGATTCTAAAGTTGAGAAAGGCAAGTTTTGTTTTTTTTTATGTAGAGTTTAAAGACAAACGAACAGAATTAATAGTTTAACAAATTCTAAAGTCGGGAGAGGTAAGTTTTCCTTGGATTAGAAACATTATACTATTTGTTTTGTCACATCAGAGGCTACGTAAAGGTGACGGTTTGTGAGGATACAAAATAGGACCTCCTTGTCACACCCCAATCTGGCACCATCGTACAACAATACTTGACAGGAGCGTATCATAGGAAAACGACGTGAACCTCTTCATACAAAACTGCGATATCAGTATTAGTCTCAGGACATAGCGCTGGTACCCACGGTGACAATTATGATTCATTGCAATCCTTAAATTAACTAGATGACTTATTTACCTTGACTTAGGTTGCAACACTCGAGAGAAGCTCGAGAACGCAACAGACGACACGGAAGCAACAACAACAGAAGTAGAGGCAGCGGAGACCAACGAACTAACACCCCACACCACAGGCGACGGCTGGTAACCAGGACGAAACTCTAATCTTTACTTCACTTCATCTTCACCTTCATGACGGAGGAGCTATATATAGAGCAAGGGTGAGTACTTACATACTCAGTAAGTCAGGAAACTTAGGTATTTAGTGCAAGCTTGAAAGAGGGGCAAGGTTGTTTTGCAAATCCTTTATTTGAAACCATTTTGAAACCACTAAGTGATTTTTTTTCTTTTTAAATTTGTGTCGAAAAGAGACTTGCGTCTCGATTCGACTTAAGAGATGCTTTTCAACAACTCAAATTGGTAATGCACTGACTTCCTAGGTCGGTTCATTGATTCTCAGCTCACACAACCATTTCACTTGATTAAGCGGCTCCCCGAGCCATTTTCAATTTCTCGGACTCCAAGAGTCCCGCTGCCCTGCAGCACAACAATCTGGTTTCACTCGGAAAGCCTAATCTATGATGCCCTCAGACATCCCGGATCACACAGATCCGTTTCTGACCACCCAGGTCATCCATCTGCCACATAGGCTGATTCTGGTAACGATTCCCAATCCACAAGAACTTTTCACAAAGCACAGGCAAACAAAACTACGCAACGAGAAACACCTCACATCCGCCCATGACCATGGGTATGGCTGTTCGAACAGTTAGTTAACCTCTGCAGAGGGGTACACTTTACCCACAAGACGCGAACTTATTCCGAACATCCGTCAGTATCGAAGGCTCGCAACAAGACCTTTCCAAAGCCAACCCAGGGTTACCTCATGCCACATAGAAGGATCAGATCCTCACACAAAAGAGTCATTTTCAGTTTCACAAATCAAACTCCAACCACCTCGACCGGTAATCTGGTAAACTTCTCTTCCTTGCCTTACCAAGAAACCGGAGATGCACCAACCATCGCATCCCGGCATTCCCCAACTATTGGCATGTGTTGACGCCAAATCTGTACCGCCGATGTAGATCCAGCGCGCGGACACACGAAGGCCTGGGAGATCTGCTTAGCTCCAGTGCAGGTCCTAAAATTGATGAAGCGTAGGCGTGCCAGTCAGTTTGATCCTGCCACTGACAAGATATGCAAAATAACAGAACAGAAAGTCTATCGGCCGATAAGCCGATAGGGCAAAAACGTATCGGCCGATAGGCCGATAGCCAAAGCAATCGATCAGCCGATGGGCCGATGGCACAATTCCAGCTGATGTACTGAGCAAACATCTATATAGAGACGATCAGCTGACGATGACATGATGATGTAGCAATATGATATAGCATAATCCAAATAAATATAAGATAAACATCGATCTGAAGATTAAAGTACACATCGGCCGGAGGTCCGATGGCAAAAACTCTCAATAAGCAAACAAACAATAAATACTCTGTTGTCATCGGCCAGATCCAATCTATATATAAAACTCTTGGGCCGATGCAATGTCCAGATAACTCACCGGCTGAAACCCCGATGAAACCCTTATTGGCAATCAACAAGCAGGCTAGAGATTACGGTTCTAATCACGACTTAGTAGGTCAAACCGAACTGATGCAGCACTAAGTATGAAAAGAAACGCAAGATCTAGACAATCAAGCCCTTGACTGATTTTCAAGGTGGTGGATACCTTAGCCAATCCAATCTAGCAAGGCGATTTAGTCGATACCGGCGTAAACCCTAAAACGAATCTCAGCCGATACGACGAAATGAAGAAGCCAAACCAGATTGACTAAGATATATGATAGTAGGTGCTTACGTTGACGAGATCAGAACGTCGAAACCCTAGCCTCGACAGCGCAGGCAGCCATAACGAGACTTACCCCTCGCGAGAAGGGCATGAACTCGCCGAAGAAGATGGAAGTAAAAAGGTTGGCGATGCGCCGAAGTTGATTGATCGTCAGATTGAAATTACATGAAGTACGGGCTTACATATTTATACCCATAGGCTAACAAAAATCCTAACAGAATACGACTCAAACTTTCCTAAAGATAAGAAGGAAACTAACAAACTTATCCTAATTAAAAGATACAAGCCGCATCCTCCTCAAATTCGGTCTTCTCTGGATAAGATCTTCCCGAATCTAACAAGAATCAGACTGCTATTGGTGGTTGGTTTGAGATAACCCTCATCGGCCGATGTAGAACTCTAGGCCGATACTAGCTTTGAGCCGATATAGATCCTGAGCTGATGAGGACTTCGGGGCTTACCAAATTCTGGTGTTAACAGCATGCGAGGTTTCCCTGAACCGACTAATTACTTAGCCAGGGTGTCCCATTCCACCATGTGGTTGAACTTGTTATGCTTGATAAATTTCCCACAGGAATCGGTCCTTCTGTACGAATACGGGACAGCGCCACACAGGCACAACCCCTGCATCGCAAGTTTTCACAATTACTTTTATTTTCAAACACGCCAACACCACATCCTAGGTTTTCAAGGCTTCTTGAACCCATTTCCCAAGTTTTCGACAATCAATGGTGTATGTGGCATAATTAGTACCCATGCTCAGAGAGCATGGATACCGAACACCACAAGGGTGGAGCGACAAGGAAACAGGGTATGTCAGCCTACAGTAAATAGTGCGACTATTAGGTAGGTCCGTCGGTTTGGCACGCAAACTGAGGCCAAGCAAGTTATGTGTGTATTCCTAACAATGCAAGTTTGCAAGCAAAATAATAATGACTTTTCAATTATAGGAGCAATATGGTCAAGGGTGACTTGCCTTGCTCAAGGTCTTCATGAAGCTTCTCGAAATCCGCGCTCGAACGAAAATCCGGCAACCGCAACTATACGCAAACAATTAGAACCTACACAAAAACCGAAAATAAGAACCTATTTAGGACTACTAATTGTGCCATTAGATAGATCTCAATTTTACGAAATTATTGGAAGTGAAACAGGGTCAATTGGAGCTACGGATTGAGAGATATGAATTTTGGAAGGTTAAATGAGTTTCTGGACAAAGGGAAAGTATTTATGGAATTTATAGAAAATAATATTCTCAAGAATATTCTCTTCAGTCACTGACATGCGGGGTCCACATGTCAATGGGGTGGAGGCCAAGGGTGCACCATGGGCTTGGTCCATGGACTGGAGTGAGTATAATGGACTTTTGTCGATCGGGCCGAGCGAGCGAAAACAGCCCAGTCGCCCGGGACGAGTGAGGCCGAGGGGCCGAAATGGACTTTGGTCACACGGGCCGAGGGATGAGGCTACGACCCAACGAGGAGCGCGGGCGGGCGAGTCCGATGCGCGAGAGCGGCCCAAGGCCGGCGGGCGTGAGGCAGGCCGAGGAGGAAGGACACGGGCCAGCGCGGCAATGTGGCCCATGAGGTCGGCGTGGCGTCATGGCCCTCACGGCCTGGGCGGCCGGGGAGACGTGATGAGCTGGCGTGGCTTGAGCCGGTCAAGCGGGGTGAGAGCCTACGTGGACGGCCACGTCGGATGGGGAGGGTGCGGAGGCCAGGCGGCCGATCCGGCGGACGACGCCGACGAACGGCGGCGAGTCGGAGCGAGCGGCTGGTACCGGCGGCTAGAGGAGGAGAAGGGGAATCAATTCCACCGCTCGGATTTGGGGAAGGAAGCACGACAGTGGCAGACGACGGTTGGGCGGTGGTGCTATGCGGCGGTGGAAGGAGCTGAACGAGGAGAAGGGAGAAGAATGGGATGCGCGGTCATGGCGGCTCCCCGAGGAGTTCAAGGAGACTCAAGGAGAACGTCAGCGGGAGGAATCGAAGAGCGAAGGGTCGATGGCGATAGCCCAACCCTGTGCGGCGATGGCGGAAAGGGCGTCGCGGCGGGAGGAGAAAAACTGGCCGGTGGCAGGGGAAGGACCGAGGGCGGTTGAAGGTGCCTCCGGGAGGGCGATGACGAGGGGAATCACCAAGCGGAGGTGTACACAGAGGGGAAACGATGGAGGGCTCACCAATAGCAAGGAGCGGCTTAGAGGCAGTGGCTTGGTGGGGAGAAGAAAAGCCAACAAAGGAAGACAATCGAGCTTCTCGCGGCGGGGTTCCAAGGATGGTACGGCACGGACGGAGTTGTGCGGAGATGTACCTGCTCGGCGGCGATGAGGCGAGGTCGATGTCGTGGCGGTGTTACCGGCGCCTAGGACAAAGATGACCGAGGGGAAGAGGAGGAGATAGAAGGGAGCCCTGGGGGTTTATATAGGCGTGGAGGAGGCCAAAGGGGAGGTGGCCATGTCGGTTTTAGGAGTGGAGTGGAGGCGTGCTCGGCTGGCAACCGAGGCATGAGATTTTCGTGGCCGGCATGAAAACGAGCGATGGCGTGGATGCATTGGGCGGTGGAAGGCGGTGGATCGAGCAATGCAAGTTGAACCGCGGGAGTGAGAGAAGCAGCACGGCGTGGTCAAGGGGGGGCAAGACACAGAGGCCGCGTCAGCGGCGCTCTGCCTCCGAGCGCAAGCAGCCAAGATGCGAGAAGCAGGGACTAGGGGGCGTCAATCTGGGGAAGGAAAAAGAGATAAAGGGGGACAGAAAGGGAGCGTGTCCCATGCCGCTTTGGGGAGAGAGGAGGCGCGCACAATTGGCGGCGAGCGGGGACAGGGCGGTTGCCGCGGTAGGGCAAGCTGGTGTGGGCGGCAGCGGCTCGCCTCCCAGTCGTCCATGCGGGTGCGGAAATGGCGAGCGGCGTGACCAAAATCGAATGGCAACATGGCGATTTGGGTGAAGGAGAGAGAGAAAAGGCGAGAGACGTGGCTGCATGAGGAAGGAGACGTGACCTCTCCTCGGCACGTGCGGTGCACGTGGCCGGGGGAAGGGTCATGGGCCGACGGGGAGGAGAAGTGGGCTGGGAAACGGGCGTGGCCCAGGAGCAAAAAAGGAGAGAGGGAGATGAGTTGGACTGGGTTGAGGGAGTGGAGGTGGCACAGGCGGCTGGAGGAAATGGCCCAAGGAACAGGGACACGAATTAGACTTTTGCTGGCAAATTTTGGTTTGGAGTGATTTTGGAGTTGCATTCGAATTGGGGTTTGAATTCAAACCACATATTTGAACTCAAGGATTCAAGGAAGAGTCAAGGAAGGCAACAAAGGGGAAAATCGATATTTTTGGAAATTGAGAGAAATATTTGGCAAGTAGTTCAAAGGAGGGAAGGATTGAAATTCAAAATTTGATTTTGCGAGTCTCAAATTTGGATTTGGGATTTTGAGATGTCAATTTTTGATATAGAGGAGAGGGAACAAGGAGAAATTAGATTTGAGATCCACGGCACGACTTAGACTCTCACACAAAGAACAAGATTTTCATGAATAGTTTTTTATTAATTTAGGTTTTAACGTCTCGCAAAAAGTGGCGCGTTACACTCCTATGTATAAGTACTAGTCCAAGATCAAGCTAGCACACACAAACATAAAGATAATATCACGGCCAACATCACGAATGAAATCTAATATTAATTAATAAAGTGACTGTGATAAGCCTTATGGCTAAAGTTAACATTTACTCTGCCACGAAGGGCCTAATGGAAATAATAAAGTAGCAGCAAAAAATAAGATAAACACGTATTAGTTCCATTCAACTTGCCATAGGCAGTCAACTAGGACTCACAACCTATTCCTCGTCTTCAACAGCGAACTCTTTAGGAAACAGCGAAAACCTTTCTTCTGAAATTGAGGAATTGCAAGGTGAGTACATGGAATACTCAGCAAGTACACGGAAATATGCATATGTAAGGCTGACAAAGAAGTCGATGGCTATTTTGAATAACACAACAATTTGCAGCTATAATCAATTTATAAACAGCGATTTAAAACAATATTTATAAATAACGGGTGTTACCATCCACACAAGTTCTGTCCACACAAGACCACATAGCTAAATTAATTAACTTGCACACAACTCATTCTCGGTTTTCACAAACTACCCCTCATGAGATATCACCGAGCATGTCCATGACCGCGGACGCGGCTATTCAAATAGATTAGTTTAACACTCTGTAAAGGTGTACAACTTGACCCACAAGATACATCGTCCTTTTAATGGCCATGTGCAAATGTCACACTTCAGGTTGTGTGTGGCGAAGTAGTTTGTAACAAGGCTTTTTAGACACTCCATCCCAACATTGTCTTCCCCCATGAGACACATTTCCCTCACACAGACAAGAAAGTAATCATGGCTAATCTTAACACCAACTATCATCTAACCACCTAGGCCGGCAATGCCAAGACTCGGAATCCTACTAGGCCAGATTCTTCCCATGAGAACATGTGGTTGTACGGTAGGCTCAGATCAATGATTTATGGAGTGAAGTCCTGAATTGACCAGGGCAACTTGCCAAACTACAATAGCACACAACATAGGATAGCAACTTAAGGACACGTAGTTGGCCCTTTGAGCAACTAAATAGCACACAGCTTGACAGTAGGCTCACACAGAGATCATACCTGGCAACGATCACATAGATACATTACCACCTAACCAGGTTCATAAAGAACCACCCATCACTCCAGTCCAAAACGTTTTATCCGCCTGTTGTTTTATCACATGGTGCAACACATGCTACCGGAAAGATAGCACATAGCCACACAGTTCATATAAAAATAATTATAAGTATATGATTAATCAAAATAAAATTTTGCTTGTAAAACAACCTTGAGGAGGGCTAAGCATAACTACTCTATCTTGAGCTGAGCCCAATATTCAACTCACAAAGACTAGAGTGACAAGATATCATCGGTAATCAATTATTATGAAAGGTAGGATATAATAACAAATAGGTCACACTACCCATCAATAATTTATAAATAAAATAATGCAAGTATTCAAAACAAAACATTTCATAAAATGGGATCAATATGTTCAAAGAGTGCACTTGCCTTGCTCCCAGTACTGTCCTTGCACTGTGTCTTCTGAAGTGAACTGCTCCTCTGCTCTAATGTCTACAAGATCGCAAATGAGAACAAATAAATAAAAGAAAAAGCTAACTAAATAACACCAAATTAAATAACAAACTAAACTAGGAGGTAAAGCTTGATTTTAGAAGAATTTAGGAAGAAGAACGGGTCGAATCAGAGTTCGAACGGAAAAGTTGTGGCCTCCGAAAGTTTAATTTCAGAGAAAATCCGAAGATAAAAGAAAAAGAAATATTCCAAGAATATTCTCTAGATATTTAATTTCGGGAATTGAATTATTTTTGAATAGGAAAATATGATGGGGCCCACTGGTAAGTGGCTCATTGTATAGGTGGACTCGATGCACGGTGGATTGGGTGACGTGGGCTAACACATGGCTACACGTGGCAACGAGACGATGACATGGCGATGACGTGGATGGATCTAGGGTTGACGTGGCATGGGGAGGAATTATGTAGATTCAACGGTTGAGATTTGATCTAGGATTGGACGGCTGTGGTTTGTTGAGGCCTTTTGGTTGCGGGTCCTACATGTCATCGACTCAAGGAGAGGTGGAGGCTATTCCACTGCCGTGGGTGCGCTCCGGCGCGGTAAGGACGGTGGCACGATGGATGGCGGCATCGGTGAATGGCGGGGCTAGCAAGAGGAGGAGGACATGACTCCGGTGACGAACTCGACAGCGCGGCACCAGGCTCCAAAGGCGGTGGCGAAGACGGCGCTCAACAACGACTGGAGTTAGAGGAGAGAAAGAGAGTGGCGCGGGGACGGAGGCGCAAGTCCGAGCGGAGATCACTGGCGGTGGTGACTTCAGGAAGAGGCGACGATGACGGCACAACTTTCGGCGGTGGTTGGAAGCAACAGTGACGGCGGCATCGGAAGCAGCGGCGATGGCGGCTGCTCGCGGTGGAGAAGACGGCGGCGACGGCTTCGGGAAAGGGGAAAAAGGGGCGGTGTTCGGCGATATTTATAGAGGGAGAGGGCTAGGGTTAGGACACTGTGTGCGGTTTTGGAAAGGCGAGGCCAATTTGGTGGGGCCAATCGCGGGAATCCGGTGGCTATGCGGCTGCGAGACTGCGCCGGTCGGGCTCGGGTCAGCGGCGGTGTGGGCCGACGATGTGAAGGAAAGGAGGGGTCGGGCCGAAAGCGACGCATGGCTTGGGGCTTGGCCTCCCTGAGCCTGCAGCTCGGGAGAGAGAAGAGGAAGGCCGGAAGTAGAAGAAGAAGGAGGAAGAAGGAAAAAGGAAAAAGGAGGGGGCAAAATGCAAAATGGAAAAGAGAGGAAGGAAAGGAAAAGGAAAATTGGAAAAAGATAGGGACTTTTTTGGAAAATTCCAAACTTGGAATATTTGAATTTTTTAGGAGATTTAAGATATTAGGAATTGAACTGGAAAATTGGATTTGGGTGGAATTAAATTAAGGATTTGAGCTCCACTTACGAAGATACAAATTAAATCTCATCAACTCTAATTAAGATACGACAAAGCAGATGACGTAATTAATTAATTAATCACATTAAAGCCTTTTGATTTAAAAAAATTTTCATTAAGCTATTTTAGGTGAACAAACTAAAGGTGTGTTTTCGCAAATAGATGAAAAGAACGAAAAGTGAAAAATCAGGACGTGACACAGTTTTATGTCCGAATTCACCACGGCCTCTAGAACAACAAGGAAAAAAATGAATTGTCTATCCCCTCAATTTCAGTCAGATTTTTTGGATGGCCCAAATTGTTCTGAGATTCATGCTGCTATAGAAAACCTTATCTCCTTTCTCCCCACTCTTCTTCTCCTCGATTGCATTCTCGCGTACGATACCATCGCTGCCGCTCCCTGCCTCTCTAGCAGCCTAAAGCTGCGAACGAAGCCGGCGAGGCCCATCATACTTGCCACCTGCCCCTCCCCCTCCCCCTCCCACCTATTTATTTTCCCTTGCCCCCAAGTCCGATGATGACCCACCTCCTCCTCCATCCCCGCAGCTCTGGCACCATCGTCGGCGTCTTGCTACCCATCTGTGTCCACCGCCTACCACCGGACTGCCATCTCTGACGGCCATTCCTTTAAGCCTGGGAAATCCGTCTCTTCCCCTTCCCTCTAAGCTGAGACCCTAACTGATCAGGGTTGTGTTGACGAAAAATCCGCGTCCGGCCGATGGTGTAAAATCTGCGTTGACGCGAACTATGTCGACAAACACGAAGGCCTGGGAGTTCTGCTTAGCTCCAGTGCAGGTCCTAAAATTGATAAGATGCAGGCGTGTCAATCAGTTTGATCCTGTAACTAACAAGATATATAAATTGAAGATTGCAGAACCGATCGGCCAACAAGCCGATATAGTAATTCCACCCGATGTCGATAGGGTTTTAAGCAGTCGGCTATATATCCAATGTAGATTCCGATACTTGAGTAAATAATGATATAAAGACAATCGACTGATAATGATGTAATAAAATAATAATATAATCCAATAGAAACCAATCAGCCAATAATGATATGATAAAATAACTGTTGATCCGAAGGTTAAAGTATACATCGGCTGAAGATCCGATGTCGATAAATCCAAATGATTAGATAATCAGTGAAACTTTTGTTGCAATCAGCTAAAATCAACTTATATGTAATCCTTATAAGCCGATGCAATGTCCAGATAACTCATCAACTGAAACCCTTATTGTCAATCAAAGAGCAAGCTAGTTCTTACAATTCCCAACACAAATTAGTAGGTCAAACCCAATTGATGCAGCACTAAGTATGAAAGGAAGTATAAGGTCTGAACAATCGAGCTTTCAATTGATTTTCAGGGTGGTCATGTATTAAATAAGATTGACTAACCCTCCGATGAAACATTAGTATGAACCTATCGATTTAACAAGACTTAGATTATCAACAACAATCTAGTAGGTCGAACCTAACCGATGCAACACGAGATTGTATATAATAATCTAATACTCAATGAGCCGATAAATCTGTCTAATGTGATGGATATAACAAATCTATCTAAAGCATCATTGTGATTGTAGAAATATATCGGCTAAGACAGTCCTATCTAAACCGATGCGTCTCTAAACACAATGTTATTAAAGATAGAATCGAAATATCAAGTAGACAAATATATCAATCGAACCAGAGCACTCCAAGAGGTCGAAGCGATGCAGTCTTAAGCAACACCAATGTAGCCGATATATTCACCGGGGCCGGCGGAATTAGGACTTTACCCCTTCGCTGGAGGTCGAAAGCCGATGCAGCCTCACGTTAGGTGCCAAGTTTCGTCGACTGATAAGTAAAACCTCGGAAAAGATGGTGGTGATGCGTCGAAAGTAGATGTATTGATCATTGCGATAGATTACAAAGACCTCGGGCGTACATATTTATACCCTCAGACCGATATGAGTCCTAATTGGACACGACACAAACTTTTCTAAAGATAAAAGGAAAAACATAAGTCCTGATCAGATACTAAACACACTTTTCTAAAAATAAAAGTAAACTAACTGACTCTGCCGAATTAATAGATAATTGTCACGCTGCATCCTCTTCGAACTCGGCATCTTCTGGATAAGTATTTTTTAATTGATTAATTTTCTTAACCAAATCCAATAAGAATTCAACTGCTGACGACTGATAATTCCCATCGGCCGATTTCTAGGACTCTGAAGCTGATACTAACTCTAGACCGTTGACGATTTCGGGGTTTACCAAATGTTGACATTAACAGGTATCGCTGGTCAACGAAGTTCATCAAGGTCATTAGAGTTTGATGAGAAGCCTATTAAAACACGAATCGTGAAGAAGATCCGAAGGTTAGAAATTTACGAGATTTTATCCCCATTTTTCTGTCGACGTGGTTTAGCAATTCAAAAAAAACAAAAAGCCATTATGTTAACCCTTTTCCAATTAAAGCGGCCCGCCCATGATCTTGAGGTCGGCGATAACTAGCCGTGGAACGCGGGCCTTGTCCGAGGGGTTAATTACATACGTGTATGGCTTAACTCCTCGCGCGGTCGGCAGCTTGGGAATTTGGACGCGTGCCTATAGCTACTTGATTGACCTACTACCCCCACTAATTAATAATCAGCAGTAGACAAGGAGGTAACTATCGAAGCCGAGTTGCCGACAAGCAAAAGCACCTGACCCTGCATGCCTGCAGACTAGAGACCTGACCCGGTCAGCCGCCACGACGAGACGCCTCCCATCTCGCTACCGACTTCCTACATACTCCGTACGTACTGTGTGTGCACAGCTTAATTTGAGCCAGCCAGCCACCGGTATGCGATTCCTAGCCGCTAGCACAATGTATTTTTTTTCTAATAAAATACTAATCTAATATCAGACATGATGCATATTTTAATATTATTACAAATATAAACAGAAATATATTTAAATTTATAGTATAAGAATAAATCACATCTGGTATTAGTTTGTTTTTTTTATAAAACGAAGGGAGTAATTACTACTACGAATAATTGCCATTACATTTGATTTGTAGATCGACTTTGGCAGCAGGCGGGCGGCAGGTCGAAACTGACCTCGTCGTGGTCGTCGGTTCGGCCGGCTGGATCATATCGTTGGGCATGCACGGGCGCCATGCATGCGGCTAACGGAGATTAATTCCATTTGACGGCTAGCTAGGGAGTAACGTAGCTGACGCGACCGATTTGCGGCATGTCGGCATGCGTGCGTTGTACGTGCAGATGGCCGGCCGACCGACCGACCGGAGGCATGTATACATACTATATATATATATATATATTAGGCCAGTCTCAGTGGAGGTTTCATGAATGTGTCATGCACATTAATTAAAGTGCCACATCAGCAAATATGTACTTTTTGCATGAAATAGAGAGGAGAGAGAAGAAAAGAGTTTCACCATGGTGAAACTCGCATGCACTGTTTCCTAGACTTTGGTAACCGCGTGAAATCCCACTGAGGGCCAGATTGTTTCACCATCTTGCATGTGATCCAATCATCTTGCAGCAATTAAATGCTTTGCTTAGCCTTGGAAACAACAAAATGAAATGCTTCATTGCTGGGGTTGTTTCATGGATGGTTTCATTTCAATCTTGATGACGTGTTAGTATGTGAAACCGTGCAGTGACACTGCCCATTGAGACTGGCTTTAGAGGTCGTAGGGCCTATATTTCTACATATGGCTTGAAAACCGATTGAAAATCACGAAATTAGTTTTGAGGTTTCGATATGTGATGTAAGCATATTCCAAGTAAAATTTCGAATGATTTTTTAGTATTTAAATTTGAAATACTAAATTTGACTGAAATTTATCGAAAAACTATCATACATACGTGAGATAACAATTGAGCGCTCGATTGATCAGAACTAGATGATTTCATATGCTTTGCTACAGGAATTACTAAGTAATCTTTAATATTTTATTTTTTTAACAATCAAGGTATAAGTAGGTAAAAAAGATATTAGTTATTAATGACAACTAAAACTGATTTGTCAAACTATATTTGGAGAGAAATAGATTTAATAGACTCCGTAGAAGATTTTAGATGAAATATTAGGTTGAAAAAATTCCTAAAAAAGGTCAAGTTTTATAGTACTAATCATGAAACAAACTAAATGATGTTTCACACTTAGACTCATGATGAATATATATGTTGAAATATAATGAAAATAATGTGATGGATGATGATTGCAAATACTTTCATGTTAATTTGTAGAATTAAATAAATTACAGATGATGTTGCATAATTGCATGAATTTTGATATATAATTATTACTAATGGATGAAGGCGACGCATTTGCATGTTGAGTTTTAAATTTAGTGGGTTGTAATTATATAGAAGGTGTAAAAGATAAGCCAAGATGGCTAGATCACGACACTGATATCACAAAATGATGGTATCAAGTTATGCCCAAGAAAATACGATATAATTACCCGATTAACACTTGTGTGTTGATCCAATTTAACCTGAAAATTATCTCTGAGATCTAACCTTTCAATTGCGTAGACCCATCTCAAAGTACGCATTAGCTATAAAATTGAATTCTTTTAGATGATAGGTACGTATGCGTATGTCATGTCTTGTAGGATTATTTTCCGGTTTAATCCTCTCCTATACGTTAATTTTTTATCCAATATCGATTGAACCCCGTGTGACCAAACCATTGGTCGTCCCTCAGTCTAAAAAAATTATGGCATTCAATAAACTAGTATGGAAGAGAAATGAGCTATTCCCTCAGTTTCAATTTACACGTTGTTCTAGAAGTCAAAATTTTTACCAAAATACTTGTCGTTTTCGTATTCCAAAATATTTTTAGAGATTCTTTTTCTTCCTATACTCCTTACAAAAGAATTTTAATGCTTGCTGAGAAAAAGATGATTAGGATACAATTAATAAGGTAGCAATTTACCACTTGTCTTAATTTAGTGTAAAATTTGCTAGAATTTTAAATAAACTGAAACAGAGGGAGAGATTAGGTTACAATTAATGAGGGTAGCAATTTGCCACACCTTTTAATTTAGTGTAAAATTTGCTAGAGCTTTAAATAAACTAAAACAGAAAGAGTATCTTATTAAATAATTTGATTAGGGGTTAGGTGAAAAGAAATTTGAATGAGAGGTGGTTGGAGGAAAAAGTAATACTTAAAAGTTATATTTCTTTTATAAAATTTAAATATTAAGACTGTATTTTTTTTTTACACGGAGAGAGTACAACTCTACAACATATTACATGGAACTTGCACCAAAAGGGATAATTAATTTAATTTATTTGTTTGAAGAGTTGAAGGTCTCTTCTATCCGGTACTAGAGTTGGGTGGGATAGACAAAGAAGAGTAAGGGGGGTAAATCTGTGAAACAATTTCTAATAGAGAAAAATCATAACCTACTCACTATATATGACTATATACTTTCATCGATAAATTAAGAGAAGCACTGACGCAACTGCTGAGCATAGCTCCAAGTGTTTAGGAAAGAAAAGGTCCAATAAAAACACAGTCCGCAGCCCATATGGCATAAGCATGTCGCTATAGCAAAGGCCATAACTATATTAACACCATATTGAATATTGTTTCTCCCCTAAGGCCCCAGCATCGCTTTCAAATCTATTGTAAAATTCAGTACAGTTGAAAGGCCAATAAAAAAAGTTATAGAGCACAAGGATGATGCAATTGGGACAAGGGAACAGTTCTTTGAGTGGTCTATTTTGGACATATTTGGTGTACAAATTTATTGATTTCATATATATGGAGAGACCGGTTAAATTTGTACATATATGGCTTGGAGGATAAGAGCTTCATTATATTTAGAGCTAACAGACCATATCACAAATAAGGCACAGCCTGATGCAAAAGCTAAACTACCAAACCTAGAGATCTCGTGCTCATATACACCAACACATATAACTGAAATATGAAAGCATGGTACGTAGTATGCTTGTAATATGCATACATGTGGCTGCTTTTTGGAAAAAGTTAAGAAATTAAATTAGATCGTATAGGAATTTGATATTCTTAACAGATGCCATAAAATGTGTGCCTCCTTTTTTTGCGTTAATCTTCTTCATGGTTGTAAATATAGTCTTCGTTTATCATCGCCATGTTTTCTAAAACCACGTATGTTCAACTTTTTTTTTTGGCAAAGAAAAAGGGAACAGGGTTATTGATTCAATAGAGTAGATCAATGAGAATACCCCAGGAATTGTAGAGCTCCAAACAGAATGCATCATCCTCAATTTGAACAGTAATTAATTAGTACAATAGATAAATCAAATGGGAAACATTAATTCAACAATACTACTAAGAAACAGTTAATTAACATGTAGAGATTAATTTAATTATACTAGAATATATGGTCAGGATCAAGATGGAGATTCAATGGGCATGCATGTGACGAGCTGATTAAAATGCATTTATAGCCATGTGAAAATGGGAAGTTCGTCAGAGAATAAATTTTCGTTCTCTGTAGCTATATATTGTATCAATGATACATTTAGTTATTTAGATATGGGTAGTATGTTACAAAATGGCTTGACTCAATGCAAGGCTTGAAATCTCATTCTAAATAACATTTGAACAAAATTATGAAGTTAGTGTACTACCGACCCACGATCTATGGTACGTGCATATATTTGGTACAAACATATATTAACATGCTTGTGTTATCAAAAATAGAATAAAGAAAATCATACCTAGCTAGCAAATTATCTAGTGTTAGGTGTAGTTTACACATAAAAAAATTTCGGTTAACTCAAACAACTGTGGGCATAACAAACACCCATAACGCACAACTAAAGCGGTTGCACCTAAAGCAATCAATGAATGTATATATCCGATATTTATGTTATACATTGTAAAATGTGAATTGTTACTTGAATTAAAAAGGCCATGTTGGTGTCTATTATACTCTCTTCGTTTCATTTTGTAAGGCATATATTTTTCTCATTTTGTTTCAAAATATAAGCCATGTGTGTTAACTTGTTGCTTGTTTTTCTTGTTTGTTTCTTCTTATTGCATAGTCTCTCTAGTATAAAACACGTCTCACTAACTGCTATTTTTATTTCCAATATATTTAAATACAAATAGCATGGTAGTTTTAACCCGTTTAATACTCTCCTAATCCTAATCCTTGTGCCAACTTAAAACATATGAGTATACATAGCATCTTGAAGTAGAAATTAAGGCTTATAATTTAACCCTCATCACGGTTATTTAGATCACATGGGTCTCAGACACATCACTATAGGTTGCTAACTGGCCAGGGCATTACAATGTTAACTACAATATGATTATTTATTCCTTGTTTCCACTATTAAAGTATAAATTATGTGGTATGTAAGAATTAACATACGGCAATAGATGGATGCATGTTATTCAGTACATGCATGCTATTGCACAGAAGTAGGCAGACTGAGAAACTTTTATGACTTGGCATAGTTTATCTATATAGAACTTAGATTTGTTGTGTTATTGAATTTCTCAAAAATTTAGATCATTCTAAAACCATTAGGGGATCGCTCAAAATATTAAAAGAATATACGTACTTTCAAATAGGAATCTAGCTAACTACTCAGTTTTATATTATAAGTCGTTTTGATTTTTTTATAGTCAAACTTTTAAGGTTGATCAAGTTTATAAAAAAACATAACAATATTTTTAACACAAATAAAACATATTATCAAAATATATTTAATGTTATATCTAATGAAACTAATTTTTCATTAATTTTGTGTTATAGTTGTTGCTAAATATTAATCGAATCTAAAAAAGTTTAATTATAAAAAATATCAAAACTACTTATAATATGAAACGTAAGAAGCATATATCACCACCTTTTAATCAGATGAGATTCTTGATAATTGATTAATTCTATTGAGTAGCAACCTAAGAATCCAAGTACACGATCAATACTTTTAACTTGACAATTGTGGTACTAGCATGCATGTTCGTGATCTCACGAAGCTTCTTAATGTTATTTATAAGGAGAGACAATAATATATAGGTTTGATTTGCATAGCAACCCCTGAATTAATGATAGTACTTGTTTTTTTTCCAGGGAAATGATAGTACTTGTTGTTCGGTGATGGTGACACATCTTCGATGATACATACTCTTTCCATAGCTTTTGACGTTTCAGATAAGTTAAGATAAAACAATTAAAATTAAAACTTAGACTACCAATAATTTTTAAAATATTTAATTTTAAAACACTAGAAAACGACAGATATATTTTTCTTAAAAAGTACTTAAATATAATTAAATGTTTACTTACTTTCGAAATATGTAACAACAATTATAGTGAAAGATATGTTTTGAAGATCGCACCATCATTCAAAACATTAAAAATTATGAAACCGCAGAGTATACTCCATATAACAATATGACGTTTTAGACTTCGACGGATATAATACTATATGGCACAACAAAACTTATTGAACACATTGATTTAATCGTGGCACTCATTTAAACTCTCGTGGAATCATATATATATATACACACATATATAGTAATATTTTTTGCATAGACACAACGTGTACATTAACTAAGAAATATCAAAAAGATTTTTAAAAATATACCAATTTAAGATAAAATTAATAGTCAAACTTTTAAAAATTTGACCGAATCATAAACCTAAATAGATATGACTAAATCTTTAGAAGTAGGGATGTCACATGCCATTAGCCAGTTTCGTACCCACATCTATCTCCAAAAGAACGAAATATATTTTTCAGCTTCTCCTTAAAAAGTATATTTCTTTTGTCTCAAAATAAATCAACATAATTAAGATGTGACATAATCTAGTATTAGACAGTCATCCTTGTCTAGATTCGTTGTATTGAATTTTATAACATCGTTATTTAGATTGGTTTATTTTAAGATGGAGGGATTATAATTTTAACAGTTGACACCACATTATCTCGCTAACACATGAGAATGTGACAATCGGCTGCAATCTTTGCATTTTTCCCTCGTTGTTTCCCTGACAGCGTATTTAGCCATGGAGGAACAGAAATAGAAATGGCGCGAAATCTGTCTGCCTTTCCTTTCTTTGGGCGGGTCGGTGGTGGCAGCAATGGCAGAGTGGCAGGCGCGGGTCACGTTGACCCCTCTTCTCTTCTCTCCTCTCCTCTCCTCTCTCCTACTCGTCGTCGCCAATAAATCTGGCGGGAACCAAGAGGCTGCGCGCCATTTATAGGCGTGTGGTGCATCTCTCTGTTTGTGAATTGTGGATTGCCTCCTCCTCCGCTTCCGTTGCCTTTTACGTCTTCAATTCTTGGCGTTTCTTCCCCTTGGAGAGATAAGGCCTTGTGGCGTCATTGCCACCATCACGTCTCCTCCAGAGACAGATCAGAAGAGGCATTTTTCTGCTCGTCTTCTTCCTCCTCCTGACCCTTGTGCTTCCTTTATAAGGTGACCAGATTTCTCCGTCCTTTTCCCAACTTTTTGTTTGCTTCTTGTCTTGGTGATCTGCTCACGTGCGTGCGCGTGTTTGCTTGCGAGATCGAGCTGCAGATTGCAATGTCGTCGCCGGACAAGGTGGTCGCCAGGACGGGCCGCCTCAGGCAGCGCTACGACAACGAGTACCGCCTCGTCGCAGGGTGGGTCGTCTTGCTGCTTGCTGCATCCATCGATCCATCCCCCGCTGCCTTCTTGATCGATTTCTTGCTAATCTTAGGCATATTTTTTTGCTCATCAGTTCTTCCCTTGCGATCTTTTGTTCCGTTTGTATTGCAGCTGTGTGCCGTACCGGGTGAAGAAAGGCGACGGCAACCCTTGCATCCTCGGCGACGTTCCGGGCCAAGTGGAGGTGCTCATGGTCTCCACCCCCAACCGCGCCGACATGGTCTTCCCCAAGGTACCAACTGCACCACCATCTCTCTTCGGAATTAAATCGCTCGGTGCTGATTTCTTCAACCGAAATGGTTCTGACTTAATTTCCTGAAACCAAATTGTTCAGAGTTAATTTCCTGCAACGAAATGGTTCAGACTTTCTTGAAACCAAATGGTTCAGAGTTAATTTCTTGAAACCAAATGGTTCAGAGTTATTTTCCTGAAACCAAAATGGTTCAGAGTTTCTTGAAGCGAAATGATTGATCGATGTGGCTCTGCTCTTGTTACAGGGTGGATGGGAGGACGACGAAGAGGTGTACGAGGCGGCGTCCCGCGAGGCCATGGAGGAGGCCGGCGTCAAGGGCATCATCAATGTAACTAACACCTTCACCATTTCCTCCCTCGCTTAACACTTCCCAGCTCTGCACTCCACTGTCCTTTTGCCTTGCCAGTAGATTTCACACTATATTAATTCCCCCGCATGCTTAACAACAACAAACGATGATGACGTGTGGATCACTGGTGTTGGACTGTTGGTGGTGAAATGCTGATTAGCGTCCAGAGAAAATGCTGCCTGCGTCCTGAAAAGTCTGCGGTTCGGGATCACGGCGCGACGCCTTTTTCGGTGTCGTGTTGCGGCGCAAATCTTGATAGTGGAAGTAATTTAGCAGCCGCAATTTGGACCCATTTGTCCAGTTGCTCTGTCACTGAAAGCTCAGCAATGGTTAAACTAGGCTGATGAGTTCGCAACTATGGTCAGATGGCTCTAAGTAACATGTAGGCATGTAGAGAAAGGCCTCAATGGCGAAAGCGACATGGAAGTTTCTCTATAGGCATTGGCATTGGCAAGAACTGAACTCTGGCACTGTACTAGCAATCAGTTGGTTTGCAACTCACACAAGAGAGAAAAAAAAAACAGCAACGAAATGGTTTTTGACTAACCAACCTAATCAGTACTGCAGAGCACAATTGGGTTGGGGATAAACATATCATTACCCACCATTTTATAAGGTGATACTCTGAAATCATTGTGATTTTCTAGTTGGGGGAGAAGATCTCGGTATAATTAAGCTGGATGAATTATTGTTTCCCCCCTATTTCTTCCATACTTCGTCGGCCGGCCTGTTCGTCATCAGAAAACTAGCTTTCCTCCTTCAGATCAGAGTCAATAGGCTGGTTTTTTTTAATCTATTTTGAATTGCATACATGTCCCCAACAACTATGCATGTGGCGTGTTTCCTACTTGCTCCCCCACACTGCCATCACCAGCCTGATTAGTAGTACTCCTACGTAGGTGATGCATTCATGTCAGCATGTTGCTGTTAGTACCCTGTATAGTACAGGACTGTTGTTTGCTTGGTTCATCATTTCAAACCATTCAATTCTAAGGCAACTTGCAATGCTGATAGGAACAGTTGCTGAAATTGCAGTAGCAGTGCAAATGCAACATGCTACTGCAAAATTGTGACAGAAGTTAGAACAATTCAGTGTCTCCTTTGAATCCGGCAGATATGCGAAATTTTTCGGTTCATTGACATTTGGTGCTGCTTTGCCATTTCTTGTGTATGTACCAGAGGACTACCTTGGGACACTGGGTGTTCAAGAGCAAGAGCAGCCAGAACAGCAGCAGCCCAAGGGGAGCCTGCAAGGGCTACATCTTTGCCATGGAGGTCACCGAGGAGCTCGAGTCATGGCCGGAGCAGGCGACCCATGGCCGTCGATGGGTGAGCCATTGTCCCACCACACAATGAATTGCAAGTTTTCACCATTTTCAAGTGTCAATGGAAGCTCTGAATCTCAGAATTCAGAGACTAACCCTGACTACTGTCACTCACTACTGATGATGATCACTGAACAGGTCTCCCCCGGTGAAGCCTACCAGCTCTGCCGGTACGAATGGATGCGCGAGGCGCTCACCGCGCTGCTGGAGCGGTTGTCGATGATCGAGCCGGTGGCGTCTGCGCAGGAACTGTCTGATCAAACTAGCATGTACATGATGCTGCAGGCATCATCTGATAGCGCGGTGGCGCTGTGCTGATTGATGATGATAATGATGATGATGATGCTGTGGATAAAACTGATGAACGCAAAGGCGTGCAACTAGTATAGCTGTCAATCCCCTTCAACCGCAAACATGGCTACCAGAAAATTCAGAATCTCTAATCACTTTTTTAGAATCTTTCTTTTTTTCTTTCTTGTGCAGCTAGTGATGAGTCTGTAATACCTGCAGTTGTTGCCCTGCTGTGACAACTGCACATTGTCTAAGAAAGATTCTGTGACCTGAACCCCTCAGCTGCAGGCACTTCCATCCACAACTCTGGTATTGGTTGGCTTCGGAGGTTAAGGCAAAAAACTGTTTCATAGGTGACTGAAACTTTAACCTCTGTGGATGCATATTGCAGTGTCCATTTGCATGATCAATCCAATGTCTGCTGATGACTGGGGTCTCCTGTGTAATTTTTCTGTGTAATATTCAAAAATTAGTAAGGTATATAACTTGTTCGTGCATGTATTCATGTGTTGTACATGCCTTCAATATCCTTAGGTGGACTTTCTGTACAGATGAAATGTTTTGAACAATAACAATTTTTATATATAATGGAAATGATTTATATCCCTTGTCTGACATACGGTGTTGGAACAAATCCCTAATTACCTGTGGAAACAAATACCACCTGAATACCTGATGTTACTCCCTCAGGCCACAAAAAGTTTTCCTAACAAAAGTTCATCAAATGTTAATTCTGCTAAAAAAAAAGGTGATGTAATTAAATAGACAACTTAAAAGGACAAAAACTTGTACACTACTAGAAGAAGTTAGTGGGCGAACATATTATCATCAGGTCCTGTCATGAGATTTTTCTCTGTTGCTCTTACTAGTCTGCATCTGTGTAGTGTCTGAATTGGTTAAATCAAAGATGTGACCTTGCAATTCTTAAATACTTGCAAAAAAAAAAACTCATTCAAACTTACTCTCCATCCATTTCATGTTATAAGATGTTTTAACTTTTTATGCATCAAACTTCTTTAATTTAAATTTATAGAAAGACATAGCAACATATTTGGCACAAAACATACATTACTAATTTGGTGGTGTAGATAATTTGATGTTATAGATGTTGCTAAATTTTTCTATATACTTGATCAAAATTAAAAAAGGTTGATTAAAAAAATAAAAACGTCTTATAATATATGTAGAACGAAGAGAGTATTACATTGGTAGAGTCAAAAGGGAACGAGTGGAAATAAGAGTTAGAAGAAAAAGGCAACTGGATCGATGATTGTTTTCTGACAAAATTTTGTGGGCTGGGCCATTACTTTCTACTCACCACTTGTACTTCCAAGTCTAAACCAACAGGGCTAAGGTTGCCAATTTGATTTCAACATTATCCATGGACTCATGGTAGCGTTCTTTGCTGGTCGCGCAGCCTAGTTTTGCCTACGCCTTAGGCCAGTAACTTTTATCAGATTTTTCAGCCCATGCATCTAATCATTTATAGTCCAGTTCTGACTAGTATTCCGGTGAAGCCCACATAAATCTCTAAAATGGACATGGGGAAGTTTTAGCCTAAGTTACTGAAAAATAGATGCATGACACGTACGTATGTGCTCAACTTCGATATGCAGCAGATTGATTTGCGCTTAAACGTCCCAATTTCTTACTTACACATTTAAGATCATGAAGAAAATCGTTATAGCAAATTTCTTATGAAATTACTAACTGCTCAGCTGGTTATGCTTTTTTTTGGGAACCTGTCCATATGTATTCAAGTCGTAGACTTGACATATGTATCCGTGTTTATAGCTAATTATTCGTACACTGTTTTCTGAAAAATAAAATCGTATGGACATTTTCTCATAGGTTATGACGATTTGCGGTGTGAATTTCTTGTAGGAGTTCGGATCCATGGTCTAAAAGACTAAAACAGCATATGGATTGTGGAGTAGCAAATCTGAAAACCAGGTGAGAAGTTCTAGATATGTTAGAGCACTAGAGCCTACGTACTGCTAAATCATGTAGGTTCCTTGCTACAAGATGAACATGTTAGCTATCAAGGAGACCGGAGTTTGACAACACCGATCCATTTTATTCCATAGTCCACATGGCTGGGTTGCCACCTAGCTAGCTAGCATGGCGCTAATTAACTTTAGTCATGAACCCCTAAACCATAATCCATTTGTAGGTTATACCTTCGTGTTTGATTCTTCGGCGTGTAATGCTTCTAGCTAAGGGTGCAAGTGGGGACTTTTTTTCTTCTTTATCCTGTCCAATTTGTATTTTTGATAAAAAAATACAAATCGATAGATATACATCTACAATCTTGTATAGCTAGAACTAGATGATACTATGTTCTTTAGCCATGGTTTGCTAATAGGACTTGTTGTACAGTGTCTTGCTAGTCGCTCTGAACTTGTGCAATATTGTGCGGAAGTCTATTTATCTATTGAGGAGACAACTTCTCGTCATGTCGTTAAGAAAATCATTAAAATTTTAAAAATTTTAATATGATAGATCAATATATAATATGTCACTATGCATGCAAGTTCAAATTTAACCGAAAGAATAAATTTGACTACAAATAATACACGTTATTCACCATCAAATTATTTTTTTTGTTTTTACTTGTATAGATCAAATTTAAACATACATATTTTTAGAGTAATATATCATATATTGATTTATTGTTAAAAAAATTATAGATATGTATAAAACGAGAGAACGTCCAGCTCCTATTGTGTAGTGTGTACCATGCGGTTGGAGTAGTTAACAGTTTCTGCTTTCAGTAGTGACGTCATCCAATGAGTTCAGGTGAGATAATGGATTAGAGGTTTTCCAGGTGTCTGAGTTGTGGATTTTGTGACGAAGAAATCCCTTCCATCCTTTTAACGAATCAAACTATTGGCGTTCGGTGTCCCCATGCAGACCTACCAGTGTTGGAAAATCAAAAGATTTTGGCTTGCCTGCACTTTAAAATTATCGAACTAAAATCTCACATATAACAACTAAAAGTAATCAAGTTAACTAGGATACTAATTGGTGAGTGGTGGAGTCGTGGTTGCACGACTATATGTGTGAACGGTTAAATCATCCTACAAGCATGTTTCCACATTAACTCTTATGAGGTTTACAGATTTTTGTTTGTCTTTTGTTGGTGGAATTGTAATGCTGAGAGGGGTACACTTTTGCTCTTCTATTTAAAAAGATTGATTTTAAACCCAAACTAAGTTTTGATTTTCACAACACTGGAAGGTCTCGAACGGCGGTATCCTAAGTTTTTTTATGTTCGTTTCAAAAAAAATGGTTCTGTTATAAGAAAATGAAATGTGCGGTAAGTCCTCCCTCTCCCCTCCCCACCCCCTGAAAAAGAAAACCTAATTTGGTGGCAAATAAAAATATTCTGGAAACAAAACAATAACCATCAAGTTAAAGAGGTTCTCAAATTTGAGTTATGCTTGAAGTTTAGGAGATAAATTCAAACCAAATAACACAGAAAGCTATTGTTTGTTTTTACTATCCTAGGCCATGGCCCAAGGCCTAGCCCAACTAGCAATGGACCCCCTATTGGTTATAGATTAAAAATTTTGCCTCACAAAGGTTCGGCCCGAGGCCCATCAGGCTAGCATCTATGGCCCAATACTCTTTATTGTCTAACCCTAACTTCCTTTTGCTAATGCTACGGCGCTACGTGCTCATGGGAGATGCGCTAACGCTGACATATGTGTCCCCCTCCTCCCAGAACTAGATCATCTGACGTACTGCAGTCTACGACAGAGGGACATTCGGCCTATCTGCTCCGTCCGTTTGTCATTGGAAGGAGCCGAGTGAGCATGATGGAGAACATGCTCGCTCTTGGACCAGGCCAATGAAAATCGGCCCACGAACAAACTCACACCCCCCTATTGCTGCCTTCCACACTCCCAACATGACTAGAACACAGTCGATGACGAGAAGAGATGATGAGCGCCGCTAGCGGCGAGAGGCCAGTCGGTGCAATCTCCCTCGAGCTCTGGCATCGCAGATTGCTCAGGTTGAAGTTCGAATCCTTAGCAGAAACAACAGTGGCTTCGTGGCACGTTCGTAGTTGGACTCTCTCCCGTATGCCGAGGGTAGGGTTGCTGCCTACTACAGGCGCATGCTACAAGTTGGGGCGGCGGCAGTAGAAAGATTAGCCCCACGGTGTTATTTGCATATCCATCATCGTGAAGAAGCTAGAAGTAGCACCCACGCGGAGGGGCCTAGATGGCTAAAGTGTCGCAGGCGACCGGTGATGATGGGGAGGGGATGTGGCACTTGCAGCTCTTCCACCTGCACGACTCTGGGTTGGACAACTAGACAAAGCGTTCATTGTTGTTGCATTGGCTGTGTTTACCTACCATGAGATCACGACCAAGGAGCACTTCGACAACACAGTGTGCCTATGCTAGTTTGATGGTCTACACGAGGACTGGCTCTATAGGTCGAGGGCTGATTTTCGTTTGGTGGGCTAATAGCAGGCATGTTCATCTGTTGTGCTCACTCGGTTCTGTCCGATGGCGAACGAATTAAGCAGAGAGACTGGATGTCCCTATGATGTGGATTGTGATAAGTCAAAGGATCCGGTTCCCTCTCTCCTTGCTCACTCCCCTAAGGCCAGCCGCCACCATGCGTGAGTCTTCCCGCATCTGGCCACCCACTAGGCCATCACCCTACCCCTCTGGCCACCCACCACCCTGCCAGCCACCTCCCGTCCCTACCTCCGTCCATGTCCATTTCCTCCTCAGCTCCTCTTGTTGGCTCGGTGGCCGGCGCCAAGGCTCTTTGTACATAGGCGCATAGCCCGCCTGCACGATGCGCCGGCGGCGAGCGGCCGGTGCTAAGAGTCTGAGATTGCTATTCCATCAGGCAAGAAGCAGATGAGGACCTCAACAGGTGAGTTTTTCATACTCTGTTTCTAGTATTCCCATTTCTCAAATGCCTAAATGGCCTAAATAAACTACAGATCTTCTGATTCCATTCATTTTTTTAAATTTAATAGAGATAGAAGATGAAGAGGCTTAGCAATGAAATATTTTTATAGATGATTGATGGGTATAAAGAGAAGGACAAAGATGGCCGGAAACACTTCAAAATTCTCTCGGGAATCGTCTATTCACATCACTAAAAATACAAAATCAATTGTGTAAATCCTGTGCAATTGAGATAAGTGAAACCATTCTAAATGATATTGGTAGAAAAAAATTGCCATTCTTGTTAATGAGTGTGGAGATGCATCTATCAAAGAGCAAATAGTTGTCATTTTGAGGTTAGATGTTGTTTCTTGCATTGTTTTTCTTTTTTTTTCCTTTTGAAACTAACCATAACAATTTTAATTGTACTTTTTTATTTTGCATTATTGTGGATCTCATTTATGATATGGGATAGTAGCAATTAGATTTGGCCCGGGGCATAAGGAAATCCGGGGTCTGCCACTGACATGTGGTTTTGTATTGTGAATAAAATCATAAAACCTATGGTTTTGTGTTATTAATTTATGCCATATATGTGAAGTTTTCTAAAAACAAATAATTGAGTTAGATGCACATGATGGTTCTTTTTAAAGAGAAAAGGGGATGAGAAATCATCAATCTTGCTCATTTTCATATCCATCAGATCATATACAAGTAGCTCAGATCTCCGTTAGAAGGACTTAACTAATTCTCAAAATTTTGGAACCTCCATCCAAGTTTTGTGATGGCTTTTTGGGTCATTAATTGGCTATATTTGCATATTCCAAAATAAACCATATAGATTGGTTTATGTATTCCTCAACTTCATTATTTTGACACTCCCATAGTTCTTTTCCTGCAGAGAAACAGAGTTGTGAGCCTGTATAACAATTCAAATGAATAAAATCTCAACCCTCCGCCAAAAGAAAAACATTTACTCGCCCCCAACAAGTGCGATGAAAATAGGATCACTTGATAAAAAAAAAAGTCACTATCTACTAAGTTACTACTGATCAGCTTTCCAGTAAGAGCATACATATATATGATCTTTTTTTCAGTTAAAGTGGGTATCAAATGGTACGCAGCAAAAAAGATACAATGTTATCCTAATATGTACAATGAATCAAATGATTAGCTTGCTTTGTGATGAAAAGTTTAAGCTTTCACTTGATCCATGCATATAAAACCTGGATCCAACAAGACTACAAGAGGAAGGGGCATCTTAAAGCAAGGGAAGGCACATGCCAATCATTTATCTGAACCCAACTAATCATGTGAAGGTACTTGTGCCTTTGGGCCCATGCATACAACAAGTTTAATTAGTTCTATTATGTATGCATCTGATCATCAAATCCTACATTAATCTAATATAAAGTACATCTCCTCTTCTCATCATTAGAAGGTTCGTTTGCATCAGGGGGCAATCATAAGAAGTCTATAAAAGTGATTGAAAGATATATGGCGATATCATCACTCACTCTTATGACCTTTCAACGAACACGCGCACTTCAATCGATTGATGCGCACAAACTTAGATTTTGTTTCAATACTTTGGGGCAGAGCTAAGGGGTGCTCCTCCATCGCCCATCATGTGTGTGACGTGTTATACGTAATGTCATTTGGATTATTGCCAAGATTTTCTCAAGTATATTTATAGGAAAAGATGGATCATGTATGCATTATTCTTAGGCTACGTTCTATGTAGCTATTTGGCTTGGCTATTCACCAGCACAGAAAACGTTGCAGATGATTAGCATATGACTAATTAAGTATTAACTATTATAAATTAAAAATAGATTTATTTAATTTTTAAAATAACTTTGATATAAATTTTTTTAAAAAAAACACATTGTTTAATAGTATGAAAAATGTGCTCACAATAAACGAAAGACTAGTTCCCTCCAACCATACAAACGAAGGCAGGCGTAGAGTGTGTTTTTTTCCTTTCCTAACTTCTACTCTATTATTTTTCACGTGCATGTTTTTTAAACTACTAAATGATATATTTTTTATAAAAAGAAAAAATCTATAGAAAAATTGCTTTTAAAATCATATTGATTCATTTTTAAAAGTTTTTTAGCTAACACTTACTATGCTGAGTTCTTTTGTTGAAGTTTTCAACTCAACTCTCTCATTTTTCACGTGCACATTTTTCAAACTACTAAATGATAAGTTTTTTGTAAAAAAAAATTATATAAAAGTTGTTTTAAAAAACCATATCAATCCATTTTAAAATAGCTAATACTTAATTAATTATGTGCTAACGAGCCATTTCGTTTTGCACGTGCACGAGGATGAGTTCTCAACACCAAGCAACGAACTCACCCTTAGTCATGTCCTAAACCACCTCTCCAACCCTTTCAAAAGAACAGCCTTAGCTCTTTTGGAATCATGGTAATATCAATTTTCCCATTTTTTCCCTTTTAGTAAGCATGAAGCTATATATATGCATGGGCCTGTGCGAAGGGATCTGGAATTGTTGAAGATAGAGCTAGGGGTAGAATAATGTTGTTTGGGTGAGCCATCTTAATCACATTTATATAAAAAAAATATAGGCTTAATTAAACTACTTTTAGATTGTGTTCTTATCTCAAAGGTTTCTATCCTCGACTCTCGTTTTCCGGGTGTATGTTTCTCATACTACTAAACGATATGTCTTTTGTAAAAAAATTTTTATAGAAAAGTTGTTATAAAAAATTATATTAATCTATTTTTCAAGTTTTTTAGCAAATACTTAATTAATCATGTGTTAATTCATCGTTTAATTTTGCGTGAGAAGAGAAGATTCCCAACCCAAAAAAAACACAGGCTTACTATTGTAGCCAATAAATTCCATATTCAGTAAGGATTTAGGAGCTGGGTGACGAGCTCTACCAAATATGTCCCCCATCTAGTGTACTAATTAAGCAGTTAAAAAGGGGTTGAGATTTTTTTCTTTAAGGTACCGGAGTAGGTGCCATATTTTTAATGTAAACCTTTCTTATCTCCATGCATACCTTTATAGTGGTGAACTTAAGGAGATATCATATGTTATCATTAAATTAAAATCCTAAGATTTCCCTACCTTCGGATCGTAAAAAAAATCAAAAAAACATATTCATAACTTGTATGTTATTAACATTTGCTACCAGCAAATGAAGGGTACTAACGGAAGGGATATCCCTCTCGTACGCAGTCTCCCATGCCTACCGTTCTCTCATTTCCATTATCCATGCTCTCGTACTTAATATATGTCTCCTAACACATGTTTAAAAAAATAGAGACCAACGACAAATCCTTAACCTTAAATTTTTTTATTAAAAACGTACATCTATATGCGTAATATATTTATAGGCGCCGATAGTATATAAACCTTAGTTGATGGAGTCATGACCCACAACTCTATCACCACACTGTTACAAATAAGAAATTAGATCATCACACATAAATGTAATTGTGTATGGTACAACAAAATTTCATTTATTTTAGTTCGATTTACAATAAACAATTTGATCATAGTTTATTTATAATAAGAATGACCCACGACATGCACAGATCTTGCTCTTTGCTAAAACTGCATTCATAGTTCGTGCTACTTAGCTTGTGTGGTCGCTAGAGAATTTCATAAGCTATATATAGCCCGAGCAAAAGTAGGGAACCAATAATAATGGCATTTCATGATCCCAGCCAAACCGGCAACAAATGCGATACTGCTGTGGACTTCACCTTAAAGTTGAAAGCCTAGTTGGAATCTAAGCTACCCAAATGGGCAGTGACAGTGTAATAACTTACAATTAGTCCTTTTGAGAGACTTGAGTTCACTTAATTTGTACATACAAAGTATCGTAAAACCCATCTTCACTCCTAAGCTAACCTGGCGCTATGGAGTAAACTAAACTTTATACCTAGCTAATTAAGCAAGACGTCCAAATTATTGAGCAGTGTGTCGCTCATGTGAACTAAGACTGTGTTCCGCATGCATGTGTGGTTGAAAACTAGTCTCTCGTGCATGCAAAACAAAATGACTCATTAGCACATAATTAATTAAATACTAGCTAATTTTTACAAAAAATAAATTAATATGATTTTTTAGAAAAACTTTCTCATATAAAAATTTTGCAAAAAAAAAATACCGTTTAGTAGTTTGAAAAACGTGAATGTAAAAAATGAAGAAGATGAGTTGGAAAAAAAAGAACACAACCTAATTGTAGTTTACAACTAGCTAGAACACTATAAAGAGTAGCTTTACAGTGATCTTTATCGATGGTATTATTGTTTTATGAGTTCTACTACTAATAAAAAAATTATTGTACTGTCACATATAGTTGAGATAGTAGCTGGTATAAATAGACATGATACATTATATTAGAAAAAAATGTTTAGATAAACTCTACTACCAATAGAGAACATTATAAAATATCTCTTTGTAGATTTTAGGTACAGTACAATCCAATGCCCAAATTCATTTACAGAGCATCCAGCTAGTTAGCTTTAGTTAGTGCTAGGTATGATTATTATATTATCTACTGATTACTTCACTTGATCCCTTAAGCATGATCTAAAAATCATGTACCGATGAATAGAAAAATATTGTGTAGGTAGACCATACTACACACACCGTGATCTTCTCTAGCTAATCTAGTCAATCAAAGGCAGGAAAACAATAATCACCTCAGGTATTAAGGCGGCATGTGAAGTTAGAGTTTGCATTAGGACCAGTATATTTTCATGCCGTTCTTGCCCCCTACAAACTTTGACCTTGACTTGGGGTCTTGGACAGTGAAATCATGGCAACTTGGCATTAGAATAAACAGAATCACAGTTTGGTCGGTTTGGATCTTGTTGTACCACATTTCGCAACCAACGTATAGGAAAATTAATATGTCCCAGAAGTTGCATATTATAAGTCAGAATCTTGTAGTTTATTGTTCATCATTTATACTTCTGTTGTGTAAATGATTCCTATTTTGACCAGTTGATATATGTTCGCTTGTCTTCTTCATTTTGAATTATCTATAGATCCTAGCTAGGTATAACATGAACGTGATAGAGTATTTCTGAGGGGAAGATGGTAGTACATTTTTTTTTCTTGAATAATAAGCTTGGTGTTCTATCTTGAACCTTGAACCTTAGTGGATACACTCTCTTTGTTGATTTTATAGGCCGCCCATCGACTTCAAGATTCATCCTTTGTTTGTGAGTTTTTTAACTAACAATTAGTCCAACAGTAAGTAGATCTTGAAATCGAAAAATAGCACCATTGAATTCATCTTTGAAAACACTTTCATCTACTATATATCATCACTTTTTTGTTACTGCCAAAAATATAACCTGTCATCAAGTTAAATCATGCGCCTCTTACAACTTGAAATGGAGAAGGGCACTATTTTTTTTTCCTCCATTTTGCAGGATTTGGAATTTGTGCGTTTGAAATAACATAAGGCACAAATTAATACTCAGCACATGGTCTTCCCATCAAAATGAAGCAATTTTGGCAGTGCTTATATTGTATAAATTGCAAGACCAACCAGATTATATAATGGTAAAAGGATTCCTATCCATCTTAATTTGCTATACATAACACACTTATTGTTTATTTTAGAAGTATGCTGTACTTCTGTGTGACTGTGGACGGTGCAAGCCTAACAACTCTGGCCTCCACTTGAATTGCTCTGATCATCAGTAGTCTGCAATACTCGTAGCAAATCTATCATGGAAGATATAGACATATGAGGAGAGCAATTAAATTTTATTAATTAATACTTGAACACATATCATTATCATTATTCCCATGAAAACTTGATTTAATAATAATAAGGTTAGTATGATGGATCCAGAGCTAACTATAAGTCGGCCATGCATGTTAATCATCCCATATGCAGTCACCACCAGAGCAAATCATTGGTTGACCACTTTTGCCGCCCCCACAAACGAATCAAATTTTTTAAAAGGGCACCAATACATTTTCCCTCCATTACTCCTGCTGCTAATCATGCTTAAGATTGCCCATTAGTACCACCCCTCTTGTTTAATCCCTTTTCCCCTAACTTTTAAAGCTTTCCCGCCCTTATATATACTCCTCCATGCAACCTCCCCATGCAGCAGCAGCAGCTTCATCACCAACGACCACAACTACTAACCATCTCTCTCTCTCTTTCTCTCGATCTCTCGAAGAGTATGGATTTCTATTTCTTCTCCTCGTCGGCGCCGGCGTCGGAGAAGAAGACGAAGCGGCGGCAGCAGCGGGAGCAGGAGGGTGGAGGAGGGAACGAGACGAGGTACCTCGGCGTGCGGCGGCGGCCGTGGGGGAGGTACGCGGCGGAGATCAGGGACCCGTCGACCAAGGAGCGGCACTGGCTGGGCACGTTCGACACGGCGGAGGAGGCCGCCATCGCCTACGACCGCGCCGCCCGCACCATCCGCGGCGCCGGCGCGCGCACCAACTTCGCCTACCCGGACCTCCCCCCGGGCTCCTCCGTCACGCCCTACCTCTCCCCCGACCTCTCCGCCGACGACCTCCAGCGCCACTACTACGGCGGCGGCGAGACCCAAACCGCCGCCGCAGCAGCCGCCGCGCTGCCGACGTCGGCTCAGGCCGTTCGTGGCGACGAGGTGTACCACCACCACGTCACGGCGGCCATGTCGTACGGCGGCGACGCCCAGGAAATGGCTTACGGTGGCGGCGCCGGTCAGGATATGGGTGGTGTGTTCGACGTCGGCGGCGGCGGCGCCGCCGCGGCGTGGTGCGATGCGTCGGAGCTGGACTTCGGCGGCTACGACGCGAGCGCGTCGGCGGCTTCCCACGGGGTGTACTTCGAGGAGGGATACGTGCACAGCCCGATGTTCTCGCCGATGCCCGCGGCCGACGAGGTCGCCGACGGCTTCCAGCTCGGCGGGTCGTCGTCCTCGTATTACTACTGAGACACGCCGCCGTCGATCGCCGTCGCTGGCCGACGGATCGGCGAGCGCGCCCGCCGGAGGATTACAAACGCTTCGGCGTGGCGAGTCGTGTGCCGTGTACTCGTGTTAATTAACCTCCTAGGTTCGCAGCGTGTGCTGCGTGTGTTTGTGTCTGCGCGTGTAATAATCGGTTGGTCTTGGTGTGTATTAGTAATTCGTTAAGTCCATGGGCCCTATGTTTTGTAATGGGCCTTGGTTGTTTGTTACTCCTGTGTGTAAACATCAGTCGGCATGCACACGCTCCTTGGTGTTGCTGCTGGCGCTTCAATGCAATCTTCAAGTGTTTCTTTTTTCAACTACTTTTTACATGTTCCGTCCTAAAGATAATATGTTTCTACCATTTAAAATTTATCTCAACCTGATGAAAATGTGAAATCATACCCCTAGCGTTTCCTATCTAGTTAGGTTTTGGGACAATTGCTTATTTGACCCCGTTTGAATGCCTAACTACCAATCTGACCCTACTTTTTCTATTTTGCGTTTTTGACCCTACTTTTCAAAAACAAACTTACCGTCTGACCCTATTTCCATTTCACCGTTATGGTTTGAATTAAAAATAATAAAGAAATACAATTATTATTCGTAATGACCAGAATACCCTCGAGAAAACCCTATCCTCATCTAACCCTATCCAGAACAGTCCTGTACTCCTGTCTCTCTCTTCATCTCTCTCTCGTAGCGGCGGCGGCAGCGCACGGAGAGGAACAAGGTGCGCCGGCTCGTGGAGGGAGGGGCAGCGGCCGAGGGGGGCGCGGAGGGAGTGGATCCGGCGCTGACGCCGGCTCGTGGAGGGAGCGGCGACGGCGGTGGGGCCCGAAGGAAGGAAGAGCGGCGTCGGCATCAGCCCATGGAGGGAGAGCGGCGCCGGGGCTCGGGCTCGTGAGGCGGCGGCGCACGAAGGCCAAAGGGAGGGAGGGAGGGAGCGACGACAACGCTTTGAGAAAGGGAGCAGTGGCGGTGGGGCCTGGGCGATGGAGCTCGAGCCACGGCGGGTGGATCCGGCGGGGAAGGGAGGGTTGACGGCGGCTCAGTGACGACGAGGAGCGGCGGCGGTGGAGCTTGGGCTGTGACTGGTGGATCCGGCGAAGGAGGGGCGACGGTGGCTCAGCGACGAGGAGGAGGAGCAACGACGGCGGGCTCAGTGGTGGAGCTCGAGCTGGGACCGTGGATCCGGCGGGGGAGGGGCGACGACGGCTTGACGGCAGTGCTTGGGCTGTGGCAGGCGGATCTGCGACGGCGGCGGCAGTTCCCCTGTGGCGGCGGCCGGGGTTCCCCTGTGGAGCTGCGCGCGCCGTCGGGGGCGGCAGTGGTTGCTGCACGCGGCGGCGGTGGCAGCGCCGAGCCTCTGCGACGGCGGCGGCGGTTCCCCTGTGGAGCTGTGCGCGGCGTCGTGGGCGGAAGTGGTTGCTGCACGGGGTGGCGGTGGGAGGGCTGACGCGCGGAGGTAGCGGAAGGGATTCCCTTTGCTCCCTCAACCCGAGCTGCTAGCATGGAAGAGATTCCCAACATGGAAAGGTAATCTCCCTCTATTCTCTTCTCTAGGTGATGAATCAGTAGGTTTAGGTTGCAACTTGGTGTTTGATTGCAATGCTGCCATACAAACAACATGAATCTGCTATATGCCTATATCTATCTCTACAATGTGTGCTATATGATGCTAGCATGTTCAAATTGCAGTATGTCTTATGTGTTGCTTCCGTTTGTAGGTCTGATCCATGTAATCTGACTGTCGATGTTAGAGTAAGGTCGCATTTCAGTTTGCCAGATAGGGGGCCAAAGACCTATTTCACAAGTAGACATTTTACAACAGATGTGGACATAGCTAGCTTCACATTGCTGCAGTTAGTTGATTTCATCGGTTCTAAAATTGTGTGGGGTTCTAGACAATACATTTCTTTCTGGCATGCTATTGATGATGCATTTGTTGAGATTAGTACTGATGAGCAATTGCGGAAGTGGTTATCGCTGAACATAGCTAATGAAGTAGTGCATATCGAAGCCCAAGTTGATGATTTTACAGGTCCATTGCTATGCTCCCCCACAAAAAGAAGGGTCCACCCAAATTTCAGAAATAGTGTCGAGCTGCAAAGCCCAAGTACTCCACTTATTTCTTTGTGTCCTACTGATCTAACCCAACCCACAGAAGATGTGGTAGAGCCATCTATATCAAAGGATAAGCATACTAAAAGAGCCGCAAGGAAAAGGGTCAGTGATGAGACAGTCGGAGTTGATGAGGAGGGCTCATATTCCGAAACTGAATCATTGGTGGCACTAAGTGATAGTAGCTATGACACTGACTTGGCTGCATCATCTGATTCTGATTGCTATGATTCTGAATGCTCTGACTCCGATAACAGCTATGAACCTGATGATGAAATTGCTGATGATGATGATTGTGATGATATTCCTGATTTTTCATATGATGTTGATGATCCATGCATTGATGTAGATGTGCTGTTCCCAGATGTTGATCAGTGCAAATCAGCAGTAACCCACCATGCAATCTTGAATGATTATGCTTTCCAAACTGTTAAGAAAAGCAAGGACAGGTTTAGGGCAAAGTGTAAGCGCGCAGACAAGGGGTGCAAGTGGAAGTTTTTTGCATCCACCAGCAAGTCCAAATATGTTGGTTGCAAGGTATGTAGTGAGCTGATTTTTTTCCATGCTTGTGATGATGAAGTTTAACATGTGGATACTAAGGTCAAATTGTTTATTTGATGCAGGTTAAGCTTAATGGGCCAGCCCACACTTGTATTTCAGTCAATAAGTGCGGTGACACAATGGCTTCTAAGGGATGGATAGCTGATAGAGTGGTGGACTGGTTAAGGGACAAACCCACATTGGGACCTAAGGAGTTGCAAGAGAAGATCAATAAGAAGTATAAGATGGATGTCCCATATTTTAGGGTTTTTAGGGGCAAAGAGAAGGCTATGGACATGATATATGGGAAGTGGGATGACAGCTATGAGCTATTGCCTAGTTATAAAGAGGCACTTCTCAAGACAATTCCTGGTAGTGTTGTTGAGTTGGACACCGAAGAGCATAATGGGGATATTTGCTTCAGGAGATTCTTTGTAGCTCTTAAACCATGCATTGATGGTTTCTTGCAAGGATGTCGTCCTTACATTGCCATGGATTCAACTCATTTGACAGGAAAATCAAGAGGTCAGTTGGCAGCTGCTGTTGCAGTCGATGGCCACAATTGGCTATATCCAGTGGCTTATGGGGTGATTGAAACAGAGTCCAAGGAGAGTTGGACATGGTTTATTCAGAACTTGAAGCAAGCCATAGGTACTCCTATAGGATTGGTAATCAGCACCGATGCAGGTATATTAACATGTGTCTTTCCTTTTGCATTCTTTGTTCATGAATTTGATGTATAATTTTCTCATGCCATGTCATTTTGTTGTAACAGGCAAAGGGATAGAGGGAGCTGTAGATGATGTCTATCCAGGAGTGGAACACCGAGAGTGCATGAGGCACTTGTGGAAGAACATGAAGAAGAAGTATCATGGCACGTTGTTTTCTCAGAACATGTGGGGAGCTGCGAAGAGCTGTACACTTGAGAGGTATGAATACCACATGGACAAGATAAAGGAGAAGTGCCCAGATGCAATACAATGGTTGGATGAGAATCATTCCTATGTTTGGAGTAGGAGCAAATTTTCTGATCTTTGCAAGGTAGACTACATCAATAATAATCTTTCTGAATCATTCAATAGTTGGGTGTCAAAAACTAAGGACTTGCAGATTGTGGAGATGCATGAGAAAATTAGACAAATGATTGTTGCAAAGTTTGACTTGAGAGGTAAGATTGCTAGAAATATGGAGGGCAGAATAATCCCAGCCATTACCAAAGATCTTAATGCTCAAAGCAAGGCTATCAAGGACCATGAAGTTCTCAGATGTGGAGATGGCACCGCTGAGGTAACTGTATCCACCATTACACATGCAGTAAACTTGAATGAGAGAACTTGTAGTTGTAGGGCTTGGCAAATAAGTGGAAAGCCATGTAACCATGCTTTAGCTTTTATTGCAAAGCTTAGTAGAGAGGTATATATGGGTGATTTTGTGGATGAATGCTTCTCCGTTGAGAGGTTTAGGAAAGCATATGCTGGGTTTTTCAACCCTATGACATCGAAGCATCTGTGGCCCGTGGTTGATCTGGGCTACAAAATCAAGAAGCCCAAATTGAGGAGGAAATCAGGGAGACCAAGAGTCTCTAGGATGAAGGCTTCTGATGAGGTCAGCCAAAGGAAAAAAAGAAAATGCTCAGAGTGTCATGAATTGGGCCATACAGCTAAGTATTGCCAAGGAGGCCTTACAGCTAGTCAAAAGAGGAAAATAGCCTCTGAAGAGGGCAGCAGTGATGCACAAGCATCTAAGTAAACCTATATCTATCTCACTTTAGTTCAGCAAATAACTTTTGTAATAACTAACTTTCTTATGCTACCATATGCAGTGCAAGTGGAGGTGGAGGTCAGACTGAAGGTCAAGGTCAAGGTCATGGTGGAGGTGGATGTGCAGGTGGTAGGGGTAGGGGAAGGGGAAGGGGAAGAGCTGGAGGGAGGGCAAGTGGTGGTGGTGGTGGTGGTGGTGATGGTTATGGTGGAGGTGGAGGTGGCAGGGGTAGGGGAAGAGTTGGAAGTGATGGTGGTGGAGGTGGAGGTGGCAGGGTTAGGGGAAGAGCTAGAGGGAGGCTAGCTGCTTTGTTTGGCTGATTTGGTTGATCATGTAATAGGTGCCTACTATTTTGTGCATGTTTGTGTGATGTTGGACTTGATGGTGTGCCTATATGTGTGATGTTGAGACCTGATGGTGCACTTTTGTTGGACTTGGTGGTGTGCTTTTGTTGGCCCTATTGATGTGCTTATGTTGAACTGATGTATGTTGTCACATGCTTTGGATATGAACTTGTTGGCTATATCTATGTTTATGCTTCATTGAATGCAATTTGGGATCCACAAAAATAAGATGTTATGCTGTCAAAATTTTGTACAAAATCTGTCATAATTGTGTCAAATTTTGTTCAATTTACTTTGTCAAAATTCTGTCAAATTGAAGTCAAATTTGTCAAAATGATTCAAATTTGTCAAAATGATTCAAATTTATCAAATTTATGGCAAATCTGTCAAATTTGTCTTCAATGTGAAATAAATATAAAAATTATTATAAATATGTCAAAATATTCGAACATAAACACGGTATGACATAATAGGGTCAAACAAGCAATATATAACAGGGTCAAATAAGCAAGGACAAAATGGACTATTTACACCTAACTTAACACCGTCAACTCACCTTAACGAAATAGGGTCAGACAGAAGGTTTGTTTTCGAAAAGCAGGGTCAAATAAGCAAACTAAAAAAAATAGGGTCAAATTGGTAGTTAGCCTTAAAAAGGAGGTCAAATAAGCAATTGTCCCTTAGGTTGGTTTCAAATGGGTTAACGTTTTCTATCTATTTCCTCTGTTTCATATTACAAATCATTTGACTTTTTTAGATAAAGTTTTTTTATTTGACTAAATTTATAGAAAAAAATTAGCAACATCTACAACATCAAATTAATTTCATTAAATTCAACATTGAATATATTTCGATACAATATTTGTTTTGTATTAAAAATACTATTATATTTTACTACAAATTTGATCAAACTTAAAAAATTTGACTAAAAAATCAAACGAATTGTAATATGAAACGAAGGGAATAGTTAAGTTTTCAAAATGGGTTAGTAGCTATTGCTTTCACTTAAGGGACAATTGCGGTTTTAGATTTTGGGGTCGTGGAGTCTTCAGTTGAGTTCAATACCATGCGAGCGATTAGAATAAGCAGGGACCAGGATAGAGCAAATCTGAATATCACAAATTCTAGTATTAAACCACAGGGGAGTTGGAAGGTTTTGTAACGCCAGACCGTAACTTGGTACGAATAAAGCAAATCTGAATATCACAAATACTAGGATTAAACCACAAGGGAGTTGAAGGTTTTGTAACACCAGACGGTAACGAATAATCGGCACGCCCGCACATCAGCACATGAATGAAGTACTTCTACACAAAAGTAACCTTCTTGGCTCTCTAGGCCATCCGGCCTTGAGAAATACTCTGGTCATGACCAATGGATGGAGTAATGTTTAAAGCAAATAAAAAGAGATTGAACACGAAGCTAGACTTCCGAGCAATCGGGGAAAAAAGCCTCAAAGGCAACAGTACCGATTAAACAGAAACGAGTAAACAATGCAACAGAACTGATTAAACGGCAACATACGTCTGGCCCAGTTTTATGAGTTTAGAACAGGGCCGGTACCAAGCACCACCTACAAACTAGAAGAACAGAACTGATAGTACCTAGTGCCAACTACAAACCAGAAGAACACACAACAGAATTGGTTCAGTAACAACTACAAACTAGGAAGAGCAGAACGAAAATAAGCAGACTCACAAAGGCACAGAGCCAAGGAAACAAAAAATACCACGACTACAGAAACGCAACAAGATTGTGAACACTATAACTTAGACAGCAAAAAGATGATCCAGGTTCCACATCCGTTACATCACGACAGAGTAAAAATAGTTTCTCAGTAACACGCGAACATAGGATTGTTGATGTGAAACACATGCGTTCGACAAAAGGGAAATGAAATACGACAACGAAAGCAGTTCTCTTAGCAGTAGACCAACTAGAGCATGTAAGGGTAACGGCACAACACATGCGGCGGCCAAAAATTTAGAGCTTGTCCTCGAAATCGGAGAGGGGAGTCATCTGCTCCTTGAGCCCCTTCCTCTTGCGGATATCCTGCACCAGGGTAGCAGCCTGCGAGCTGGCTTCAAGAGGATCAGAGGTCATCATGTCCCAATGGTCGAAAACACACTGGGGGAAGGCCTGGCCAGATGTCGCAGCCCTAAGCTGGCTTGAGAACCCAAATGACTCGATGACAGGAAGGTAAGCCTTGATGTTGTACAGAGGGGTACCAGGCCTCTGCATCTCCTCGAACACATGTCCTCTCTTCTGGTTCAGAACACCATAGATACCACCAAGGGCATTCTCAGGGGCCTGGATCTCCACCAGGTAGACGGGCTCCAGAAGCCTGGGCTTTGCTGTGAGCTGAGAAGCATAGATGACCCTCCTGGCCGTGGGAATGACCTGGCCACCACCTCTGTGAATAGCATCAGCATGGAGAACAACATCGCACACCTCAAAGCAGATACCACGCATGTTCTCCTCAGCCAATGCACCCTCCTTTGATGCCCACTGGAAACCAGCCACAACAGAATCCTTGATTTCATTCAGATACTGAACTCCCTTACACATATCAACCACCATGTTGGGACCAGTTGTCTCAGGTCCAAAACACCAGATCTTCTTTGCAAGATCCTTGTCCCAGCCAAACTCCTCAGACAGGATCTTGGAGCGCACCTTGGGATCATCTCGTGGGCCAATACGACCATCATCAATGGCCTCAGCCAATCCCTCCTCCAAGGGGCGAGCTTCCATGTAGAGACGGTTGTGCTTGTTCGGGGACTTGCTCATAACAGTACGGCATGACTTCTCAAGGACAGTCTCACGGAAAGAAACAACAGGTGGGGAAACAATGATTTCAGCACCACCCATGAAATCTTCTTGCAGATCCTTCAAGCAAATTTCAAGGTGGAGCTCTCCAGCTCCAGCAATGATATGCTCACCAGACTCCTCAATTGTACAGAGAACCATAGGATCAGACTTCGCCAGACGCTTCAAACCCTCAACAAGCTTGGGCAGATCAGAGGCAACCTTGCACTGAACAGCAACACGCACAACAGGGGACACTGAAAATTTCATTGCTCTGATCGGGCAGGCATCTGTCTCCTTCTCATTTGTCAGGGTGGCATTCTTGGTGATGAACTGATCCAAACCAACCATAGCAACAGTGTTACCACAGGGAACATCCTCAACAGACTCTTGTTTCTTTCCCATCCAGATGACAGTACGCTGGACACTCTTCACATACAGATCCTTCTTCTGGCCAGGGACATAGTTGGGACCCATGATACGCACCTTCATGCCAGTTGCAACCCTCCCAGAGAAGACACGACCAAAGGCAAAGAATCTACCTTTGTCTGATGCGGGAATCATCTTGGAAACATACAGCATAAGAGGACCTTCTGGATCACAGTTTCTGATAGCAGTTGCATAGACATCATCAAGAGGACCCTCATACAAATTCTCCACACGGTACCTCTGGGCCTTCGATGGAGATGGAAGGTGGTATATCATCATCTCAAGAAGAGCATTACTGGCCGGCAGCCAAGTTTGCATAACACGCTTCATGAGAGCCTTGCCCATAAGCTCCTTCTCATCAGCCTTCATGACCACACCAAGCTTCTGCAGCATAGGCCACAACTTCTCCTTCTGATCATTCATGCAAGTGTTGATGATTTGCTTGATCGGCTCATAACAGAACTGAACGAAACCTCTTCTGCAGGTAGCTGAGCCAGTGTTCTTGTTAGTCCATTTCTTTGTGGCTGGGTCAAAGAAGTTCTCACCCCAAAGCCTCTCCATCATCTTAAATTCATCAACTCCAAACTTGGAAGCATACATCTTAGCAAAGCTCGAGAGTGTGAAAGCCCAGCCGTGCAGACCAGCAGAGAAAGCAACAGTTCCCTTCTCAGGGTAGACTTGGACATCACCAAGGAGCGTGTCTTCATATGTTGCCATAATGACATTGGCATTCTCAATGACACGGGAGAAGGTCTGATAGGCCTCCTCACCTTCAACTTGAAGCTCAAGGAAGCACCTGTCCATCTTGTTCACAGTAAGGACAGGCCTAATCCTCTCACCAAGGGCTTGGCGAAGCACAGTCTCAGTTTGGACGCAGACGCCCTCAATACAGTCAACAACCACCAAAGCACCATCAGTAATACGAAGAGCAGCAGTGACCTCCGAAGAAAAATCAACGTGCCCAGGTGAATCAATAAGGTTGATCAGGTACTCATTTCCATCTCTCTCACCCTTGTACAACTTGAGTGATTCATCACTCATCTCATAGAAAAGAGAGATACCAGTGGATTTGATTGTAATACCACGCTCAGCTTCATCTGCACGGGTATCAGTCATGCGAACATCACCAGCAACTTCCTGGGCAATAATCCCAGCAGCTGCCACGAGAGAATCCGTAAGGGTAGACTTTCCTGCAGAGAGAACATAACATGTATAAGTGTACCTTGATTTGCACAAAACTAAGGCATAGAAAACTGAAAATTTGCACAAAACTGAGCCATATAAAATAGATGGGACAAATATAGCATGTTCTTGAAAGAATCCCAACAGTAAACAATTGTTTAAACTTAGGACTAACAACAAAATAAACAGACAGGGAAAGCATAGCATGACATATAAAAAAAAGAGATGTTAGCAATTAGGAAAAAGAAACCAGATATTCATTAAAAGAGCATAATACACAATATATTCTTCTAATGGAAAAATGCAAAATAGCACATTCAAGGTATCAGCATCCTTTCAGCACAGCAGCATATACATTTAAGCTAACACAAAGTAATGATCAAACTATTAAATACTCCCCCAGTCCAAAAATATAGCTACCTAGTATAATGAATCTGGACAGTGTCCAGAATCGTAGTACAAGTAACTATATTTTTGGACAAAGGTAGTACAAGTCAACAAGCAGAGTAAATTAAAATGATCGCCACCTTCCAATTGAATTAACTTGCACAAGTAATTTAGTGGCACTAATCATGCTGAGATCAACTGTGATCGACCCATGTCACAGAATCTGATGATTTATTATTGCAAATGTGAATTGCAAAAGACATGGAAGATAACAAAGTGAAAAAATCCCTACAGACACATTATGATCAGATTAATACACCAACCATAACTATTCTGGCACATACCGTGGTCCACATGAGCAATGACGGACATATTACGGATGTTATTCTTCTTGTCCATGATCCGGCGGAGCTCTTCTACTGTGAACTTCACCATCTTGACTAGCTTTGCAAATCACACTACAAATACAAATTCCTGTACCAAAAGAAGAAACCCAGTTAGAACCATGCAAAACACAAAAACCTAAATTCTAACTATAAATATATCAGGGCATGACTCAAGCAAAAACATAACAATGCAATTGCCAAATGCAAATATAATTGATATCTCAAACAAAAATTAAGCATCATACATGATACAAAATACTAAATGTTATTTTTTTATAACATGTCCAGTTTTACTAATACTCCCTCAAATACCACAATGATGCGGTTACATTGTTAGGTTGAAGAATATTAAAGAAAAAAAACTGCACAGCTTTATAGACGCAGCATAAATAAGAAAAAAAGGATGAAACTTGAAAAAGACGCATCAAATGCAACAAAAGAAGCAAACTGATACTTCGCCATATTCATTATCATCAGCACATCACCAATTCACCACTGCAGTACTGTACATAAAGGATATGGGAGTACTCATAACAGAGATACCCAGCACATAAAAATTCTGATGGGACCACGAGAAGCACTTAACCAGTAAGGAAAAAAAATTGTTTTGATGAGAAAAAAACTTGCAGACCAACTGAATTCAACTCATCTACCGCCATTATTGCGAAAACAAAAACACGGACCTAAGTATCTGCGCATATTTCACAAGAGGACAACAATCAAAACCGTGGAAGACAAGCAATCACCTGCCGACCGTCACATGTTTAACAATCTAGGGAACAACATGAACAGGTATGTAACAGCATACGCCAATCGACGAACAGAGCATAGATCTGCTTTGGAAAAATGGGTAATCATCCTACTCCTGCCTAATTATCCCCAGCGTGTGACACGAAAGCAATCCACAACAGATCTACGAATAGAACGAATCCCTACCAAACGGATCGAACCAATATGGACCAGCGTGACAAACCCATAGATTTACAACTACCGCGCCAACCACGGAACATGATAATCCCAACCAGATACCGAACCAACATACAACGAACGAACTGAGAGCACATATACATGCTACCACCTCGAACCTTTGACCTGAAGAACGCACTCAAATCACTACCACTCCAAGCCACCTAGAGCAGGAAACAGATCCACGCGATGGAGAGGATGGGGAAGAGGAGGAGGGGGGTAAATTACCTTGGTGTTTGCTCGCTCCGCCTCCCGATCCGAGGAGGAGGAGGAATGGAAGGAGATGGGGGTGTGTGGTGGTGGCGGCGGCGGCGGCTGCGCTGCGGGGGGGGAGGAGGTAAAACCCTACCCGCTGCCTCCCCTCTGGCTATATAGTAGTGGTGGTGAGAGAGAGAGAGAGAGAGCGCGATACAGGGGGCGGTGTGGTGTGGCGTGGCGGCTCGGCCCACCCGGGGAGCGGAAATATCTCGCGTGGAGCGAATATTCCGAAACCCACGTATGCGATGATGCCGTTGTGGACTCGCTCCTGGGCCTCGTGTGCCAGGGATGTGAATGGGCCTTTGTTGGGCTGTGAGCTGCGAATGTTAACGGGCCAGGTGCCCACCCTTGGATTTTTCTATTTTATTATTGTTATCATTATCGCAAAGCGAACCAAAGTAGCAGAGCATGTAAAGTAAAGCTCGGTTCCTAAAAAAATTTTGAAAGGCATGTAGAGTGTGGTACGTCTAAGCTGTATGTAATCATGTGGCATCTAGGGTTTAATCTTTCTTTGAGGAGGGAGGAGAGAAAAAGTAAATGGTTTACTATAGACTTTATTATTACTAGATAGTGGAATATTTCATCAAGTACAGTGAAAAACATTCGGCCTCAGTAGGTAAGTGTGGATGCACCCAGGCAAAGCTTTCACGGTACTAGGATTTTGTCTTATGAATAATCTCATGTTATAATAACTGGCTATTTTTGTTTACAACTAGAATAACAAAATAAACCAGAAAATTTCAATTAGATCGACCTAACTGGTGATAGCTCCATTTCGTTTGTTCGTCTGTACGCTTTCCTAACTTTACGTGATTTTTTTTTTGCAAACTGCTTCTTTAAAAAAAATATAAAAAAGTTGTTCTAAAAATCATATTAATTTATTTTTAAGTTTTTTTAGCTAATATTTTCGTTTTACTTGTCGGGAAGGGTCTCAACCCCAAACGAACGCACAGCCTTACAAGCATAAGTCCAATCACAATGCAGGCCACGCCTTGATGGACCTTCATGCGCTAACAGGCCCAGGGCCACAAGCCCCACAGTGTAAGTGCCCTTTCAGTAGTTCTAGCACATCGTATCCTCAGCCCGGATACGATCGCAGTTAAAATATCCCGTATATTTCTCACCAATGCAAGCGCGTAGCCGTGTCTTGCAGTGTTCCGCCTCGGGAGCAAGCGGGGTGAGCGTCTCCTCCTCAAGGGCCGCGCGACCAAACAAGCAGCCAACTCGCGATGTCGCGTACGCGTTTTTCCACCGTGTTGGTGTGAGGCTACATGACACGTACTATCTTCGTCCCAAAATACGCATCGCTTTGTGTTTTTGTTTGTAAAATTTGATCATTCGTTTTATTCAAAAAATTATGAAATTATTATTTTTTTTTGCGACTTGCTTTATTATCAAAAATACTTTAAATATGTATAATTTTTTTTTATATTTGCATTAATTTTTCAAATAAGATGAATGGTCAAACGTTACGAAGAAAAAATTAAAGCGACCACTAATATGGGACGGAGGAAGTACTTGCCTGTGACCGGCCTAAGAAGCATTGAGTGAGAAATGAAATAAGTGAAAAGATGGCCATTAAATGATACAGATGCAACATCATGGGAAAAAGTAGTGAAGACAGTATTTTAGGGAGATCAGGTCTTCAGTTTAATCCACACATTAACAACGGAAGTACTTAATGCATGTTTGATTGACATACTAAGAGTGTGTGTTCGGCGTCGGGGGATCGAGACCTTTCCGAATCACTAAATGATATATTTTTTGCAAAAAAATTTTATAAAAAAATTACTTTAAAAAATTATATTAATTTATTTTTCAAATTTAAAATAGTTAGTACTCAATTAATCATGCGCTAATTAGTCACCTCATTTTGCGTTCTCGATTTTCATTTTTTCTCTTCTCGATTTTCACCTCCTAAAGCTATAAAAGTTTGTCAAAAAAAGTTATTTTTAAAAGATTCCTAGAAATAGTTTATGATATTTGTATATTATTTTGGCTGTGAAAAAGGATGTATCGCCAACTTTATTCCTTCAGTCGTCATGTGGGCCTTAATTAAGTGATCTAGTAATCAATGTCATGTGTGTTAGTCAGAACCAAATGGGCAAGACTATAAGACAAGCACAACTCTATATAGTTTATTTTAGGGGAAAATTCAAATTCTTCTCAGCAAGCCAATTGTGTTTTTACCTCCCCCATAACTTAATTTTATAATAAAAACCCACGCATGTCAAATTCTCCCTTATGTTGTCTTCATCTATTTCTCCTTATTATTTAAGTTCCTTCTTTTAATTTTTCATACCCCGTATGCCTTTGGCATGACGGGTCTTTGGAAACCTCCTTCCTCGCTTCTAGCTTTTGCTTTTCTCAAATCCCGCACGAGCAAGATAATGATGACAAAACACGATAATCAACTTGCTAAGTTGTGTGCCAGCTATAATTTCTATGATACTGACGTCTCAAGCTGACATGAGTTCCTATTGTTCTGTGGCGCTAGAGACCCGTGGGTCACTGCAAATTGAAATAACTAGGCGAAATAGATAAAAACAATATATTGGAGGGAAGTTAGAAGATAAATTGATTTGTAAGAGGTTTTGTGTACGAAATTGAGTTGGGGGAATAGAAACACTAGTGAGTTATAGGGAGTATTTGGATTTTCCCCTTTGTTATATCATATACTACAGTTAAACAAAAAGGAAAAATGCATTCTATCTCGAGGGACTTTCCTTACACACCTTTCTCAATTGTGATATAATAATTTAACAATATATAGAGTATGATTACACTTATCACTTCACCAAAATTCAAGTTTGGTAAAAAAAACATATCCATTCAAGTGTGGTAAAAAAAACATACCTAGGTGAGACAAATGCATGTATTGTTTATACCTTTATCTTTTTTATTTTCGATGTGTGAATTAAGTTTAGGTTTGAAATTTTGTGGAGCTATATTAGATTTATATGTTTGAACAAATAAGGGGAATTCCCTCTTAGGATTAAAAGATTTTCCCCTGACACATGGCTATAGGTTGAGATATTTAGTGGTTGTATGGACAAGGAAAATAAGATCTTGTTTTACGAAAAGAAGATTTTATGATTTCATTATGATTTTCTATTATAATATATACATATATACCAAATAAATCATAAAGTTTTTTTAACGCTAATTTATATGTCATGTTATAGTGCGTTCAAACTAAATACTTTAAAAATTCTAATTATTTGATCTTAATCTTATCCGAAATGTTAAGAATTATGGAGCCCAATAGAGCCGTCAGTTTTGAGGAAAAGTGATTGCCCTTTTTAGACCAAACAAACAAGGTTTAATCCTAAACAAGATTAAACGAACGATCCAAACAACCCCAGAATTTCCCTCCTGTTTGAATTTCTGACGATGACATGCTGCTTCTTCATTTTCAAAAAAAGAAAAAGACACGGTGTTTCTGAAAAGGCGTACGCAATAAAATAAAGCTCATCTATTCAGATCACTGTTTGATTGAATGTGTTTGTCTTTTTTCTTTTCCTTCTGAAAAAACTGAATTTATCTGTCCTTTTTTTAAGATCTAATGTCCAGGAACGAGGAGGTATCATTGCACGAAGAACTACTCTATCACAGAGTAGCATGCATATATAGTGTCTCATGTCTTTAATTTCAGTAAACGAGAGCACATACATACTCCATATAAGTAGCACCAAGGCACATACATCATCTGCTTACATTCTTATTTCAGATTTTTCAGAGATGTACTCACTAATTCACTCACACAGGTATTTCTGGAACACGACCCACCACAAACACACATGCATGATCTAATTAACCCATCGACACACCAAACACTCTCACTCACTCGCACAGTCGCACTGACACTGTGACACACATGAACTAAACTGAACTGAACCATCACGAACACACAACAGATTAGCTAACGATAGCCCCCTCCTCCTCCTCCTCCTCCTCCTCCAAAGAGGGATTTAGATGGAGAGAGGGAGACCTGGAAGAAAGGCTTAGCCTTCCCTTGCCGATAAGACTTGCCTTCTTTCTTCTTCTGCCGCCGCTGCCGCCTGCTCGCACGCCGACCACCGGTGTTGCTACTACCGCTCCCGGTGGAAGAAGCCATGGCAGCAAGCATGCTTTCCCCGGCCTGCAGCTAAGCTAGCTAGCTAGCTGCTCGCACTCTCACACTGCCACCGTTCTTGGCACCTCTTCTTCCTCTTCCTCCTCCTCGACATCGTTTGCGAGGAGGCTCTCAGGCTATTCAGAGACACACACACAGAGAGAGAGAGAGAGAGAGGTGTTAGAGCATTGATCTGGCCATGGCTGGGTGCATCTCAAGCTCTTTATATAGCCATCTCGTGGCGGCAACTGAATCACTCTGAGTAATTAACCTATAGGCGATTGGGCTCTTGGGGAAATTATATATTGGCAATGGGGTGGATTCTTTGGCCGTGTTGTGGATTCTCGCATATCTGCACCCACTTATCTTTAAGCCACTGGATTCTCGTTCGTGCTTTGGCTGCTTTTTATGGGTGGCCATTAAGGACTTAACACTTTGTTAAGCCTAAACCGAGATAGTTCCAACTAGGCACAAGTGCACAACAAGAGCACAATTAGTGCAGATCCTCTGAGTGGTGCAATTAATTTTAGTTTAGATATTTTTTTTCAGAGATGTGTCAAAGAATCTTCTTTGGTTGTTAGCTGCAAATAATGGTCTCCAGTTTGCATTTAGCAGCTGTGGTCTCAGAGCTTTCTCTAGTTGAGAATATCAGTACACATTAACAGTTGAAGTTGCAATGATATTTGTTATCTTAGTGGGACTTGGATAGTACTTACTGATCAAATAGTCTCACTGATCTGATCAAGTGATCATACCAGCATGCCAATAGAACACTGAACACCAGAAACAAAACAAATTTACTCCCCATCATTATCAGAAGGAAAGCTTCGCTAGGCCATGAACACAACTTTTCACACGAACACGGCGAAAACTCGACCACGAATGCGAAGGAAGGCGATCGAATTGCGGACCCAGAAGATCCAGACGTTCGGTGTCCCATTGGAAGAAAGGTGGAATTGGAAGGAGAGACGACTCCTGTGTGTGATCGATGACTAGCATCAGCCCCTTGCATGATTCATTATCGATCGAGCCATAGGCTGCCAAGTGCAGGCCAGCAAAGCAAAGCAGAAAGAAAGAGTGGCACGCTTTTAGAAAGCTGATCCATGCATGAGCACGTCGCTTCCAGGGAGTCCCCAGGCTCGAAAGGGAAAGAGAAGAAATATAATCGAACCGGAATCCCTCATTGTTTATGTGAACTTCTCGAACTCGATCTCACATATCGGCCTGATGAATAATGGATCATCGATCATCCACCATCATCGATCATCCAGTGCGGGTCACGGTTGCGTGCTGAAATGCCGGAGCTGGTCTTTTTCTTCAGACATCTGCAGAGAGATTCATGTTTTCTTTTTTGTTCCAATCTCTCATCAGCAGGCTTGTCATTCTGAACTTACACCGAACTCTTCTAGCTATCTGACTAGAAAGCGAGGATTCTTACTGGATGCAGATGAAGTGCTGATTGGTATTTCTTTTTTTTATCTGAAGTTTAATGATCCTTATCGCCTTGTAATTGCACTCAACTTGCACTGAAATGGAGATCATTATTACCACTTTCTCTCATGCTTCTTTGCCTGCAGCCTTTTAATCTCCTGGTGGGGATATGTTAATTTATGTTGCTAAAAGAAAAGATCATGATCAGCACAGCACTTAGAAGGGATAAGAGTTTGAGTAAGTGAGTGACTTGTAAGTGGTTTTGTTGGTTATCGTCTTTACTCCATTTCATGTAAGATAAATAGGCAACCTAGCTGCTACTTCATAAGATTGGATCAAGAGCTTTCATTGGATTATTCATAATCTTCACATGCCCCTCATCAATGCATTATTTTTTTCTGATTCCGCAATCAAAAGAAGAGAAATAACACGCTGGTGGTCCATCATCTGGTTTTAGGTCGTTGTGCCAGATGACCACTTGAATTATAAGATGTTGCCCCAGGATTCTTTTGGTCTTGTTCAGTGTACATGCTTTGCACTTTGTAGTTGTAGGCTATAAAGTCATTACTGTAGTATAGGGGTGAAAACGGAGCGGATACGGATGAATAATGCTCATACCATATTTGTTTTCGTTTTTTATCTGAATATGAAAATGAAAACGAATAGCTTGGATACGAAAACAAATACGGATTATCTCGAATACAAATAAGAATCGAATATCATCAGACACAAATACGGAAACAAATATTTCTCGAAACTCGAAAACCACCTAGACTTTTAATAGAAACAAATATCATCACACATAATTAGTTCATTTTATATAAAAAGTTTAATCATAGACTAAAATATGCTAATTATGTTCGACATGTACAACATTGTTGGTATAAATACATATAATATAATTTTAAAAATATTTAAAAATTAAATAATATTAATAGTATGAACTAGTGTTATAAGATAGGTACAATTAAAATCTAAAAAGGTGGTTAAAGGTCTAGAGCTAGAAAAAAAAGTATGTTTCATGTCTTCTGTGGATATCCGATCCGAATAGTACTGTTCATCGGATATCCGTATTATCTGTATCCAGCAAAAACTCTCGTACCATATTCGTATTCGTATTCGAGAAAAAATATGAGTATTCATATCCGTATCCGAACTATCCGAGAATTATCCGCTTCGAACAGTATTCGTATTCGTATTCGTTTTATTCCAGAGCGGATGCAAACTATCTTCTCCGTTTTCATCCCTATTGTAGTAGCTTAGGGATGAAAACGGTTCGGATAGTTTCTGATATCTGGATGCATTATCGGAAATGGATAGTCTCGGACATATAATTTTCGGATAATACCAGATACAAATATTTTTTGAAACAAAAATAAATACTGCAAGACCAATATTCAGCGGATATCGGAAACTATCTGGAGTTTTTTCTGGATATCCATGTAGCAATTAATTTTTTAAAAAATATGTATGTATACATAACTTTATCACATGAAGTCGGATAAAGGCAAACTTTATATTAAAACTGTAGAATTCGACAAGATCTACAACTTTGTTGTTGACAACTTTATCATTTGAGATCATTTAGGGGTCTAAGGGTGAGTTCTTTACCCAACTTTTCCAACTCACATCTCTCTTTTTTCGCGCGCACGCTTTTTAAACTGCTAAACGGTGTATTTTTTGCAAAAAGTTTCTATACGAAAGTTATTTTAAAAAATCATATTAATCCATTTTTCAAAAAAAATAGTAAATACTTAATTAATTATGTGCTAATGAATCGCTCCGTTTTCCGTGCGGAGGGAATATTTTCCCAAACCTAACAAACAAACACAACCTAAATATTAATTTTAAAATACCATATCTGTTTTTACAAAATCTCATATCTACGATTCAAACAACATCTGATGGAGACATGCTCTATATCAAAGTTGTAGAGCACAATAGGATCTACTATATGACATTTGTATTAGAAAATATTTGAAGCGTGAAATGAACATTACAAGTTCCAGAGTGGTGAAATAAAATGAATAACATCTTCAATCTAGACAGCAAAAACTTGATAAGTGATATGGTAAGTGTCGGCCCCCGACTTCGCGCACCGGAAACCTCATGTGTTTACAATACCATTCTCTAGATCTGTAGATGGTACACACATCACAAAGTTGCATATCACATACCAAAAGAGGAAGATAAGGTAGCGGAAGCTATTGGTGAACCTAGTCTCTACTCCAATGTCTTCGGCACCTCCTCCTCAGCATAGCACGTGTGCGGGTTGACTCCAACACCTTCTTCTAAAAGAGTTAATTAAGCAAGGGTGAGTATCAACCGTACTCAGCAAGCCACTACTACAGGATGCATTTAGTGCACAGAGGGGTTCAAGGATGGCTTGGCTTATTTGCATAAAGCTAGATTTCACAAATCATTTCACAAACTCATGACTTAGCAATTTTAACTAAAAATAATGTTAAGTTGAACTTGTCGTTAATCAACGAGGGTTCATCCACCTTTTCCAAGCATCGCTTGGTTCAGTTTACCCTCGCATCCAGTTTTCCATATTCTCCATCATTCCGACCAAGGTCACACATTCCCTCCCAATCCTATTCTAAGCAAGATTAAAACTTATGAGACTAGTCAAGAGTAGTACAAGTCTCGGCGCTCATTAACCGCGAGCACGGCTATTCGAATATTGTTTACTCACACTGCAGTGGATGTATGCTTTCAATCCCGCACTCCGTGACGCACCCAACACATGAGACTTGTCACGGCCCGGTTTTTCAGTCACCCTCACATTGCAGCACCCGCTCTAAGGACTATGGATCCCAATTGCACCTTGGCGCTCAACCCTACCTTGAGCCGATGGTGAGAGGAGTCCTGACGTTTTCGATGTACTAGGAGGTTACGTAATATAAATATACTTAGGTGTATTTTAGGTTTTTGTCATGACATTCTACAAATCCAACACATCTTCCCTTACAATGGTAACAACTGCAGATCTACCATGACTGGTGCCGCCCCACTCGGGTTACCTAATCCACCAGGTTTATACCCATTAGAAAAATGTGGTCGCACTCGGTTCGTTTCTTGCATAGCTTCTTGACTTGGTCCTTAACCGACTAGGGTCGGCGGCTTGCCATTTCATAGAACCACCTATATTCTATCCGTGCTGTCCCAGTCAAAATCATTTTGTTTTATTAAGTTTTTAGTTTTCGCAAAGGTTTTGTATTGCGGGTGGCGCTCATGTCTCCACCTGTCTTTCGACAATCACTTGCACCGAGTGATCATTGCATTCACATCCATAGACCACACATGGAGTGTATATTCGTCTAAATAAGCAATGCTAAGCAGTGTCAATAATTGACTACACATAAATAATAGAATCAGGCAACAAAGAATATAGATAATAATTTCAAGGATGGCTTACAATCAAGTTTAGATACGTATTTTATAACTAGCATGCAATTTTATTTGCAATCAATATATTTATAAAAATAGAATCAACATGCTTAAGGAGAGGGCTCCTTGTCGATTGCTACGGCTTCGTCTTCACAAACGTGGCGAACGGCGGGTTAACAACTAGCTTTCTTAGTCTAATGCAAAAGGAGCAAAATGCCCCACGCGTCAGTCTCTCTCTCCTCTTTCTTTCTTTCCTCTCCCTTCTCTCTTCTCTGCCTCTCGCTCTCTCTTCATCGGCACGCCGGCGCTAGGGTTAGCCCGCGTCGACGGCGAGTGGCTCGGAAGCCGGTGCGGCCAAGGAGGGGAGGGTCGTGGGAATCCCGATCACCCGTGGGAGGTGGTGCGGCGGCTGCGATGGCGTGGGGAGGCACGAGAGATTGGGTGAGGCGGCGGCAGTTTTGGGCCGTGTGGCGCACCGGCGAAGCGGGGAGGCTAAGGCCGGCGACGGGGTGTACGAAAGCTTAGGAGCACTACTAGAACCTACTCGAAGGCTAGCTGTAGCTGTGAGGGGCGGCGGAGGAGCGGATTTGCGACGGCCGGAGCTTGGTCTCCGATGAAATTCGCCGAGGTTGAAGCGAAATCGGCTGGTCGTGGCTCCGGGGAGCATCACCGCCGCAAGGGGGATCGATTCCCCCGCTCGGTGCGGCCGGGGATGGTTGCTAGGGGCGCGGTCGTTGACGGCCTCCACATGTGTGCGACGGCGCGCGCATGACGCCGGTGACGAGGCTCAATTGGCGGTAGGGCATGTGGGGATGGGTTTGGGGATCCTAATGGCATCGACTAGCGAAAGGGAGGCGTCTGGGATCGCGTGAGGGCAGCGGAGCAGCTATTGTGGCTCGGCCCTAGGGCGACAGAGAATGGCTCACACGCGCGCTTGCGTCCACATAGGACGAGGCCAAGTGCGGTGTCACGCCTATCTCGGCGGCACCGGTGGCGTTGTGGCTGTGACACACAGGAAGAGTGGCACACGAGGGAGAAAGAAGGAAAGGGAAGGCGGAGGCTCACTGTACGGTAGCCGAGAAGCGACACACCGAGTGGCGAGCAGCAAAACTACGGGCGTAGAGGTTCGGGTTGGGGAAGCTTGAGCTCGTTGTTCATCCACGCACGCAAGGTGTTCGTCCGGGGCGTCGCGTTCGTCCTCTGTTTGTTGGGCTCGGGCACCGGCGCAAGGTGTTCGTCCGTGGGTCCTTGGCAACGGCACGAACACGGCGTGGAGTGGCATGGTCCGCAGCTTGCTCCTACCCTTGGTGCGGCTCGTAGCAAACCGAAGTGGCGCGGGGCGAGGCTGTGATGGCATGAGCGAGGAGGAGATGGAGGTGTTCGACTCGGGCTGGAACGGGAAAGGGGCGAGGCGGTCGGCGCTACGGCCTTTTATAGGCATGGCCGGCTTGGAGGGAAAGCCAAGGCGAGAGCGGTCATCGTCCTCGCGTTCCCGCGCTTGTCGTTAGCGGAAAAAAGAGACGGGGCGAAGGCAGCAGAGTGACCGCTGGTCACTCGATTACCCGGGGCGCGTGGCAGCGACGGGTTGGGTGGGTGGTGGTTCACGGTGTAGATCAACAACGTCGCCCTGTGCAGCGGTACGGCGCGGACGCCCAAGTTGTCTCCATGGGCCCACGGGTGGCGGAAGAGGTGGTTGGTGCGGGAGACGCGTCCTCGGCTCGTCGACGCGACCCGACGGCTAGGGCTTTCTCCGCAGCTCGGCAAGCACGACGGCGCTGGTCCACGGTGACGGGTGCGAGAGGCAGCTACAAGCACGCTGGCGAAGGGCAGCAGCATGGGCTCTGGCGGCTTGGACGCGACGCAATGGCGACGGCGACCGGGTTTGGTTGGAGCAGGAAAGAGGATCGAGCCGAGGGCGACGACGAATTTTTATCATTTTTGATTTTTATTTTTTAAAGATTTGCAAAAATAATTTTAGGTTTCGAAATATTGCAAAAATAATCTCTTCTCGCCCTCTGGGAGGGCGAGTTTTAAAAATCGCTCTTCCAGAGGGCGATTTTTCCGACGTGGCAGACGGCCGTTGGGCGCCGTCTGCCGCGTCGCGGCTTTTTTGCAAAAAAGTCCCTTGCCGCCCTCGGCAAGGGCGTTTTTTACTGTAGCACAACTCCGAAAATTTCCAGAACGCACAACTTGGTTCTGTAATTTTTCGGAAGTTCCGAAAATTATTTTCGGACAACTCCGAAAATTTTCAGAACGCACAACTTGGTTCTGTAATTTTTCGGAAGTTCCAAAAATTATTTTCGGACAACTCCGAAAATTTCCAGAACGCACAACTTGGTTCTGTAATTTTTCGGAAGTTCCGAAAATGATTTTCAGACAACTCCGAAAATTTACAGAACGCACAACTTGAGAAAAAACATTTTCGGATTAATTAATATTCAAAATTACAAATATAATATATTTTAGTAGATTTTTAAACTTTGCTCCTCTTGATACCCCTGGGAATTATTATGTATTATTTTATTACATTTGTATAATAATATTTCACTGTATCTGTTGCTAAATATGTAAAGATCATTAGATCCGATGTAATTATTGTTTATGCTAAAATAATATTTTTTGTTGCAATGAACTGATTATTTCATATCATCTCGCTAAGATTTTTAAAGTTGCCCTAATTTTTTTCCCATTGCAACGCATGGGCATCCAACTAGTTTTTTATAAACTTGATTATGCTATATTTTTTTATAAACTTGATTAAACTTTTAAAAAAATTGATTGAAAAAAATCAAAACGACTTATAATATGAAACATGCAACAGATAATAGTATGTTTTATAAGAAAACAAATTTCCTTGCAATTTGCTACTGACACACATCAAAACTGATTAGTTGTGTGTTGTCGATGAGAATATGGAAAAAGTAGAACTACAACTATAGAGGGGTGCGGCAAATTTGCAGGCAGCCCCCTCGACGCCCTTGCAGAGGGCGATTTTTGGGCTAATCTCGCCCTCTGCAAGGGCGATTTTTGATCGGCGTCCCATAAAGCCCCAATGGCCTGAGGAAGCGCTCATTTCAACCGCGCACAATTGCAGGAAAAAAACAGAGAGAGGTGAGGAAGAAGGAGAAGAGCCGTGAAGCCTTGTTGGTGTGCTTATTCGATCGCAGGTTAGTACAATATCCCGACGTATGGTTATATTTTGTGTCGCATACTAGTGTAATTACCATGTATTTGAAATTTGTGAGTAGATCTGTAGCACTTAGATGCGGACCCTAGATTTTTTGCGAGTAGATCTGTAGCACTGTGAGTAGATATGTTGAAATTTGTGAGTAGATCTGTAGCACTTAGAAGTGTGAATAATTTTAGGCTAGATTTGTTGTGCACACGTTTGGTCTGTAGTAGTACTATATTTGACCGTAAAATGAGAAGTACTAAGGGTGTTTGCAATATTTGATAGTTGTTTTTTTAAACCCTAGGATGCCAAGGCGTGGAAAAGCTACCAATTCAAGGTAACATAAATAGTTTCTGTGATATTATCTGTTATTCGTTGTGCATGAAATGAGGAATCCTAGATTAACGAGTTAGTGTGTTTCATTTATTGTTGACTTGTAGTTATCGCCCGAAGACCGGAAATGCCTTCAACCCATTGCCTTTGCCTAGCGGTGTTCCAGTGCCCATGTGCTGGTGCGGTGATCCTTGCAAGGTAGCCAAGTCCGATGAAGAGGAGACGTATATGCAGAGATACTGGATGTGTGCCAATTTTGAGTTTGAGCCAACACCTCTGCAACGCCGCATTAACTTATTGGTGAGAAACTGTTGTTTTGTAATAATTATTTGGTGTATTAAGTAGTATTGAACAACTTATTTGGTTAGTAAATATTGCATTTGTTGCAGACCCCTCCACCGCTATGTGATTTTGAGCAGTGGATCGATACCGAGATCAAGCCAGAAAACAAGGAGCGGTTGGAGTACATGTCGCGGTGGGATGCAGAGCGCAAGGAGAAGATAGAACAGAGACGCAAGGAGGAGGCTGCAGAAAAAGAGCACAAGGCTGAGGCGGAAAGGAGGCATGTTGCTGCGTATAGGGAGGAGCGGGAGCGGAAGCTTGAGCGTGCGCGACGAGCGAAGGCAGCAATGGAGGAGAATCCCGATGCCCAGAGGAAGAGAAAGTGGCCTCGTTGCACTCAGTAGTATGCACGAGTTGGTAGTTGTATGGTGTATTGATGAATAATGTTGCCTACATTACAACCTCGCAATGTGTAGCGAACTAATGAACTTAAAATGTTATTTAGTTTGTCGTAAAGTAGTTCAAATCTGAAACAAAATATGGAGAGCAGGCACTGTGTGCGTGTACTGTGGTTAACTGTGCGACATAACGGACTCGATCGTCACGGTGGTTCATATTTCTGTATCTTCACGCGCCGAAAGTTTTTCGTCGTTTCGTTGAGTAGATGTAGCGAATGACATGAAAGGTTTTCGTGACATATGAGTAGGACGACCGAATAGAGTTATATACAAAAAGGTAACACAAAGTTACTAACTGTAAATATTATAAACAGGTAGCACTCGTAGCCTACTGGCGAGGCCTCTTATCCCTACCCCTCCTACCCTGCGCCCTAACGTGCCCCTGAGAGTACGTCAGCCTGTCAGCGGGCACGCCACGACCAGCGCGGACACCTGGTGCGGGCGTCTCCTGTGGCTGCTCCTGGCTCTGTGGTGGTGGTGCTCCACCAAGCTGAGAGGCGCCGAGAACGTCCTGCTCTGGGTCCTCCAGGTCGTCGAAGTCGTCACCCACACCAGACCCGCCCACACCGGACCCGCCCGCCTGCGACGAAGACGCGCCCGAACGGAAAATTCCCGCCGGGTAGTATCCTCCTGCAGATGTCAAAAGTTAAGCAACATTCGGCCCAAATAGTACGTTTGTAGTATTCATCGGAAGACGCTTGCTCACCTGGCGGCTGACTGAAGGGAGGAGGGATGGACGAACCGGTGGAGGTACCGCGTCCATGGCCGAACGACAAGAGAAGACGCGCAAGATCGAACGCATCTTCGTCTGCATCCGCTCGAACGTCAACCTCTGCTCAACGTCGGTCAGGTGCAGTCCTGTGTCCAACCTCAGCATCACCGCGTTGATGTCGGCGTTCATGGCGCGTGCAGCGTCGGCCTGCAGGAATCATTATTAATTAGGTTTGGCATTCTCATATATACCAACCGCGTAGTACGAAAGTAAGAAGTCCAACAAACATGGACTTACCCCCAGGAAGTACTCCTGGTCACGGTGCACGGGGTAGGTGTCCCCGACGCCTGCCTGGTGTGGCTGTGGAGCCGCCGGGGTGAAGGTGACGCGGGCACGTGTGCGCGGCAAGTACCACCGAAGGTAGGCAGTGTAGTTCTCCTCCGAGCGTAGGTGCCATCTCCCCGCAGGGGAGATGGAAGGTGTGCGTCTCCGGCCGCCACCGATCTACCAACGCAGCCAGCAGCGACCGGTCCGCATCCCAGCGCTTGGCCGGGTCGTTCTCGTCCGCCCGCGCCTCAACAAGCCTGCATAGCGCTATCAGGCCTGCCTCCCGCAACCTGCATACCGTCAAGTTCAACATTAGTACCACATATTTTCAAATAGCCAAAAAATGCCATCAAGTAATTAAGTTTTATCATACCACGGAATGTGTCGCGGATCGGCACGCAACAACTCGCGCGACGGGCGTGGACGGAAGGTGGTAAGCTGCGCACCCTGCACCGCCGACAAGTACGAACGGTGGCTCCTGTCCAGTGCCCTACTGAGGAGAGCTGGTGTATCGTCCGCCATACCTGTATACATAACAGTGATTACAAATAAGTAATTGATAACGAAAAAAACATTGCACAAATTGTTCATTACAATGGAAAATCATAACGCTAAAGATACATTACAGAAAAAACAACAACATTACAATAGTTCATGTCCCATATGGATAAATATTACACACATGACAAATGACAACAACATTATAACTATTACATCAATTGGATCACCGCTAGACTAAAAGGATGACAGAAATAATCAAGTCATTGCATCGTCGTGCGACGACGTAGTCGCCGCACGAGAACGCCTAGGACGTGCTCGCCTCGTTGTTGTTCCTTCTCCCGATGGACGGCTGCCATCGGTTGCCTGTCCAGATAGACCTGAACCTGGGACGGTTGGAGATTGCGAATTCTTCGGGCATTTCTTGTAAGTATGCCCGCTCTCATCGCATTTGCTGCACCGTAGAGTCCTCCCCCCTGCCTCCGACTCGTCCATGTCATTTCTGATGCGTCTCGACTGACGCCGTCCCTTTTTTAGCCTTAACTTCGATGGATCTGGAATGTAGAACACCTGTGGCCTCAGAGTTGTGTAAGATCCAGATATCCCGAACCCATATATCTCCTCCTTCCATGTATGAAATATTGCTTCTTTCCTGTAATAGGGTGACACATAGATATCGGGAAGTATGCCGCAATCCCCAGCTGCTGCAAGCACATGTGAGCAAGGCAGATGTCTAAGCTTGGGTTTCATGCAGCTACAACTGCAACCGCCCTCCGCATGAAGCACACATTCCTGCACAGCTTGAACGCGGTTGATTCCGCGCCTTCTCCTGTCGACACACATGATCTCGTACCTATGAACTTGGGTACCTTGGGGAATAACTCTGTGCTTCATAGCCTTTACTATTTTGTCTTGCATATACTTTGTCACCACACTCCCAAATACAATGTTGTTATCAGGCATCGAAGGGGCAATTTTCTTGTATCTATCCCTGAAGTATGCCTGAGTGCCATGAAGGATAAATTCCACAATACCGACCAGTGGGAGTCCTCGCACTCCTCGCATCACCCAGTTGTACACCTCGGCCAGGTTGGTTGTCATTATACCATACCGAGACCCGTCAGTGTCATACAATAGAGACCACTTTTCTTTCGGTTCATTCTCTATCCACTGCGAGAAATTATGTATTGATGATGCCGACCTTCTTCTCATTGTTGGCGGGTCATCATGTAGTGGACCAAGAGGTACTGGAGGATCGTCATCCTGTGGCCGACGAGATTGCTCGTCGGTTTGCTTTGTTGTCAGCTCATCCAACCTCCTCCACAACTCATTGAATTTTTTCTCCTGATTTTGACCACATAACCTCTTAAATAGATCCATCAGGTGCTTGTTCTTGAATTGCTTGTAGAAATTGGCTCCCATATGACGCATGCACCACCTACTCCGAACATCATGCCACCTAGCTGGAAGTCCCCTCTCCGGCCAACCATTCTGCAGGTAGTCAATTGCCTTCAACATGCCCGCATGACGATCATGAATGAGGCAAACATTGGGCCTCATCTGCACGACTTGGCAGCGAACTCTCTCCAAGAACCAATACCAGCTTTCGGTGTTCTCACTCTCCACAAATACAAACGCCATAGGTAACACCTGGTTGTTCCCATCGGCTCCAATTGCCGTCAGTATCTGACCTCTGTATTTGCCTGTCAGAAAGGTTCCATCTATGCACAACACAGGGCGACAGTGCACAAATGCGTTGATGCAGGCACCCAGCGAGAAAAAGGCTCTTTGTAGCACGCTCTTGCTCGGGTCATTAGACGACGGAAAGGTCTGAATGTCATAATAGGTATTGGGGTTTCTCTGAGCAATGGTGCCTAACAGACGAGGCAAGTTATCATACGATGCTTCAAATGTGCCATACCTCATCTCCAAAATCTTTTGTTTCGCCCTCCATGCCTTGTGGTAGCTTATAGTGTACTTGAATTTGTTTTCAATGTGCCTAATAATGGAGCCCGGTTCAAAGTCAGTGTTACAAACTACATCGCTGTACATCTCACCGGCAACAAAAGCTGAGGTGATGTTGCGGTGATACTTATCAACCCCTGGCAACCAACATGTGTGCTCACCAACAATGCTCACTTTCCAATAGTCATTCCATTTTCCCTTATATGCATGAACGCGCCACGGACAATCATCCTTCGTGCACTTCACGTCATACACATAGTTCGTAGACTTCACTACCCTAAACTCTCTATGCAAGGAGACCGCCCAATGCTTCACCGCCTCTTTCATGTCTTCCTTATGAGCATACCTGGCACCCTGGATTACCTCGTTATCCTTGTATTCAAAGGGTGCTTGCTGCCCCTCCGAGATAACAAGTTGAGAGAAATCATCATTTGTCCAATCAACGGGCATTACATCTTCCTCCTCGTCTGATGATTCATCGCCCTCCGCCTGCTCATTTTCAGAATCTTCCCTCTCCATTTCCTCAACAATTGCTTCGATTCTCTCCCTCTCATCCGCCACGCCTATTGCCTCCTCCAACCTTGCTTCGTTACCCCCAGTTCGCATCGATGGTCCAACATTCTCCACAACATTGCTAGGACCTTCACCATCCTCTGTTTGCACTGTAACACTGCTATCGATTTCATGCAATGCCACAAAAATAACAAGGGGCCAGGACCTTTCAAAGGCCATCTCCACATAACGTCTCCAGGACTCTGTGTTATCTATAGGCATTAGTTCCCAATAATATCCTTCTGTTGCACGACTGACTACAACGGATAGGGACATTGTGTTCACTCTTGTATCCACTTTAAATCCACGTAGTAACCAACTATAGACTGACTCAAATGTTTTATCGGCTGGCCTATCGATGCCCTTCGATTTCATACTATATTCTGACAGATCAACACCATCTCGACCATATCTAACGTTGCCTTCACCGTGAACTATCTGAAATATGACCTTGCTTGCCATTATGCCTGATAAACAGTGCACAAATGAGTTTATTTCATACTAAGAATATGTTGCCGAGATCATTCTGTGCCTAAGTTAAATTCTATAACATTATGTTCTCTGTTCTAGATTTTAAAATATACCGAATTGATTTTTTCATCTAGATGTACCGCCAATCGTACTTATTTTGTATATTTGTTCATCCAAATCGGTCAAATTACCTAAAATAAATCATGTCGTAATTCATAAATCAATAACTAAGTGCTACACATCCATTCAAATATTAAACAAAATTCTACGCAAAGAAATGTATACATACATAAGGACATATCCTACATATGTTCATTTAAATCGGTTTGTGCTAGGTCAAATTGACTAAAATAAATCATGCCCTAATTTTTAAATCCAGATTATAGTGGTACACAACTATTTAAATAACATACACATAGATTAGAATGTATTCTACGTAGGTTCGTCTAAATCGGTACGTCCTAGGTCAAACTCCCTAAATTAAATCGTGCCCTAATTTATAAATCAATATCTTACTACTAAACAACTATTCAAATATTCAAAAAAAATTCTTTTCTTATAATATTCTACACAAAATAAATAACACAAACATATATACATCGAGATATTGTACTAACCTGCGATCGAGTACGCACACCGACAGGGCTTCGCCGCTCTCCTTCTTCTTCCTTACCCCTCCCTCTATTTTTTTCGTCGAGTTTCGACGGCTGCAAATGACGGCCGCGGAGTTCGAATGGCATTTTATAGGGGGAGGGCAAAAATCGCCCTCTGTAAGGGCGGCAAGGGGGCCGCCTGCAAAATTGCCAGGGCGGCCGCCCTTTTGCAGGCGGCCCCCTGTGCTACAGTAAAAAATGCCCTTGCCGAGGGCGGCAAGGGACTTTTTTGCAAAAAAGCCACGACGCGGCAGACGGCGCCTAACGGCCGTCTGCCACGTCCGAAAAATCGCCCTCTGGAAGGGCGATTTTTAAAACTCGCCCTCCCAGAGGGCGAGAGGAGATTATTTTTGCAATATTTCGAAACCTAAAATTATTTTTGCAAATCTTTAAAAAATAAAAATAAAAAATGATAAAAATTCGGGCGACGACTCTCTCAACTCACCAGGCCGGCCGGCTGCATGGGCCGAGGCGGACTGGGCCCGGAAGTAAAGGAGAAGCGGAAAGTCAAGGGACCCAAATTAGACTTTTGGTTTTAAGAAGAGATTTAGGGTTTTGGGTCAGGATGGGGTGGGCTAGGCCCACTAGAGAGGGAAATTAGACTTTTGAAGAGAAGGCTTTTAAAAATAATATCTTAAAGAATTTAGCTTCACAAAGAGGTTTCTAGAAAATAAATTATTAGTTTCCTTTCATTTGTAAAATAATTCTTAAAGGAATATTAATCCATAAAGGGGGTGTCTAGGAAAATAATTAGTATTTGCTTTTCTTTGCAAATATTTTCTTAAAGTATATTATTTCATAATCATGGTTCTTTAATAAATATTATTCTAAATTCATAAATAAACTTAGAATTTGAATTTAATTCCCTTATTTGATTTAATTTGGCACTGGCACCACAAGAAAAAGAAAAGAAAATCCAATAAATACCAACATGAGGGGAGTTTGAAAAATATTTTGATTACTCCAAATTTTTGTTTCCGGATTTGAGAATTGAAAGTTTCAGGGTGTTACAGTAAGTAAGCTATGCATGAAGGAAAAGGTCTTGTGTATGATCAAGGGACTAGGCGGTGGATAATCGTATTTGCATGTGGGTCTTTTAAGGGAACGAAATTCAAATCGATTTTCACATATAATTATAGGACCGCTTGCAAAATTGATCAAATAAAATTTGGAAATTTTGGTCTATTTTTTTAGAAAATAACAAGTGATATCTCTTCCTTGATTTAGAAAACTCTATTTGAGGGTTTTTTATATTCCGACTAATATTCATTACCGTATTCGTTCCATTTTGTATTCTCTTCGTATTTGTATTCCACAATATTCGAGTCCGTCTTCCGTATCCAGCGTGTTCAATTTCGATTTTGATTCTAAAAAGAATATGGTTGAGCTCGTTTCCATCCGTTTTCGATTTGTTTTCATCACTATAGTAGCTCTTGCTTAACAAGAAAACAATACAAAGTATATCACACCTTGTTTGTACATCTAAGGTTCCGAAAAAATATCAGAAACCTGTAGGATTTCAATCCCATAGGTAAATTTCCAATGAAAGCCTTTGAAACAAAGGATTGAATCTTATCCCTTTTTTTTTATGAAATTTCTATGGAATAGATAATCATATAGATATTTTAGAGAAAAGTTAGCAAGAGCTTCAACCTCTCAGACAATTTTCTTTAAATCTATTTCTCTCATCTAATTTTTTGTGTTTTTCTATGATATATTTAAACCATCATCCCTGCATTTTTCCTATGTTTGAATATCTATTTTGCATGTAAAATCCTAGCAAAATCCTGTACTTTTTTCTATTACATGAGTTTCAAATGGCCCTAAGAGAAAAGAGGAAATTAAAGGCTGGTAATGAACCCTCTTTGGTGAGCTATTGGAACCACTAGTTTATGCCCTATTAATTAGCTATTCCCTCCATTGATAAGTGTATACTATATGTCTATGCCTATTGAAAGTGCATCTAGGCCTCTAATTATATTGGTGATTAATAACAATTCAATTAGAGAGGACTAACAACTTATTTGAGAATGAGTGAACGAATGTTAGTTCTCGGTGAAGCGATGTTCAAAGCAAAACCCGTTCAAGTGGATAAAGCGATAGGATGTAGCATATGTGCAAATGGTAAAATGTAAATTTTCATGCGTTTGCATCATTAGGAAAGCCGTACTATTAAGGAAGATGATGCCTTGATATCTAGGAATGAGAAAAGTGCTCTAAGATCTTTGATTGAAGTGGTTCTCTTTCTTAAAATTGCTTCTAGTGTTTTCCGGAGTTTCTAAAATCAACTTTGGAATTTTCTGAAGTGCTTTTGCCTTCGAAAAACGGTACTGGTGTTTTTTGGTATTTCCGAAGGCCACTTCGGAAATTTCCGAAACATCGTGGACTTGAAATTTTTGGTACCGGTCCTTTTCGGAATTTTTCGAACAGGTTGCGAAAATTTTCGAAATGTGTTGCAGAGCTTACTGGTGTCTTACGGATTTTTCTAAAGTGTCTTCAGAAATTTCCGAAGCAGCAAGTTGAAGATATTTTTGGTACTGGAGTTTTTCGAAAATTTCCGAAGAGGCTCGAAAATATCCTAAATGTGCTATTCAAGTTGGATTTCGGTACTGATGATTTTTGGAAGTTTTCGATGGTGCTTTGAAAATTTTTGAAAAAGAGAATCTTTACCCTCCAACGGGCAGATATGGGGTGGGGCTATAAATACCCCTCACCTACCCCAAGTTAAGGTTACTGGTTCTATTGAATACTCTTGCTCTTGGCTTACTTTGCATTCGAGATCCACTTTAAGCTTTGCTCTCTCATTTCCCCTCTTTACCGATCTTTGAGCTCAGACTTTGTGTGTGTGAGAGAGTTATGGTTTTGAGTTCTTGTGAGTGCTTGGTGTTGACTTTGTGAAGATTTGTTGAGCACTAGTTTTATCCCCAAGAGATCTTTGCTTCATTTTTTAATCTTGGAGGTTGAGGACTCCTATATGGCTATGTGTCACTCTTGAGCCACCGATCTACTTGTGGTTGGCCGAGAGAAGTTTGTGAAGGCCGAATCTCGCCTCCGAAAGAAAAGAGATACCACTAGTGAAAGGAGTGCTTTCTGCAACCTCTTGAGGAAAGGGTTAGCGAAGATCCGGCTCTTTGTGAACTCCTCAACGGAGACTAGAATTCCCTCAAGGATTCGAACTTCGAAAAACAACTCTTCTTGCAAGAACATCGGTGATATCACTTTCCTTCTTCCTTCCTTTATCTTTGTATGCCTGTGCCGCGATAGGTCTAGCTGCTGTTTGAGCTTGATATTGTAGCTTATGCTTGCTAGATCCAGTTTCCTTATCGTAATAGTTACTGCTCTGCCTTTTACAGAAATATCCAAAGATTTCAAAAATTTTCGAAACCCTTCGAATATATCTAAAACTTTCAACTTCCACTTTTTTTTTCTTAAGTTTTTAATTTAGCCTATTCACCCCTCTCTAGGTCTAAGTGACCCTTTCACCTATAATAATGAGGCACTTTCTAGAAACTCTAGATAAAAAAATAATCTTAGCCATTAATTTAATAGATCGAATTATTGTGATAATAGATTGTGTGAAATAAATTATGTCAATGGCTCTAATTGAGTGGTTCTAGAATTCATAACTACTACTCTTATATACATATTTTGAACTCTTAATTCATTGTATTAGTAATTTACAATTCTAAAATCTAAAATTAATAATTAATAAGTTGCAACTGATGTGGCTCTACTTTTTGATATAAACATCTATAAATTCAACGACATGTTCAACATAATTTTAGAATTTTAAGATGTATAGTAACAGTAATGGTAACCCGTGCAACATATGGATTAGCGAACTAGTAAGATATTATTTTATTTGGCACGGTCTTTGGTACTAAACTTTTATCATAATTAATAGGAACCCAACTGCTTTATACTGGTAATTTCCTAAACACTTTGCTGATTTTCTTTATTGAAATAGGTAGGTTGTAAAAGTTATAGATTAAATTTGAATCTTTCAAAAGTTCTTGGATGAAACTCCAAATCGGGTGCTCGATAATCTATAAAAAAATCAGACGGTCAAATGTTTCAGTTGACAACCGGTGAAACATTAAGTTATACATGATGAAACAAATCAGTTATTGAAAAACACAATGAAAACACACATTGAAACATATCGCTATCGCGTATGAAACATAAATGTTAACGGATTAAAACATACGTTTTTCTTTCATCATAATATTATCATGTAATATCTTATTGTAAAGATTTAATTACAACAAATACAACGGTATGATTGGATCATAGATTAAATAAGTTGTTTAGGAGAAAAATCATTTTAGAGATTGTTAAATACATGCATGGAGTGGAAAGAGAGTTAAGTGAATTTGTGAAACACAAGAAACATGTTGCTATCACGTAGGAAATATTTAGTTTTAACGGTGTGAAACACACAATTTTGTTTATCAGAATATTATCATGTGATATCTTGTTATAAAGATTTAATTACAACAAAAATACAATGACGGGATCGAATCATAAATCGGATAAATAGTTTAGGAGAAAATTTATTTTAAGTGAGAAAGAGAAAAGAAGAAAAAACTAGCTAGTATAATCTTGCATGCATGGGGCAGGGTCACCGCCCGATTTTTTCTCTCTGGATCAGCATCCCGATCCGTACTTTTTCATTACTCTTTTAGTTCTAGTTCTTTATGCACGAACTAGCAAGTACAGAATAAGGCATATTCTTATGTATGACTGTCGCTAAAAACATTTGAAACTAAACAATTTATCGGAACATAAGGTTACCCGAAACTAAAAAAACATTAAGACTTTTTCTTATGACATTTGAAAGAAACAGAAGGTTAGAAAAAGTAGAGGTGAATTTTAATCCCTCAAAGACATATGCAATTTGTTACATGTGGTTCAAATAGGTAAATACAAAAAGATATTAAAAAATAGATGGCATATATTATTTTATCATGCCACGTAACCATTCACAAGCAGTGGCGGCTCCACATTTTTTTTGGCTGGTCCTACTCCACCTCCAAAATTTCAAAACATCAAAAACTCAATTTACATATAAAAAATTTGCTCAAATACTCCACTAAAACTAGCATTTTAGTTTAAAAATTACAAAAATATAATATAAATAGCCTATAGAATGGATTTGAGCCAAAATCCAGGAACCATATGAACCAGCCATAACTGCCTATATTCGCAAGCATGTATGTCAAACTTGATCTATACAATGAAAAAGAAAAGAAAAGAGATACAAGTCACATAGGATGAAACATAGCTCGTGTGTAATAATTTTCATCCTAGTCACATAGGATCTTGTCAACCTACCATATAGGCGTCATATAGGAAGAAACCATCGTTTAAACTACTTAGAAAGGCAAATGAACCGATTTTAATAGATGAGAGAGTGTTTACACTTAGTTTTGTGGTTAAGGATTACGAATTAGATTCGGACAACGGTAAGAGAGTCGAAATGGACTTTTCTCAGGTGCTAACTTTCGTGCTGACACCCAACTAGGCCCTTATCGTACATCAACGTTCAGAAATCAGAACTGTTCGTCGATGTTTGGTGGTCCCACATATCATATAGTAGAATTTTGAAGATATTTAACTATTTGTCACTTTGATAAGTGGCAATTAAAAATTATCACTGGATTCATATGTCATAGACATATAAGAATCTACACTATGAATGATAAATTTTTAATTGCCAATTTTAAAAGTGGTAAAAAGTTAAATGCTTCGGAAAAAAATGGTTTTTCATTGTCACAGTGGGGGGGTCGTCGGGCATCTCGCACACCGTAGACCGCCACACCTACCAAAGAATCCGACGGCTCAGAACCAACGCGGCAACGCCCACTCGGATCAGACGGTTCTCGAAGCCCACAAGGCACCACACGCTCCGTCGTCTTCCCCACGCTGACCCTCTCCAGTCTCCTCCCCGCTTCAAATTTGGATCCCGTCGATTTCACGCGCCGATTCCTCCAAATCGAACGCACACAGCTTCACAGCCCTGCAAGAATACTGATTTCCACTCGAAACCCTAATCGAGAGCGATGCCGCTTCCCAGAGGAAGGAAACGTGCGGCGGCGGCGGCGGACGCCAGCAAGCCGGAGGATGCGGCCATGCGGGGGCGGCGGAAGCGTGTGAAGGCGTCGCCCAGGCCCAAGCCCAAGCCGGAGACGGCGTACTTCCCCGAGAAGCGGAATTTGGTGAGGAAGGCTTCCCGATTACCCGGCTCGGATGCGTGTGCTTCGCTGCTCTGTGCTTTCCGTATCGCCGTTTGGGTGGGGGGGGGGGGGGTGCGCTCTTTGATTGGCCTGGATTCGTTTTGGCGTGGATCGCGTGGTCGGGTTAGTCCAAATGGTGGTGGTCGGGTTACACTTGCTTTCAGCATGACATGATTTAATGTTGGTGAGCAGAAAGCCCTAGAAGAAGGGGGAGCACTTTATGGGAAAACGGTTTACTTGTTTGGAAGCACTGAACGTAAGTATTACTCACACTTGTTTTAAACTTAACTCAATCCGTGATACACATACTTTATTATTAGCTTGCTAGCATTTAGCAACTGCAGCAAACTGGTATTATATAGCTAGTTTTTTATGACATACATCTTCTGTTTGGAATGAGTGAGTTTCACAGAAATAGTTAGTTCCAAAAGAACAACAGGAGAACCTACTCCCCACCCCCCACCCCCCACAAAAACACACACACACCCCACGCACAAATTTAACTATACATTGCTGTTGATATACCCTTTCTGAAAGATTTGCTGGGCATCTCCAAAATGAAATTGTACTTTTCTGTATCATACTTCAGTTTAGTTCTTTTGCTGTTGCTTTTCTATGTAAATATTCAATGTGAGTCATGACTGCCTTCTTCAATCTGATTAGTACCAAAGTTCATTTGTTTCACCATGTGTTTCATTTATACTTGGGATGTACTGGATTGTCCAATAATTATTGACAGTTTATCTGACTGGCTCGTTTCTGTTGGCATGCAGCTCGACTATTGAGTGTGAATGGCGAATCGAAGGTAGTATTCATTCCTATTGTAGTTGCTGTAAGTTCCACTTCCATTCTCTTGACCTACATTACTGAAAAAGTGCATCTAAGAAAATGGTCCACATTGACGTATACTCTTAAACTGAACATTCATCTCTTGGTTTATGTTACTGAGGTGACTTATTTTTGTACTCCCTACATTTGGTATTTTTGAATAATGCCAGTACCCAAAGCTTTTCTTTTTCTTGGTTTTCTGGTGTACTGTGCCATTGGCAGTTGACTTGTTTAAACCTCACTAATTTAAATATTTAACTATTTACTTGCTGCATGTTGAATCTCATTTAGCACCTGTCATTCTTTACTGTGTTGCAGATTGACTGCCCTTTTCCTCCTTCGGACAAAATTGGTATAAATTCTGTTCAAAGGGAAAATGAAGAGATATTGCCAATGAAAGCAATGAAGATGGCCTGGGTGCCTTATGTTCCGATAGAGGACCGGTACTCTCATAGTATTTCATACCATTTCTTTTGGGAACCTATATCATTACCTTGTTCCCGTCATTAGTGGGTTCCTTCTTTTACCAATCATCATTTGTAGTTTTGCATTTTGCTCATGCTTATTTTTTTTTTGGTTCTACAGGCTCAGTTGGATCGACAGTTTCAAAACAAAAATATTTACTCTTGGCTGCACTCAGCGGAGGTTAGTATTACTCATGCTGTTCTTTGTTCTAATAGCAAATCATGCTTGGGGGCACATTTCTGTTTCTATCCTTCTTTCGTTTGTTGGGCTGTTGTCATTAATCCACTGTAAACATATTTCCCTAGATATTTTTCTGACTAGTTCCGGAGTATCCTTGCTTGTATATCTTGCAGGTCTGCACTGAGGCATCTCAAAACCGAACGAGTCAAGCTGTTTGACTACTGCATGCCATGTAAGCTGACTTGGGATTATGATTTAGGTGTTTTGTGTGTACTCAGAAATACCTGTTTTCATAGGATTCTTTGAATGCCTGTAGAGCCTTTCCCATTTGAATTTGTTCATTATATCCTGCAAAACCCCATGGTGTCTTAGTTAAACGGTTGCAAATGCGTCAGTCATGGGATAAGAAGCTTTTCGCTAGTCACTCCCATGCTGTTTCAGTATAAAAAAATGTGAATTTCATGGCAATGGGTGAATTGGCAGATAATTTTACATTCGGCCAGAGAGCGTAGTGGCCTTTTGACTTTGATGCTGATTTTCATGTGTTGGATGGCTAGTATTTTATTTGCAAAACCACAAATGACATGTATATATAGTTAATAACTATTGGACAGGCTCCTTGTTCAGATTCGTAGTACTAAAATATATCACATCCAACCAAAATCCCTTACATTTTGGGACGGAGAAAGTATTGGTTAAAACTGCATCTTGGATCACTGCCTATTTGATACCATTTACATATCCTGTCTTGACTGTGTGTCTGAGTCTCTGAGGCACTTCTTCCCAGCTATGTAACACATTGCATAATGAGCCGATCTTCACTGGTGTTTGTGCCTTTAATATTAGTAATTGTGGTGCAAACATAGACATACCGCATAAATCTTGTTATAAAGTGTTGGAGCATAGCAAGGTCAACAATCACACGAAACAACAAAAGAGGCTACTCAAGTCCTTCCATAGCACGACCTGAGGTCTTAAATTGTCTATAATTCCTCATGATCAACTGATTGATTACATCGTTTGATTTGTATTATTGCATACATATTGTCAGAGTCAAGGATAAGATATACCTCCTATACACAAGTTAACGAAATATGGTAGAACCATGCATCCGATAGTATTCGATAAGGTATCCTTTAATCAAAGAAATATGGTTGAAAGAGAAGAAAATTATCTTCCAGAATAGAAGGTGTCAGAGTCCTAGTCAGGAAAGGAAAGATAAGGTTTCCTTGAGCCGTATTTCGTTCTATTTTCCCGAGTTCTACTTGGAGAAGGGGGAGATCTCTGCTATATAAACAAAGCCCCCATGGTCAAAGAGGGTGATCAGGGACAAATCAGACCAAAATCTATGACTAGAAGCAATCCAGAGGAAGTCTTCGTCCTATTCACCGAATAGATCTCGCCGGGCCGTTCTCGACAGCTTCTAGTCGACAAAACCAGTCAGCTGTTCTATCCTTTACTGTATTCTGAGCGTATTTTCTGATATTAATCCATATAAACTGGAGTAGGGTTATTACTCATCTTGAGGGCCCGAACTAGTATAAATCTGTCTTTTGTTTGCTTGATCCACTCTCGCGAATACCCTATTTTCAACGATCCCCATACTCTACAAATACCTTGGTCAACGTTCAATCCGTTGACACATATGATGTGAAATGTTTTAAGAAAATTGTTGAGAGTAATGTGATCTGCCAGTGAACCTTGTTTAATGATATTGCAGATTATATGCCACTAAATCCTCCTGAAGATGAAGATGATACAGTTATCAATGTCCTATATCCTCTAGAACCACCGGTAAGCTCCTTTTAGTGTTTATTAGCATAAGCTGTTTGTTAATGTTATGGAGTCCTGTTATCAACACAAACTGTAACAAATTGACATTTTTTGTAACCATTGCATTCTGTGTAATCTGCAAAAGTAATATAATTATTTTGACTGTGCTAGTAATTTAGCCTACATTTGGGATGTTTGTTCATTGAGACAACATTTAAGGGAACCTCTGGCCAAAATGCAGCCGTAGCTTCTTCACCGATATAAGCTGCAGTGAAATAAGACAGAAAATGTCAACTCAAACTGTAGCTTGTGTGAGAAGATAAGTTTTATCATGTTCTGCAGCTTGAGTTGACCTTTTATGTCTTAATTCTATGCACCTCTAGGCCGCCTGCATCCATGTCATAATTGCCAATTATGAATTTGGCTTATGTTGGCGATGCTTCATTTGCCCTAGTTTTTGAGGTTGAAGCCAACCCACATGCTGCTGGTGCCCCCTGCCAATTTTAACGAAGTGCTATCTTTTGACTTTTGCTGTTGTCATCCTCACGCAATGTTGTTACCTTCACTATGATCAGTTGGATCAGGAGAGATGTTTATTTTTTATGTTCTATTAATCTTTTTTTTCCTAATTTGTTTCATGTATGAGCCTGCAACACATCGGCTGCGTTGCCATTTTCAGGCTTATCAACATGGTTATCACTTATCAATGCATAACTCAAATTGTCGAGGTGGTCTACACTCTAGAGAGGTTGCTACTGCCATTGCCTTGCCTAAAGAGACAGTTTGGGGGTGGGGTGGGACGGGGGGCATGGTACGGTAGGCAGATCGAAAGGGGTTGAGTTTGCCGTTGAAACTGCCGCTGTCTACTATGTCATCACTGATTTTTTTTTGTATCTTCTTACCATCACTTTTTTTAGCTGCTCCATGGATCACGATAGAGGAAGAGGAATATTGGTAGAGGGAAGGAGGGAAGTAGCATCAGTAGCCTGGAGAGAGAGGGATTACCTTTTCCTCTCGTTGCTACTGCATCAATTATTTTCCTCCATAATTGCTGCAGCGGGCTGATTATTTTCTAACTTCTGCTGCATGCTTATTAATTTCCTCTTAATTGCTGTAGCATTCTGGTTATTTCACGCAAATTCTGATTGCTGGTGTTTGTTAGCTTTATGGCGTTGTTTAGTTGTCCGTGGTAATTGCCTAGACGTCCAGGTTTTGTTTTCATGCTGGCCTATCAGGCTGGTCACTTCAATCCATTGGTGGAAAATCCAGTTGTGATGTTTCTTTTCCTGCTATTGATGTAAATTTTTCATTGCTCTGAAACGATGACGTAAGATGACTATCCCACTTCCCGTGCTTAGTTAATGTAAACAGTGAAATTATTCCAAAAAAAAAAAGTTAAATGTCTCAATTTTTGATCCTTTTTTATATTTGCTTCCACGTTTCAGTATGTTGTCGAATAATTTTGTATTTACTTTGTACTGTTTGTTGCAGATATTTTGTGAGTTTAACTGGGAGACGGATGATTATGAGGTTTGTAATAGTTTTGCTCTGAATCTACCTTTGAAAGGAACCTGTGTGTGGAGTTATTCTGTTGCAATGCAGGACTTTGCTGTTGGGAAAGTTAAAGATGAGGAGCTACCAGAGGATGAGAGAAAATTAAGGTGCCTGCTATTATTATTACTACTATTATTTTGCTTAAACTGTCAGAATAACAGACCGCTTAAGATATGATAATTAGCTCACTGAGTTGTCCTTCCTAACTACTGGCATATTTGTTTAACAGGAATTCCTAAAGGGGAAGGTTAGAGAGAGGAAAAGAGAGCTGAAACAGGTCAGTCAACTGAAGTGTTAATTACTTTTACCAGATGTTTTAATGCATTCAAGTACACTCATTGTTACACTCATTGTTTTCAAATCTTTTGCAGGCTAAGGAGGCTAGAGAGAAAGCTATTGATGATATGGATCCTAAGGCCAAAGAGGCATTTGAAAATATCCAGTTTTACAAATTTTATCCTGCAAAAACTCTGGATACTCCTGATGTAAGCAACGTGAAGGTATGTGATATCGCCGCTCGGGTACTTCTTGGAACATACCATGTATATTTGTCTTGGATTTAACCCTATACCTATTCTATTGCAGGCAAAGTACATCAATAGATATTACAGGAATGCACATCATCTGATGTAATTGCATCCAGTCTTGCATTTTCAATGAGCATTGCCAACGAACTGAGCTATCAAACTTGGCACCGAAATTTTGGAAGCCATGGTTGATGTTGCAAGGGGTTCATGTGCGGGCTCTTCGTCTTTGGTGAGGAGGGCATCGAGAATAAGATGCGGCGGTCAACGGTGTCGGATCTGGTGATGGTGGCGCTGATCAAAATCATATTGTGCCGCCAGCGGCGACGCTCTTGGAACCGTGAGTGGTCAGCTACTACGTGTAGTTACAGGCTATTTGCCAGGCAAGTTGGTTTAGTGAAAAGAGGCAGCAGGCAACGCCTATGCAGGGGCAACGCCATCCATGGGTAGTCCAGAACTCTGCGGGATATCATCGTGTCGCGGATTCACGAGCAGCCACGGTCAAAAAGAGATTGCAACGCCGTGCGCCGTGCGTGCCGTGTCACGTTTGGTTGCTGCCCTGAGTCAGTCTCATGCTTGAGAGAAAGTGGTGCCTGAGATTCCAATGATATTGTCCTGACTAGAGCCTGAGCACATTTGTGTTTGGTGGTTGTTCTGTGCCTCAGTGCCTGAGAAAAGTTATAAGCAAAGAAAAGACGTCTAACAGAAGGAAACGTAAAATCGTGAATTAGGATTATATTATATAGTTAATTAACATTTTAAACTCGATTTGGCCAACTTAATTACCATCTAAATGTAAGCACGTGAAATACTTTTTCATCGGGGTGGCCAGTAGGGTCGATTTAATGCGTTCAAAATCTGATTTCAACACTAGATGTTGCCAGAACTTTACATGGTAATGACAACATTAGTGATAAATGTGATTAGTGAGTTGTTACGCTGCCGCCGGAGCTCAGGCGCTCAAATTGGGTCGCCTGACTCAGGGTAACCAACTTGTCGGATGGCATCAGGTCAGGCAAGTTTTGCGACGTCAGGACAGCAACCAAACAAGCCTCCGGCAGGGTTCTGGCCACCTCCCGGTCAGGCATATCGGCGTCAGGACACGAACCAAACACGCTCGCCGGCATCTTTCGCACCAAACGAAGGCGCAACCGAGCTGAAAAACTTGCAGGCTAGCTGAAGCTGGAAGAGTTCAGATCAATTGGTTAACTGAAGATTAGTTTACATCAATTGGTTAAGGTTCTCTTTGATGTAAGAAAAACAAGAAAAACACAGTAAATTTAGATGATTTCAGTTCTATAGAAAAAATATCCTAAAAAAACCTTTAAAACAAAGTATACAAACTGAATCCTAAATTTTTATAAAATTTCTATGAAATAGACAATTCTATAAAGAGTTTGAAAAAAAGATAACATGAGCTCTAATATAGTCTATCTTTTATTCAATTTTTGCGTTTTTATGTGTTTTACTCAAACGTTTATTTTTTATGTTTTGTAATCTTTTGTTTTGCAATTTCGTTCTTGTTAAAATGATTTTTTAATATTTTTCAACTTTTAATCCGCATTTCTTAGGAGTCCTAACTGAGATTTCGTTTTGAATGGGCCAGCTTTGGCTATAGCTAGTTTTCGTAGGTGTTCTTTATAACGTCTTTGGAGTCTAGCGAACAAATGAGATGTAGGCCACATGTGTCAAGGACCCATGTCCCTTTACTTTGACTTTCTGTTAGAGAAGTTGTATTTTTGGTCAACACCCACTACTACAGAGAACATTTTTCTGTACGGGGGGGCTTTATCTTCGCATGCGGCCGACCTGTGGGCGCGCCTGCAAAAATCGCCCCCCTGAGGGCAGGTTAATCAGCCGCATGCGTACGAACATATATATGCCAATACAACAAACTATCGTACATTAGTTCCTGAATTATGTCTAATGATTGGTCCCTCGTAATTATATCGCAGTGTTACAAACAACCAGCGGGAACCAACTTGTGCGGATATTACGTGTGCGAGATGCTCAGAGTCAACGGGAGGTACCGAACAACCAGTGACCAAGTACGTCAGCATTTCTTTCTTTACAAAGAAACCCAACTACAACACATATTTCACTTAGTAACCTTTTGTTGACTTTGCTGTGCACAGATCCCGAAAATCCCTTATGTTGCACAACGATTCGACGACAGGACTATCTGGAACGTGTGCGCTGACCTCTGCCGATTCATCCGTCGTGATGTCTGCAACGCAAGAGGTCTCTTCTACGACAACCAGAGTGAACTCGCATTGGAAGACAAATTTCAACCTCTCAGAGAATGGGAGAAAGAACAAATGCAATGAGATGTACACTAATTATATATGTGATGAAACAGTTGTGATATTTGTAATATATGCTTCGTATGTAAACAACGTTTCAATTTATGGTTATGTATTTGATATTTCTTACAGTAATATCATCAATCCGACTATCTCATATGCGTCTATTCGAAAATACGATAATAAATCATACGAAATATAATATCAAATACGATAGAGTATTAATTTTGCTGTTGGAAAATTTGTTTTCCCAAACGGTCCACTTAATTGGACCGCATGCGAAGATTCATTATCGCATGCGGCTGCTTAAGACGACCGCATGCGATAATAGGCCTATTATCGCATGCGGCCGTCATAAGCAGCCGATAAGCCCCCAGGGGGGGCGATTTTTGCAGGCGCGCCCACAGGTCGCCCGCATGGAACCTAAAGCCCCCCCGTACAGAAAAATGTTCTCTGTAGTAGTGGAAGAAACCATCCCCAATGACTGCAGATCACCTTGCCTAGCTTAGAAAAGAAGATAAACAATTCTTTCACACAAAAAATATTGTTTTGAATTTATATACATCTGTTGGATATGCAAACAAAAACAGAAAATGAAGAAGTGTGAAGGTTATCTCTTTGTGCAGGATGCTACCACCCAACATTTCCATCAGAAAGCAACCACTTCTGTTCCCCGTATCCTGTTGAGTTGTATGGGGCAATTACTATGAATGGTTTGTACATACCAAAATTAGGAATGAGAAACATGGGATAGCATTTTAATATCAGTATGCTATTATAACTATCGTACCTTTAGAGTGGCCATGTTAGCTCAAAGTGTATAAAAACACAATACATCAAAATGATTTCATGCTGTTAAGTGTTTTTGCCTCTTCTGAGATTCACCAGGCCGAGGCACGAAGCACACAATTCTTTCTTAGTATAGAGCAAAATGAGTTAACTAAAACAGCTTTCATGTGAACCACAAATAATGAGCTGAATATAAGTGTGCCAATTATCCCAGTGGCATCTAAGAGTAGCAAAATATCACATTCTGCTTGTAAAATTTGACCAAACTATCGATGATTCAGTATTGAATATGGAACTATTCATCAGCTAATTAGTCATGCAATCCAAGAAAAACCTGATCCAACAAATCCTAATTAGATTACATTTTAAATTTTACTGAAGACATATAGATATCTTTTTGGACTTTAACATATTTTCAGAAACATAGTAAATTTATCACCTAAAGCTGGAAGTAAATATTAAAATCAGGCTTTCTATGTAAGTATAAAATGTGCAGAAATACAGTTCAGGAACTGAATAATATAACCATCCCATATTATTTCAGAATCACAAATTCTTGATGCTGTGGATAGTCATGTAAAAGGCTATATAAGAATGCGGCTTCGAGGGGCGCGGATCCACCAGTGAGGAGACCAATGGTCGAACATGACTCCCAGTGACCGGATCCACCAGTGGGGAGGCCGAGACCATTGATTCCGATGGCCCCCGAACTGGATCTGGCAGTTCACCGAGGAGAGGGAGATGAAGAGGGAGGCGGTGGTGGCCTAGAGATGAGAGGGAGAAGAGGGCCGCGACGGCTCATGACCCTCTCCTTCCTCTGGGTGGCTAGATCTACCGGCGAGGAGGGCGGTGCCGGCGCAACGACGATAGGAGGAGGGTGAGGTGGAGACAGCGCAAGAGAGGGGAGAAGAAGCCGAGGAGGGCAAGGCCACGTGCAAGGGTGCTCGCGAGGCGCTAGGGTTTTGTGCGGGCTCATGAAATCCACACCGTTCATTCGCGATCCGACGATCCCACGGGTGCAAAAGGGCCGCCACAGTGGAACACGTGGACGGGCAAATTGACCCTACGGTGAGATCGGGCGGTGGCCAGTAGAGAATACCGGCGCGCAATTAACTGAAAGTGCAGGGATTTTTTTGCAAAAATCGGATGACGTGGCGCGTTAATTCTCTAGCAATCCCACGGGGTTTAGAGAAGTTAATATTCAATGGAATTACATCGATAACCATGATCGTCAACTAAATTTTAATGGATTTGGGATTGGCAAAAATCATAAAGCACAAGTACAGTAATACAGCACATTCAACTCTGCTATTGAAAATGAATGCAGTACCTGACACCTGTATGGGTCCGAGATTGGGCAGGATGGAGATATATAATACCTGGATGCTTAATTACTTCAATGCTCAACTCGGTTAAATGTTAGTAAAGAAAATATTCATGGCTCATTATCTAGAATTTTATGGACAGTATTTTTAGGACTCATTAATGTAACTTCATATGATAAGTAGTATAGTGTGTAGAATCAAGGTCTTGATTTAATCTATGTGATCAACAATTGTCAAAGGTGAGTGTTTGTGAAAATACAGTTAATAGTGTTTTTGTCGGTGAACAGTGCGGTCGACATTGGGTGGCCGGTCAGACCGGCGGACTCTGGGAAGAAGTCGGTTTCAGGTTGGTTTGTGGATTTTCTAGATGACTTTTAGATGGTTTCTATTCGTATGTGATGCTATTGTGTGCAGATATAAGTCAAGTTGGTGAGAACTTATATTTCGATATGAAGTTTCTTTGTTGTTCATGTGTAGGTATTGCTTGAGGCCATGGGAGTATAGCCGGTGATGGGTCGAGACTAGACTTAGGAGAAGTTGAGGTCCAGACGGTCAACGATATTATGTGGATGCTCAGGCTAGAGAACAATGTATGTGGAGGTGAAAATTTCCATATGGCATACATGTGGTGGTGTGTGCGTATGGAAAGAGAAGTCAAATTTGGAGTCCAAGTTTCAGAAGATTGGAGTTTGGAGTTATATGGGGATGTTGTTTCCCTGGTTTGGTAGGTTTCATATCTGATTAAGAGTCTTAGTTCTAGTTGGATTCGGGGCTAGGGGCAGCCACATTGTAGGTATAAATAGAAGGGGGTTGAAACTAGAAGATATCGACTTTTTGGAAGAGAAAAGTTAGGATTTACTTCAAGGTTTCAATCCTAGTTTGTGAGTTGAGAGAGGAGTGCTTTGGATGCACTTTGTAAATACATATTGATGTAATAAAGTTGATCTACTTTCAAGAGTTTTGTCGATACATGTTTTTTCGGATCCCGACGGGTTGACCGGAGTTCATTGTGCGGTCTAACCAGCGGGCGGTCCAACCAGCGACAAGACGATGGTCAGACCGACAGTGAGCAAGCGATCAGACCAGCGACTGCACTGCGATCGGACCGGAGTTGATTTGGCTGTCAAACTTCATCAGGTTAGAGGATAAACTTCTAATTCTGCAAAAAAAAATTGGTTTTTGGTGTTTCAACCATTTACACCCCCCCTCTGGTTGGTTTGGTTCTTGTATTCGATCTTACAAGTGGTATTAGAGCCACATTTGTTCTTTTTTATCTTTACCGATCCTTAGTTTTTGCCATGGCTAATAAGTTTTCCACCAAGCCACATGTTTTTGATGGAGTTGATTTTCCTTATTGGTGCAAAAAGATGAAAGCTTATATGATGGCTGAGGATTATGATATTTAGCTAAAAGTTGCAAATCCTTATGAAATTCCTGCTCAGATTAATACCGCTACTACAAAGACTGAATATGAAAACAATTATAAAGCTCACAATATTTTGCTTAATAGAATTCCTCGTTCGGATTTTGATCGTGCTTTTCATCTTGAAACTATCCATGAGATTTGGAAAACTCATTCTGATTTTCACCGAGGGACTTCCAATATCAAGGAACTGCACAAAGATGTTTTTAAAAAGTATTACATGAAATTTGAGACGAAATCTGGAGAGGCTTTGGATGATTATCTTGCATGCTTTAATAAAGTCTTGAGCAATCTTAGATTTGTGGATGAATCTTACAATGCAAATTATTTTCAATCTGAGGTTTCTCGACACTTTTTGAATGGTCTTGATATGTCAAGCTGGGAGAAGAAAGTTACTTCAATTCAAGTATTTGTTGACATGTCTATTTTGAGTTTGGATTCTCTTTACACCAAGCTTAAAACTCACGAGATGAAAATTCTTTCTCGTAAGATTGATTCTAAATCTAGTGCTTTGATTTCTTCTTCGAGTTCTTCCATTGATGCTTCTTCCTCATCATTTTTTAACACTTTTAATGCCATGTCCGATGATCAACTCGAGCAATTCGGTGAGGAGCACTTGGTTTTGATTACTAACAAGCTTTCTCGAGCCTTTGAAACTTTAAAGAACAGGAAGCAAGGTGGACTCGTTCGATGCTTTGAGTGTAGTGAGTTGAACCACATCAAGTTCAATTGTCCTAAATGCAAAAAGACGATCAAGGAGAAGAAAATCGACAAGAAGAACAACAAGAAAGAGAAGAAGAAAAGAGTCACAAGCATAGGTTAATCCGAGAACTCATCGAAGCTTTTGGGAGCGATCAATCGGATTCTGAAGAAGGAAGCAGTGGCAAAGGTAAGCACGTTGTTGATTTAGCTTTTATTGCTCGCAGTGTAGACTTTGATGTTGATGAATCTGATAGTGAGGAAAAACTTAGTTATGATCAATTAAAACGTGCTGCTTTTAAATTTGCTGAGAAACTTGTTGTAATCTGCATAATGAGAGTGATCACACTATTGAGATTCTTCTAAAAGCTGGAATTGATAGTTTAAAATCTACGGTTCCTAGTGATGATGATTGCAAATCTTGAGAAGCTTTATTTTCTAAAATTACTACTTTGGGATATGTCAATTTTGCTAATTGCTTGAGATTGGAATCTGAGGTTGAAAAATCTAAAAAGCTTTCTTCTTTTGCTCTTAGATTTGCTTTGCATGCTCGTGTTTTTGATAAGTTGACTTTGACAAGGAATGTTTTGAAAAAAATATAAAGCTGTTCTTTGTGCAAGTTCTTTTTTAAATGTTTTGAGCGTAAAAAAGATTAAACAACACAAGGATGTTTTGGTTTCTCAAAATTGCTCAACATGTTTTCTTAATGAGATAAAATTGAAAGATGATTTAGGGTGTGTTGAGTATATGGAGAATCTTGTGAAATCTGATAAGTTGCTTTCTTGTACTAAGTGTCGCAAGAACAGAGGTGTTATGGTTGATTGTGAAAATTGTGCAAATTTGACAAAAGAAGTTTCTTATTTAAAAAGTTCTTTGGAAAGGTTTTCAGATGGTAAAAAGAAACTTAACATGATTTTGGATCAATAAAAAATGAGCACTTATAATCGTAGTGTAAGTTTTGATACTAATGCCAATTTTACAAATCACCAACTTGTTACTTGGAGCATAACTAAAAAAAGTGAAGATTTGAAAAATCCCTAACCAAAGAAAATGGTTTTTAAATCTGTTGGAATTTTGCCTTCTCTTTCTTCAACGATTTAAGAAACAAAGTTTTTAGTTAGAAAACCATCAATCTCAAAACCTTCTACTTCACAAACTTGTCGTGGGAAGTACACTCTCTCTTTTTCAAAAAAAATATGGACATTTGGTTGATTTTTGAAATAGACTTGCCCGTAAACAAAAAAACGAAAGAGAAATTAATTTTGTGAAATGAAGATGGCAAAAATCAGATTTTGGTTCGAGGAGTTCGGTCAGACCGACACTGAACAGTCGTTCAGACCGGCCAGCGGTCAGACCGCAGTTGAATCGGCGGTCAGACCGACGGCCAAGCTGTTAACGACGGATTTTGGTAATCGACTTGGAAGTGAAAGAGGAAACCGAAGCAGAGAAGAAGGATTGAGTTGGAGTCAGACCAGGCTTCGTATCGGACCCGGTAACCGTATCGGACTGTGGAGGTGCTGCCAGAAAGAGCGTATCGGCCGATACGGATTCGATGTGATTGTTGGCCGATACAGGTTGTAAGTTGACAGAGTCAGCGTGGGCTTGGTCTGGGCTCGAGATAAGCTTCAAGGAAGTTGCCAAATAGAGATAAGGCTCGGTTTTAGGCAATTATATCTTGTAAATCAAGTAGGTTTAGATCTAATCTGTGGTAAAAGTCTGCCGCAAAGACTTGTTGTTTGTTAGAGATAAGATCGTGTCCTACATGGACCCTGTTGTAATCCCGGGTATAAATATCCCGATAGTTTGTACATAGAAACTCTCTCACAATTCAATACAACAAACCAGTTTCAATCTACTTTCGGCGCATCGCCAACCCTCGCAAGAGGTTGACTTCAACAAGTTCTTGCTTCCTGGAGCAGAAGTAAGAACTCATTCCCGACGATCTACATCGTCGAGGCTAGCGTGTCGCTTTAGACACGTTAAGCCTCGATGATGTGATCGTCGTTTATCATGTCTTGGGTAATCTTGACAGGTGTTTTAATTATGCTTCGCCAGCGATCTACTCGTTTTAGGGTTCGTTGCCGGTGACGGTTTAATTATTATGCTTGGCTAGATTGTTCAGTGCATCTACCATCCCCA